>CM076574.1:134175579-134913175 GCA_034641835.2 Pinus albicaulis | reverse complement strand
ATAGTCCCATTCCATGACTCTTGTTCTTTGAACACAACATCTCTTGTAATGATTGTGTTCTTGGTGACAAGGTTATACAATTTTTAAGCTTTTGATTGCTTACTATAACCAGTAAAAATGTATTTTTCACTTTGATCATCTAATTTTCCTCTTATTTTCTTAGGCACATGTGCATAGGCTACACATCCAAAAACTCTGAAATGAGATACACTGCATGACATACCTGACCATGCTTCTTCTGGAACTCTATTCATCATGCTCTTTGTAGGAGATCTATTATCACATAAACATCACATGCAACTTCTTCTGCTCAATACTCATTAGACAAGTGTCTTTCTTTCAACATGCTCCTTGTCATGTTCATGATTTTTCGGTTCTTTCTCTCTGCTACACCATTCTGCTGTGGTGTATATCTGGTTGTAAATTGTCTTCTGATTCCATTTTGTTTGCAGTACTCATGGAATTCCTTCGAATCATATTCTCCACCACAATCAAATCTCAAAACCTTAATATGTCGATCACTTTGGTTCTCCACTAATGATTTGAACTCTTTGAACTTTGCAAAAGTTTCATACTTCTGCTTCAAAAAGTAAACCCAAGTCTTCTTGCTATAGTCATCAATAAAAGTGAGGAAATAATAGCTTCCACCAATCGACTATGTCCTCATAGGTCTACACAAGTCGATATGCACCAATTCAAGAGGTTTCTTTTCTTTGTAAGAAACTCCTTTTGGAAAACTTTCACAGTGTTTCTTTGCCAAGATGAAACACTCACAAGTGCTTGCAGGTTCTTTGATGGGACGTAAACCTCTGACCATCTATTTTTGCTGCAACAACTTTAAACTGAAAAAATGCAAATGTCCAAACTGAAAGTGCCATAACCAGTAATCATCAGAACATGCAGTTGTAAAAGAACTAACCTTATCATTGTAGTTCATAATTAGAGGAAAGAGTCTGTTCCTCGTCATCTACACCATTGTAATCAGCTGCTTGCTTGGGGATTTGTCATAAATAACACATTGTTGCCCCTGAAAGATAACTTTGTATCGTTTCTGTGTCAATTGACCAACAGTTATCAAATTGCATTTGAGTTCAGGGACATAATATACCTCTGATATGGTCTTTGGCTCCCCCTGCCTAGTCACAATGTTGACCACTCCTTTTCCATCTACATCCACAATCTTATCAGTCCCCAAATTTTTCTTTATCTTCACTGATGCATCCAATTTGGAAACCAAATTCTTGTTGCCTGACATGTGGTTACTGCAACCACTGTCTAATATCCATACCTTATCAGACAGTGCATGCATGGTGTTGCATGCTAGGAACATGGAGTCAATATTCTCTGTACTAATATTAGCTCTCTGATTGCCTTGATCAGTAATCTTCTTCCTACAATCACGAGCATAATGACCAAATCTATTGCAGTAATAGCACTTTACCTTTGATTTGTCAGACCTTTGATTGTTATGAAAGCTTCTACTACTGCGGCTTCCAGTTTGATGCTCATGCTCTTCTCAACCATCTTTGTGACCACCATAGCTTCCACCTTGTCCTCTGCCTCTTGATCGACTTCTACCTCGATCTCTTGAAATATAAACTTGACTTTTGAAGGAGGTTTCTAAAGTGGAATATTTATTTCTGTCTATCCTTGCCTCATGTGATAGAAGGGATCCCATCAACTCATCAACTGTAAGTTTTTCCAAATCCTTCACTTCTTCTATGGTTGCTACCACAACATCAAACTTGGTAGACAAAGATCGAAGAAACTTCTCAATCAAAGTTTGATATTTAACATCTTCACCATAGATTTTCAACTGATTGACAACAGACATGACCCTATTCATGAAGGAATCAATTTCCTCTGTCTCCTTCATCTGCAGACTTTCAAAATCTCTCCTAGAATTCTGCAATTTAACAATATTAACTTTGGCCATACATTGATAGCTTGTCGCCAAAGTTTCCCATGCTTCCTTTGCTGAAGAAGTTATTATGATCTTCTGGAACAATACTCGGTCCACTCCCTGCTGGATAAGAAGCAATGCTTGTGCATTCTTTTGCTTGTCTTTCTTTCATTGTTCCCTCTCTGCATTACTGAGGGTCCGTTCCTCTACATCATCTTGAGGTTCTGCAAACCCAAACTTGACATGATCCCATACATCATGCGCTTTTAGTATAGTCTCCATTTTAATAGCCCACACATCGTAATCTTTCCTAGTGAAAGATGAAAGTTGTGGCTGAAAATTTGATGTAGCCGTCTTTCCTAAAACAAAATCCTCTGAAAAAAAACCCTAAATCCTCCTTTTTATAAAAGCTTTGCTAAACTCCTTTAAAAAAAACTTTTATCTATGTTTTGATATAATAAATCCCTTTAGAATATATATATATATTATTTAAAAACTCTCTCTAAAAGCTTTATTTTATAAATCTCCTTGTAAAAAAACCTTACTCTTCAAAATAATCCCTTTTAAAAAAAAATACCTTTTTGAATTAGACTACTCTTTTCAAACCCTTTTAATAGTGACAAAATCTTATGGAAAGTTAATGCTCCTTGGAAAAAAGGCTTACGTACACCCCCTTTTTTTAATCTTTGCTTTAAAAAAAAAAAACTCACGTGCTCTTTTGGAATAACTTAAAACAATATCAAAATTCAATCAATAATTAATGCTCCTACGTACTCTTTTTATAACATTTAACACCCTGGTCTGCGTTGAGATGTTTTAATGGCCTTATTGTTTTTGGCTTCTTTCATTGGTTTTGCTTGCTCACGATGATTTTATCCTTCTTCAGTTGAGCCACCAATAGCTAGAGGATTCAATAATACAAGTATTTCACAAGAAATGAGTTGCAACTGTTCAATTAATCTTCAATCACCTAAATCATAATATAAATAAAATGAGCTCGTGAAGGTAGTATTTAACTAAAATTGACACAAGACCTCCTCTTCCATGTACTGAACTTAATTCTTCAACTTTAACTCACTTCTTCAACTCACTCACCAAAGCTATCTATAACCTTAACTCACTAATTCATACTTTCATCATTTTTTCTTAATCTGTATAATTTAACACCCTATGACCCAGGGCCCACGCCCTTCCATGCCAACGCTGAACCATTTTCGTATCACTGCCCTTTTTTTTTTTTTTTTTTTTTTTTTTTTTTTTTTTTTTCACCATGCTTAGACATGCCACTCATTTCCAAGCACGAGCTATTACCACCTTCCACTATTATAATTGTCCTTGTTCCCAGAACGTTTCTGCCTCCTGCCCTCCCCAAAACCACTACTTCTACTGTCCTCCTTGTTCCCCTGTGCCTGCCTGCCCCCCTCCCCCAAACCACCACCTCCTGTTGGACAAGGTTGAAAAGTTTCTCTCTCCCTCCAACCAAAATCCAACCCAATTAATTCTTTTCAGTTGTAGGACCCTTTTCACTGTAGACTTCCATCTCCGTTCAGTTTTTTAGTAACATGTATTTCTACCTATTCCAGAACCCTCTTGCAAATATGACAATGTCATGCCCAAGCACTGTCTTTTCCCAAACATAGGAGAGGAGCCAGCCTTCACAAGTCTCCAGGCACACTCAAGCAACATGCGACAACAAGCCATGTCTTCCAATGAATGTTCTTTCTCCAACACAGGAGAGGGAGCTCTTGGCTTCACAAGTTCCAGGCACACTAAAAATTAACAAGTTTCTATCACACACATAAATCTCAAAGGAACAAATTTCTAGAGTACCAACAAACAAAACAATTCTATAGTGTGTTTTGTATGAAGGAGAGTCAAAACAATGTAAGTGGCTCTACAAAAGCTCATGCATAACCTAATGATACTTCAATCAATGGAAATTGGTTTGTTGTTCAATAATGCCTAGAGTGTATTTTGAACCTATTTCCAGTGAAAAACTAAAGCACTGAAAAGGAGGAATGGCTTCTCATGAACCAAGCCCACCAATACAACCTAACACTAATCTGAAAGAAATACAAGAACACTACCAAATGAATACCTACTTCTAGAATCATGGTTCTCATTGTCTGCTGAGGTTTCGGTTTCTTCTTACATACTCGCTTGTTGGATGGGCAATATTTTTTCTTAACACCTGGCTATTGATACATGCTGGCATCAGAACTATGAGCTAGTTTAAGATTAATTAAAACTCTTCCCTTTCATACTGTTGCCAGCTGAACAGCCTTTACCACCACAAGCCCAAATAAATGAAATGTTATTAAATATTATTTGCATTTTCCCCACCACTTCTGCAATATGTAATTTCTCACACACAAAAAATGACATGCACCTCCCATCCATAAAATTCAATTACAAATTATTATTAGTAATATTATATTTAATTAATTTTTTTATTAACATTTTCAATTAGTTAAAAAACTAATAATTTATTATTAATATAATATAATCAATTAGAAATTATTAATATAGTAATAGACTTTTATATACGTTATCCAAATATACAAAATTTTATGAATTAGCAAGAACCAAAGGATTCACAAATTACATTAAAGAAGCCTAAAGAAGTGAGCAATATCATTTACGGTTTCGCGAGAGTTGCGAAGATTTTATGGTTTTTGAAACTTACAGTCAAAGAAAAGGTGAAACATTAATTTTTTTCCTCATTAAACACATATTTTGAGAAATTATCACTTATTTTCTTTCTAAGTCAAACATGCTATTTAAAACGAATCGCTTGTTCTTTTCCGAACAAAGGTATAAAATTGCAACAACATAGCTTCAATAACATAACGCATTTCCATGATTTTTAAAATTCAATTATAACCTACAGAGAAAATAGACATGGACACCATCGACTTTCATCTGTCATAATTGAACCGACTAACAACAGACGGTTCCTTTCACTGGACTCCATGGGAATGTTCCATCGTGAAGGCAGCCCTGACGCGTTCCTTTCAGTACTCCCTGTTTTGAATTGCACCTTAAAACGCAAGCGCTACTGCCTGCCCAACCTCGTCGGAGTTTCAAAACTGCCCTGCGTAACGATGAAAATTTGTTTTTAGACTGAAAAGTTTATTATATCGTAACTATAATGCATGGAATGATAATTGCGATGGAGACGATTCTAATATCATAAATGGGTAATGTATCTTACCAATACCAAAAAGCTGTGATACAACAATGAGAGCGGGGATTCTGGATGAACAGCTTTACCGATCTTGAATTGCATATATAATCGCCCCACATCTAGGTTAAAAAATAGTTCATCTTTAGCCCATCAACGGCTTTCATTTTGTTATAGATTTTTTAAACTGAAAATGGACCGACTGATTTCGTGTATCGGACGTGACTGTACTTCTCTCCCAAATAATAATATACTTTGGTACAAGTTGCATCCGGAAATAAAAACTATTTTCTGAAGAGCCGTTACACTGAAATTTTACAATTATTTTATTTTTTTTATTTTTATTTATTTTTCATTTAGGTTATTAAGTATTATCTGAATGACTTTAAAAATGTTTTTAAATTTAATTGGTATTTTTAAGTTTTATAGAAATCAAATACTCTAAAGTTTTTATTGAATTTTTTTATATATTAAAAAAAATTATATAACTAAAATTTTGGATAAATATATTTAAATTTGAAAATTATAAAATATTAGTAATTAATTTTTTCTCATTTTTGAGACTTTTAATCCTAATCTAATTTATCAAAATTATTTAGCTATCACATCCATCATGAGCCACACCAACCCTACTAATCAATTCTCTTAGCAAAACACATATACCCAATGAAATTTAATCCTAAGTCATAACACTTGACAACTTATTTTAAATACTAAATAAATCATTTATTTTTATTTTATTTGAACTAAATTTCAAATTGCTGAACAAACTTATCATGAACAAAAATAAACAAAAATGATAAACAGCATAAATTTTCCGCTTCTTTGATGTTTACATCAAACAACAATGGTTGACTACTTTGCACATGCAAGTTGACTTTCATATATATATATATTATAAAATGTTAATAAATAAATAGTATTATTGTAATAAGATTTTAAATTAATAGTATTATGTTGATTATAAGTGGCAGCCAAATTAATTATCTAAAAAAATTAATTAAATAAATTTAATTGAAGACTAAATTTTCAAAAATCAATTAACAGAAAACGAATAATTAAATAATTAATTTTTTTTAATTTAAAACAATTTAGTATTGGTAAATGAATTATTATTAGAAGATAAACTGGTAAGTTTGAATTTAATTTTTAAATCTTCATACTAAAATAACAAGGAAGTTATAGAGTAATAATATATGCCATTTAGCTAAAATATATAGTTTTAATTAAACTTAAAAAACAAAAAGAAAAAATTCATCACAAAAATAAAACAATTAATGAAATACTATATTGTTAAGTGCTATCAATGAAAATTAGGAACTATGATCAATTAGTATTGTTTATATTAACACATATACACTTATATACATGTGTTTTTTATTTTTTATTAATATATAATATTTAATAATTAAATTTTATTAAAATATGTTTTATATATAATAATGAGTCATTTTAAAAATAGAGAAAAAAAATTATAATTTATAAAAATAAAAATAATATAAAATAAATAAAAAAAGAAATAAAAAGAAATAAAGAATAAAAAATTAGTAATTTACAAATTACTAAACAATTTATAAGAATATCCTAACTAATTACCTTACTAATAAACAAATTTAAATAATAAAAATAATATTAATAAAAATGATTCCAATCAAAAACCATATAATACTATACCTAAAACAACTATAATAATAATAAATATATGGATCATATTAATTAATATGTACAAAAAATGCATTCAAATAAATACAGCAAGACTCGCTATAAATTCCGCAAATGTTTTAATTTTAGTTAACGCTATTAGCAAGGGGAATAAAGTGAGAGTGGACAATTTGCATATTTTATTAGAAACTATTTAAAAGCTTCATATATATATATAATAATTATAATTATTCCCACTAATGACTTTTACGCGCTATTATATCTAGATTCCTTTTTTACACTTGATACTTCCATTCCTTTTTCATTACACATACCTGCAGACTATGTTTCGTAGAGCTCTTATGGTTTCCATATATCCCTAATTACAAACAGACATTTAACTAGTGCTTTATGATTACTGTTTTCTATTTTATTTGCTATTCTTTATTTTTAATTTTTGATGACATAGATTTAAAAATATCTTTGCACTTAAATATTTTATTATTAATATTTTTATTACTATCATTACATATTAAATTTCATGAATAAAGTAATTAGCATTATGTGCATAAAATTAATAAACATGTGGCATAGTAATGTTATTAGGCTTATTTTTTATGTCATTATAAATTTTCACAATTATATATATATATACATATAAATATATTTATATTTTGTAGTCAGAAAATTAGTAGAAATACTAAAGTTTAATTAATTATAATATGCATTACTGTGTATTGCGAACAACTCACCCACTATCGATCATTATTGATGTTGTCTGACTTGATATATGAGGTGAGGCTTTACAATGCATTTGAGATTCAATCCCATAGTTCTGTGAGTGCTTTTCTAAGGGTTCATTGTGAACCACATTTTTTTCTCTAGGTTCAAGTCATTTGGCAGTGGTGGTTCACTATGGATGTTCTTTTCACCATCTCGAGACAAATCGTCGTCGCTCGTAGAGTTTAGTTGTCTCTATAGATATTTACAAGACTCAAAAGTCTTTATTGGTTGGATGATTCGCAAACATCAAAGGTGCTTCCTGGTTTCTACCGAGAGTTTCGGTTGATCTCTTTCTGTGAGCGCGTGTAGGTTTCGCTTTCCGTGTCTCTAAGTGAGGGTTTTTTTATGCAAATTTTCACAAAATATATAAGAAAAGACAGATCAACGTACTTAAAAATTACCTTTTTCGAGGAAACCTCTTGTATTACATATAAATGAACAATTTTGGATGATACAAAATGACAATACCTCTCATAGAGTTCAAGGGGTCACAATATAAGTAGAGTTCACAACAACAATAACAATGTAAGGCAACAACAAGAACAGGGATCATAAAAGTGGAAGAACAACAAAGTATAAATAACACCAACAACAAAAACAACAAGGCTACACTAGTATTAGGACCTAACATGCCCTCTTTCTAAAAACGTGTTTTCCTCAAACACTTTGAGTAGTTTTAGACAAGCTGTAGCAGGAAATTCTCATCGTCCCATGTGAATATTCAACGAGTAAGTTCTTCCACCAATGAGACACTTCCCCCCCTGAAATTGACCACCATAGCTATCGGACTTGTTTCGTGAGTGCTCTGTGCTCACGTTATGATTTTTCCTTATTCGTCAAGTTCTAGAACATTTTTTAATGCTAAATCTGTCACCAATAACCTTCTTTAAGCATGAAACACAAAACTAGGTAATACTTGACAGAAGATGTAGGTAGCTTCAATTTGTATGGTAAGCAGTACCAATATTTTGCAACACCCTTGTAAGGACTGTGTACCATAGTATGTGATGTTACCTATTATCCTTGTTAGCTTTGTTATGAGGTATATTTGTTCAGAGGAATGGATAAGTTGTACCACCCACCTTGTTCACCTCTCAAAACTTCTTTCACCATGACGCTGGGAGTTTGATGTTAATGAAAATTATGTGGAGAGTGATAAGTTATCCCCTTGGTGAGTTGGATAACTTGTTGTTGATGCTCAATGTGAGCATTCCCACCGTTGAACCCAGAATATTTTCTTTTTAAAGATGATTTTTACGATGGTGGACACAAAGGACACATTCAGGTGTCACAATGGTATTATTTTTAAGTAGTAGTTGAATAAAGTAGAAGCATCATTCAAATAGAGGGTAACTACTTAATTCCATGTAAGTTATTATGAGATACAAGGCAAAAATATATCCTTCCAAACAATTTTTCACCATCTTCATTTTCTTTTCCCACTCTCGTATTGAGGATGATATGAGATGAGCTATGAGCTAATTGAATTACCCAAGACAAGATAATAATTCATCCAAAATTTTCAGTGGAAATGAATTTCCGCTACCACAACAATTTTTCTGCCTACATGAAGCTTCCTAATTGTTTCATAAATATAGAGAAATTTTGTATTGAATTTAAATGATAGACAATGCACAAAAGGTGACATATTGTAAGTCTTTCAATCACCACCAGATGACAATATTTTCCGTAATTTAGGTAAACGTGATAAAATCTCTTTGATACGCTCCCACTAATGCTTTTCTTTGAATTTTAATGTTTAAAGGTTTTGAAGCAGGACCTGTATTCTAATTATTCAAACTTATTTGTTGGAAAGCTAAACATTCTGCCACAAACTTCGAATATTTACGGGTTGTCATCGAAAAAGATTCTTCTTAGACTTGTTATGTTAAGTTTTTAAAATCTCATGCTCCTCTCCTAAGGGGGAGGTGTGTAATTCCAAAATAATATTTTATTATTACTAATTATTAAGTAAAGATATATATATGCTAATATTTGTAAATTAATAATGAATCATTTTTTCTGTGCTCTTAATGTATTAAATGTACTGGATATTGGTCTAACTTTTGACATTATAACCAACTTTTTTATCATTCTTCCTTTTCATCACCCTCCTATTATCCATTTTGCTTGATACAGGAACAAGGCTAAAATAATTTTTGACATCCTTATTCTTCTTAGAGAGCATCTTCCAACTGTTATTTTTCTTCCCCTTTTTTGTAGATTATTCTAAATTCATAACCCAACATACTATGACCCATTTTTCCTTCTTTCAAAGACAATATTTGTCCAAAAGTCTTTGAAGACTATCACATCTTGCATTTCAGAAGTGTCCCTCCCATTAGGTAAGGCTACCTTTTGCTTTAGGCATGTAGTATTTCAACATTTCATTCTCATAAATGTTTCAGTAATAAGCCTTTTTATTTATGACTTTAAAAACAATGGCTCCTCTTTCCTTGCATTAAAACAACACCAAATAATTTCCTCAGAATCACATTCTAATAACAAAAAATTTCCCAGAAGTTCTTATTATAGCTAATACTAGTCCTTTATTAACATTGTTCATTTAAGATATTCAAAGGTCTAGTTTTTCTAGAGTCCAAGAAAATTCATTTTCAGAATGATGTTGATGAGACGTTTGTCTTCCATAATTATTATTAAACATAACAATACCTCCATAACCCAAGAAATATTCTGCCAATATGATTACAGATTGTGGCAATTTTCATTCCTTAAGGGTATTTAAAATTTCAGTATACCACTCTTACAATACCCTCTCATGTGAGATGTAACATGGCCCAAATATTCTACCCTTGCACTGGCAACATATTTGGAGGTTTTTAAATAGCATTGTTTTTCCTCCTTAGCCAAGCACTGCAGCCAAGATGCTAAACATGATCCTTTCTAAGAATTGTTGTAGATTAGCATACTGCGAAAAATAATTTTCATATGCAAATTCTCTTATGTGATGAGCTATATGGGAAATCATAATTAAACCTTTTAAATGTAAAAGTTGCATTAATAAGGCGAGGCATGACCAAAACTCATAATGACCCCGTAGTTCTCGAATGTTGTTTTCTTAATGTCGTCATTCTTCATTCTAATTTGATTGGTATCCTTAAACGTAATATCTATCTTTGTACAAATTGATCCATGTAATTAATCCTAATAATTCATCAATGATAGGAATGGTGAATTATATTTGCTGCTGAGCCTTTAAGCCCTATAATTCAGACATGTTCCATGAGCCATCCTTCTTGTGCAAATACTACCGAAGGAGAAAGAACTTTTGATTAGGTTAGAAATATACCAACCCCTCTTAACTTCAACTACATGTTCAATTTTCACTTTTTTGGAAATATGGATATATATATAAGGCCCACCCTGAGAACACTTTAACTCTAAATGAATAAATATGATCATGATCACGAATAGTTTGGGATTCTGCTTGAAAGCCTAAAACACCTTTAATTATTGTCCTAGTCTTTCTCCTTAGTTTTAAGGATGCCCTCTTAATTCAACTTCCTCTTCCTGGTACCTAATAATTTCTTGAAAATTAAAAAACTATTTGTCCCTAACGAATAAACATTATTGAATCCTTCTAACAACATCAACACAACCCATTAGACCGGAAAGATTGACTATTTTGATACATATTCCCCCTATTGATATCTTGATATTACATTTTTCAGAGAAATTTTCATAGTTCCTCCGATTTAAAATCTTATCAAATGGATACCAGAAATATAGATAAATGAAGCAATTCAATTCCTTGTCTATATTACAATGAATAAAATTATAAAAGACCATCCATCAATCGACTACACACCTTTTTCTTATTGACATGTCCTTCTTATCTGGAGAGTTTATAAAAGAGTGGTAATTCCTCCCAATGAACTAAATATATAATAAAATTCATTTCTTCTTTCTTGAGGTTGTCCTCCCACCCATTTTCCTTCTTTTTCGACGTTGTTGTTCCTTTCGTTCTCTTCACAATATTGCAAGATAATTTTTCCTTTCATCACACTTATGATCTTCAATGTATTTACTACTGCACCCACTAAAGCTCTTTTCTTATTTTTTTCTCCAATTATTTTTGTTAAATCTTGTAGGTTGAGGAATGAGATAAGAGTGTTAAAAACTTCTTTCATCATCATGTTGGGAGTGTAGACTTCCTCGACAATAAGGCTTTTCTTTAACTTTTCTTGCCACCCTAACCATTCTCCAATGAATCGGGTTCTGCATGACTTAATCTTGTGTTGGATGACATACTTGAAGGTCCCTATGAATATATCATCCTATGCTCCTCCTTTGGAACATAATTTATCTTTTGATATTCAATTTTTGAAGTCCTCAATGTACTTTATCATTGAACCCTTTTTGTTTGAGATTTATAAATCATAAAGCATGTTTTCTTGGTATCCTCACAATACAGTAGCACTTCTCTAAAAGTTACCATGAAAAGTCACAAGCAGGAAAAAAACCCATCGATACTATACAAACAAATTGCTCCAAATATAAAGTTTTAATGCGTACCTTTTGTGTGTTGCACATTATGGAGATCAAAAAAATTGTCTATCCCATTATTCACAACATTTGATCCTTTCCATCAAAATCTCTACACGATAGTTGAATATGGTGGTCTTCACAATCCGTTAGAGCTTATGAATCATTATTAACATTCCTTTTGTTCTTCATCGTGGTGTTTCATCTAATACCCTTCACCATTAGAAGAATTCTTGTAGAAAATTTGTCAAACTGTCTAAACTCCTCCATGTCTAATTTTAAACTATTCTTTCAAATATTCCATGTTTTATTTCATTTTTTCTTCTAAACTGCCTATCTTTAGATTCCATTATTTTTGGTTACTCTTTTCAGTAAGAGAAAATATGTTACAATGGTTCCAATTTCAACATAGTATCATGTCTAGTACTTTCCTTCCTCTTGCGTGCTTATCATGCTTAAGGATTAATGTAGATGTAGAATTAATTTTTTTTTTATGATGAATTTTACAACTCAAACACCTACATATGCTTCAATATTCCCTAAATTACCTCTCACAATCCCGATTTTTCAAAACAACAATATGTAAATTTTAAAATCAATACACATTTTTGTAGTATAGATGATTTTAGGAGCTTGATATTAAAAATCTTTGTATATGTGTGTGATTTTGGATTCCAATATCCTAAATTTATGGTTAATATCCATCATTGAGTCCTGCTTTTCCATTGAATAAAAGCTTTGTATCAAATTGGGTTTTTAAGGGAAATAATACTTATGCCTAATCTCCCCACAACGAAGCATATTATGACCTCTTATTCAAAGAGAGAAAACTTGTAAGTGAGGCCCATGTATCACTATTTTAATTATCAGAAACCTAAAATGACACACAGCACAAGACACTATATTTTGTGCGCTACCATCACTTTAAAAAATTCAAATCCGATGCTCATAGAGGTAAAGCATGATGACTTTCCCGAGGTTGCCTATTTGGATGAAATTTCAGAGCATGCAAAAACCCTAGCTATTCGGGATGATATATTTTTCAAAACATAAAGGGTTGAATCAAGATTTAAAATTTTTATAGGAGTTGTACATCTAGATTTTTGCTCCTCACAGACATAAAAATTTAACATATCTAATTTCATGTCTGCTTAAACTAAGAAGGGAGAGAGGGGACGATGTTATTTCATGTGTTAAGTGGGGAAGCTAAAGTGGATTCCACGATGAATCAATATTTTCCAAAAAAACTAATACCCCAAAACACCAATCAAGATACCAAACTATAATTAATATACCACAGGTTGTGCTATATTTTTCGTCGTTCAAACCCTCCAAAATTTTTGACCTAACCAAATTTCGTAGCCTTCGAGATCTTGCATATTATTGTCCTATGATTAAGACTTATTAAAAGGTTTCAAGTACACATGGTCCTATTTGAAATGGTAAAATTCAAAGTGTTGTCTTTTTCACATGCTAATTGTCAACATTTATCAAAGCTTGTTTCTGTGGTTTTGGTTCTCCTTATATAAATGAGTTGGTATTACCATGTAAACATGTGTCCACCATATTTCCAAATCTTGCCATCAATGGACATGTCGTAATTACTAATGTGAAGTGTATCTTTGATGTCACACTTATTGTAAGTTGCCTGCACCCATGTCGCTATGAGGGAAGCTTGATTTCATGTGTTTCATAGTTATCTATTTGTGTCATTAATTTTATAACTATGTGATCATACCAACCTTTATACCCACCACATTTACCATCAATCCTACACTCTTAGAAAAAAATTCAGAACTTTTCCACCAAGAAACTTAATATCATCTATCCCTCCTAAAACTCATTTATGCAATTTGCATTCTTAATATACAACTCCTTCTCTTGGAATTAGCAATTTTAGTTCTTACCTTCCCATGATTGTGTATCACAAGAATCATAGTGTTAAAATTTCAACCTTCTCACCCTAAAAGGGCACTTGTTTTTGTCTTGAAGTTAGTAATATCACACTCCATAAGGATCAAGCATCATCTGATGTGACATTTACAGATCACTTCACTATCACCTAGTCTTCACTTGCACCATAATGAAAATTGTTTTAAGTCTTTTTAAAGATAAGACCTTAGTTTTAACTGAAATATTTTTTCTCATTCAAACTTAAATTATCAGTAACTTTCACCAAGATCAACCTTGACTACCTAATATGAATGCATATTTATGGGTAGCCTTCACTTTACATGTTACCCGTGTCTGCTTTAGTTAGGACAATAATGCAATATCCTAGACTAGGATTACCAGAATCGTATTCCATATTGTGATGAGTAGAATTGAATATGCAGTACTTAAAACATGAAAATGATGGTGGTGGCACATATGGAGAAGTAGAACACATAGAAGACACCTATGTGCAAATGTAACATGCAATTGATCAATTCAGAAAAAAGTACCTGCACACCTACTTTGTAACTGCACCTAACACCGATATCACAAATACCTCACGTGGAGCCAAAAATCATTTTTAAGAAGACGGAAGAAAGAAGCAACAAGAATGAATTGAAATTTCCAACTGATCATGTGGGTCTATTTCCTCAATTTCATGTCATGTCATAACAATAGCCACCATATTCCATCATTTTTGTAGAATATGTAAATTCTGTCTGAAAATATAATGTAAAGTGAAAGTCCCCAGCACAAGGTACAAAAGGCAGAAGAGCTGTAAATTTTAAAATTCAGAAGCTTTCAAATAATGACCATGTAGCCACCAAGAAGGCAAGTGGCATTTCACCACTGTTTTCGTATAAACCTCAATATATGAGTAGCACTGTACATCTCCCACAAGGCATTAGAGACAAGCTAGTTCTTTCTTTTAGGAGCAAGTATTGGCTCCAACACTCCACTTGCTGGAGACAGTGGTGTCTGTACACATGTGTCTCACATTTCATTTTATGAAGTGAGATGGCCACATGTTTTTCACATTTAACCATGAATATTTTGTAATATTTTTCCAGAGTGTTTGTAATTCCCTTTTTTGTTTTCACACATATTCTAAATTATTTTAAATATTTTCTTTATTTTTTAGTGCTGCCATCATATTGAGAATGTGTTGTAGCCACAAAGACTCTATCCTATCCCTGGTCGACTATTTCACTTGGTATACAGATCGTATTCTTGGTCATTTCTCCTCCAGGTGTCTCTACTTGGTGGTTGCACTCGTTTACCTTCTTCTTAGGGATCACTTCTCTTCCAGTAGAATAATCTTGCTAATAAACTACAACCAAACACCCATATGTAAGTACAATTTTACTTCTGTTTTTGAAGGAACAGCAGTATTCTCTTTGCAGAGACCGTTAGAGTTGAAGGAAAACCTTTGCAGGTACAAAGTGGCATTTAAACAAATAATATCCCCATTCCAAATATTATGGATATTTTAATTTATCATGGTATTAGTAGTGACTCATTAAATGTTACATGGTGTCCAATACTATCAACACTTAGCAATAGTGATTTCACTTTTTTATTTAGTAGTATTTAGTTAATTCGAATTTTGTGTCTTTGTCTTTACCAAAGATCCACCAAGAGAAATTTCATGTCCACTCTCCATAATGATTCTAGTCCAACTTTCATCCTTGTAATAATGATTGACTATTTATGAGTAGGCCTCCCCACTGTGGTTGCAAATGCCCATTCATTTGGGTGAGTCATTCAACTATTTTATCATGTCATTTTTGCTTTTTGCTGTGGCTACTTTTGCTTTGCCATCACTATTTTTTTCTTTCTTACATGCATCTTTTTCTCTTTATTTTTATTGTTTCACTTTTTTCTCTCACCTTCATTCTCGTACATTACGTTTTTTTTCACAGGCTTTGCAGCTGCCCTGCTCACCTTCATGTGATGTTTTTTCATATAACTTTTTTTTTTTTACACATCTTAAAAAGCACCATGAAACACCTTCTAGAGGTAGATCCAAAACACTCTCTTGCACTAGTGAATGTCATTTATCATAAGAATATGTGTTGGGAACATTCCTATAACATAACAAACATTATGATTACAATTGACACTTGTGTTGTAAAGGTACATATTAAGTGTCATGCTTGGAGGAAAGTGTTCTTTTTACTTCAATTTCATTGCATACATGCTTATTTTGGGAAAAATTCCATAGAAAATGACTTCATGTAGAAGCTCAAAGATCACATAGGAATTCGAAAAGTCACATGGGAGCTCAAGAATCATGAGGGAAGGTCAAGAATCACAAGGGAGGTGGAGATTCACCTCATTCGTTCTAAATACATCCTTATATATCAAAAAAAGTACATCCACCTTAGCTTATCTAGCTAGGCATATCAAAGAAGATCATTCTTTGGAGAAGAAAGTGCTAAATTTATATTCCACTATTGGAGCTAGTGTTGCATTGTCATAATCCTGTATGTTGTGAGTTTCACTTAATATATGAAGCACTCATAGTCAGTGCACTTTCATGCATATGTCATGAATGATAGTAAGACTATTCTTTCATTTTTTGATTTGTATGTTTATGTTCACACATGCTAATGAAAATGAAATATTTCACTAGATTTGGTATGCATCTCGTTGAATGTGTGTTGTTACTTTATTTTATGATAATTTTTATATTGTGAACTACTTTTAAATATAACTATGATTCTTCCATGATATTTTATCTTTCTTTCGGGATATTACTATTACTTTTCTTCTAAAGGCTCGCTCTCTCTTTCTCTCCTTGAAAGTACCTAATATACATTGCAATTTGATGCCTTTAAATGTAAACTTACTTTCTTGTTTCAAAGATTATTTTTGTAATATCATATGCTGATAAATACATCCAAGAAAATTCCCTAAGAATATTGGTGGTTGGGCCTATTATTTGAACAAATATCCTGTCCCAAACAATCTGAGGTATAGTCGAGACTTCATACTGGGGAGACCCCCTTTGTTGGTGAATTTATATGAATATCAACATAAACCTATTCAAACTCTATGATACAACCTTATACCACATGTACTTGGTTTAGTCAGTAGAAACATCATTAGTCACCCTTTTTCAAAGCATAAGAGATGATTCACCATTATGTCCCATAGAGTTTTCTTAAAACTATAGTGACTCCTATTATAGTGCACCAAAAAATTCATGTGTCATACCCATCCTATATTTTAGAACTCGACCTCCAAATGTCCTATTTATTTACTAATCTATCTTTCAAAAACCTTTGTCACAGTAATTTACCATTCTTGGTGTAATGTTTTTAGCCACTGTGAGGTCCAACTTGCATCTTATGCTTAGACAAGAGAAGTTGTAAGCCTACACAGTGAAAAATCTATTCCATGCATTAGTTTTAATATATATCAATCACATTATAGTATACACCTCATGATTTCATTAAGGATCATTATTTCCTTAGCCTTGGAGGTACCTACTCCATCAAAATTAACACATGTATTCTAAGGGAGTGGCCTATAGGGTAGTGTAACTTGGATAAATTTTCCTCATTGAAAAATGCATCAAATCAAAGAATGAAGACCTTAGTGCCCTTTGAATTAGTTTTTTTTCACATTCTTGAATTCAGCTCATCTGCGCACAATTGAGAATCATACACTTGATGTTCCAATGTTATAGTATACTCTACCAACGTTCACCAAGCATGTGCGATATGTTACTAGCCAATAGAATTTTTTTTATTTATGTATTACCATACATGTCTGACCCTAAGCACTCACAGATCACACTACATGATCTCTCCTTTACTTGGATCATTTATATATTTAGAGCCATTTCTAGTGTATTAGTGATCCTCTAGTTGCAATTTCCTCTCATCATTGTGGGGGAATTTTATCCCATGTACCCATTTCATTCTAGTAACAAGTATATGGGACTATGTATCCAGTGTATCATTTTTTGGCCCATTGATGCCAACAAATTGATGTTCTACATCATTCTTTTCTCAAACCTACTTTTTTGGGTACATCATTATTCTTTGTACTAAGATGTATCTCGCGGGTATGGGCGTTCCTCACCGACCTCATTGAGATGATGTACACCCACTTAGGGATTCATAATTTTCAATTTGGTAATCCTATAGGAAAAGCATATATAAACTACTAATCATCTAGAAAAATCATATCTAAAATAAGAAACCAAGTTTAATTATGCAATTACATGAATTGTAAGTTTAAGATGAAAACATTTATGGAAGTAAAAAATGTCTAATCAATAATAAGTGTTTATGAAGTGAATCATTAGGCCACTATAGGAGCTAAAATTGAATCAATTCAAGAATGAGAAAACTGAGAGACTAAGGCAAAAGTACTACTATAAATGTGTGTAGAAGACAACATTACATGTCATATCAGATATTGCAAGAAATTTAACAAGACATGGACATCACTCAAATGTTTTTCATGATTCAATGAATGAAAATAAAATATTATCCCTAAATGAAATAAAATTAAAGAATCATTAATTTCATTCCAGCAGTTACAGAAAATAAAAATAAAATTTGAAATACAGGTGAAACAATATCTAACACTAACCTAGTCATTGTAGCCTTAAATGGAATTTTATATGAGTATCGTTTATTCATTACTCGTTTTGCAGCACGAGATAAGCTTCCGATATTCATGAGTTGATAGGTATAATCATGCAAGAGGAAGAAAGGTGAAAGACTTGGCACTAATGTTTTGACTTGGCACTAATGGTGAAAGGGAAACAACCCTCCAAAGGAAATACATAGGAAGGAAGTAAAAGAAGAAATACACCACATGGAAAGCCATCACATGGAAAGAGACACTTTGTAAAGACACAATGTATAAAGCCTCCAAATTTCGATGTTAAAGTTAAATGTCATTAATATTGCAAGTTTGTAAATTATTCTAGAGATTGCATGATCTCCTCGATTCTTTAGTAACAGATATTTCCACCTATTCCAAGTCCCCCCCACCAACATGCAGCGATGTCACGCCTCCAAGCACCGTCTCTTTTCCAAACCCAGGAGAGGGAGCCATGCAACTCTCCAATAGTCTCTAGGCACACCCAAAACAAACACGTAGTTCTCTTTCACATATATAAACTTAAAAGGAATAATTCCTCAGAGCATGAGCCAAGACAATTCTAAGAAAATAAAGAAAGAAGGAGAGAGTAAACACTGTAAGATGCTCTGCTGAGGCCCATGCATAATCATCCCTAATGAAATTGAATCAAATAGAAACCAGTATGTCAACCACAATGCCCAGAGTGTACTCGGAACCCATTTCCCATCAAACCAAACCATCAAGCCAAGGGGAAATGCCCTCCTCGCAAACCAAACCCACCAATACAAGTTGACACTAATATGAAAGAAAAAGCGAGAACACTTACCAAAAGAGCCCTATATTCCTAGAATCCTGGTTTGCACTTTCTTTTGGAGGTTCTGAGTTTCCTGCTTATGCCATGGATTGCATGGGAAACATTTCCTTCAAGACCGACATTGATGTACAACGAAATCCAAAAAGCTTAGTTTCTCACACAAGTTAATTGTTGAATGATTTGGCGTAAGGCCTCTCGAATCCATTAAAAACCTCCCTCTGTATTGCGGCCAACCGAGAGAGCCTTGACGTTTCCCTGATTTCCAAATAAATAAAACATTACGAAAAACAACTCACCTACCCTCCCATTACCTTGGAGTATATGCTCACTCCATTAAACCCTCACCCATTAAAATAAATCAATTACAAATTATTAATATAATATAATATTTAATTAACTTTTTAGTTCTAAACTATTAACACTTTCAACTAATAAAAAAACGGATAATTTATTATCAATATAATAAAGTCAATTCCAAGTTATTCATATAATCATAGACTTTTATACTTTATTACTTACTCCAAATATGTACAAAATCCTTATGAAATTAAAAGATTCAACCACGAGATTTTACAAATTCTATTAAAGAAAGCCTCTCGATAACATCATCTACGGTTTCCAAGAGAGTTGCATGATTTGTGGTTTTAAAACCATTGTCAAAGAAAACGTTGGAACATTAATTTTTTCCCTGATTAAATACATATTTTGGGAGATTTATCACTCATTTATTTTCTAAGTGAAACATGCTATTTTCAGAAACTATTCGTTTACTTTTCCGAAATAAACGCAATAATATATATATATATATATATATATATATATATATATATATATATATATATATATCAACAAATATAGTTCACATATCGCATTTGAAGATTTTAAAATTCAATTATAGCTTAGAGAGAAAATATACGGACACGGTCGGACTTTTCGTTATAAAATAAAATCCGTTAGATCGGGTAACGATTATCATTCTTTAACCTACTCATCTCCATTGCGTTCACAGCACTGGAATATATAGTTTGGTTGTAGTTTACTGCATTTTTGCTCTGAAAATTATGGAAATTTTGGTAAGATTTTAAGAAAATTCTGTAGGGGTTTTTGTAAATTTACGTTATAATTATAAAATTTTAATATTTTGGTTACCTTGGAGGTTTTTGATAGTGCTGAATCTATTTCCAACATCAAAATCATGATTCAAACACTGTTATTATAAGATTTCTTAAATTTAGACAACTCCCATAATTATTTCCACCATCATTCAAACACTGTTATTATAAGATTTCTTAAATTTAGACAACTCCCATAATTAACATATTCGAATTGAAATGTGGATCAACATAAATTTAAATGAACAATATTTTGAATGATAAAATTTTCAATTATTAAAAGTAAAATATATTTTTCATATAATTATAACAATAATATTTTTTATTTATATTTATATTTTATTTTGGGATTTCTTTTATTTTTTATTTCTTCAAATGTTTTTTATAATCTCTTATCATAATGTTATATTTAATTAACTTATAATTTTTAATATTTTTTTCTCAAATTAATTTAATGATATTAAATGATATCAATTATTATTTATTTTATTTAATTAAAAAAATAATTATATATTGTCTATGCCGGAATTAAATTTGTTAATATAAAAAATTAAAATCATTACTGTTTATTTCATTTAATTTAAAAAAAATTATTTATTGTCTATGAAGGAATTAAATTTGTCAATATAAAAAATTAAAATCAGTTCCGAGTTTCCTTCTTACACGATGGGCTGGATGAGCAACATTTCCTTCAAAACCCACATTGATATACAACGGAATCCACAAAGCTTAGCTTCTCAGACGAATTAAACCCTTCCCTAGTCCATTAAACCCCTCCCTCTGTACTGCTGTCAGCCGAAAGATCCTTGACGTTCGCCTCCTTGCTAAATAAATGAAACATTACGGGGGACCGCTCGCCTACCCTCCCTCCACCTCAAATATATACTCTCTCATGCAAAAAAGAAACGCACCCCATCAAAGTAAATCAATTACAAATTATTACTATAATGTTATATTTAACTAACTTTTAGTTATAAATTATTAACATTTTCAATTAATTAATAATTTATTATCAATATAATAAAATCAATTACAAATTATTAATATAATAATAAACTTTTGTAATTGATAATTAATATAATTACGCCGTAAGGCGTATTTATTTGAAAACAACTTTGCTGAGTGCCTTGCTATCATAAGCTGTACCATTCGATTCTGTGTTAGACGATTAAATCATAATCGACCATTGATTCGAATTCTGACGGTTGACAGTTGTGAGGCCGTTGAGACAGTTGTGAATTTCCCAGTGTTCATCATCCTCGCCTACTCTTCATCATCCATGAAGCTAGAATGCCCCATCCATCCTGCTTGTGTTTACTACTAAGGATGTTGCTGGTGTGGGTGCAACTGCCATGCTGCTGGTTTTGAAAAACGAGATTGGATTTTAGAAACGGAATATCGATTCTATATGCACCATTGGACGTTCAACAAAAAATAATAGACTGGAAGGAGGTTATATCGGAGAAAAGGGTATGAATCCGTCATCTAAAAGTTAAATCACAGTTTATTGAAATTGTTAAATATGAATTTTACCAAGCCTTGTGAAGATACAAATTAGGTATCATAATCACTATTTCGCTATTTATCTACAATGATAGGTATCTGACTCATTCTCCCTATTTCTCAGTTATGATTTTTAGTATCAATAATATGGGTAGCGGACTCTTCTCATTGCAGGCATTGGGTTTAAGAGCGTCTTTTTAGTGACATGCCAGCCTTACATTTTTAGCAATGGATACAAGATAAGATTCAATGAAGTCCCTCCCACAGACTTTGACATTGGATATATAGTCCCAGAATGGGTTGAAAGCAGGCCCAGTATTTCCGAGCTTGACGAATTCTGTGATGGCAAGATTCCTAGTACAGTTATGGTTCTTCCTTTGCGTGCAGAAAAGGTTGAAGCTGTGCAAAAGGAACTGTCTAGTATTCAGCCTGAAATTCTTTTGTTTATGTCCAAGATCAAGAAGATTTCTGTTCGTGAGGTCCACGCGAATGCTAGTTTTAACAAAATCAACGGAATCTGGGTTTCAAGGGAGACAAAATTTCGAAATTCCAAGAGCGAAGACAGTGAATCGTTCACTCTGCATTTGTCCGCAACTGAAGGTAAACGTTCTATGGGACAATCTAGCTATTACATGTGGAGGCAATGTTTTAATGTGAAAAAAGAGTGTAAGGTGGAGCAGAGAAAAGATGTGGAAAAATGGGTGATTACACTCGCTTTTCCCTGTGATAAACGTCTTACTAAAGAAGATAAACCAGCCCCTGGTATTTATTCTTTTCTTCCAACAAAAATGGTAACTGGATTTCCATTTGTAATACAACCAGACTTCTTACTGGTTTCTTCAAGAGAAACCATTATTTTTTACAACAAATGGAACCAGGGAATACTTGGCTGCATTCCGTTAGCTTTCTGTTCAGCGTTTAGTTCGTCAGTCAATGCAAATTCGCCCCCTGAATCAAGCTGTGACTATTATAAATATCTTCCCACTGATAGTCCTCGTTATCAGCAACTCGCACAGGTTAGAGATGATATTCAAGTCCAGTTAAGAATGGAGGAAATAGTTTTTTGTGATTCCAACTTTATTGGTAGAGATTTGGGTAGGCCAACAGAGACTCGCCAGCCTTCTTGGAGATCGGAGAATACTGCCAGCCTTCAGGAGCATTTTGGAGAGAGCAAGACAAGAAGGTCAGCAAAGCGGCCTGGATTTTTTTCTTGGCTGGTGATGTTAAGATAGTACATCCTTGCCTTGGCTGGGTTGTTAGATGAGCAAGGAATCGCTTAAACATTGAACTTCTTGTTCTTTTGGACGGCTGAGATTACGTATGCAAAAAATACGGCCAAGAGTGTATAATTTGTTCCTTCAGCCGAATATTGACTGTGCATAGTTCGAATCCGAAGACGACAGAATTGCAGGTGATTATTTGACGAATTGCATTTATTTTTCCATTCTTCATCGGTTTTGTGCAGGTTATTTAAAAAATATTCAGTGATTTTGGAATCATCGGATACAAAATTTCAGGTGGAATGTTTTTGGTTAAATTGTTATATCATATGATTTTCATTCTGCAATCCTAATCGGTCGAGTATGTTTCTTGGCTTGAATTTGTTAAACAGAGCGTCTGTGTTAGATTATTGACTGTATTCATGAATTAGGATTCAGAATCGCTAAGAAATGTTTTGCCGATCAAGATTCTTTGTAATCGTAGGCATCGGATATAGAAACTCTGTTTAATCGATCGCGGATAGTCTAGCGTCCTAAACAAGATGCTGTAGTTGATGTTGTTGTTTTGCTGATAATGGTTTTAAGGTTCGAATATTTTGAAGCAGGATCAATATCAGAGTCGTCTATGTTAGTCTAAAGGTACTGTTGGAATACACTACTAATTAACTTTAAAGGACTCGTTTGATCAAAAGACCGGTCGATTTTGATCGTTTGATGGTATTGTAATTCAATAAAGACTATTGCTGAAGCAAATCTTGACCGATCATTCAAGCTTGTTTGTAACCTTTCCTTCATCGTTGCTTAGCCCCGCCGATCATCCATTTTGGGTTATTTATCATTGTTAATCCCTGCCATCCATTTCTGGTTATCTATCATTGTTAAACCCCACCGATCATCCATTTCTGGTTATTTATCATTGTTAAACCACACCGATCATCAATTTCTAATAATTTTGTCTTTATTAAACCCTGCCAATCATCATTTTCTGTTGATCGGTTGAAGTTCTTAATTCGTCTCACTATTACTGATTGTTAATAACTCAATAGTAACTGTTTTGCATGTAATCCTTGTTTGATTACTTGACTTGGTCGCAGTTGAAGTTATACCACTAATCGAGGGTTCATCGTCCCTATATTGTAGTTCCTTGATCTATTTGTTGTTTTTATGCTTCATATCGTTTGTGCGATTCAAACTGATGTTATACCAATCAAAGTAATTTCGTGTCATGTGTTTATATCGCAAATATTCAAGAAGATGCTTTATGCGGAAATAGTCTAAAAATCAGCTTGGTCCGGCTGTTTTTATAATTCCCCTGTATGGTTCGAACTGGCACAATCAAAATCCATGAGTTTTCCTACACCAGTCGGCCAAAAATTGTTCCGGGCAATCTTTGAAAAGATATGTATGTCGTTACCATATTTAATGAATGATGCAATAACAAATAAATTTATTTAGTATTTTGCAAATCATGTACGGCTACTTTGGCATGTGTGCCCTTTTAGTATAATATTTTGATTTCAGATATAAATTATTAACTTGTCTCTTCAACTAAATTGTTGCGCTATAAACATTCCAGATTTAACTAGCCTTCACACTGTGAACGAGGTTGTGACCAATAGAAAATCTTCTTTGGCAGAGTCGATTAATTAAATAAATTTCATAGTGTCGATATTAGTTTTCACCCCATATGCAAAGGATTTTCTATAAACATTCCAGATTTAGCTTATAGCCTTCACACTGCGAATGAGGTTGACCAATGCAAAATATTCTTTGGGAGAGTCCATTAATTAAATAAATTTCAGTGTCAATATTAGTTTTCACCCCATATGCAAAAGATTGACTGTATTTTCTAATTGGTTTTTAAGTTCTACGATAGGATAATTACTCACTGCTTTGATAATCTACCTAACAATCAAATACTTATAATGTAAGTACTCTATAGTATAAACATGACTTTGTAGGCAGAAGACAGAGTTTGTCCTAAATTAACTTACGAGAATATATATATATTGTATTCATTTGGAGTGGAGTGAAAAATTATTTCCTTGGAAAAGAAGAGGAGTATTGATATGAAATGAAATCTTAGCATATATATGTTTATAGCAAGATGCATGTAACATCACATAGATAACAACCATAAATTAAAGACTTCCTAAGATAACTTTATGCTCTATGTTCCATACTTAAGATTTTTAGTAGTCTCTTATGAAGTACAACATGTCATAGTGATAAGTTTTTATTCCATTAAATAATTCTAGCTGTAGAGCAAAGTCAGAGTATTCAACATTGTGAATGTGATAGAAGCAAATAATTTTGTGGAAGGGTGGAGTATTCCCAACTTGGTCATAAAAACCAAGTGAATCCTTCATGGAAAAAATAAAAATAAACATGCATATTTCGTCATATAGAGGTCTTGAGTACTTTGGCCAAAATATCTCATCCATTATGAAAAAACACATCTTACATGCAATTAATAACAAAGAATTTGTTCGACATCAATTACTCAATATGGATATTTTGATGTGAGGTCTAGTAAACATAATTCTCCACCCGTTGTTCTGGAGGATTAGTTGGAGCCAAGAAATTTCCTACTACCTTTTCTTTCTTATATGATATTCTTTCTTATACCACAACCTTACGGCTTTTCCTTTGCAACATGTGGTGCAATTACTAGTAATAAACTTTTAGAGGTTATCACTTATGCCAAATATGTACAAAATCCTTATGAATTGAAAATGTACAACCAAAGGATTCTACCAATTATATTAAAGAAAGCCTAGGTAGTAGTGATAACATCATTTATGGTTTCAAGAGAGTTGCATGATAATTGGTTTTAAAACCATGGTCAAAGAAAAGGTGGAAATATTAATTTTTTCCCCTCATTTATCACTTATTTCTTTTCTAGGTCAAACATGCTATTTTGAAAAACGAATTGCTTATCTTTTGCGAAATAAAAGTATATCAAATTGCAACAAATATTGTTGACATAACGCAAGGTTTTAAAATTCATTTATAAATTTCTGAGAAAATATACGGACACGATCGGACTTTCCGTATATCAAATTGCAACAAATATTGTTGACATAACGCAAGATTTTAAAATTCAATTATAAATTACAGAGAAAATATACGGACACGATCGGACTTTCCGTTAGATCAGTAAACGATAATCATTCTTCAAACTGCATGTTTGGGGACATTATATTCAGAAGAAAATCTTGGTATAAGCTACTCATCCACATTTCGTTCACATCGCTGGAATAAGTTGTTAGCAAGTTCGAATTGGAATTTGTATTGATCATAAATTTAGATGAAAAAATATCAGTTGGAAAAAACTGGATAGTAAAATTTTTAATTGGGAATATATATATATAGATATTTAAATAATTTAATAATTATTATTTTTGTAAATTTCGGTCTATATTATCATCATGTCTCATATATGACTCTCACCATCATGTTTAATTTATCACTTTTACTATCCTGTCTAATTTATATATCTAATATATATAATTTTGAAAAATTATACCATATCTTAACACACGGGATTTCCATCCATATCCAAAACCCAGTATAAAATTATTTAATTTATTCGGTATTGAAATAATCCAATAATTAAAAATAATATAAAATTTCAAAAATAAAATAAAAATAAAAAGTACATTTCTCTCCAAAACCTCGCTGCCCACATTCGGTGTTCAAATTCTTTTACTCACTGACTTTTTAGACCTTACTTTCAATCTTCAAATTCTTTCATTCACTGTTTTTTAGACTTCACTTTCTATGTTCAAATCCTTTCCTTCACTGTTTTTCAAATTTCTGGGCATTCAAAGGAAGCAAGACAGAAAGAAAGTTTTCGAAACTGATTATTGACTTCCAATTGATTTTTACCTGCACGCGATCCACGCTCTCTACCTGCACGATAACCCCGCTGTTTATTTTGTGTACTACCCTTCGCATTCTAATTCAATTAAAATATGAACTACTACCGATTGGATCGAATTTCCTCGAAATCGAATTCTTGATTTTTCTTTTTTCGCCTCGATTCGGGCAAATTTGGTAACTATATTTTAGGCGACACTTTTATTCTATTATCGTACTAAGAAGGTTAGATTGAATATTGTCTATTATCTGTGCAACAGTAGCAAATTATATATGTTCACCTACATAACACACGGTTTGAGAGCATAATTGGCAAGCTTAATAGATGAGGACATTGGCTGCGAAAATACTGTTTTTTCATTCATTCCATTAATTACAACAAAGAAGAAACAAAAGATTACAAAGATACTGATTGCAATAGCTCAACCTACCTCGAAACTCACTATTCCCTAATAACAGGATATATTTTATAGGAACCCTAGCAAGTTTCCATATCTTGCTAATTAAATAGAAATTTTCAGGGTATTACACATGAAAACAATGATAAAGATTCTTAAGAACGTGAAAAATTTAGTGTAGATAAAAGGGTTCTTAATTATTTGAAATTTCCATAGTAAATAAATAGGATGAAACGTTTTTCACATTGGCATAAAGAAAAAGATTAATAATATGAAACTAAGCCACTTACATGAAGACCTAAAGATAAATCCTAAGCTGAGTTAGCCCGACATCCGGCATGATATCCAATGACAGTCCTCATGTACAACATGTCTAACAAAACATGTAATGTGATAATTGTTGAGATTTTTCTGTTTTGAGTAAAATAGGCAAAAATCTCATTAGGTGACAAAAATTAGGAATTAGTTCCTAGATTAGCTCCAGTTTGTTGGGAGGGAGTTAATGCATGCTAAATTTGAGTTGAGAGGAAATAATGAGGCTGTTAGATTCTCCTGCTATATAACAGGTCTCCATACGTTTGTTTTGGAGAGAGTGTGTGAGAATTGTAATCTCCTGTTTGAATTAATAAAGACTGCCAATGCCCTGTTTTGTGGACGTAGCCCAGGAGGTTTGGGTGAACCACGTTAAAGCTGTGTGTCTTTCCTGTGCATGATTAATTTGTTGTTGTTGTGTTTTATATATTGCTGCGCTCCAACAATTGGTATCAGAGCATGTTGGAGAGCTGACATTGCTGGTAAAGCTGCATATTGCTGTGCGTGGAGGATTGCTGCCTGGTTGGGGACGAAGATGTCACTTTGGCCGCAGGAGCTGGTTCGGTGGTTCTGTTGAACTGTGTATCAGTGATCGTGGCGCAGCTGGAGCACGTGAGGTGGAGCATAATGGAGTGTTGGAGCTACGTGCGTGCTATTCCTGTGTGCCTGCAGCGTTGAATGAAGTCGCAGGCTGGTTAAGGCAGCGTTGGTGGATTGGACTGAGTTGGCAGCATAGACAGGTGCTATTGCTGCTGGTGCGTTGATCTATTGGTACGTTTTTTTTTTAATGAACTGGGTCAAACGACTTTGAAGTTTTTTTTTAACGCTGCTATGGTAAACGCGTGGATTAAAAAAGTCGATTTAATGATGGGTATCTTGTGAGTTGGAGCTGGCATACATGTCAAGGTACGTCAGGTGCGCATAGAGTCAGAAAGCCAGAGAATGAAGAATTGGTTGGTGTTAAGGTATTCCAGGAATAAATTGCAATCTTGGCAATAACCCTTTACGACTTCATAAAATCAATTTAATTTGGAGTGTTGTAATTTAATAATAAATCGATTTATGAAAGAACACTTTCAAAACGTTTTCATATTGAAAATCGATAAGGCATATGGTATAAGAGACTTTATAAAAGTTGAAATCGATTCGATTTGTAGTAAATCAATTAAAACTTGATTTAATTGATTTAAGAGGTGGTGGTATGTTTTTTAAAACAAAATAAATCGATTTGATATTTGGATATGGTAATGTGAATACCATTTGGATATGGTATGAAAGGGCCTTTATTAAAAAAAATTTAAAGGTGCATTTTTTTTTTAAAAATCGATTTGTAATTTGAATTACCATTGCATATGGTATGAAAGGTGAAAGTTTTTTTTAAAAAACATCGATTTATATAAATCGATTTGAGGGCTTTGTATGAAGTGAAAGGCAAAGGTCAAGGATAATTTTTTTTTTAAGGCATTTTTTAATTAAAAGGGGCATTCTTTATTTTGAAAATTGGTTCTGGAGATTACTGTGTTTTTTGCTGAAACAAGATGGCGAAAACTCAAAATGCCCGGTTTGAAATTGAGAAGTTCAATGGCAAAAACAACTTCGAGATCTGGAAGGTAAAGATGCATGATCTGCTGGTTCAACAAGGCGTGGCGAAAAAGCGCCTGTTGGGGAGGAGAAAGACCTCTTCCATGACGCCTGAGGATCAACAAGAGGTTGGATGACAGTAGCTCGAGTAATTGTTATGTCCAAGTGATTTACGTTCGCTCAACATTGTGTCGTAGAAGACTGCTTTGTGCTGGTGGATAGCCTCTAGGAAGCTCTACATGATTTAAGTCCTTGACAAATTGACTTCTTCCTGGTTAAAACTATACAAATGCATATAAAGAAGGTAAAGTCTTGCCATCGTAATTGCATCTAATGTTTTCAATACTCTATTGCACAATTAGAAAGTCTAGATGTAAAATTTGATTCTAGAGATAAGGCAATAACTTCATCAAATAGCTTTAACTGGATCACTTTTTACTTCATATGCTTAATAATGCAAATGTCTGAGTTTGATTTATGTGGTTGCTATGTTGTCCGGAGTGGTATCAGGAAGAAGTTTGACGTTTGACACTCACATCAGAGGCAATGATGGCTAGAGGTCGATGGCTAGAGGTCGTTCTAGAGAAAGACGCTCAGGTAAGCGCAGCGATTCGCGTTCAAAGTCGAAAGGGAAGAAGAGCAAAGTGAAGTGCTGGTTTTGTGGCAAATCGGGGCACTTGAAGAAAAACTGCTGGAAGAGACAGCAAACAGAGAAGAAAGGAGACTCTTCGACAGAAAAGAAGGAGGCAAATGCGACAGATACAGGTTCGGCATCTGGTTCAGGTATGAGCGACGAAGTGTTGTCTGTTAATATGTCAAATCATGATCAACATTGGTTGTTAGATCCCGGTGCATCAAACCACATGTGTATTCATAGAGAATGGTTTAAGACATATAGATCAGTTAATGATGGAGTCGTGTACATGGGTAATGATGTCACATCTAATATTGTTGGGATAGGAAGTATACAACTGCAAATGTTTGATGGCACAACTAGAATATTAACAGATGTGAGACATGTTCCAGACTTAAGAAAAAATCTAATTTCACTGGGAGCACTTGACACGAATGGATATAAAACTTTAATTCAAGGTGGAGTTATGAAAATCTATAAAGGTATTTTACTAGTAATGAAAGCTAAGAAAGTAGGAAATCTGTTTCAGTTAGAAGGAAGAACAGGGTCAGTTCATGTGTCTACGGTGTCTGAACATGACGGTAGTTCCATTCGCCTATGGCATCAAAGGTTGGGCCATATGAGCGAAAGAGGGTTGAAAATTTTGGCTGATCGCAAGTTACTTCCTAATCTAAGGTCTGGAAAGTTAGATTTTTGTAAGCATTGCTTGTTTGGAAAACAAAGTAAACAAAAATTTAAAACAGGCAAACATACTAGTAAAGGGATACTTGATTATATTCATTCAGATGTTTGGGGTCCAGCTCCTACAACGTCATATGGTGGTTCGTCGTATTTTGTATCATTTATTGATGACTTTTCTAGGAAAGTGTGGGTCTACATGTTGAAAAGGAAGTCTGATGTTTTTTCAGTTTTCAAACAGTTTAGAGCATTGGTAGAAAACAACACTGGTAGAACAATAAAGTGTTTAAGAACTAACAATGGTGGTGAGTTTACTTCCAAGGAGTTTGACAGCTATTGCAAGGATGCAGGGATCGAGAGACATAAGACCACGATTTATACTCCTCAGCAAAATGGAGTTGCTGAACGCATGAACAGGACTCTTCTAGAGAGAGCAAGGAGTATGCTGAGTAACGCTGGTTTGCAGAAGGAGTTGTGGATGGAAGCGGTGGCAACAGCTTGTTATGTGATAAACCGATCTCCATCGACGGCCATAGACTGCAAGATTCCGCAAGAGGTATGGAAAGGACACCCTTGTGATTATTCTAAACTCAGAGTGTTTGGTTGTGATGCATATGCTCTAGTGCCTAAACATCGGCGAACTAAGTTAGATCCAAAGTCTAAAAGGTATATCTTTGTTGGGTATGGTGTTGGAACAAAGGGATATAGATTGTGGGATCCTACTACCCGCAAAATCATCATCAACAGAGATGTAAAGTTTGATGAATCCTCTCTTGTACAGTTAGATGTAGATAGAAAATTGAAACAAGATGATGTATTTGACTTTCAGCACATTCAGTTTGATAGCACTTCTAATGATAGTCATGATGACCATAGTTCAGATACTAGTCATGAACAGGTTTCAGAACATGAACAGGGTTTCGGTTTAGATCATGAACAGGTCTCAGATACTGATCGGCTAGAAGTTCCTACAGATGGTAGTCAACCAGAAATAGCTTTAAGGAGGTCTACAAGGATAAAACGTGTTCCGAAAAGGTATGATGATTATGTTACTTCAGTTGCTTTGACCGCTAACGATGATGAACCTATGTGCTATCAGGAAGCAATAGAAGGTTCGAATAGTGACAAGTGGAAAGCAGCCATGAAGGACGAAATGATGGCCTTGAGTAAGAACGACACATGGGATCTGGTTGAGCTTCCGAAAGATAGGAAAACTGTGGGGTGTAAATGGGTTTACAAGCTGAAACGGGGTGTGAATGATACGGAGGACAGGTACAAAGCGCGGCTGGTTGCAAAAGGGTTTTCTCAGAAAGCAGGCATAGACTTTCATGAGATTTTTTCACCTGTTGTTAAAATAGTTTCAATTCGAATTGTGTTAGCTTTAGTTGCTTTGTTTGATTTAGAGTTACAGCAACTAGATGTTAAGACTGCTTTTCTACATGGAGATCTAGATGAGGAAATTTATATGGAACAACCGGAAGGGTTTGTTCAGCATCGCAATGAGAAATTTGTCTACAGGCTCAAGAAGTCATTATATGGCCTGAAGCAGTCGCCTCGGCAGTGGTATAAGAAGTTTGATTCTTTCATGTTGAGTCAGAAATATGTTAGAAGTGAATATGATCATTGTGTGTATTTCAAGCAATTGAAAAATGGCATGTTCATTATCTTAGTGTTGTATGTTGATGATATTCTTTTAGCAAGCAAAAGCATTGATGAAATCAACAGGTTGAAGACTCAGATGGCAAGGACATTCGATATGAAAGATCTAGGAGCAGCAAGACAGATTTTGGGCATGGAGATTTTGAGAGACAGGAGCAATGGTAAGCTGTGGCTATCACAACAGAAGTATATTGAGAAAATACTTGTGAGGTTTGGTATGAACAATGTGAAGCCTGTGTCAGTCCCTTTAGCTTCCCATTTAAACTTTCTTCCAGTTTATGTCCTAATACAGATGAAGAAAAGGATTATATGTCTCGAATTCCATATGCTAATGTAGTAGGATGTTTGATGTATGCGATGGTTTGTACTCGACCAGATATTTCACATGCAGTTGGGGTTGTCAGCAGGTACATGGCAAATCCGGGTAAAGAACACCGGTCAGCAGTGAAATGGGTGCTTCGGTACTTGAGAGGCACAAGTAGTTATTGTATTACTTACAATAAGAGTAGTGAATTTGTTTGCGGATATGTTGATTCCGATTTTGCAGGTGATTTGGATAAGAGAAGGTCAACTTCAGGATACGTCTTTACTCTTGCAGGTGGAGCTATCAGCTGGATGTCAAAGCTACAGAACATTGTTGCTTTATCCACTACAAAAGCAGAATACATTGCTGCTTCGCATGCTTACAAAGAGGCGGTTTGGTTGAAAGGTTTGCTTGGTGAGTTTGGTAGGTTGCAGGACAACATCAGGTTACTTTGTGATAGTCAAAGTGCAATACATTTGGCTAAGAATCCGGCCTATCATAGTAAGTCAAAGCATATTCCAATTAAGTACCATTTTGTAAGACAGGTTATTACTGAAAGGGGAGTCTCTCTTGAAAAGGTGCATACAAAGGAAAACTGTGCAGACATGTTCACGAAACCAGTTTTGTTAGAGAAGCTACGTTGGTGTTTGGCTTCTCTTGGCTTGCAGAAAAGATAAAATAATAAAGAACAGGGCATCAAGCTAATTGTTGTCAAAGTGGAGATTGTTGAGATTTTCTGTTTTGAATAGAATAGGCAAAAATCTCAGTAGGTGACAAAAATTAGGAATTAGTTCCTAGATTAGCTCCAGTTTGTTGGGAGGGAGTTAATGCATCCTAAATTTGAGTTGAGAGGATTTATGAGGCTGTTAGATTCTCCTGCTATATAACAGGTATCCATACGTTTGTTTTGGAGAGAGTGTGTGAATTATGTAATCTCCTGTTTTGATTAATAAAGACTGCCAATGCCCTGTTGTGTGGACGTAGCCCAGGAGGTTTGGGTGAACCACGTTAAAAACTCTGTGTCTTTATGTGCTTGGTTTAATTGTTGTGTGTTAATTGTTTAATGGTTTTACTGTTTGTGATTTCTCACGACACATGCATACGCACTCTCGCACCTACCCAACAGCCCCTTTCTCTGCGTTAGCAACCAGCTCCCTGCAGCGTTCCATTGCCCCCACCCAACATTCCAACTCCACGGCTTCCCCTCTTCTTCCAACGCGGGTTCTTCACTACCTCGCCCCTCCTGTATACACTCAAATGCTCCCTACGCACTAACGCAACCTACCTTCCCGATTTCATACCCTATACGCCCTTATCCCTCCACACTCAACCCAACACCCACCCCTCTCTGCGTTATACAAATCTCGGCCCTCCAATCCGCTACAGCACTCATCACTCTCCCCTTATCGCTCCATTTATAATTTTAAAATTTATTAAATCCCGCCCCCTCATGAACTCTCCCCACCTTCTTCTCTCAACACAGATACCTCTTCCCCCATTTCTATAAAATTCCCACTTTTTAAATTTGACTTTTAATTCTCATTCCCTTCCACTAAAATCTTCTCCCCCACTTTTAATAAATCTCCCTCCCAATTTTAATTTGATTTTAATTCGACTCCCTCTCCCTTTTAAAGTAAATCCCCTTCCTTTTAAATTAGTTCCCACATTCCATTCTTAATTAATCCCTTCCTTTTTTTAAATTTATAACCTCATCCCATTCCAATAAATTTCTCTCCCCTCCCATTTCATATAATAAATTTCCCTCCACTTTTATATTCCCTTCATTTTTTAATTAATTAAAAAAAAAAAAAAAAAACAGCAGAGAGAGAGAGGAAGAGAGGAAGGACATTAAAGAGAGTTATGAATAGCAGAAAATGGAAAATGGCATATGAGGAGCACATGGACTGAAATTTGCAGATTTGACATTTTATGATTTGTGGCATTGATTTGAACAGTGATTTTCTGAAGAATTTCACATTTGAAGACAAGTTTGCCATCATTGAAAACAAATCTTTGAAGAAAAAATTCAGTTGCCTTAAAGGCCTCATTGCACAAGTGTTTTCAGCTACACATTTGCAAATATTTTGCAGAGATATGTATTGAGCTAACTTTGTATTTTGAGTGGAATTTGCCTCTTCATTCATAGTTGGAATCAGTTGTTGATGTAAGTTATTGTTGATTGCCCTCCATCATTTGAGGAGCAGATTTTGTACTTGAGATTTCCATAGTTGGAAATTCTTTGGAGTCATTTGTATTTGTTGTTGAATCACATTGTAAACGGGTGCATTTTCGGTTGAAGCCGACACCCTTTCATTTTTTGAGCCTAAGTTGTTGAAAATGGCTAAAATCAATGAGGCATTAGAGTTGTTGAGTAACCTCATTCATTCAAATGTTGATGATATGATAAAAATGAGCAAGGATGCTCTTTGTAACATTCAAATTTGTTTGCTAGATGCACAAGAAAAGATTGAGTTTTTGCAGTTGGAATCTCAGCTCCAACAAGACGAACTTCAGCAAAAGAGTCACCATTCTGAACCTGTTTCTGTTCAGAACATTGTGAAAGACTCCCATCAGCAGCAAGTCAGTAAAGTTGCAGTTGATTCTCATTCAGTTCTAGATGATTCACATTCAGCAGATTTACATGCAGATGCAACAGCTCAGCCTGCACTTCTCAAGCCCATCATCAGACCTTGGGAAGAGCTTGTCCACAACAAGCACCGAACTGGTCTTGGATATGACAAGGATGTGTCCTTTCATATTCCGGACTACACCAAGCCCATCATATTTCAGAGTGCCGGATTCATGTATGACAGTTCACCTGCAGCTGTTCCAGATCCTGCTCCACAACAACAACATCAGATTGTAAAATGCCAACACTGTGATCGAGTTGGCCATATGAAAGATCACTGTTTTGATCTTCATCCATGCAAGCACTGTGGTCGGCACACCCATTCTTCAGACACAAGCCTCCTGCAAGAACCAAGATTCATCTTGGATGGATCGCTTCTTGGCAATGGGCATCAGCAGCCAAGAAGATGTTTAAGACACATGTTAGAACTTGTTCACGGATATTGAGCAAACTTGCAGTTGAGTTTTCGCCATCATCTCACCTTGTCCCTGACAGGGGGGAAAATGGTTGTCATGTACAAGCTTCGACGACAGATCAAGCGAGCCTGAGCCACAATCTCTCATTCCATGTTCAGAGTTGTAGCCAGCAGTTCAAGCGAGCCTGAGCCACAATTCGTCATTTCGGATTCAGAGATGTAGCCAGAGATACGGATGCCCATGAGCATACCTTAGGTTGGTGGATAACCTAAAACCATCATTTTTGGTTGGTGGATAACCTAAAACCATCATCTTTGGTTGGTGGATAACCGAAAACCATAATTTTCGGTTGGTGGATAACGTAAAACCATCATCTTTGGTTGGTGGACAACCTAAAACCACCACAGGTAGTAGACCTCCCTTATTTTAGGTCGAAGGTCTCCCTTTTTTATGAGGGACAATTCCTCTAGCAGAAGCTTTTAGCTTCTTGCCCACTGGAAGGATTAGGGAGCGCAACAAGTTTTGGAACAGGTGTTTATCAGTCATCCTAAAACCACCTCTTTTTCCAACATTTCAAAGAGTTGTTTATTGTGCTACTATGTATGCTACATATTTGTATTACAGCTCCTTTCTTGGACTCACATACCTTGATTAAGGGGATGTTGGAACACCTAATCCTACATGGGTAGGTGTGGAATCTGAAAAGTCACAATGGAGTCAAAGTGACCTTGGAATATGAAACCAAGAGTCACACCATTGTACTATAAATCCATCTTTGTATAATGGAAAATAAGAAAACCTCATATTATCTTTCATTGTGTATTGTTTCTCTTGTGTGTGCATTCTTCTTCCTCCCTGTACCATGTGTGTGCTTGACATGGTGTTTGGGTATGATTAGATCTCAAAATGACATATGACCAGAGATAGGGTAGCTGAACTTTTATCAACATTTGGATAATGAATGACTTGGGAATGAGGGTAAATGACAGTAGATAACCTTTAGCTATGATAGCTCATGGACAGGATTATATGACTGAAACTAGGTAGGACTTGACAACTAGGTTTTTTCTCATCATAGGCTGACTGGAAAAGGTAGGAGGACAAAAATTGTTTAGGGGTGTTTTCCAGATGACAGATTTGATAGTTTGGAGATCAGCTTCTAGAAAACTTAGCTTAAGAAAATAGTCATCATCAACGGGTGAAAAATATTTACTATGAAGCTAACAAGATTGATGATGTTGTATGCAACTACCCAAATGAAAGTTCTACATCAACACTAAAAGAGTTTTATATTTCATTCAATAAGGTATGTTGATTTATAAATTTATTTTATTCATATTTAAACTATTTTTATTTTATTACTTATACATATCTATATATATATATTTTTATGTCATTAAAGATGTCGAAGAAGGATGGAAATGGAGTACCAGATACTTTCAAAAGATTTATTGAAAAAATTAAGATGGAGAACATGAGAAGGAAGCGTCTTATGAATGTTGAGCTAGATCCTACTCTTAATCATTACATTTGGAATGGGCTCGACAGTGTCCAATATCAAATAATACAAGGTGACTGTGAAGACATTGCATCACTAATACCTGAAAGGGAATATGGCCTAGTTATTGCAGATATTCCTCATGGTTTCCAACTAGATATGAGTGGAGTGAATTAAATATTATTTAATTCATTAATTATTAACTCATTAGTCAACTCAAGAACACTTCAGTTCACTACAGTGCATGATCAGTTCAGTGGAGACCAGTGGAAGAGGTAGATGAAAGGGTGAGTAAAGCTATCAGTTGGAGGATCAGTTTTGCATGGGATTTGTATTACACTTGGAGGAATTGTCCATGACAATTGCGCAGTCAAGCCAAGGGGATTCGAACCTTGGATCTCTTCATAATGTGCCATGATTACGTTAACAGGAAAGGCATGCGGAGTTTTGAAACCGTTGACTTGTTCAAAACTTTTGGCTGACTGTGGTGGGGATTTGGTGAGTACGGAGCACTTTGTGGTGAGCATCCTTGAATGTACTATGATTGTTACATGATTTCTCCATTATAATATACACAATAGCTGGGGGGTTTTCAGCTATAGGCTTTCCCCATACATACTGAGTTAATGTGTGATTGATTTGATGCGCGATTGCTTCTATATTATTTCCGCATGTGACAATTAATTGTAGAAGAGGGTTATGTGTTATGCATGCAATTCGAAATTGATGTATGATCGGGTTAATCTTCATTGAATAAGTGATTTATTCAGCTAATTTCTACACTTTATACTAATTTTCTTACTTATTTCTTTTGTACTTGATGATTAGGTACAACATTAGCATGTTGCCTACCAAAAATAAGAAATTGCATTTTCATTGAGAAAGACCCAGTGAAATGCAAATTTATTCAACAAAGAATTAACACTCTTGAATTCATTCCAGATGTGAAGCAAGAAGTTGGTTTGAGGAAAGGGGATTTTAATGAATCACGTGTGGCAAAAAAATCAAAGGAACCTCAACCACCATTATATGGAATGATTGGAAAGGGACACTTTGGAAGATTTGTAGACATGAAAGATCCATTAGAAGATGATAATGACCAAAATGAAGTAGAAAATGTTGCGGAAGAAGCCATCAATGATGTTCTAGATGATGTTGAACATGTATTAGTTGATATTGTTGAGGATATTTAAGTTATGCTTGCAAACAAAGCTCATTTTTTAGATCTATTAATCAATCTTACTTGTAATGTTTAGAATTTTATATTTATGAGAAGAATCCTTATTTTTTGCAAAAAACATGTGATTACTATTAATTGTTGACATAAAATTCAATCAAAATGTTATTTTCTTAAGTTTTTTTGTTAAGATTTTCCCAAAAATTAGTTTATTTAACATGTTTTTTTTAACAAAAAGTCTCTAAAAGTGTATTTTTTGCTTTCTATTTGTATTGAAAATTTGTATTTTTTTGTCATATCGTTCAAAATATTGGTTTTTTAGCGACAATTATTTGATGTGCATTGAAAAATTAATTAGCAATACATAAACTTGTAGAAAATATAGACTTTATAATATTGACCCTTTCATTTTTTATCTATGTGAAAAAGTGAAGATATCATTACAAATTAAAAAAAAAAAAAACATTTTTCTCTTTTTAAAACACAAGTACATAAATGCACTTAAAAATAAACAGCTCACGGAAGAAGAAGACATTAGAAAATGTATAGTGTCAAAATCAATTCTCTAAAAAAACATTGGTGATGATATGCCACCACTATTCAAAATCGACATAAAAAGCATTAAAAAAAAAAAGGTGCCAAAAACATTCTAAAAAAAAACAAAATTGATTCTGCATCACCACTTTTCAAAATCGGGTGTTTTTCTTGCTACGTCAAAAAGTAGGTACTAGTGCCGTTATCTATTTCACCGGTAACAGTGTTTACTTTTTCAAATTTGAATTATATTCAGTCACAAACTCAACTTCTCCTCCACTATAGTGGTTTCTTGTGCTCTAGTACCATCTAGAAATTATACAAACATATGTATACCAATGCATTCAATCCGATCAAGCGTTGTACTAAAGCTAGATATTGAATCCTTCTACAAATCAATTGTGGAAAATAAACACGATCGCCAATCACAACAAGTGCAGAAAGAAACAAATCAAACCACAACATAGATATTTTCCTGGGGAAAGCTTACTGCTCAAAACCCATCTATCTTCTATTATATATTCACCATGGAATCATGAAACAATTATAATGCACTCTTCTCACAAGAGTCTCATGCACTCTCACAACTGTCTCACACTGATCTGGACAAAATCGACCAACACTTAGTCAATTCTCAGCCTCTAATCAGTCTACCTGCCTTGTGCCATTCATGTGGAATGCAATCCCTATCCTTTAGGAATTTCAGCCTTCAAAAACTGTGCAAGGATTATGTGCAATCCAATGGATGTCTGGTTGCATGTAGGAAACATACTAATGATACAAATGATAGTTAACATCCCTTTAACCTTTGTCTCAACTGGGTCTCCACTAGAACTCACTACAAGGAAAATACCCTCTAGCAGAGGTTATAAAAGAGGTTTTTAGTGTTATAAAATTGGCCAAAATTGTCAAAAAAACATTTGCTACAACATCCGTTTATGGTTACGGAGGTTTTGGTGGATCTTTTAACGGAAATTCAACACAACTAAAAAAAAAATGGGTGTCCGGAGGTTATTACGGATGTTTTTTCATCGGTGCACTACTCTGGATTTAACGCACCGGTGTGTACATGAAGACGACGCTCCGTGGTTTCCTTAGTCGAACGAATACACCAGGACGTTTAGGTGTAAAACCACACTAGGCGTAGTGTTGTTCATACAACGCACGTGGCCGTTCTAATTGATCTTGGGATTTATGTGGTGCCCATAGGTTGTAGCAATGCACCGGTGTGTATGCCTTTATGATGCATCGGTGCACCATATCATAGAAAGGCACTGAAATTTATAATTGGTGTCGGTATTCGTGCGGTGCCCATGGATCGTACAAATCCACCTGTGGTTATAGATACATAAACGCCCCGATACGCAGTATCACACAAACGCACTGATATTTATAACTGGTATCGATATTTTTGCGGTGCCCAGATCGCACAACGGCACCAATGGGTATAGACACATAAATGCACCAGTCGACAGTTACTAACATGCATCAGTTTTCATTTTGTTTTTTTTAGAAACATCGACCTATGACAGTCCAATTATTGTGATCGTTTTAAATTCATTATTTATCAAAAGTTGACACATCTATAAAAATATTCATATTAATTACATTTTTATTAATGCATTTGAATGTGTTGTTTGGATTAATTTTTTATATCATATCAGAATTATTGTGGTTTTTTAAAATTCATTATTCATCAAAAGTCGACACATATATATAATCTTATAACAATATTCATATGAATTAAATTTTTATTAGTGCATTTGAGAACGACAATGGAGAACGCAATAGAATAAATTAAAACATATATATATATATATATATATATATATATATATATATATATATATATATATATATATATATATATAAGACAGCCTACCAACAAATAGACAAATATTCGTATCCCTTTGTTCTCAATTGAGACACTTATGTCCATTTGTCAAATAAATTTCGCATTTGCAGACATATCAAAAATAAAATGTCTTGCCTTGATATCCAAACATAGTGATCATCATTCTTTGCTTGAATTGCTGTCACTGCTAGTGTTACTTCCATGACTTGGTTTATTTTCAAGAATGTTTTGTTCACGGTGTTGATTGTTTTCTTCTTCTTCACCTTCCATCTACAAATATAAAAATAAACTGAAATGAGTGTATATATATTGGTGAGAATAATGAAAATCACAATATTGAATAATATACATCAATGTAAATCGAAAAGAAAAATGATGTACCATAGCAACAATTGACTCATAAACTATACACATTCTTTCAAAACCATGTACCATGCCATTTTTCAAATTTTCATCTGTTGGCAAAGCCTATACTTGCTTCCTTTACAAGTTTTATACCCCATAACAAATCATATATTTAATATAAAAGATTTTTTTGTTCTATTAATTATATACGGAGCTAAGTAAAACAAGATTGATAGATGCTTACAAATTCCACAATTAATTTCTGATATGCCAACATATACTCACAACCCATATTTAACCCAATTTCAATCAATTCGTCCGATGGTTCTTCTTTGTATGTTAGCACCTATTTGAAGACATTCAATGATGATTTTTGTAAAACAACTTAAAAAATACAAAAATGAAATCTAGTTAAGTTGTTATAAGGAAGTAACAATTACTCACAAACTTAGAGATCAACCCTTTTCTTCCTTGTCATCCTGTTTTATGTGCTGAATGGGTTTCATTTTCTTTTCTTTTCTGCAAGAAAATTCTTGAAAATTAGTATTTAATGCTAAATTGTTTATTTATTGTACCTAATGATCGAAAAATTCAATGATTACATATTACAGTTGAAGCACGTCATTGTTGAGATGGCTCCTCCTGCGATGAAATTTTGTCCATTTCTTTGACCATCTCTTTGTACACCTTTTTGGACATCCCTACTAGCATATTTCTGATATCAGCTCATTCATCTTTTGAGATTTTCATAATCTTCCTGGAAATGTAACATGACAATAAAATATTTAATTTTTATATTGATATATGAAAAGTAAATATAACAAAAGTGATATTTATAAATAATTCTAGACAAACATTTAAAGGAATATTACTTTTTAATTCCTTCTTTTTTGTTGTTGTATGTTTTTGCTATTGAAAGTCTGACATGTTTCATTGACCAATTCTCTGGAAACTCTTCCTGTAGTTTAGATAAAATTTGGTACTTGGAATCATTGGGTTGATTTTTGTATTGTAAGTGGAAAGAACGTCTATACATTTGTTCCACTAGATCCCTCAAACTTTTGTAAAATTTTTCCCCCTTTCGTTAACTTCCAGCACCACTCCATATGAGCTAAGGAGCAATTCATTTTCATTTTCATGTTCTATTTTTTTTTCTTTTATTAGAACAACATTCCTTTTCTGAGTAGTTGGTCCATGTAGAACATTAAACAGATGTGAATTAGCATATTGTTTGACACATGTTATCTAATAATTTTAAGTATATTATTAATTATAATTAAAAAAAGAAACTCATATTGGATCGATAGTATTTCTTCATTCACCTGATTCATCTTTTTGAAAATTTTTCATTAAAATTTTACACTCTTCTAGTCCTAGATAAAAATTAATCATATCAAGCTTCGTCATTTTGTGGCTCTGCATGATACACAGTAAACAATACATATTAGTTAAACTTACATAAAGTTCAAAAATAATCTTTTTTATAAATAATTTACAAAGAACTTGCCTTTTTTGCTTTTCTTGATGTGTTAACAATATTTTTGTTACTTGATATCTTGTCAGTCATTTATTTATCAATCTGAAACCTATACCATATCATTCATTAATATATTTATAAATAAATTATCAACTTTTCAGGTAGAAAATAAATCTCAAGACACTAGTGCACCTTTCATGAGGTACGCACTGCAGCCGGTGCATGGGTATATTAAAAACGTACCGCAAAAAAGTATAATAGACCGTACGGTGTGTTGGGTATTATAAACGCACCGCAAAAACAGTGTAATAGACCGTACATTGTGTGGGGTCTTAAAAATGCACAGCAAAAACGGTGTAATACACCGTACAGTGCTATCATCGTTACATGGAGCACTGGTGCCCTATTTTAGATATGGCGCATGGATTTAGAAAAATTGTTGTCAAATTTTTTACTACACATTACTTGTGCGGTGCGTTGTATAATACATCACACTGGTGCGGTAGTATGCGTAGAGCACACCGATAAAGAAAAATCCATATTTTCCAAAAATTCACGAAATGGTCGATTGGATTGGGATCCGACTATGCAATTCGTCCCATGGGTTGGACGTCAATATAAAATGAAAAACCCTAATTTTGAAATCAAAAAAAGGAGGAGAAGAAAGGGAAAAAACAAAAAAATGAAGGGTTTAGGGTAAAAATGGATAAAACTACAGAAAAAAAAAATAATAAAATAAAATAAAATAAAAATAAAAATAAAAATTTAATCACGAGATGGTTTGAAATTTTATGGTACAGGGTTTGAATCACCAAAGGCTTAGTTTCTGATTGTCTGAATACTTCTGTTCGAACGTATTTCGCTGCTCCATAGTGCCCTCGTGCTCTCTTGATCCAGGTTTGTCTCCTGCAAATATCTAGCTGAAAATTTTCACAAAAATAGTGAAATAATGAAAAGTGTTTTGTATTTAAAGAATTATTTTATGAACTTAGATTTTTGAAAATATTTTGCCGCCCATTTTTCAAATTTCCGTTTTTTTTTCGCTTAAAGAAAATAGAGTTGCGTTTTTTTTTATTTATGTTTATTCGTTACCGGTGCGGAAAAGTTGGGAAGCACTGGTGCGTCTTCGATGCGTCTTCGTAATATGACGCACCGGTGCGTATTATGATGCTAAGCACACCAAACTGTATAAAGTTCTTTTTTTATTGTATGTAATATCATAATAAAATAATGATAATTCTAAAGTATATGAATTTATTTTCTAAACTTTATTATGTTACAAAAAATCGTATTATTCTAGATTTGTTATTTTACAATTATTTGCAAATTTACAAATTTGAATATTTTAATAAAATCATTTCACAATAATACAATTAAAATTTTCACAATAATAGAATTAAAATTTAACAAATATTTTACATACAATTACAATTAAAATTACATTTACAATTAGAATTACAATTACAATTACAATTTTACATTAATTTCACATACATGAATTATGATTTGAATTAAAATTTTAATTTTAATTTTACATATAATTACATTTACAATTTTACATAGAATTACATCTACAATTACAATTACAATTTTACAAATATTTTACATACAATTACAATTAAAATTACATTTACAAATAGAATTACAATTACAATTACAATTTTAAATTAATTTCACATACATGAATTACAATTACAATTACAATTTTACATGCAATTACATTTACAATTTACATAGAATTACGATTACAATTACAATTTTACAGATATTTTACATACAATTCAATTACAAATACAATTACAATTTTAGAATTTTACATACAATTACATTACAATTTTACATAAAATTACATTTACAATTACAATTACAATTTTACAAATATTTGACATACAAGTCAATTAAAATTACAATTACAAATACAATTACAATTTTACAATTTTTCATATATATAATTACAATCATTTCACAATAAATTAAATATTACAATTACAATTAAAATTTTACATTAATAAATATTTTACATACAATTACAGTTAAAATTACAATTAGTACAAATACAAATACAATTTTACAATTTTACATACAATCAAAATTTCAATTTCAATTACAATCACGACATAATATTTAATAAATATCATGGTCATTTAATATTAAATTAATTAATAAACATCATCACGATCATGATAACCATCGTACAAACATCATATTCGAGTAATAAACACATTCAAACATCAAATTAACATTATATATTAAGATCATCACAACACAAACATCAAATATACATCTCAATATGTCAAATAACTCATGTTATCACATACACATCTATATGCAAGTTAAACATTAAATGAAAATATCTAACATGACCTAACAATATGCACAACATCATGATGATCACCAACATGTAAATTAAGTACAACTGCAACATGAACATAAAATACGTGGACCATATATATATATATATATATGTATGTATGTATGTATATGTATATGTATAAGTATATGTATATATATATATATATATATATATATATATATATATATATATATATATAACTCAATAATGTTAAAAATACACAACTATATAAATGTTGTGACTCACTCAGGCAATTAGTACAACGTCAATAAGCAAGAGTAGGAGGGCCTGCTGCACGAATAATGCAACCTCAGCTTGATGGTCTAGCTCAAGCCATGATCATGACTTGTACCTGGGACTTACAGCGCCAGAAGCTGTCACTAGATGTGGTCGATGGTCCAAACTCATCTCCATGATGACCGCGATGTCACAGGGCTCACCTCTCATGCTCATCAGGCAGCATGGCGAGAGGAAAATCACTCACAGAGGGCTGTGAGTTTGCCTGCGAATCGTCCATCACGTGCCACACAACTAGTGTCAAGAAGCTACTGACAGCCCTCCCGCCGTGAATAGCTATCATAGCTCCTACGACATGCTGCATCAAGCCATACATGTCACGCATCATGTCTCTCCACATCCAAAACAACCTATCATCGGCCTGTATGTCTCTGTAATGAGCGAGCTTGATGACCGCATCAATAATCAATGCACAGAGTTGGTTGCCCAAATCCATCCTATATCTAGTCTCAGGTCGACCACGCCTAGCAAAGGGCAATACTAGTGCACCATGAGCAGGAGCATTTCTCTCTGCTGCACTGACCTCATCCTAATCATGATCATCCTCGGCATCGGCCATGTCCTGATCATCATCAGGATCGACACTTAGATCATGTGGTGGATCCGACATCTCCTCGCCATCAAAAGAGCCAATGTATGCAAAATATATACAAGTACACAACAATAATTAGAATATTTCATTACACAATTTAATAAAAACAAGTTAAAGAACATGTTAGAATAAATATAAATAAAACAGTACTAATATTACCTCTATCATCTAGTGGCTCATCATCTGTGAAGAGGATGTTGGGACACCCCCGCCAATCTAATCCATCATAAGGACATGGGACCAAAATGAAGGGATGCAGCCCGTCAACACTGGCTAATAAGTCCAGTGCATCATGCGATATCCTGGCTGGAAACATAGTGTCTCCCCTCTTGATCATCATCTGCCCCCACATCTGCATCCGGGCCTCAAACATCGGCCTACGAGGTTGTCGAACAAAACTAGGTCTCATCTCTGGAAACCTCTCAAAAAATAAACAAAACAACTCTAAAGCAAAAGGGAAGTTGACCCTCCCTTCTACATGAGCACAACATTTATCTAAGGCCGTAAAAAACTACCGCAAAAAAATGGCAGACCACCTAACAAGTCGTGGTTGTTGTACTAAAGAATCAACATAATATAAAAGTAAGCAACTAATGCGTTGCCTGTCACTGGTGTTGTGCGAAATGGTCGAAATGATAAGTGAGAGGCACTGCACGTCTTGTCTACCAAATGCACCTATACGTAACTGACCTCCAAGTACCTGAAACTCTGAAGGAGACAGTACATGAGCTACAATGTATCTCTGGGAGTAAACTAACTGACTCCCTGCTACACAACCAGCTCGCACGTCCCTCTCCTCGATAGTCCTGTAATAAAATAAATATCCTCCTCAGTGGGTGTGTACCACTGGTCATGACCAACTTAGAAAGCCTGTTGGTGGGAATTCCACCTACGGATAAGATATCTCAGAAACACACTATGGGCCTTTAGGGAAGTAGCCTCCTCATAGAACTTGAGGAGGCTTACCTGCCTAAGGATCCCCTAATTATCTGCTATAATAGGCCAAGGGTATGCATCTCTCTCCCTCTCTCGGGCCTCCCATTGGCGAATCATGTCATATTGTTCAGCCTATTATTGATGTTATTCCTCCTCTTCTCTCTAAATCATTGATATATTAAATATACATTTTTTATTAAAATAGACATGTATTTAGGAATATATATATATATATATATTTTGAAAAAAGAAAAACAGACCAATCGGTGCACCACAAAAACAGTCACGCATCGGGGGTAGTGCGACTTAAGTTTGTAGCGCCCCTTTCTCAGTGCCCCTATTGAAATACAACGCACCGGCCTCGGTGCAACTGTCTATTTTTCAAGCACCGTTGACTAAATATAGGTTCAAAATAGAGGTGCACTGACTGAAATATACGCCCTAGAGCGTATAGTCGTGTCAGCGCACTGAATTCATAACAATTACATAGTCGACGGTGCGGTCTTTTACCCGGCCGCATCGTAATTTTATTTATTTATTTAACCCTATTTCGGTGCGCAGGGTTTTATAGGCGCACCAGTATGCTTCATTACCAGCACACCGGGCGGTGCCACATTTGGCGCGTTGTTTATGATGCACTGGGGTGGTTCACTAACAACGCACCGGGATGTTTCAATTTTGGCGCGTTGTTTTGATGGTGCACCGGGGTGGAATATTCGCAAAGCACCCGTTTTTTGGCCTTAATTTTTTTTTTTTTTTAACATTATTCTAGTGTGTGTGTTTTATAGGCACACCAGTGCTCTTAGATAAGAACGCACCGGCACATTTCTATTTTGGCGCAGTGTTTTATGATGCACCAGCGCGGAAGAGTAAAGAAGCATCGGTGTGTTACCGTAATTGGACACCCTGGGCAGGTGTGTACGTTGCGCACTCTGTCTGGTGTGCCAATTTTTTGTGCGCACTGGTGTGTTCTATGGTAGAGAGTGCACCGGTAATTGAGAGCTCGGGAGCACTGGAAAAATGAAAAATCTTGGTTTTTTGCCGTAATTTTTTTTTTTTAATTTAACACTTTACCAATGTGCATGGTTTATAGTCGCACCGGTGCTATTTCTCACAAACACACCAGTGGGTTTGTGTTTTGGCGTGTTGTTTTATGATGCACCGGTGCGGTTTCGTTCTACCGCACCGGACTATTTCAGTTTTGGCGCGGTGTTTTATAATGCACTGGCGCGGAAGATGTGTGACGCACTGGTGCTATATAATAATACAACACATCAGACGAGTGTATATGGAGTGTACGATGTCCGGTGTGCTAATGTTTTTGTGTCGACTGGTGCTTTCAGTATTGCAGAGCACCGGGGCGACGTTTAATGATAAGCGCACCGATCGGAAAACATCTGCAAAACCCTCCACCCACCAACCTCCTCTATTAACCTCCGCTAGAAACGGATGTATGGGGTATTTTTCTATGGGGTTCCTCAAAAACATCCGCTAGATGGTATTTTCCTTGTAGTGACTGACATGCATGTAGCTATTAATAGTAAATCATCAGTTGCATGGAAGATCACTAATTGTGAATTAAATCTGATTTAATTCACTTGATCTCTCACTAGTGCAATAAATAGTTACAACTAGTCCAACTGAATTTAGTTCACCTAAATGAGTTAACTGATTAATCATGCATTAAATTAATGCACCAAATGAAATTTTAACTCCATAACTAATAGAATCACTCTGCATGCCTCACCAATCACCTTAAACTCGAAATACATGAGCTAACTAATTTTATCACACTCAGTTAACTATTACAAGTGATTATGAAATAATATTACATTTTATTGTCCAATTTAATTAAGGGAAAAATAAATTAGACACTCCACCAATTTGTTAAATTAAATTGGCCTTCACACTAATGTATCGCTAGGACCTGTGGTCCCACACTAGTGTGTGTTTTGCAATTTCTTGTTGACCTTCAACATTGATCGTGGAAATTTTTTGTGGCTTAAAATAAATTAGATGCCCTTCATTCAACATGAGGATTGAGATTCTAGATTTGATGGCTAAGGTAAAACCATATGTCATCATGCTTGATTTAGACTATGATGATCTTATTTTATATATATTTCATCATTTCCTTGATTTTAATAGTGAAGACCATGATGCAACCATATAAGATCACGTAAAATAAATCATGGTTACCATTATTGATGAAAGTGAAGGGATTTCCCATCCCATGTCATCTTTGTTAGTGGTTGTTTGGAAACAACAATAGGTTATTTCTACATTTTATTACAACTTGGTGTGTTTTGTTGTTAGACAATGTGAAGGGAAATTGAAACTTCACTTGATTGACAAGGAGCTAGTGTGGGCAGAGAAAAGGGATGAGGAGGTTTGTATGAATTGCATCACAAGAGAGGATGATATTATTGTTTCATAGATCTCCTATGTAGGGATTCTGAGTAACAATCAGACTCAGGAAGAAATTGAAATTCCTTCAAAATTCCTTTTAGCAATTAAAAATAAAACCAAGTTGCTAAAGGAGGATAGTGAGCTTGAAACTTTGGAAGCTAGGTGTGCCAGGACAGCTAGCAATATTGCTGGTATGGAGAACCAATTAGAGTTGCTAATGGGGTAGCAAAAAAACTCCACTTTCAGTTGTGGAGTAGTCCTCTTCAACAGTTAATAGACAGGGCTTACAATTCCAAATGCTCATATGAGAAATTTTCCATCCCTCATAACAATGAAGGGATGACACGTAAGATCAGGACCAAAGAAGGAGAAGGAACTCAATATTGCATGTGGTTTCAATAGGCAGACTAGTATATTATGATGTCGTATTAGGGGAAAAATATTTTTCATAGTATCATCCCACTTATAATCAGAAAAGCACAACATCAATATGGTGGTCTTCTTTAGATATTGTCGAATGCTAATGGAAGAGACATTCCCACTTGTTAAGGGGGAACTTAGAGCTTCTAGTTGGTGGAAGAATTAGCATAAGAACTCAACTTCCTGATAGTAGAATTATATTTTGCTCCTATGTTAGATTGAAGCTCCATGGAAGAATTTTGAGGGGATTGTTAGCAAGTCTACCAATAGTGCATGGCAGCAGATGTTGCATTTTCTGCAATGATGAAAATCATAAAAAAAAATTATGTGATAATTATTTCTAATGATATTCTATTAATTCTTATTTTGTCACTGATATAATTAAGTAATTATATGAAATAAAATATTAACAATAGAGCATCGAAAACAGTAGAAACAATAAAAATCATAAAGAGATAGCCATGCACAATAGAGACAACAAAATTTTCCCTAGGAAATCCCACTACAAGGAAAAGACCATCTAGCGGATGTTTTTTAGAACCCCACAAAAAATACCCCATACATATGTTTCTAGCGAAGGTTACTAGAGGAGGTTGGCGGGCGGAAGGTTTTGCGGATGTTTTCCGCTCGATGCGCTTATCATTAAACGTCGCCCTGGTGCTCTGCAATACTGAAAGCACTGATTGACACAAAAAAATTATCACACCGGACACTGTGCACTCCATACACACCCGCCCGGTGCATTATATTATTCTATAGCACCGGTGTGTCACACATCTTCCACGCCAGTGCATTATAAAACACCCCGCCAAAACCAAAACCGCCCGGTGTGATAGAACGAAACTGCACCGGTGCATCATAAAACAACGCGCAAAAACACAAACCGACCAGTGTGTTTGTAAGAACAGCCCCGGTGCACCTATAAACCACGCGCACCGGTAAAGGGTTAAATCAAAAAAAAAATACGACAAAAAACCCAGATTTTTCTTTTTTCCAGTGCTCCTGAAATCTCAATTACCGGTGTGCGCTCTACCATAGAACGCATCGGTGCGCACAAAACATTGGCACACTGGACAGAGTGCACGACGTACACACCTGCCCAGGGCGCCCAATTACGGTAACGCACTGGTGCTTCACTACTCTTCCGCGTCGGTGCATCATAAAACACCGCGCCAAAACAGAAACATGTCGGTGCGTTATTATCCAAGAGCACTGGTGCGCCTATATAACGCACGCACCAGAATAGCGTTAAATAAAAAAAAAAAATTTAAGGCCAAAAAACCGATGCTTTACGACTATTCCGCACTGGTGCTTTACGAATATTTCGCCCCGATGCACCATCAAAACAACGCGCCAAAACTGAAACTTCCCGGTGCGGTGTTAGTGAACCACCTCGGTGCATTATAAACAATGTTCCAAATCTGGCACCACCCGATGCGGTTGTAAGTAAGCATACCGGTGCGCCTATAAAACCTTGCGCACTGGAACAGGGTTAAATAAATAAAAAATTACGGCCAAAAAATTGCATTTTTCACTTTCCTCAATGCTCTAGAGCTCTCAAGCACCGGTGCCATTTCCCATTCTCTGAGCCACCCTGACATCGGTGCTGTCATTTTACCCATTGCACGCACTACTACTCTGCATTGGCCACCAATCTCCAACTTGCATTTTGAAAAACGTTGGAAAGATTTTCTTTTACAAATTTTATAGCTAATATGCCTCCTCGACGGCGAAATGTACAAGTATTTTTCTAGTTTTTCCATAATTAAGCCTTTTAGCGGATTAGAATTTAAAATAACCTTAAAAATGACCATTAAAAAAAAAAAATTGTCACGCGGTGCGCCTGAGCCATTCAGCTTGCATTGGATAGCGGTGCTGCCTATAAAATTTACAGGTCGCACTGCCACCGGTGCTAACGGTATCCGCACCATTTCCGAGGTGGTACCGAAAGGCGCCCTGCATAATTTTAAATTAAAAATAAATAAAATGCGGTGCGCTCATTTAGCCAGGCGTACCGTTGACCAGGGGAATCCCAGTGTGGTGCATTGACGATATTATATGCCCCAGTATATGTCAGCGCACCGCATTCTGCATTCCAAGAGGGTTAACAGTGCGACCGGGTAAAGGACTGCACCGTCAACTATGTAATTGTCATGAAGTCGATGCGCTAACACGACTGTATGCTCCGAGGCATATATTTCAGTCAACGCACCACTATTTTGAACCTAGATATAGTCAACGGTGCTTGAAAAATAGCCAGTTGCATCGAGGTCAGTGCGTTGTATTTCATTAGGGGCACCGGGAACGGGGCGCTACAAACTTGCACCACACTGCCACCGGTGCGTGACTGTTTTGTGGCGCACCGACTGGTCTGTTTTTTTTTCAAAAATATATATATATGTATATTCCTAAATACATGTATGTTTTAATAAAAAAAAAGTATTTAATATGTCAATGATTCAGAGAGAAGAGGAGGAACAGTGGCAACAACAAGCTGAACAGTATGACATGATTCTCCAATGGGAGGCCCAAGAGAGGGAGAGAGATGCATACCCTCGGCCTATTACAGCAGATACTCAAGGGATCCTTAGGTAGGTAGGCCTCCTCAAGTTCTATGAGGAGGCTACTTCCCTAAAGGCCCATAGTGTGTTTCTAAGATATCTTATCCGCAGGTGGAATGCCCACCGATAGGCTTTCCAGGTTGGTCTTGACCAGTGGTACACACCCACTAAGGAGGATATTTATTTTATTACAAGACTATCGAGAAGAGGGGTGGATTTTCCCTCATTCCCAGACATGCCAGTTGGTTGTGTAGCAAGGAGTCAGTTAGTTTACTCCCAGAGATACATTGGAGCACATGTACTGTCTTTTTCAGAGTTTCAGGTACCCAGGGGTCAGTTACATATAGGTGCATTTGGTAGACAGGATGTGCAATACCTCTCACTTATCATTTCAACCATTTCACACAACACCAGTAACGGGCAATGCATTAGTTGCTCGCTTCTATATTATGTTGATTCTTTAGTACAACAGCCACGACTTATTAGGTGGTCTACCATTTTTTTGCTGCAGTTTTGTACGGCCTTAGATAGATGTCGTGCTCATCCATAAGGGAGGGTCGACTTCCCTTTTACTTCAGAGTTGTTTTGTTTATTTTTTGAGAGGTTTCCAAAGATGAGACCTAGTTTTGTTCGACAGCCTCGTAGGCCGATGTTCGAGGCCCGGATGCACATGTGGGGGCAGATGATGCCCAAGAGGGGAGACATTATGTTTCCATCCAGGATATCGCATGATGCACTGGAATTACTAGCCATTGTTGACGAGATGCATCCCTTCATTTTGGTCCCATGTCCTTATGTTGGATTAGATTGGTGAGGGTGTCCCAACATCCTCTTCAAAAATGATGAGCTGCCAAATGATAGAGGTAATATTATTGTTTTATTTATATTTATTCTAACATGTTCTTTAACTTGTTTTTATTAAATTTTGTAATGAAATTTTCTAATTATTGTTGTGTACTTGTATATATTTTGCAGACATTCGCTCTTTTGATGGCGAGGAGATGCCGAATCCAGCACATGATCCAAGTGTCGATCCTGATGATCATCAGGACATGGCCGATGCCAACGATTATCATGATCAGGATGAGGCTGGTGCAGCAAAGAGACATGCTCCTGCTCATGGTGCACCGGTACTGCCTTTTGCTAGGCGTGGTCAACTTGAGACTAGATATAGGATGGAGTTGGGCAACCAACTCTGTGCATTGATTGTTGATGCAGGCATCAGGCCCGCTCATTAAAAAGACATACAGGCTGATGATAGGTTGTTCCGTATGTGGAGAGGCATACTGTGTGACATGTACGGCCTGATGCGGCATGTCGTAGGAGCTACGACGGCTGTTACGCGACTTAGGAGAACTGTCTGTAGCTATAGTCGTACTAGTTGAGCCACAACACGTGATGGAAAGTCCACGAGCAACAACTCACATGCATCTCATGATCGTTCACCTCGCACCACGCTTGATGAGCATGAGGCTGATCCACTAGCAGCATCTAGCCATCACCATGGAGATGAGGCTAGACCATCGGCGACGTCTAGTCAGTAGCCTACAGCATCCGTCAGTACTAGTCATGATCATGAGTAGGCTAGACCATCGACCGTCGAGGCTGCACTTTTGATTGAGCAAGTGTTGTAAAACCAGCTCCAAAAATAGAAGAAAAGAGATATCAACGCCTTAGAAATAAGCCACTCCAAGGGGGCAACCTCCAATATATTACATGAATGAACAATTCTTAGATGATACAAATGACCAAAACCTCCTTCTATATATAGGAGTCCATGGGGCCATACTGTAATCCTAGTGGAGCCACAATGTAATCCTAGCTGACCTAACAATAATAATTTAAGGGCACAATAATAACAATATTGGGGTTACAAGGGTACAACAATAATAATAAGGGGAGCTACACTAACATAATAAGGGACTACACTATTAATATAGGGACCTAACATTCCCCTCTCCTTCAAACAAGTTTTGTCCTCAACACTTCAATAGCTCGGGGTGCTTTTGTATAAAATTCTCATCCTCCCATGTAGAATCTTCAATGGGTAAGTTCTTCCATTTGATGAGATACTCTGAAATTGATCGATTTCGTAGTTGTCAAGTTCTTGTTTCCATGACTACTTCAGGTTTGAATATGGTTTTTCCTTCCTCGTCAACTTCTAGAAATATTGTTTGAAATGGAATTTTGTCCCCTATAACCTTTTTTAAGCATGAAACATGGAAAACTGGATGCACTCGCAAAGAAGCAGGAAGCTCCAATTTGTATGTCATAGTACCAATCTTTTTCAAAACCTTGTAAGGACCATATTACTTTGGCAATAATTTATTATCCTTATTAGCTTTCTTGAGGGACATTTGTTTGTATGGTTGTAGCCATAAAAATACCCAGTCTCCCACATCAAAACTTCTCTCACTACGATGTTGATATGCCTGTTGTTTCATTCGATTTTGTGCCAAATTTAGGTTATCCTTTAAGAGTTGAAGAACTTCTTGTTGGTGATCGATGTGATCCTCCACTGCTTGAACCCTATAATTTTCCCTTAAAGAAGATGTGATGGATGGTGGATGATATCCATAAAGTTCCATAAATGGGGTCATTTTTGCTGCAATATGGAAGGAAGTGTTATACCACCATTCAACGAGAGGTAACCACTTGACCCACTGGGCTTGCTTATCATATACAAAAAAACGAAGATATCCTTCCAAACATTTATTCACTATCTCTATTTGACCATCAGATTGAGGATGATAAGATGAGCTATGAGCTAGTCGAGTACCCAAACAAGAAAATAATTTCGTCCAAAAATTTCCTGTAAAAATGGGATCTCTGTCACTTACAATAATCTTCGAGTTTCCATGTAGATTTTGAATTTTTTCCATAAATGCGGTAGAAACTGTACTCACTTTAAATGGATGAGATAATGCACAAAAGTGTGCATACTTAGTAAGTCTATCAACTACCACCATGATGACGCTCCTTCCTTCAAACTTAGGTAAACCTGTGATAAAATCCATTGAAAAATCCTCCCAACGTTGACTTGGAATGGATAAAGGTTGTAGAAGACCCGGCGTCTTAATTGTCTCAACTTTATTTTGCTAGCAAACCAAACATTCTACCACAAAATTTTGAATATAATATTTAAGGCCATCCCAAAAAAATTCTTTCTTCACCCTTTGGTAAGTTTTTAAAAATCTCGAGTGTCCTCCTAAAGGAGAAGTGTGCAATTCCAAAAGAATCTTTTGTTTTAGTTTGGAATTCTTGAAAATATATAAGCGATCTTTGTACCATAAGGAATCATTTTTCCAACTAAATGTATCATATGTACTAGGATCTTGTTGCAATTTTTGAATGAGAGTCCACACTTCTTTGTCCTTCTTCCATTCATCCCTTGCTTCGGTTATCCAATTTGGTTGGATAATTGAAATGGCACAAAGCAATGCTTCCACCTCTTCATCCTTTTTTGAGAGTGCATCTGCAACAACATTTGGCTTCCCTTTTTTGTAGACAATTTCAAAGTCATAATCCAACATCTTTGTGACCCATTTTTGTTGCTCTTATGAAGATAATATTTGTTCCAAAAAGTATTTAAGACTATCATGATTAGTTTTTACCTTGAAGTGTCTTCCCATTAGTTAAGGTCTCCATTTATTTAGTGCATGTAGTATTGCCAACATTTCTTTCTCATAAATAGCCTTTTGTAAATACTTTCCTTTGATTGAACGACTTTCAAAATCAATGGGTCTTCCTTCTTGCATTAAAACAGCACCAATTCCATTTCCTCAGGCATCACATTCCACAATAAAGGTTTTTTTGAAGACTGGCGTAGCTAATACTGGTGCTAGGAACATTGCCTCTTTAAGATGTTCAAAGGCCTTAGTTTCTTCAGGAGTCCATGAAAAAACGTCTTTCTTCAATAGTGTTGTTAGAGGTGCTGTTATTCTCCCATAATTCTTAACAAACCTTCGATAATACCCTGTTAACCGGAGAAATTTGCGCAACTGCTTTATGGTTGTGGGGACTTTCCATTCCTTAATGGCTTTAATTTTGTTAGGGTCTACCTTAACACCCTCGTGAGATACAATATGACCCAGATATTCCACCTCTTGTACTCCAAAGAAACATTTGGATGTTATTTGCATATAATTGTTTCTCCTCCAATAGTTTGAGCACCCTGTCAACATGTTGAACATGATCCTTCCAAGACCTGCTGTAGATTAGTATATCATCAAAAAATACTAGCACAAATTTTCTAAGGAAGGGTTTGTAAATGGAATTCATTAACCCTTGAAATGTAGAAGGTTCATTGGTAAGGCCAAAAGGCATGACCAAAAATTCATAATGACCCTCATGAGTTTGAAATGTTGTTTTCAGAATATCTTCAGTCTTCATTCTAATTTGATGATATCCTGAACGAAGATCCAATTGGTAAAATAAATTTCTCCATGTAATTCATCCAATAATTCATCAATCATAGGAATGGGAAATTTATCTTTACTAGTGATCTTATTGATCTCCCTATAATCTGGACACATGCACCATGATCTGTCTTTTTTGTGCACCAATACTACTGGAGTAGAGAAAGAACTTTGACTAGGTTGAATTATACCAACCTCTAACATTTCTGCAATCATACGTTCAATTTCGCTCTTTTGGACATAAGGATATCTGTAAGGCCTGATGTTTGGAGGAAAACTTCCTGGAATCAAATGAATAGCATGATCATGATCACGAATAGGTGGGAGTCCTTTGGGAGTATCAAACACCTTGGAATAATTTTCCAAGACTTTCTGGAGATCTAGAGAAATAGATAATTTTGATGTTGGAACTTCTAGTGAGCATAATTATGAAATTACGCCCCGTTGTTCTTTCTTTAGAATATTTTTCATAACATTAGAGCTTATTATCTTTCCTGGCTTCCCTGTGATACCTCGTAATTCAATTTCCTTTCCTTCTGAAAAAAAATTCAAGAAAAGTTCCTGAAAATTAAAAGCTACCGTCCCCAAAGATTGTAACCATTGCACTCCTAGTACAACATCAGCAACTCCCATTGGGGTGGAAAGCATTGGACTATTCAATACATATTCCCCCATGGCTAGCTTGATATTATGGCATTTTCCAGAGCAATTTATAGTTCCTCCATTTGCAACCACCACTTGACATTCTGGTGCTGGGTATAGGAAACAATTCAATTCCTTGGCTACCTTACAATGAATAAAATTATGGGTACTACCTGAATCAATCAACACTATTACCTTTTTCTTTTTGATATGTCCTTCTATCTTGAGAGTTTGAGGAGTGGTAATTCCTACCAATGCATTACATGATATGGTCGGACTCATTTCTTCTTCTGCTAGGATTTCTTCCTGGTGTATATCCTCTACTTTTGAAGTTTCTTCTTCATTTTCTTCCTCCTCTTCACAATCTATGTAAAATAATTTCTTCTCAGCACACTTATGACCTTTAGTGTATTTCTATCACAACTGTAGCAAATCCCTTTTGCTATTTTTTCTTCCAATTGTTGTGGTGTCAACCTTGTAGGTTGTGGAAGTCTAGGAGTAGCAACACTTCCATCTTTATAGATGTGAGTGGTGTCTTCTCAACTTAGTGTTCCTAAATTGATGTCATAAATTGTCAACCAGGGCTAGTAAACTGTTGAAGTGAAGTGCACTATATGTGCCTAGGTATTTGTTTCTCACTACGTTATGTTTAGTGTTTTTTCAATGTTTTTGGTTTTGTGTTTTTATTCTAAGAGGAAAAGAACTAAGTGTTGGTAAAGAAAAGTTGTTGGTCATACTAAAACAGAGCAAAACCTATTCTAAACTATGTATGGCACTTGAGAACATAAAATGCAAAACTTTAACAAGAAAAATAACTCATAACATGGATTCAATAACTCATAACATGAACTCAATAACTCATAACATGAACCCAGTCCAATCCATTCAATAGAAATATGTTGGAATAACTTGAGAAAAGGATAAGTTTAATGCAATGAGGTTCTTCTAAGTAAACAACAATCTACAATATCACAGTGAAAATCTCATCCATGGCTAGAAATTTGTTGGAACACATTTGGAAAAGATAGTCTGCAACATAGCAAGGAACTCTACTCTAAATTAACCTATGACACTGAAATTAATCCATTATACAACTCAAAATATCATTGTTAAGCCTCATTCAAGAGTTAGAAATATTTTTGGAATAGCTTTGGAAAAGAGGTAGTTTGTGAAATTATGAGAAATTGCAGAACAGTCAAGACTTCAAAATGACATTACCAATTATGTTCCTATGATGATGATGATGTATTATTAGAAATTAAGAACAAGAGTGGTTTGTAAATAATGAAGGCCATTAAGTCTAATTTAACAAAACTAGAATACAACTAACTAACAAAACTAGAAACACAATGAATAGAACAGAACTAGAATGCAATCAATTAACTTGAAATACAATGAACAGAATTGAACTAGAGTGCCATTAACCTCCGGAGTTTTACAACTAAAATAAAATGCAACTAATCACTGAAATACTACAGCTCTATCTCATTCGGTGTTAGTGATATTTTGGAACAATTCATAAGAGCAAGACTGGCTGTAACATTTGATGTCAGTGAGCACAAAAATATGAAGTTCAGAAAAAATGCAACTAGACTCTAAAACACCACAGCTAAGTCTCATTCAGTGTTAGTGATATTTTGGAACAATTCATAAGAATAAGACTGGCTATAACATTCGATGCAAGTGAGTATAAACATAAAGTTCAGAAAATTGCTTAAACTAGGAATGAAACAAGGCTAAAGCTACTTATCTAAACAATATGCACAGAGCTTCTCGGGCAGTAGGGGGCCTCTACCACCGGATTAGCATAAAAATATCCTCAATATTGCCTTAGATCATGCAATGAAGTTGAATGTCTTTCATTAAAGGGAAAATACTTCAGAAACAGAGTATTACGGATTTTTGAGATCTAACAACAAAACATCAATCTAGCTAGTTGTCTCTTGGTCTCCCGAGTCATTCTTATAAAAGAAATACATAACTACCCTTGAGAGGAAATAGGGATAAGCGTCTTTCCCAATTAAAATCAAATTAGAACTATGGTGTAAACCTCGTACTCTTGCTGGAGACATCTGTAGAGTCCCTGTCCTGGTAGGAATCTGCTTCTTAGTTTTGATCTCTTCCACGTGCATAACCACCTGTAGATTCTTGCTCAGACTTCGTAGAGAGCAAGAAATGATGGGGGAGTGTTTTGGAATTCAACCATATGTGTTTTTCTTTGAAGTGACACCTATAACCTGTGAGAACATGAAGATAGTTTTGGAATAGGCAGCTAGCTACAGAATGGCTGCATTCTGTAGCTGAGTCTAGTCAAAAATTACTACAACAACAAAACCATGAAAATATAGCAAGTTAGTCATTGTATACATTCCTAAAGTGACTTTAATTAATCCTATTGATAATTTAAGCTTGTAATTGATAAGAGACAAAGGAAATGAAGTGAAATTGGGTGAAAGAAAATGACATCTTTGGGGATCAACCTACCCCCACTGCAAAGTTTTTGCATGTCCTCATGCAATCAATTCATGTATTCTGAGACTTCTGCTAGGACATCTAAGCTCCTTCTTCTGCTTTGTCCGATATTAAATGGCCTCCTAGGCTTCCTTATGACCAACTTGAATCTCAAATTTAGAAGTGCCCTGCTCAAGTTTTTGTTTTTCTTCTTCAATTTCTCACTAGCCTTGTACAACTTTTCCATTTGCAGAGAGAGAGTTGTATTCATATCACTTTTCAGCTTAACTTGCTCCCTCAAAATTTCATTTTCATTCTTTATGTGCCTATTGAGTACTTCTAACTCATATTTGTCTCTTCTTAGTACATCAATTGCAGATTCTGATGGGCTAGGAGTTCTTCCTCTACTTTCTGAGGCTCTTTTTTCCAATGACTCGACATAATTATAGATTTGTTGTTATGCAAGGTCTATCTCTGGAGTTTCTTCATCAAGATCCTCTTCGTACTGGTACTCAGGTGATCTAGTAGTTGGTGTCTCTTCATCCTCAATGTTTATGATTCCCGTTTGTCTAACCCCTGTTTTCTTCAATATACCTCTAAGCTTGTGGCTTCGTCTTGGTTGAGATGGTCCTTCACCTCTCTCCTTGGCATACCTTCTTATCATCTTCTCCTTTTTAAGTGTTTTCTTAATTTCAGCCAATTTATCAGAAATTATCTCCTCACTGTCCTCTTGTATGGACTTACCAATTTTAGTTTCAACAGATTTGGAAATTTTCCTTCTCCTGCTTCTTCTTGTAAGTTTTCCTTCAAATGGAGATTCCTTGGGTTCTTCAAAGTGATTCCTCACTAGAAACTCATCCCAATTGTCTCCCACCTTTCTCAAATGATGTTCAATTAGGATTTTAACTAGGCCATGGTGGTACAGAGTGGTTTCCAGGTATTGAACCCTCTTTTGAACATTCTTTGTAAAATTCTAAAATTGTAATTGTATTTGTAATTGTAATCTTAATTGAATTGTATGTAAAATATTTGTAAAATTGTAATTGTAATTGTAAATGTAATTCTATGTAAAATTGTAAATGTAAATGTATGTAAAATTAAAATTGTACTTGTAATTCTAATCCTAATTCATGTATGTGAAATTAATGTAAAATTGTAATTCTAATTGTAAATGTAATTTTAAGTGTAATTGTATATAAAATATTTGTAAAATTGTAATTGTAATTGTAAATGTAATTCTATGTAAAGTTGTAAATGTAATTGTATGTAAAATTAAAATTCTAATTCTAATTCTAATCGTAATTCATGTATGTGAAATTAATGTAAAATTGTAATTCTAATTCTAATTCTAATTGTAAATGTAATTTTAACTGTAATTGTATGTCAAATATTTGTAAAATTTTAATTCTATTACTGTGAAAATTTCAATTGTATTAATGTGAAATGATTTTATTAAAATATTTAAATTTGTAAATTTGCAAATAATTGTAAAATAAAAAATCTAGAATAATCCGAATTTTTGTAACATAATAAAGTTTATAAAATAATGAAAATAAATTCATGTACTTTAGAATTATTATTATTTTATTATGATCTTACATACAAAAAAAAAAAGAATTGTATACAGTTCGATGCGTTGATCATCATAACACGCACCGGTGCGTCGTATTACGAAGATGCACCAGTGCTTCCCAACTCTTCAGCGCCGGTAACGAATAAACACAAATAAAAAAAACACAACTCTATTTCTTTAAGTGAAAAAAAACAGCAATTTGAAAAATAGGCGGAAAAATATTTTCAAAAATCTAATTTCATAAAATAATTCTTTAAATTATTTCACTATTTTTGCTAAAATTTTCAGCCAGATATTTGCAGGAGACAGACCTGGAGCAAGAGAGCACGAGGGCACTGTCGAGCAGCGAAATTCGTTTGAACAGGAGTATTCAAAGAATCAGAAACCAAACCTCTGGTGATTCAAACCGTGTATCATAGAATTTCAAACCATCTCGTGATTAAATTTGATTATTTTTTTTACTTTTTCCTGCAGTTTTTTTACTTTTTCTGCAGTTTTATCCATTTTTACCCTAAACCCTTCATTTTTTTGTTTTTTCCCTTTCTTCTCCTTGTTTATGTGATTTCAGAATTAGGGTTTTTCATTTTAGATTGACGTCCAACCCACGGGACAACTTGCATAGTCGGATCCCAATCCATTTGGTCATTCCGTGAATTTTTGGAAAAAATGGATTTTTCTTTATCGATGCGCCCTGCGCACGCTACCGCACCAGTTCGTTGTATTATACAGCGCACTGTGCAAGTACTACATAGTAAAAAAATTGAAAACTTTTTTCTAAATCCGTATGCCATATCTGAAATAGGGCACCGGTGCTCCATGTAACGAGGATAGCATCGTATGGTGTATTATACTGTTTTTGTGGTGCGTTTTTAAGACCCCACGCACTGTACGGTCTATTACACTGTTTTTGAGGTGTGTTTATAATACCCAACGCATCGTACAGTCTATTATATTGTTTTGCGGTGCGTTTTTAATATACCCATGCACTGGTTGCGGTGTGTACCTCATGAAAGGCACACCGGTGCCTTGAGATTTATTTTCTACCTGAAAAGTTGAGAATTTATTTATAAATATATTAATGAATGATATGGTACAGGTTTCAGATTGATAAAGAAATGATTGATAAGACATCAAGTAACAAAAATATTGTTAACACATCAAGAAAAGAAAAAAAGACAAGTTCTTTGTAAATTATTTATAAAAAATATTATTTTTCAACTATATTTAAGTTTAACTAATATTTATTGTTTACTATGTATCATGCAGAGCCACAAAATGATGAAGCTCAATATGATTATTTTTTATCTAGGACCAGAAGAGCGTAAAAGTTTAATGGAAAAATTGGAAAAGGATGAATCAGGTGAATGAAAAAATACTATCGATCCAATATGAGTTTCTTTTTTTAATTATCATTAATAATATACTTAAAATTATTAGATAACATGTGTCAAACAATATATTAATTCACATCTGTTTAATGTTATACATTGACCAACAACTCAGAAAAGGAATGTTGTTCTAAGAAAAGAAAAGAAAATAGAACATGCAAATGAAACTGAATTTCTCCTTAGCTCATCTGGAGTGGTGCTGGAAGTTAACGAAAGGGGGGAAAACTTTTACAAAAGTTTGAGGGATCTAGTGGAACGAATGTATAGACGTTCTTTCCACTTACAATACAAAAATCAATCCAATGATTCCAAGAACCAAATTTTATCTAAACTACAGGAAGAGTTTCCAGAGAATTGGTCAATGAGACATGTGAAACTTTTAATAGCAAAAAAGTACAACAATAAAAAAGAAGGAATGAAAAAATAATATTCCATTAAATGTTTGTCTAGAATTATTTATAAATTTCACTTTTGTTATATTTACATTTCATATATCAATATAAAAATTAAATATTTTATTGTCATGTTACATTTTCAGGAATATTATGAAAATCTCAAAATATGAACGAGTTGATATCAGAAATATGCCATTATGAATGTCCAAAAAGGTGTACAACGAGATGGTCAAAGAAATAGACAAAATTGAATCGCAGGAGGAACCATCTCAACAACAACGTGCTTCAAATGTTATATGTAATCATTGAATTTTTCGATCATTAGGTACAATAAATAAACAATTTAGCATTAAATATTAATATCCAAGAATTTTCTTGAAGAAAAGAAAAGAAAATGGAACCCATTCAGCACATAAAACAGGACGACAAGGAAGAAAAGGGTTGATCTCTAAGTTTGTGAGTAATTGTTACTTCCTTATAACAACTTAACTAAATTTCATTTTTGTATTTTTTAAGTTGTTTTACAAAAATCATCACTGAATGTCTTGAAATAGGTGCTAACATACAAAGAAGAACCATCAGACGAATTGATTGAAATTGAGTTAAATATGGGTTGTGAGTATATGCTGCCATATCAGAATTTAATTGTGGAATTTGTAAACATCTATCGATCTTGTTTTACTTAGCTCTGTCTATACTTAATAGAACAAAAACATCTTTTATATTAAATATATGATTTGTTATGGGACATAAAACTTGCAGGAAACAAAGTATGGAACTACGCCAACAGATGAAATTTTGAAAGATGGCATGGTACATGGTTTTGAAAGAATGTGTATAGTTTATGAGATAATTGTTTCTATGGTATGTCATTTTTATTTTCGATTTACAGTGATGTATATTATTTAATATTGTAATTTCAATTATTCTCACCAATGTATATACACTCATTTTAGTCTACTTTTATGTTTTTAGATGGAAGGTGAAGAAAAAGAAAACAATCAATGTCGTGAACAAAACATTCCTGAAAATAACCAGAGTCATGGAAGTAGCCCTAGTAGTGACAACAATTCAAGCGAAGAATGATTATCACTATGTTTGGATATCAAAGCAAGACAATTGATTTTTTGAAATATGTCTGTGAAATTAGACATCTTTTTTAATGTAATGGACATAGTGTCCCAATTGAAAGACAAAGGGATACGAATAACTGTCCCATTTTGTATGATAAAGATTGTCTTATATATATAATATGTTTTAATTTATTCTATTGTGTTCTCCATTGTCGCTATTGCATTCTCCATTGTCGTTCTCAAATGCACTAATAAAAATTAAATACATATGAATATTGTTATAATATATATATATATATGTGTTGACTTTTGATGAATAATGAATTTTTAAAAACCACAATAATTCTGATATGATACAACAAATTAATCCAAACAACACATTCAAATGCGTTAATAAAAATGTGATTAATATGAATATTGTTATAAGATGTGTCGAATTTTGATGAATAATGAATTTAAAACAATCACAATAATTGGACTGCCACAAGTCAATGTTTATAAAAAAAACAAAATGAAAATCGGTGTGTGTCAGTAACTGTCGACCGGTGTGTTTATGTGTCTATATGCATCTGTGTCGTTGTACGATCTATGGGCATCGCACAAATACTGATACCAGTTATAAATATCGGTGCGTTTGTGTGATACTACGTACCGGGGAATTTATGTATCTATAAGCACCGGTGGATTTGTATGATCCATGGGCATCGCACGAATACCAACACCAATTATAAATCTCAGTGTCTTTCTGTGATACGATGCACCGGTGCATTGATACAACCTATGGGAACTGCGAAAATCCCAAGACCAATTAGAACAGCCCCGTGCATTGTATGACCAACACTATGCCCGGTGCAGTTTTACACCTAAACGTCGTGGTGCATTCTTTCGATTGAGGCAGCCCCGGGGCGCCGTCTTCATGTACGCACCCGTGCGTTAAATCCAGAGTAGCGCACCGATGAAAAAACATCCGTAATAACCTATGGTCGCCCATTTTTTTTTAGTTGTGTTGATTTTCTATTAAAAGCTCCGCCAAAACCTCTGATAAACGGATGTTGTACCAAATTATTTTTTGAAAATTTTAGCCAATTTTATAACACTAAAAACCTCCTTTATAACCTCCGCTAGAGGGTCTTTTCCTTGTAGTGCCCAAAATTAGAAGAAAATTCAACAACTCTTCTTCTAGGATAAATTCTTCTTCAACAAGGTTTACAATAAAACATCTAGAAATTTACGCCAAAAACCAAATCCGAACTATAGTCGTTTCATACTTTTTTTCCTCCCACGAGTGTCTTCTATATAACAGAGATGATGAGTGAGTGAGACAAATAAAGTGCCACATCATGTATATATATACAAGTAAACTGGGTGCATCTAACCAAAGGAACACACCCTTTCATGTTGGGTCCAACTTGTCCCTTTTGAGCCTACATGAAACCCAAAAATAAAAATTTATTTATTTTAATTTCCATAATTTTGCTAGGTCAATTTAGGTGGCCTCTTGGCATGCAGGAATACCTCCCAATGCTACAAAAAAATCGACAACAAAGAGGTTTATAGGGTGCCCAAGCTTATAAATTTCCTTACAATTCCTTGGGATTATAGGGCTACATCATACGAAAACCAACACAATGACATCCTAATATCATCAGGTCGAGGAGGTAATAAGAAAATGAGAATGGGAAGATTGTATTAACATTTCTTTAGCCTTAATAAATTACTAGTAACAACAATATCGCTAAAGGATACGTACACCAAGAAGTTGTGTGAACTACAACAAGGGAGATATTTACATTCCAAAGACAGGAGTAAGAATCAGGCATGGGGTGAGTTACGGGGGAAGAGCTTCCAATATGTGATAATTCATAGAGAGAATATTGGGTAGTAGATAGAACATGGTGTTACCTTATTCGTTATCACATTATCAATTGGTGGGTGAGGTATTCTCCCATGATTTCATCTCCTAAAAGTAACCTTAGATCAAATATGCAACGATAATTAGATCAACGTGGTTCTATCATAGGAGGTAAAATGGAGAAATTTGGAGCCTATGTTGATGCTTTTAGAGTCAAGGGACAAGATATAATTCCTCTCCAGATTGAGATAGAATTCCTCTCCAGATTGAGATATAAGTCCTCAACATGTATGTCCCTTAGATGATGATATAGATAGTGTGTTGTGTCCATAGTAATTATCACTTGTTAACAATCCCTTATGGAGCAACATGATACAACTTATCACGGGAGGCCTTCTAGTTGCATCCGGGATATTGGAGCATCCTTGCTTAGTTCTGAGGGATGGTGTAAAGTAAGCTGGAGAAGGGGATCATGAGGATCTATACTCTCCAATATTAGCAAGAATTTTAGAGGAGCATGTCCTATAACTTTATATGGCAGAGTCTGGCGGGATTGAATTGATACAACAATTGCATAAGAAAGAATTTTGCAGACTCGTGTGGGATCCTGATATTAATGTTGGAATTGGTTGGGGTCAAGAAATTATGGGAAGGTAGGACTGTAATATCCCTTTTCCTGGGAATTTGGAATAGAGAACTACTAAGCAGCCCAACCATTCCCATAGGCTACAAATTAAAAATAATAATGAAGTATCAAAGAATTAATTAATCAAAAAGTGACTAAGGAAAAAGAATTATAAGTCAATATATCTAAAGAAGAAAAGGACACATGGTATTTGGATGATCCATGGTATTGACCCATGGTATTCAGATAGCCATCTCAGTGAAAGGGAAGGAGGAGTTAAATTAGCGGAATGATTAATAATTGATATCTTGATCATTATTCCAAGAGCTCTAGTAGCTTATGGTGTGAGGGAGAAAACCTCAACATATTTCCCGATTTCGGCATTGAAATACACACTCTATCTAGGGGTGGTTGTAAAGCCATCCTAGCTCGTCATTTCCTTTTGCTTGAAATGCTAAATTTTAATAATCTTGGAGCGAAAAATTGGTTTATCCAAAAGTGTTGAGGCACAATTCCAATTTGTTGAAGACAAAATTTCAGAATTCCAACAACTAGAAACCCAATGTATCTTCTTGGTTTTTTATGTAACCTCCTCCAAGAAATTTGTTGGGTGATTTAATTGTGAGTTAAATCCCTTTCATTAAATTATCAACCCGGGGTTCGTGAACTAATGAGGTATACGCGTACTATATGTACTAGGTGATTATTTCTAAGAATAGATTAATCTAATGCAAGAAACTTGAAATTAATTACAAAGCAAATAATGAAAGCAAATGGAAAGCAAGTGCATGTTCTTTCTCATGCATGTTCTTTCACAATCACTTTTTCTCTCAAAGACTAGCTATATGAAAACCAACAATTCTAATCTAAGCTATGAAATGAAAAAGTAATTTAATCTAGTAGTCTATGACATTACTAATGTGAGATTACTAGTGTGATATTACTAGTGTGCCAATCTAATCCAAACATAAGGAAATTAAATAAATCTTAACAAAACAATGAAATAAACTTAAAAACATATAACTAAATAACACAAAAGAAACTAAATTAAACTTGCATAAATTAAATAACATAATTACCACAAAGGAAAGAGGTGCGCAAGCTCCAGTTGATGGGGGCCCTCCTGTTAGATGATCCAAAAATAAATATTATCATAGGTTATAAAGTTTGAATAAAATAATTATTAATTTAAGATATGAAATTAATAATTATTCTAGAATATTTAATAAATATTTGAGATACTTAGAAATAGAATTTTGTTATTGAAAATAGGACTCTAGAATAGAGTCGTTTCCTAGGCTCTAAGTTAGGAATAAAGTTAGTAGAATAGTTAGAAGGTCATTTAATGTAAGTGGACACTTAAGTGATCATAATTAGTGGAAGTTAGGACATTGAGCTTATAAATAGCTCATTGCAAGAGTGTTTTTTTGTTCGGGTGTAAACTCTTGCATAATTCCAATGTAATTATTTTTCTGATTAATAAATTACGTGTCTGAGGATACTTCAGCCATTATTGTGGTATCAGAGCTACAGTAATGATGCAGTGGATGTGAGGAGGAGATTCCAGCTCTACAAGTTCTTGGAAAACTCCATTGAATTGATCAGCCAATGATTGGTATGGAATTTGTCAAGTTTTTTGTTTAAAAGAATAGAAAATTTCATTATTGATTTTAGATTTGTGAATTCTACAATCAATTTTATTAAAAATTTGCAAATCTATGTGACTGTCTCGCCGGAAGAAGACATCGATAGAAAATAGTTGTTGTTGTATTACTTCTGCATTGTGTTTTCTAGAGAGGTTTAAACCGAGCGGTTTGAACTGTTGTGTCAAAGTATGCGTGCAGCGTGTCGTAGTTTCTAGAGAGGTTTAAACCGAGCGGTTTGAACTGCTGTGGCAAAGTATGTGTGCAGCATATGAAGTGGAGCCGAACAGCGTAGAGGCCTTCATCTATTTCAATCTATAAAAAAATCTACAGATCCGCTTTTATATTTCAGCACTGCAGATCTGCTTTTATCTTTCACGAAATTTAAAAAAAAAAAGAATAAGCTTCCTACACAGGAATTTGTTGTTCAAAATAATATGCCTTACGGATCTACTGTAGGTCCAATTTTGGCAAGTGGAGTGGTGTATGTGATGCAGAGTATTCGATAAATGTGTGTTGTATATGATACAAAGTTCGATAAACAAATCAAAGTTGACCATCAATAAGCTATTGCTTAGATTGGAGCGATTGTTGAAACCAACAGTAAGCTATTTAGGTTGACCATCGCCTCCACCAGTTGAGAAATTAAAAATTCGAAGGTTTGCGTGTACTGTGAATACACCTGTTGCCAGCTTATGTCTTTTATTAACGTGGTTTTTTAGTTTGTGAAAGTGGAAGGACGCAAGGAGGAGCAGCTACCTTGTAAAAGGAATGAGATGGATTCTCTTAACCTTCTCTTTGCCATCACTGGATTCGCATTGGCTTTGGATCCGCTTTGGCTTTGTTCAAGTTTTTTTATATTTTTTTTGTGAAGAAATTGTTGGTGGAATTATGGCTATACGTAGTTCTTGTTGCACATTGTTATCTAGTTACTAATGATAATTTCACACGAACATTGTTCCTCAATGACTTGGTCTAAACTTTGAGTTTGCTACTTCAGATGTGTTAGACTCCTATACCAATAGGTGTCATTTTTCATGATTGTCTTGATTGAACTATGGAATATGTTCAAACCTTCTTACTTGAGCAAAGGTGTTCCATATTCTTGAAAAACCAAAAAATCAAATAATTTAAAAAATGTAAAGAGGGTATACCCTAAAAGAAAGATCAAAGGGTAAGAAAAATAAAAGTGGTCAAAAAAGAGAAAGAAATGAACCCCAAGAAAAATAGACCAAGGAAAGTGTGCAAATCCAAATGCCACTACTATTTTATTTTTTGTAATAAAGCAATTGTGTGCAGCTTGTCAAACCTTTGCCACAATTCATGAATAAGTCAAACTATTTAAACTTGGCTTAGTCATATTTCAATTTCATGTTGTAGATTAGAGAATAAATATCTGACCAAACAGTTTAATCTTGGCAGATAAGTAGATAGGTAGAATAAATTAAAGGTGCTCAACAACTTAATCTGAGCCCTTGGATGTAATAAGGGTAGAATTAGATAGATTTTCCTTGTAAAAAAGAAAAAGGTTGAAAAGGGTTTGCAAGTCCAAATGCACCCTAATAAAGAAGAGAAAATGGTAGTGTTAAGTAGATAGGGTAGGTAGATGGTACTGCAAAGTGTTATCTGATGAATGATGCTGCTACATGTTGGTTAATCATTTACTTTCATCATAAGTACTGAAGCATGAAATACACTGGAAAATCACAGCAAGAAAAAGTCAAATTCATTAACTTCCCTTATCATTTTCCCCTCAAAAGCTGTACTAATTCTCCCCAAAAGGACTAAGGTATTTGGAGATCAAAGGGGCTCAAGGCATTTCCTTGACTTCTGGAGGGACCGGACCCTCGGCCTAATGATCAAAAAGACCTAAGTGCTTGAGATAATTCATCATTATAATTATTCACCTTCAATTTGTTCCTAAGTAAAATCCTATTTTACTTAGGACACTGATGCAATATTCCATAAAAATTCCTCAAAATAACTTGTTATTCTAAGTTTAAGTGTTGAAGATAAAATGTTGCAATTTACTTCACAAGTTATCACTTTCTTAGATGTACAAAGATGTTTTGATTTTCCTTGTCCTTTGCCATATTAACATTTAATTCTACTATATTAAATCCCTAGTGAAATCCATTTTCCTAAGTATATAACTCCCTTTTCTATAAATATCCCCAAAACCCATTTATTATAATGTTTACCAAAGTATATATTCCCGCACATTGAAAATAAACACCCCGCTTTATAAGCCCTTTGGTTAAAACTATAGCATTATACATAAATCCCGCCCCTATGATGAATTAATTGTATTAATTCATTCATCATATAATAAAAATATATACAAAAACTTTAGACATACTATAAGTATGTTTAATACCAAAACATATCAATAAACTTTGCGGAAAGTCTTGTGCCACCGTGGTCCGTCCACGTGGCATTCCACCTAGCCAAATCCGCCGCAACCCATTTCATTATATACCTGGGATTAATTAGTCATTCGGACTAATTAACAACCTTCTCCGCCTATTAACATTTCCCCGGGGTGATTATATTACACATTAAAACCTTTTAAAACCCGACGGGCCCACCTATCAACCCTCCGCATGTTCCCCATCCCTTCAGCCGTTGGATCGCTCATTCGTTGATCAACGGTTATTGTTAATCCCGCTGCCCATCCCTTGCCAGCATGTTAACCAGCGGGGGATGGGCGGTTTTTGAAAAGTCAGACTTCCACGTGGCAACTGCTCTGTGGAATCGCTCCCCCCGCGATTAATACCGCCCTCGACCAAAAGTGGTGCGGGCACTTCCCGCTTACCACTTACCGCCTGACGCTGCACACGTCATCCCGTACTACCATGACGTCACACCTCGAAAAAAACAAAAAACCTTTTAACTTGTGAATAAGCCATTTTTCGTGTTTTTTAGTTATTTTCATTATTCTGAGAAGAACGTTGCTCCCGCTGCGGTTTTCGAAATTTCTGCTGTGATTAACCATTTCGCCCCAAAATTCTGCTACACCCGTGTTGAAGAACGTCCCCGCCATTGCTCATTACCCGGTAAAGAACGAGTTCCCGCCTAAAAACAGGTATTTATCATTTTACGCCCCGACTGCAAGTCAAACTCAGTTTCCTTTGTTTTTTCTTTGAAAAAGTGGTTAAAAATCATCGCTGAAGTCCTCCCTGAAGATTTTAAACCTGTGAATTTGCTTCCAAAACCTGCAAATTGTTTCATTTTCCTCCATTCCAGAAATCCCGTCCTGTCTGTAAGTAAAACGAAAACCTCCATTTTGAATCCACAAGAACCAAAATGGAGGTCCCCACAGCTCTAAATATCACTCCCTTGAATGCTCCTCACCGTGAATTAGACTATTTACCCCTGGTAGATGAAGATTTCCAAATTAAAGACCCGGGTTTCGATGAAAGTCCCCGATTGAGCTTCTGTCGCTGCAGAGACGAATTCTCAAAAGGGCAAGACCTTATAGGGTTATGGGAATCCAATCTCCCAAGGTATCTTATTCCTTCAGTCCACATTTTCCCTGAAATCATTCATTACTGTCATGCAAACTATGATCCAAATCAGAAAGCAGTTTTATCCCCAAGTCAAAGCGTATCAAAATCAAAGAGTATCAGTGGATAAAGTGTATCAGGTAAAAGTCAGAGTGAAAAGTCAAAACAAAGTTACAGAGCAGTCAAAGGTAAAAAGTCAAAACAAAGTTACAGAGCAGTCAAAGGTAAACAGTAAAAATGAAGTTACAGAGCAGTCAAAGGTAAACAGTAAAAATGAAGTTACAGAGGCAGTAAAATGGTAAAAATAAATGAAAGTACTTTCACCAAAATTGAAGTTTGTCTAAAGTGAAAGTAAAACAATCAAAAGAGCAAGAAAGTAAAAAGATGAAAAAACATAACAAGAAGGAACATTTTTGCAGAAATTACATGTTTTAGTCATTATTTTGCAGAAAATATTGTGACCAATAAAAGATGAATTTTGCAAAACTGAAGGAGGTTTATGTTCTTAAGAGTACCATCTACAAAAACCTCTCTCACTTTCCTAACAGCTATTATGGTTTTGGAAATATTAAACAATGTTGAAAAGCACTTTTTGCAGAAAATTACAGTCAAGTCATCATTTTGCAGAGAATATTGTGGCCAATTAGAAATAAATTTCACAAAACTGAAGGAGGTTTTTGTTCCTAAGCGACCCATCTACAAAAACCTATCTCAGTTTTTTCACAGTGGTTTTATAATGAGAGATACATGCGCATATTTACAGGCCATTTTTCAGACTCTGTAAAACTCTGTTTTACACATATTTTTTACAGAGAATATTATGCACAGCTGGAGAGGAATTTTAGGAAAGTGAAAGAGGTTTATCTCACCAACATATTTATCCACAATAACCTCTTTCAATTTTTACATATCTATTACGGATTTAGAAATACGAAGATATCATTGGACCCCAAGTTTTGCAGAATTGTTGGAGCAGATTGCACAAAGAAAGGAAACAGTTAGTGACTTGGATGCCTCATCATCAACTAAGAGTTGGATCAGATTCAAATTCTCCTCTTTGTCATCACCTATCCATCAAAAATAGTGCCAAATAGTTTGAGTGTCCTTTACTTTAGTTCTATTTATGTAACATAGTTAGAGAGATTTGTGAACCAATTTTGATATTTGTTTCAAGATATTTTAGTTTAGAATTTGTATAAATACTCCACTCTTGGAAGCATTTGGGGTGGATTCTATTACTCTACTGTAACACTGAGATTTTCGGAATAAAAGCTTTTGGATAAATTTACTTGTGGCTTACTGGATGACGATTTGAAGCACTGGACTTGTTGCAGGATTCATGTGTTGGACTACAGTTCAATAAGTGTTTCTACCCTTTGTCTGAAATTTTATATTAGTTTATAATACCATCATATCCATTTCTGAATAATTTACATAAAGGATTGAAACAAAATTTGCTTAATTGTACTCTGTTTTCAAATGTGATTGTTCTTAATGTTTTCTTCTAAATTAGCTATAAGCATGAATTCTTAAATGCTCCTGCTTTGCTAATTTAAACATTGTTGATTACTATAATAAAGAATCCTTCATTGCTCTTTGTTTGTAGTCATTTCACTTCTTTCTTTGAACATGGTGAAAGATTCTTAGTTGCCTTTCATCCCTTCAAGATCATCCCATCCACTTTAAATTTTAAGGATTGTTCTCTGTCTAGCTATCTTGCCCTGTAATACCATCTTGTGTTTAGAATAGAAATCCAATAAAGCCATCCTTTGACTCCATAGCCCAATGGACTGAAAGCTCTCAACCTTGCCCTTAGTTTGTGGATTCCACCATTTTCCCAAAACAAACTTTGAATCTATAACTAGCCTAAAACCTTCCAAAAACAAAGATAAATCATAAAGAGAGAGCCCTCTCTAGATGCAGATTGGCTAGATTCTGCATCTAAAAGGTTGGTTTGTGGTTACCTCGGGTATACTTTCCTCTTACACAACTTCTAGGAAAACCTGAGTGATAACAAGATGGATGTCTGAACCCGACAGCCTGCCAACGTAAGAGCCAGCGAGCCAACGTCAGCCAGTCAAGAACTAGTAAAGAAGACCAAGTAAAAAAAAAAAAAAAAAAAAAATCAACATTTGACAGTGTTTTCCTTTTTTAAAGATAAATCTAAAAAATATTTGCTGGAGAGATCAGGTATATTTTTTATGTAATGTTATTGTAATATTTTTGGAGTAAAGTAATTTTTTTTTGTAATGGAGTGATAAGGTATATTTTTTTTATGTAATGTCAGATAAGGTTATTTGTAATATTTTTGGAGTAATAAGGTGATTTTTTGTAATTTGTTTCTGGAGAGATAAGTGTGACTCAAAGTAATTTTACTTTGAGGGGGGGTAATAGTTTTTTTACCACATTGTGTAAGAGCATCATTGTAAAAGTCAAATTTTGAAAGTTACGTTGTAAATATTTGAGAAATTGACTAGAGCCAGGTGCAAAGCTCAATCATTTTTCTCTTGTTTCAACGACTATACGAGGGTCAAGGCTAAGCCCCAATAGCTCATTTTTTTGCGTGGCGTGTGTCATTTTTGTGTGGTGTATTTCGTGTGACGAGTTGCTCATTTTTTTTTGTGCTTGATTCTTTTGGTGCACTTCTTCAACACTCCAATGTCGAAATTAATTAATCTCTTCTCTGAAACTAATAAGCTATAAGGAGTGAAATTCTATAAGACATGGCGACGTCTAATTGAAAGCACTCTTATTTTTAATGAATTATGGCATGGCATTTGTGATGGAAAAATTAAGCCAAATAAACCAACAAATCCAGATTCACTTGAAAAATGGGAAATAAAAGATGCCAAGGCATTAGCTCTTATAAAATCTTCAGTTAGTAATTAAATGTACATACACATTGAGAATTCTTCAGATGCATGGGCTTCTTTACATACATTCAAAGATCTCTTTGATACACAACCTGAATCAAAGAAAGTTGATCTTCAATTAAAATTTCTTCAACAGAAATTAACTGAAGGTGGTGATGTCCTTGAGTACATTTCACAACTTAAAAACATTAAGCAAGAAATCATCAATGTTGTTTTTCAAGTTGTTGATGAAAGCTTCTTAACTACAATTTTAATTGCTGGATTTCCATCATCATATACTCATTTTTTGGAAAATTTGCAAGTCACTAGCAAGTTAGAGAAAATTAAATTTGATGAAATGAGTGACATGTTAGCACACCATGATAAAAACTTCGAGAAGAAGAAGCAGATTGGGGAATATGTCTTCCTCACCGAAGCCAGTTCAATCAATTCCTCAGCTGACAATTCCAGAAACAAAGGAAAAGGTAATTTTAATCAAAATCAAGCAGCGCAAGGTTGTGGTCGCAGTCAACACAGAGGAAAAAAATCCAACAGAGGCTCCAATTCAAGTAGAAACAATTCTCAAGGCAGAGGCAACAATCAAAACATAGGATATCATCAAGGCACAGGACAGAGTCCAGGAAGAGGACAAAATCAAAACAGAGGATAAAGCAGAGGTCGAGGATAGTCTCAAGGCAGAGGACAGTCTCAAGGAAGAGGCAACGATTTGATTCAAATTGTTTGCAGGCGATGTAACAGAGTTGGTCATTATGCAGCAGATTGTAGAACTTCTATTGAGAAAATTTCTAAGTTTCATCCAAACTCAGCACAGTTTGCAAATGATGAAGATGATCCTGATAGTTTCGAATATGTTTTCACAAACACAGAAGCAACAGCTTTGCAGGTTTCAAGTTTTCTCCGTAATGATTATGAAGATGCATAGATTCTTGATACAGGTGCAACTCAACACATGACATTTCGACGTGACTTATTCTGGAGTTTCAAAGAATGTCATTTGAATTCAATCTATCTTACTGAAAAAACCAAACATACTCCTTCAGGCAAAGGTGTAGTTAAAGTTTTTTTTACCAGGCATCGGAGAAAGAATGATTTCTAATGGATGGTATGTCCCAACATTCAAGAAAAATTTGTTGTCCTTAGTCGCAATTCGACAAGCAGGGCATACAGTGATTATGCAATATGGCTCAATTAAAATCAACTCAGTCAAACAAAACATGCATACAGTAATGACAGGTTATGAAGATGGAAAATTGTTAAGGATGAAAGGGACAGTTATTCCAAGACATTCTAACTTTGTAGGCGCAGCAAGTACAGATATTTCACCAATCAGATTATGGCATGTCAGATATGGCCATCTCAACTTTGACAGTCTCTCTCAGTTACAAAAATAGGGCATGGTTAAAGGACTTCCAACCTTCAAAAGGGAAAATGCAAAGTGTGAATCTTGCATTTTTGGAAAGCAACATCAAGAGACTTTTCCCACCAGTTCCTGGCGAGCAGACAGGCATTTGCAGTTGGTGTATGGTGATATTTGTGGGCCCTTCCCAACTTCACTTGGAAGTTGCATATATTTTTTACTTTTTATTGATGATTTTAGTAGGATGACATGGGTATATTTCTTGAAGAAAAAGTCAGAAGCATTTGAAAAGTTCAAAACTTTTCATAAGCTTATTGAAAATGAAGTAAAAAAGAATATTGGCACTCTTCAAACTGACAATGGCGGAGAATTCACTTCAAATGAATTCAAAAATTATTGCATGGAAAATGGCATAAAACGACAACTTACCAATGTCTACAGTCCGCAGTAAAATGGGGTAGTAGAAAGAATGAATCGTACATTGTTATGAATGGCGCGATCTATGTTAACTTTCAAAATTTTAAGTCCTTCATATTGGGCTGAAGCAGTTCATACCACTGTCTACTTGAGAAACAGATCTCCCACAGCTTCTTTAGACGGAATCACACCTTATGAAGCATGGTTTGGATTCAAACCACGGGTTAAGCATCTTAGAGTTTTCAGATCTATCTGTTATGCCTTAGTTCCCAAGGAAAAATGAACTAAGCTTGATGCACGAAGCTTAAAGTGCACAATGATCGGGTATTATGATGAGAAGAAAGGGTACCGACTTTTGTCGAATGGGAAATTTATTGTAAGCAGAGATGTGATCTTTGATGAAAATGAGAGTAAGTGTGATGAAGAAGTTGAAAGGCTTCTTCAAAAGTTAGAAATGAAAACTCATAAAAGACATGGAAATTTACAAAGTCAACCAAATTCACCAAGTTGGTATGAACTTGAATTTCCTTCATCTGACGATGATTCATCCAGTCCGTCTTCTTCATCAATGCCATCCAGGTCTTCTAGTAGTTCATCCAACTCTCCTAACAGTAGTAGTTCTTATGGCAATGACTCTCCGCCCCCAGAACCTTCGGTTGCTCAAGCCCAAACCAGTGAACATCAATTGTCGAAATGGGCAGTTCAACTCTTGAACATGTAAGGCCTAATGAACAAAATAAAACAGGAACAAGGGGATCGAAACAACATGAAGGAAATTTTGCTTTGATAGCATATGATTTTACTAAACCTTCTTCTTATCAAGAGGCAATAAAACATAAAGCATGGAAACAGGCTATGGTTGATGAATATCAGGCCGTTCAAGACAACAACACTTGGCAACTTGTTGATTGTCCTCAGCATGTTAAACCTATTGGATGCAAATGGGTTTATCGAATTAAGTATAATCAAAATGGTGATATTGACAAGTATAAAGCAAGACTTGTTGCTAAAGGTTTTGTGCAGCAGGAAGGGATAGATTATGAGGAAACGTTTGCTCCTACAGCTAAATGGAACACCATCCGCCTCACACTTGCCTTAGCAGCTCAACAAGGATGGAAACTTCATCAAATGGATGTAAAAAGTGATTTTCTCAACGGAGATTTACAGGAAGAAGTGTACATGACACAACCACCAGGTTTTGAAATTGAGGGACAAGAGCATAAAGTCTGCAAACTGATAAAGGCTTTATATGGGTTAAAACAAGCTCCCCGAGCTTGGTATGCCAAAATGGATGAATACCTTCGCAAAGTTGGTTTTCATCGCAGTGAATCTGATGATACCTTGTATGTATGCCAACAAGGCAAAAATATGGTGATTTTGATTACGTATGTTGATGATTTGATCATCACAGGCAACAATGATGATCACATTGAATAGGTGAAAAAGGAGTTACATGCAGGTTTTAAGATGACAGATTTGGGACTACTTCACTACTATCTTGGAGTTGAAGTATTCCAACGTCCACATCAAATCTTCATTTCTCAGAGTAAATATGTAGCAAAAATTCTTCAGCGATTTGGAATGCAGGATTGCAAGCCTGTCCTTACCCCTATGGAACAAAACTTGAAACTTTTAAAATTTGAATGGGGGGAAAGGTGGATAGCAGTTCTTACAGATAGTTGATTGGCAGCTTGATTTATTTGACAGCCACTCGTCCTGATCTATCTTATGCAGTCAATATTATTTCACGTTTTATGCAGGAACCACTAGAAAACCACTGGAATGCAACCAAAAGAGTTCCTCGATATATCCAAGGAACAAAAGATTTTGGTCTTATTTACAAAAAGACTAAAAATTTTGTACTTGGTGGATTTTCAGATGCCGACTTTGCTGGCAGTATTGATGACAGGGCATCAACCTCAGGTTACTTAATGAACATGGGGTCAGCTGTAGTTTCCTAGAGTTGGAATAAGCAAGCTACAGTGGCCACTTCTTCAGCAGAAGCATAGTACATTTCAGCATGGGAAGTAGCATGTGAGATTGTTTGGTTACGTCGCGTTTTACAGGACTTGGGAATTCCTCTAGCAGAAGCTACTTCATTATTCATCGACAATCAGTCAGCAATAAAGCTTGCCAAGAATCCAGTTTTCCATTCAAAGACAAAGAATGTGGACACCAAGTATCATCATATCAGATCTCTCATTGCAAAGGACGTCATCAAGCCAGTGTTTTGTCCTTCAGAAGATCAGACCTCCAACATTTTCACGAAACCTCTTGGCAGAATAAAATTTACTAAGTTCAGGGATGAACTTGGTATCTGTTGTAATGTATCTTTGGATCATAGGGGGGAATGTTAGATGATCCAAAAATAAATATTGTCATAGGTTATAAAGTTTGAATAAATAATTATTAATTTAATATATTAAATTAATAATTATTCTAGAATATTTAATAAATATTTGAGATACTTAGAAATAGAATTTTGTTATTAAAAATAGGACTCTAGAATAGAGTCGTTTCCTAGGCTCTAAGTTAGGAATAAAGTTAGTAGAATAGTTAGAAGGTCATTTAATGTAAGTGAACACTTGTTATTTAATAAGTGATCATAATTAGTGGAAGTTAGGACATTGAGCATATAAATAGCTCATTGCAAGAGTGTTTTTGTTGTTCGGGTGTAAAATTTTGCATAATTCCAATGTAATTGTTTTTATGATTAATAAATTACGTGTCTGAGGACACTTCAACCATTACCTCCACTCCTCAGCAAGCACACCAAATTATTATCAAAGCTTGGAGATCAAAGCAGCAACATGCCTTCCATAAAATGAAGTTGGAGAAAGTTCCAAAGATATCACAATAATTAAACTATCTTTCTGTCTATCCTCACTTTACAAATTACATCTTGGAAGGAATACCTTTGAATGAAGGATGCACTCCTGTTTATACAAAAACTTAAGATAACTAATCAATAAATGTAGATCCACAAATCTCTCGTGGGTCCACAATTATCTATTGTGGTTACAACCAATTACCTAAAAATATGAGATACAAATCCTCTCACACATATTTAGGAGAAACATATCAAAATACCCATGATTCTTCTCCTTTTAATGTGCTTAGTCAATGATCCAAATCTTCTACAAATATTCCAAAAATCTTCATGATTTGAAATGGAAAATCGAATTTGTGGTTAAGTGGCTAAATAAGACTCTTATAGAATATTCAAATAGGCCTATAACGTCATAAAATTTATCCCACTTTTAGATATATGAAAACATGCTAATTTCCTAATATTTAATCATAAATTCTCTTAAAATACTTAAAATAAATGACTTGGAAAATAATAATGATAAACCCATATGATCATGAAAATGGTATTAATGTAGGGTTATGGAGGTGCAGAATATGGTAAAGAGCTACGAAATATGGGAGAATGATAGAAATTAGGGTGAAAGAGGATGACATTTTGGAAGCCCAACATTTCCCCCAAGTGAAGATGTTTCATGTCCTCATGCAACTTTGCATTGATTCCTTTAATCATAATTTGATCTTCTTGAAATATTTTTCTTCTATATGAACTTTGGCTTTGTATTGTTTTTCTTTTAACTTTGCATAATCAAATAATTTGATAACTTTATTCTCTTTGCAAAGTTTACTTTGAAAAACATTTGATTGCAACATAATTTTTATGGTTGGTTCTTGTGTGACAACCAAAAATTTATGAGTATTGGTTGTTGTGTAACAATATTTTTCTTATTTTTGTTGCATCAAAATACTTGAACACATTGAGAATTCCTTTTTAAGGCCCCATAGTGGTTTTTAGCCATTAATGTGCTTATCAATTGATCATTGCAAAACATATAAAGTTTTGGAACCAAAATGAAATAATAGTTGGTTGGGAAAGATATGTTAGTCAACAATGTCTGAGGAATATGTAATATGGAAGAGAAAAAAAAGTTATGGATATTTCCCCTCCCCCCAACTAAAGATATTTTCAGTTTTTGGAAAATGAGAAAGGGAATATAAATGTGGTGAGGGATTTACCAAAATCACAATTTCAAGATTTAGGGAATTACATGAATAAAGATTAGAAAACAACATACCTTCACCTACTTGAAAAGTGGAGAAGCTATGTATATGAAAGAGTGTGGTTGCTATTGTTGGATCATGGAATGTGAAGTGAAAAAATAAAATGATTTGCTTATTCTTTCTATTGGTTGTATGAATAGAGGATGAATATGCTCTGAAATTGGAATCTTTATCGCTAGGGAAATGCTATTGTTGTTGAACTTTGGAGTTGAGTCTTGATTTATTAGAACACTGCTGCAAGTTGTTAAAATCATATAGTCTTCATTAATTCCCACTCAGTGGCATAATTCTTATCTATGTGAATAAATGTTTCCATGTCGAACATAGAAAGAAATTGTTAGATTACCAGCCATTAATGAATGTCATTAAACAAAACGAGACTACTCACCATTGATGTCAATGAGAGTCAATATGCCTAAGTACATCTTAATAGGTACAAATGGATGTGTTGTAGTCGAGTCACCTATAAGATCCAACAAACAAGGGCCATTGATGTATTATCATTGTTTATTGGTGAGAGAACTTGCCATTAAGGCATGCAAGCATCAAGGTACTAGAAAGATCTCTAGTCTTAATCCTAGATGATGTGTTGGAGTTGATGGGTCAAGACATGTTAGAAGGGATGCCTTAATGAATCTTCCATCATCCAACGCGAGTATAAAATAATAATTTGAAGGACCATAGATGAAATATTTTCATATGAAGCAAAGTTTCTTTGACAAAAAGGAAGAGGAAAATGGGGTAACTGAGCATTATAAGGGAGTTGAATGACTTTATTTTTGGTTTAAGGGTGAGTGAAAATGAGGCAGTAAAGTATGAATATTGTAAATGGAAAATGAGTTTTGAAATTTAGTAGTAGAGAGATGGAAATTCATGGATGAAATGTAAACTTGGAAAGAGGAAAATGAATAATAATTTTGGGAAAAATACTGAGAGGGGGGGGGAGTGAATCAGTATTTTCAATAATCACAATATTTTTCTTTTTCCCTTTACTGATTTCTATACGCGACTTTGATTACCACAACCAGTGTATGTACGCGACTTTCCAAACATAAACTAGCATATACATAGATATCTTTACTGTTTAGGTAAACATTCAAAAGAAATATTTAACCTGGACCATCAGTTAAGCATCAGATATTTAACCAGTAAATAAGTGCATTAATAACATAATAAATCATCACACAAGAGCATCACACATGAACACCAAGATTTAAGTTGGAAACCCAATTCGGGAGAAAACCACCACTGTTGTCGTCTTTGTTTTCAATATTTATTATATGGAAAAATGCTTACAATATTGTACTAATGCAGACTCGTATCAGTATGTAGGCATCTACCTGAAAAAGCCTGCAACCTTCTCTCATTCTCTAGCTACTACTGGAAGGGAGCTCCAACCCCCTGATCTTATTTACCAGCCTCTACTGGAATGGAGCTACAACCCCCTAATCAAAACACCAGCTTCTACTGGCAGGAAGCTTCTACTTCCATACTAAAGGCTTCAACCCTCAGACCCACTGCAGACCACGTTTCATAAATTTTCACACTGGATCCCACAAATTCAACACAACTCAGCATAAAGATCAACACCAATAAACTTAACCCAAACTTCAATCAGAATAGAGAGATCATTGTCATGAGAAAACAATAATAAACCGAGATTTCAAAATCAACATGCAGAATCAATCTCAACCCTGATCATTCATTATCATAAAATGCATACGCCACTTCACTTTACTGAACCCGCTTGTATACATGCTTTCCTTCACACCAACCTGCGTATAGATCTGAGAATACTGGATTTCCAGAATATGATCAGTCTCAGAACTAGATCTGAGGCTTTAAGTCAAATATATTTTCAGATTTGTAGAACCCTTATTCAATCAGTATCATTAATCATATTTAATCACTCACTGATCGGATTTGTACATTTTCAACTTAGCAGCATATACAGTATTCAAACAACCCAGATCTACATGAAGACTTCATTGATAGACAACAGAAATATAGCAATAATAAACAGATAACCTCTCTACCAAGCTTCAGAAAACCCTGACTTCCATACGCAGTTTAGCTGAGACAAAGCCGTGTATATATGTGCTTTCACTGAGATGAACTAGTGTATAGATATGTAAATATTTATTTTGCAGAAATTTTTAGATCTATAGACTTACCCAGATTTATTCACTTCACTTCAGAAAACATGCGCCAGGTTACAGATCCAATCATCTCATCAATAGATCAAATATATAGTCATTTCAGGTCTAGAGATCTTGATCCATCATTGTATCCAAGGATGCATCATAGTTTTAGATCTACCAATAAACAGAGTCCATCCCATGAAGATATACTTCAGAGAGAAGTATTCAGTAACAACCCTTACACATGCACACTTTTTGCACTATGAACTTCTTCTCCTTATATAGATTTAGCCTTTACCAATACTATGAGCCAAAACCACACAAGTTCTGATGGTATTCTTAGATGGAATCAAATAGACGACACAACGCTCAAAATTATGGGCTAAAACCACAGTAATGCCCCCTAGTATTATAATTTTAGAGCGCAAAAGGGATACGTGACTAGGATCATTCTTGTCAGCAGATCCTTTTGTGAAACCTTGTTGTTGAAGATGTTTTTCAAGATGATAGTACCATGCCTGAGGAGCCTGTTTGAGACCATATAGAGCCCTTTTAAGTTTGAAAATAATTTTTTTATCATTTCCCAGAATGAATCCTTCTCGTTGTTCTACGTAAACTTCTTCTTCAAGATCACCATTGAGGAAAGCATATTTTACATGCATTTGATAAAATTTGAATTGTTGAAAACTTGAAAAAGAAAGAAACATTCTTATGGCTTCAAGTCTGCCTACAGGTGAAAATGTTTCTTTAAAATATATACCTTCTTGTTGAGCATACCCTTTACAAACAAGTCTAGCTTTGTTCCTAATAACATCTCCATTTTCATTTAACTTGTTTTTTAATATCCATTTTGTTCCAATAACATTTTTATCATGAGGTCTTGGAACAAATTCCCAAGTATGATTCTCTTCAATCTGATAAAGTTCTTCATTCATGGCTTTAATCCAACATTCATATTTGCTGGCTTGATTTAAATTATGTGGTTCAATAGTGGATAAGAATGCCAGATATCTAGGGGATCCTACAAGAGTTCTTCTTATTTGGGCACTTGATCCCTTTTCTCCCAAAATTTGTGATTCTGGATGATTCTTTTGAACATACATGGATGGAGCCTTTTCTGATATATCTTCTTATGGTGCTTCATTGGGTTCTCCTTCTATATTGTTGCTATTTGATGAGGGAAAATATACATCATCATCACCTTCATTTGTTGTTGTTATCTCCCTTTTAGGAGTTGTGAGATACTCATCCATTACAACATCAATACATTCAACAATCTTCTGAAGTATTTTATATTAACTTTTATATGCTTTACTTCTAGAAGAGTAACCAAGAAATATTCCTTGATCTGCTCTAGGCTCAAACTTACAAATTTTTTCATCATTGTTCTTGATAAAACATTTGCTTCTGAAAACTCTAAAATGCTTCACAGTGGGAATATTACCATACTAGAGCTCATAAGGAGTTTTATCACTATTCACACGAACATGAACCTTGTTGAGAATATTTACTACAGTATGTGCTGTTTCTCCCCAAAAGGTATCGGGAGTTCCAGATTCATCAAGCATAGCACGAGCCATATCTTGAACTGTTCTATTCATTATTTCTACCACGCCATTTTGTTGTGGATTTCTAGCTATAGAAAATTTTATTTTTATGCCACAATGTTCACAGAAATCAAAGAATTCATCTCATATATATTCTCCTCCTCGGTGAGATCTAAGACATTTGATTTTTAGATCTAATTCATTTTCAACCAAAGCTTTAAATATCTTAAATTTTTCAAATTCTTTATCTTTATGTTTTAGTAAATCGATCCAACACATTCTAGAGAAGTCATCAATAAATAGAATATAGTATTGTTCTCCACGCAGTGAATTTTTTTGCCATGCCATTTTGTTGTGGAGTTCTAGCTACAGAAAACTATCTTTTTATGCCATAAAGTTCACAGAAATCAAAGAATTCATCTCATATATCTTATTCATTTTCAACCAAAGCTTTAAATATATTAAATTTTTCAAATGCTTCATTTTTATGTTTCAGTAAATTGATCCAACACATTCTAGAGAAGTCATCAATAAATAGAATATAGTTTTGTTCTCCACGCAGTGACTTTTTCTACCACACCATTTTGTAATGGAGTTCTAGCTACAGAAAACTATTTTTTTTATGCCATAATGTTCACCGAAATCAAAGAATTCATCTCATATATATTCTCCTCCTCGGTCAGATCTAAGACATTTGATTTTTAGATCTAATTCATTTTCAACCAAAGCTTTAAATATCTTAAATTTTTCAAATGCTTCATCTTTATGTTTCAGTAAATCGATCCAACACATTCTAGAGAAGTCATCAATAAATAGAATATAGTATTGTTCTCCACGCAGTGACTTTTTCCTTATAGGACCACATATATCAGTATGTATAAGTTCAAGAGGCTTACTTGCTAATCCTTCTTTGGCATTGAATTGCACCCTGTTTTTGTTACCAAATTTGCAAGATTTGCATATGGTACTTTCAAGCAGAGTGATGTTGGGTAGATCACAAACAGCTTTGAGTCTGCTAGATTTTCTTATTTTAGAGAAGCTCAAATGTCCCAATATTTTGTGGTATAACCAATTTTCTGTAGATTTACCTAAGTAACATTTCTCTTGGCCACCTTTCAATATATATAGATTTCTTGGTGTTCTAGTGCCTTTTATTACCGTTTTTCCTGTGTCAAGTTCACGTATGACACATTCTTTTGAACTAAACACATTTTTAGCTTTCACCTTTTCTTTTAGAAAAACAGAACCTTTACCCTTAATGACAGTAGGAGAGTCATTTCCAAAAGTAACATTATTTTCCTTCTCTAATGCATTGTATGAAAGGAGTTTATTTTTATCACCTATCATGTGTTTTGAGAATCCACTATCAATGTGCCATTGGTTTTCTTCCCCTTCTACAAATAAAGCTATGCCACAACTTTCAAATTGTAAGTCCTACTTTTTCCATACCTTGGATTTTAAGGGTATATGCTATTTTGGCTTAATTTTTCTCCTGCATTCAGATTCTTCATGTCCAACGTTATTATAATAAGAACATTCAATTTCATTTTAAAGAGGAGAAAATTTGTTACAAGTATTCTTCTTTATTCCAGACTCATTTCTTTGCTTTCTTGCTTCTCTGGTCATGATGGTTTTCTATGCAACACATTGAGCAGCTTTATGACCAAATTTATGACATGAGAAACATTGTCCATTAAAGAATAAATTTTTTCAATAATGAAACCTTCTATTGATGTTTACATGTTGAATGATACTTCTGTTATTGTTCATCCTTGAATTGAAGTGGTCATGTTTTACCTAGGTATTATCTTTGTTCTTTTGCTAAGTGATGAAATGTTGTTGGCTGGATTTAGCTGCATTTAGATAGCTTGGTGCTGAAGATTGAGAAGATTCTTCGATGTATCCAAAACCTGTCTTTAAAATAGGAGAGCGTTGAACCTTGATAATTTCGTCTAAGGTTTCAGATCCTTGAGAAAATCTAAGATTTAAATTTTTCACTTTCTCAATTGCCTTTTTAGACTTACTATTTCACATTCTAATTTATCATTGTGCTTCTCCTTTTCTATAAGCTGATTCTTTAGAGTGTCTATGGCTATTTATTTTCTTCTATACATATTTTGAGTTGATTGATTTCTTCAAGAAAATCATTTTCTCCTAAAGCATCCATAAATGTATCTTTAGTCTCACTAGTGTTCTTTTCAAATGACATGACTAATATAATACCTTGATCAAATTCTCCTTTTTCACTATTTGATATACCATCACTATCTTCACGAGTATAATATGTTGAACCCTTAGTTAAACTGAGAGGGGGGGGTGAATCAATTTAACAAATTCATGGAATTTTAAACTGACATTTAAACTTATCTACAACTTAATTTCATGATCAACTTTATATGTGAGCAGCAAGTATTAAGATAATGTGACAGCAGACTTAATGTGAGAGCAACAAGTATTAAGCAGATTGGATAAACCATATCAACACATAAACATCACACACATAGACAACAGATATAAGTGGAAACCCATAAAGGGAGAAAACCACATCTTATTATTGTTGTGATGCAAAGGCAAGCTCCAAATCCCTCTCACTCAGAGCCTTCGTAGGCACCAATCCCCAAAATGAGGCTCCTACCCTTACCTTTGGCAACTTCCAAATCCCCATCAATTTTCCTGTGCACCAACCTATAGGAGGCCTAACCTAACAATACACCGATATCATCAATGTACAAATCTGATGTAGCCCTGAACTTCCTCACTCTTTCATAAGAAAACACTTGCTGATTACTCTGACATCGCCCGTCTCCAGACTTATTCCGTCTCCTGTCCTGGGCCTTTCATTCATTCTATATCATCTCTGACTCTTCACAGTTTCTCTTTCAACTCCTCCTTCTTCTTATCTTCTCTGCCTCAATTCTGCATTCTCTAACCACTCTATGCATATCAATGTGATATCATTTATAGAGTTTGCCTCATGACTGTTTATATTCCACAGGGAATTCGAAGTGAATAGCCCTGACTCTTTGCTTGCTGCCTTCTCATTTCTTTGTCCAGCTCATTCAGAAAAAATATAACAATATGTACAAATTTTAATATTACAGTGGGATATTTCCTTTCCTCTGGAGAGTTGCCTTTGCATCACAAACAATATAAAACCAATTAAAACATTTACATTTTCAGTTACAATAATAATTTCAATTCAATCCATTCAGTTTTTGGCTCTCTGTGAGTTTGTCTTTTCTGCTGCTGTAGTATAACTGTTCTGCATAATCTCCTGCATTTTCATGCCTGTAAAATGCCCTGTGTTTATTTCAGTTTCTGTCATACTCTCCACTTCAATTATGTTTCTACTGCATATATACCTATTTTACAAGTTCAGCTCCTCAATAACTCTCAAATTCTCATTGTATCTAAAAATGCAGCTTCTTCTTATTATCTATTGGCAAATTTAAATAAATGTGGAGGCTTCTTATGATCAAGGTTATAAAACCCATAAAGCATATAATATTATTTTCTAATAAACCCAGCAAACGTTTTATTTCACTTCGGAATAATAGTGCAACCCACAGTCTATAGATACATATAAAGCTCAACATACCAACAGCTAGACCACTATAACCCTTTTCATCTTATATTCCGGCAACATATATCATTAAGTCTTCGCTCTCACTTTCTGTGTGAATTTTCATTTAACGTTTTCCTTTATACAGTTTGATTTGAGCCAAGATATTAGTGACTCATGGCACTTTTATAACCATAATACATCATACATGACTGGCCCACAGTATATTTCAACTCATATATATTTCGTTAACATAAACCTTCTCCTTATTCATATTAAGGTGTGATTGGGTTAATGCTTTTCCAATGGATAACAGATATTAAAGGGCCTTCGAACTTTTTTTTTTAAACCCTGACATATCAACATTACACTAAGTTCATGGTAAAACCAACCTTGATTAATCACAAGGACCAACGTATATTAGTTCTAGGCCCCATAGCATATTGCCTTACGTTAACCTTTATACATCGCGCACCAACTATAATATATCAACATATATTACAGCCTCCGCAGTAACATTATAATAAAACCCATGCGAGTATTTTAATTTAACAAAAGTATCAATATAACGTTGGTCGTGGTCCCACACTTATATACATCGACCTCCGGAACTCAAAAGACTCAGCCACATTTTAAAATCTATCGGGTCTGCAACATATAAATTTATTCATACAAGGGCCCACACCATTCATCAAACATTCATATGCGCCTTATCATATGATAAATATACCAATCATATATATAATCCCTGAATCGAATGATATAAACATTAATGTGAAACCCACTCACAGCACTCCAGATCATATGATTATTCAACCATACGTAACCTCAGACTTTGGTTATAAACCAATGTCGACTTAAAATAATAGTTGGGCCCACGTTGTCCTTACCTTGGCTAAATGTCGAGAGGATCCGACGGCCAATCTTTTGTCGCGATCCAAGTCCAAATCCGATGATCCTCTTGCAATATCGCGCAAATTAACTGCACTTCTCAAAAACGCGCGATGGAAATGGTTTTAGAATACCACCTTAGGACACATGGCGAGCGGCGACCCTAATCGCGTTTTTTTTTTCAAAAACTTCTTACCACTTTTATAAAGCGCGATACTGCCAGTTTTTAATTTGAAACCGCCGTCACTATTCACTGCTTCATGGTTCCGCTTAACGCTTGATCAAGTTTCCGCCTCTTATAATTCCGCTTCAACGCTTTATTATAAAGAATTTCCGCCTTCCTTTCCTTCGTTAATACTGTGGCTTCAACTGATATAAATAAACAGAGTTTTTTAATGAAATTAATTATTCTTAACCATTCTCTATTCACGATTTGCTGGTTGCATTGAAATGTGAGCAATCTGCATTTCTTCACGGCTATTCCCATTCTAACTTCTCCATTCACCCAAAATCCCAATTATACACAACCACTGTTTCAGAATGATTGTTTCTCTGCATTCAGTTACTGTGCATGACAATGCACAGGCAGTGTGAGTCAGTATGTTCTCTGTATATTCTCTGTATATTCTCTATTTCTTTATATTCTTTGTATATTCTGCTGCCCTGATTCTTCAAATGGCCCTGTCTCTGCTGAGCTGCTTCTTTAAATGACCCTTTTCACAGCTGCTCGACCCTGTCTAGCTCTATGCAGGTCTCTGTTGTCTCTCAGCTACCTCTCTACATATTTGCTGCCTCTTTTGCTATCTCTCAGCTACCTCTCTACATCTTTGCTACCTATTTTGTTGTCTCTTTGCTTCTATGTTGCTCTCTTTGCCATCTCCTTTGCCATAAATGACAACATTTCCAACATAACAACTTTTTCTATTGATCAAATGTTACTTATTTCCTTTTTCCAATTCATTTCCCTTTTCATGATTATATTTATGAGGACATTTAGCAGCATAATGACCAACTCTTCCACAAGCAAAACATTTGAAAGGAAGCTTACCTCTGAACCTCTGAATGCCAAGTTGTAGTTTCTTTACAAAATTTATCTCATATTCTTCTGAAATATACCCTGATCCTTCTTGTTCTTCCATATCCTTGCCTTTTGTAGCAGCTCTAAAAACAACTTATTTGACTTCATATGGACCTCCTTTTATCATTTCACATGCAGTTAGGATCCCATGAATTTGAACAACAGTAAGAATTTGTAGATCCTAATTCTCTTCAATAACAAATACTTTTAACTCGAAATTAGGAGTTAGATATCTTAAAACCTTTTCTATAAGAGTAGTATCAGTTATAGTTTCACCAAGAATTCTCATACGATTTACAATCTCATCTAGACATCAAAAGAAGCTAGCAATGCTTTCATCATTATGCATTCTGAGCTTTTCATATTGAATTCTAAGATTTTGGAATTTAGCGCTTTTTACCTTGGCATCACCTTCATAGATCAGAATGATTTTGTCCCATATTTCTTTTGTTGTATTCAACTGCATAACTTTGACAAATTATGATTCAATCAGACTCCCCAATAATGCATTGACAGCCTCTACATTGGTTTCATAGTTCTTTCTTGTTGTTGGATCTGCTGAACTGAGGCTGGATATTGATAAGCACCTTCAACTATAGCCCATACATCTGCTTCAAGAGACTGAAGATAGGATCTTGTCCTTCTCTTCCAAAAGATTAAATTGTTTCCATTGAAGATTGGAGGTCTGATAGATGTTGTCCCAACTTGATTACTCATATTAGATGATATTCCTTCTAGTGATTAAGCTTCTTCAAAATGACTTGCTCTGATACCAATTGTTGGGAAAAATACTGAGGGGGGGGGGTGTGAATTAGTATTTTCAATAATCACAATATTTTTCTTTTTCCCTTTACTGATTTATATACACGACTTTAATTAGCACAACCAGCATATGTACGTGACTTTCCAAATAGAAACTAGCGTATACACATATATCTTTACAGTTTAGGTAAAAATTCAGAAGAAATCTTTAACCCAGACCATCAGTTAAGCATCAAATAGTTAACCAGTAAATAAGTGCAGTAATAACAGAATAAATAATCACACAAGAGCATCACAGATGAACACCAAGATTTAAAGTGGAAACCTAATTCGGGAGAAAACCGTCGTTGTTGTCGTCTTTGTCTTCAACATTTATTATATGGAAAACTGCTTACAATATTGTATTGATGTAGACTCATATCAGTACGCAGGCATCTACCTACAAAAGGTTGCAACCTTCGCTCATTCTCCAGCTACTACTGGAAGGGAGATCCAACCCCCTGATCTCGTTTACCAGCCTCTACTAGAAGGGAGCTACAACCCCCTGATCAGAACACCAGCTTCTACTGGCCGAAAGCTTCTACTTCCATACTGAAGGCTTCAATCCTCAGATCCATTGTAGACCACGTTTCATAAATTTTCACACTGGATCCCACAATTTCAACACAACTCAGCATAAATATCAACACCAATAAACTTAACCCAAACTTTAATCAGAACAGAGAGATAATTGTAACCAGAACACAATAATAAACCCATATTTCAAAATCATCATGTAGAATCAATATCAACCCTAACCATTCATTGTATTAAAATTCATACGCCACTTCACTTTACTGAACCCGCGTGTATAAATAGGTTCCTTCGCACCAACCTGCGTATAGATCTGAGAATACTGAATTTCCAAAATATGATCGGTCTCAGAACTAGGTCTGAGGCTTTCAGTCAGATATCTTTTCAGATTTGTAGAACCCTTATTCAGTCAGTATCATTAATCATATTTAATCAATGATTGATCAGATTTGTACATATTCAACTTAGCATCATATATAGTATTCAAACAACCCAAACCTACATGAAGACTTCATTGACAGACAACAGAAATATAGCAGCAATAAACAGATAACCTCTCCAGCAAGCTTCAAAAAACCCTGACTTCCATACGCACTTTAGCCGAGACAAAGCTGCGTATATACGCGCCTTCACCGAGACGAACTAGCGTATAAATCTGTAAATATTTATTTTGCAGAAATTTTAAAATCTATAGACTTACCCAGATTTCTTCACTTCAATTCAACAAACATGCGCCAGGTCACAGATCCAATCATCTCATCAATAGATCAAATACATATTCATTTCATGTCTAGAGATCCTGATCCATCATTGTATCCATGGGTGTATCATAGTTTCAGATCTACCAATAAATAGAGTCCATCCCATGCAGATATACTTCAGAGAGAAGTATTCAGTAAAAACCCTTACACATGCACACTTTTTGCACTATGAACTTCTTCTCCTTATATAGAGTTAGCCTTTACCAATACTATGAGCCAAAACCACACAAATGTCATTGGTATTCTTAGACGGAATCAAATAGACAACGCAATGCTCAAAATTATGGGCTAAAACCATGGTAATTCCCCCTAGTATTATAATTTTAGAACGCAAAAGGCATATACGACTTGGATCGTTCTTGCCCACATGTATATGCGACTTGGCCCATAATAACCCATGTATAGAACCTTAAATTATGAATATTAACCAACTTCTATTGGACTTCACATGTTTCTTCTGTTGGACCTTCTGCAAACTATTGTGCTTCTCCATAGCACATATACTTCATTATTTTCCAGAGAGTTGCCATCAAGGACAACATGAGCAACCATAAGAATCATATTTCCAATAAATAACATAATGGCATTAGTGGAATTTTGAAAGGTTTCTTTGGCAACAGTTGACATGGTGGATGTGATCAAGTTATTGCCTTCAAGATTTCTTTTGGAACATGCTTTTCTTTGAAAAATGTGGCCTTTAAAAACCACCCATGAATAAAGTAGTCTTATTATCGTTATAAAAGAAAAATAAAAAATAAATTAAAAAAAAAATAAAAAAAAAACTTAACTCTAATCTGCAATAAAATGTAAGATCTACAACCCCTGATCGAGGTGAGAGGACGAGGAGATCCACCTAGGTATCGAGATAATAAAGGTTCGCACTAGATATAGGGAAAGTGGATGGGTCTCGTGGCACCACTGAATGCTCTGCATTATGAGGGATAGGAGGTTACGGCGATGGGTGTTAGACGAAGTTCGGTGTGGAGTTAACCTTGATCTCCAAGTGGTGTGTGGTTCATTCTGCATGCAGGAACTTAGGTGGTGTGTGGTTAATTTTTCATGTAGGAACTTAGGTGGTGTGCAGTTCATTGCAATTTTTGGGAGGTGGTAACCATATTTTGTTGTTATGGAGAGCTCTGAGGCATCGAAGGAACTAGGCAGGCGATGGTTATGCCTTCTGGTATGTTTCTTTGGCCTACCAGGTAAAGGGAATGGAGGCTATGCTTAAGATAATGCCTTAAGAACAAAAGGGTTGGAGGAGAATTCTTCTTTGGATGTGTAGATTGTCGTTTTACCTAATTTTACCTATTTTTTCATGTTTCTCTTTATTTTCTATGGCACCCTGTTATTAAAAATGGGCATGTATAGGCGGTACTTGTCTGTATTTGAGATAAATCAAGTTGTTTTGGTCGGCGACCTGCTCCATCTCTGGTTTCCATCCTGGAAAATCAAAGAGAGAAAATGGTAGTTGGGGCTACAGAGATACCGATAATTCCAACCCATCAAGGGAATGTCCATTGGTCTCGTTGTTATTACCATGACGCAACTCGGAAATACTAGAAATTTGGGTTTTCTACAATGGAAAAAACCAGGGTTTACTAATAGAAAGGAAAGGAAAACAGTGCCCAGAACTATTTTGAACTCCATACATTGAAGATTTATTAAGCATTGGATTTGTTTTCTCACTATAGGTCCGCCTAACCTGAAAAGTGCATTGACTCCTGCACTAAGAGTCTCATCTCCTATGTGGGTGTGCGCGGTCTAGAAGGTGAAGGTTGTCCCATTGAAAGGAAGCATGGGGAAGGTAGCAGGCAATGGAAAGAGAGGGCAGGGAGGACATGTCGGAAACCAGCAAGGATAAAAAGGGAAAGGGTAGGGGGCTTCAACCAGTAGGACCCATAAGTGAGGTAGAAAGTCAGATGAGGAGAACATGTAGACCATATTGCTTGCGTTCAGTGTCAGGACCCCTGCATAGGTTAAAACAATGATATCAGCGTGGGAGTCAAAATTAAAAATAGAAGTTGTAGCAAAGCCATCTGCTGAGGAATGGGAGACATTGATCATGTACACTGGGAACACCCAGGGGCAACTCAACCTGTTCAAGCAAATATTCCACTTATATTGCCTTATGAAATGTATCATGGCAAAATCCATCACCGAAATTCAGGAAGGAGAAAGGCATCTGCAGGACGAGATGAACCCCAAGGAAATTCAGAAGGAGTTTCAATATATCCCAGTCTCCAGCTGCACCATTAGTATGTACACCTTGGTATAATTGAGAGACAAATATAGGGTATGCACCATTTGGAAATGTCAGGTTCGAGTGCTGAAGATCCAGTGCTAGTAGAGTAGTCTGATGACTAGCTACCATCAACATGTGCTAATATTCATGTTTTCTATGATGATTTTGACGGATAGATTTTATTTCAGTAATCTTAAGTATAAGAGTGTAACAGACTTAAAGGCTTATTTGGCCTAGGTAGAGAGACTCAAAATTTTCATGTTTTGGATGGCCTATAAAGTAGTTCGATGGCCAACAGAGCTATTTTCCCTCGGCCAGGTTGAGGCCATTGAACATCATATATATGTAACCTATTTTTATGATTAATAGAATAAAAAAATAAAAAAATAAAATAAAAACTAAGAAGCTTACACAAAAAAAATGAAAGATCTATAAAAATTCACAAATAATGCTTAATGAAATAGATTCAAGGAAAAACGAAATACATTTTTACCTATTGATAGTGGTGCATTTTAGACTATCTTGTGTAGCAACCCTTGTGAAAACTTCATGTAATAAAACATAAAAATAATAACCACAATTTATGGGACACTTATTCAAGCCGAATGTTGGGAAAAACATCCTAGTGGGTGTTAATTTGGTTTATTATGGCTAAGGAAATTGGAAAAGGAAAAGGAAAAGGCTTTGGAAAGGAAAAATGGCATTTTTGGCACATTTATTTATGAAAATAATGGAAATTGGGAGAAAAGGGAGATGAAAGGTCACATGTTGCATGTGAGGAGGAAAATGAAGGAAAATAGTGAAAAATAAAGAAAATAGAGGCCTCTTCTATAAAAGGATTATGAGGATAAATTTTTACCTTTTGTCGGTGCATTTTTGGAGCTCTCTCATTATTCTCTCTCTCACTCTCACTCTTAACCACGCAGAATTTTCGTGGAGAACTTCGACATTGGAGCAAGTAAGGAAGAGCAGGATCAAGCAGCTACAGTCGAATTCTTTGCAGGTATCAATTTGCATATGTGATTTCCTTGCTATATCTAGCATGCATGTTATTTCATGTGGTTTATTGTTGTCTTAGCATGGTTTTTTCTAGGTGTGATAGTGCTTTCATCCTAGCCTTTCCATTTATGTATAGCTTTGATGAAATGGGTTTCTCATACTTCGGTTGAGTTAGATTTTCAGATGGATTTGAAGTTGAGTGGGGTGGATCTCCGAAATGAAAAACACATGGCCTAGTGGTCCCTGAACCAGATTATGGATCACGGTAAATCCACTGGCCTAGTAACCACTGAGCTAGACTACGGCTTGCGGTAAAGCTAGATTGTGTGCCTCTGTAGGCCTAGGAATCCTTGTCAGTGAATGTTAGGATATACGATAAATACAAGAGGTGGATTTCTCTATGTTGTGCCTAGTAGTCCTGGGATGGGATGTATGGTGAGGCCTGGAGATATGGTCCTGATGTAGGGCCCAGTGACCCTTGGATCGGACTATGGGTTATGGTAAAGCCTGAGAGACTAGGAGGCACTCAAATTCCTCATGGTGTAGGTGGAGAACTTCGGTAGAATCCATGCTTGTTTGGTTCATTTTCGGTTGGTTATGAATCCCACATTCATGCTTTGAATATGGCATGGGGGTGATTGGATGAAAAGAGATTTGGCTCAGCCAATCTATGGTCGGGCTAAATGTGGTAGTACCATCCCCAGTTGTTTCTTGCATTCATTAATGAGAAATTCATTCCTTTGGTACTTGATGTATAATTGTATTGATTATTGTTTGGATTTTATTGTTGTTGTATCTATTTTATTTCTCTTGTTTGTAAGCATGTAATTTATGAGTGATGATGTATGGATATCTCTATGTTTTTACCTATAAATGAATACACTATGTAAGTTTGGTCAAATAGATTGTTATCTTCAGTTTTAAAGGTAAATTAGACATATGGTGGGAAGACGTGAAGCAGTTCAGAGACATCAGAACAAAGGACATGAGCCGGCATGAGTTCAAGAGGCTTTTCAGGAAAAAGTACTTTTTGGATAGATACTATGATAGTAAGGCCAAAGAATTTTATGAGTTATAGATGGGGTCAATGACAGATGAAGAGTACACAACCAGGTTCCTAGAGCTACCGAGGTATGTTTCATATCTTAAGGATGAGAAGGACAAAGTTCAACAATTTTTTAGTGGTTTGGAATTAGCATTTAGAGACCGGATTGAGTATGATGAGCCTCGGTCACTTGAGGAAGTCATCGGGAAGCTAGAGTAATGCTATGAAAAGTCAAAGCACAATAATGAGTCTTAGCAAGGATGGAAAGGGAAAAACCAAGGTAAAGGTAAATGGAAGCCTAAGAGAGCAAGGCCTCAGATTGAAAATGGGAAAGAAAATATAGCACTGAAAAAGAAGTTTAACACAGATGGATAGGGGCATAGGCCACAACAGCCGCATAGATCACAACAGTGGCATGGAGGTAATGGTACAGGACATTTGGAGTGTTGTAAATGAGGTGAGGAGCACCTTAGGAGAGATTTTCCATAGAACTAGAGTGGTAGGCCTAATATATACAGTGCATAGGAGGTGCATACTCTTGGGTATGTTGGGCAGATCATTACTCGTATTTATGCAGTTGTGGACAATGGGAAAGTAGAGCACCAGGAAACTATCATTGAGATGGATGGTAAGCTTTGTGATCAATTTGTTTCTATTTTGATTGATCCTAGATCTAATTATAGCTATGTTAGTCCTGAATTGGTGAATAAGCGTGGCTTGAGTAAAGAAATGCATGCAGAATCCTAGTTAGTGCAGTTGGATACAAGTACGAAGAAAAGGTTTCACCATTGGGTAAGAGCATGTGCATTTGAGTTAAATGGAATGCCTACAACATCGCACTTGAAAATATTTCCTTTGGGTTTCTACAGTATGTCATTGGGTATGGATTTTTTATACCTTCACAGGACCAAGGTAGACTGTTATGACAAAGCTATTGAGATCTTGGATGAAAATGGGGAACCAAGAGTCTTTCAAGGAAAGAAGAAATCCACATTAGTTGGGATGGTGATAGCCATGCAGGCCAAGAAAAATTGTAGGAAAGGGTGTGTGTTATTCGTAGTTCACGTCACTAGTGACAAAGGTAAGGAAGTTGAGGATGCAAAAGTCTTGAGAATATATTTAGTTTTGCAGCAGTTTCAGGATGTGTTTCCAACAAAGATTTTAAAGTTTCCACCTCACAAGGAGGTAGAATTTTTTATTGAGTTGATGCCAGGGGTAGCTCCAGCATAAAAAGTACCTTACACTATGAGCACACCTATGTTGGTAGAGCTAAAGTTGCATCTGAAAGAAATTCTTGACAAGGGGTACATTAGACCAAGTAAATCACCATGGGGTGCACCAGTGTTGTTCATAAAGAAGAAGGATGGAACTCTTAGATTGTGCATTGACTACAGGCAGCTGAACAAAGTGACCATCAAGAACAGGTACCGATTATCAAGGATTGATGATTTTTTTATCAGTTTAAGGGAGCATTAGTTTCTCTAAGATCGACTTGAGATCAAGATATCATCAAGTACGCATCAAAGAAGAGGACATATACAATACCACATTCAGGACCAAGTACGAGCATTATGAGTTTTTTGAAGTTCCATTCAGTTTGACTAATTCCCTAGCTACAATTAAGTTTTTGGTCCTTATTTGGACAAGTTTTTTATTTTGTTTATTGATGACATATTGGTATATTCTAAAAATGAGGAAGAGCATGCAGAGCATTTGGCAGCACTGAGGTTGTTGAGAGAGCATTAGTTGTATGCTAAGCTCAACAAATGCAATTTCTTCGAGACCTAGGTACACTACTTGGGACATCTTATCTCCAAGGAAGGCATTGTAGTAGATCCAAAGAAGATAAGGGCCATCATCGAGTGGGTAACTCCTAAGAATGTAGATGAGGTGAGATCATTCATTAGATTGGCAGGTTACTATAGGAGGTTCATTAGGAACTTCTCATATATTGTTTATCCTATTACATCATTTCAAAGGAAATGTTAGAAGTTTGATTGGATAGAGGAGTGTGAGGCTAGTTTTGAGTAGCTTAAGCAGTTGTTGACACATGCTCGAGTTCTAAATATTATAGATTTGGACAAGGAGTTTGTAGTGTGTACAGATGCTTGCAAGAGAGGACTTGGTGGGGTCCTTATGCAGGATGGGCAAGTGGTATGCTATGAGTCACAGAAGCTAAATGAAAATCATCAGAACTACCCAACACATGATCTTGAGCTAGCAGCGATCATTCATGCATTGAAGATTTGGAGGCATTATCTTCTTGGCAAGTGGTTTGTATTGATGAGTGACCACATTGGGTTGAGGTAATTGTTTGACCAATCGAATTTGAATGTCAGGCAAGCTAGATGGATGGGCATGATCAGCGAGTTTGACTTCAATATCAGGTACATCAAGGGAAAGGAGAATAGGTTCGTAGATTCTCTTAGCAGCCGAATACAGTTAAATCACTTAGCAATGATGAGCTCCTATGCGACAAACTTACAGGATAGGATCTTGTAGGCAGTTCAGCAAGATCAGAAGTATATAGAGATTGTGCATAGGTTGCAGCATAGTATAGGTACATTTATAGGTATAGGTATAGGTGTTTGTATATGTATTGGTACTAGTGTTGGTACAGGTACATGTACAGGTGGTGGTACAAGTATAGGTACATGTACATGTGTATAGGATTTGGACTACCATCTCACAACATATGGATTGGTTAGATTTGGAGACAGGATATATGTACTGGATAGAAATGAGCTCAAGAAGGTGATCTTGAGGGAGTTTCATGTGAAACCATATTCGAGTCACCCGAGCTACTAGAAGACTATGATTGTAGTGAAGAGATTCTATTATTGGTCGAATATGAAGAGGGATATGGTAGAGTTTGTAGCCATATGTTTGGATTTTCATATGGTTAAGGAATAGTGTAAGCATCCAGGTGGATTGCTACAAATGATTGTGATTCCAGAGTGGAAATGGGAGGTCATTTCAATGGAATTCATCACAATTTTTCCCAGGAAATCTAGACAGCATGATTCCATCATGGTGGTGGTTCACAGGTTGAAAAAGGTTGTACATTTCATTCTAGCGAAGACTACATACTCAGCTAGTGATGTAGCACAGGTATTTATTAGAGACATGGTCAGATTGCACGATGTTCTAAAGAAGATTGTATCTGACAGGGATGCAAAGTTCACTTCCAGGTTTTGGAAGGATTTTTTTTGCAGGTTTTGGCATCGATTTGGCATTCAACACAACTTATCATCCGCGGACATATGGATAGACTGAAAGGGCCAATAGGATATTGGAGGATATGTTGACGATGTATGTGATGCATAAACAGCACAAGTGGGAAGAGTATCTTCCACTAATAGAGTTCGCTTACACCAACAGGTACCAGGAGTCATTGGATATGAGTCCATTTTATTCTATGTATGGGAAAAGTTTCAACACTCCTATCAGTTGAAGTGATCCGATTAATAGGGTACTAATTGGACCAAAGATGTTGGCAAAAATGGAACAACAGATGCAGGTGATAAAGAATAACTTGAAGGCAGCACAGGATAGGCAGAAGAGTTATGCAGATAGGAACAGGTTGTTCAAGGAGTTTTAGGTTGGGGATCAAGTGTACTTGCACATCAAGCCCAAGAAGAGCTCCTTGCGGATTGGACCATGTGCCAAGCTAGCACCAAGGTTTTATGGACCCTTCAAGATCATTGAGAGGATCATACCAGTGGCCTATCGAATTGCAATGCCTTCCAATGAAATTTCATGATGTTTTTCATATATCTTTGTTTAAGAAGTATGTTAAATGTGTTGATCATGTGATATACTAGTCAGTATTGCAGGTGGAACTCGATGGAGAATTCCAGGCAGAGCCTCAATGTATATTGCAGACAAAGGTGCTCATGCTCCATAATTGAGCAATAGAGCAAGTTAAAGTTCAATGGAAGCACTTTGGGCCTGATGAAGCTACATTGGAGATGGTGGATCAGATGTGGGCCATGTATCCGTCCTTGTTTATTGGTTGAGGCAAAGCATTTTTGGTGTGACATTGGTTTTTATTTAGCATATGTTTTGGCGATGTTTTGGTATATGTTTTGATGTGATGGTTGGATGTATGCACATATGTATATGGATGTAAATACCGCCATGAGCTATTATATAAAGCTCCAATATGCAGTATGGGTGTCATGTTAGTATATTTATCTTTTTGATATGATGTCATGTTGTTGTGTTTCATGACGGGTTTCTTTTTAACAATGTGATTGTTGTAAATATTGCATTGAGCTATGATATAAAGCTCCATGAGAATTATGTTGTCTTACAACGGTTTTGTTGAGATATATGTGTGATTGAACACCAAGTACGGTGTCCCCCAAGGGGGAAGGTTTTGTAATAGCCCTAGTGAAAATTCCATGTAATAAAATTGAAAAATAATAACCACGGTTGATGGGACACTTATTCCAAGCTGAAAGTTAGGAAAAACATCCTAGTGGATGTTAATTTGGTTTATTATGGCTAAGGAAAATGGAAAAGGCAAAGGAAAAGGCTTTGGAAAGGAAAAATGGAATTTTTGGCACATTATTTATGAAAATAATGGAAATTAGTAAAAAAGGGAGATGAAAGGTCACGGGTTGCATGTGAGGAGGAAAATGAAGGAAAATAATGAAAAATGAAGAAAATAGAGGCCTCTTCTATAAAAAGGATTTTGCGGATCAGTTTGTACCTTTTTCCATTTCATTTTTTGGAGCTCTCTCATTATTCTCTCTCTCTCACTCACTCTTTGACACTTAGAATTTTCTTGGAGCACTTGGGCATTGGAGCAATAAACGAAAATCAAGCAACGAAGAGAAAGATCAAGCAGCTACAACAGGATTCTTTGCAGGTTTCGCTTTTCATACATGATTTCCTTGCTATATCTAGCATGCATGGTGTTGCATGTGGTTTCTTGTTGTCTTGGCTTTGGTTTTTCCAGGTGTGATAATTTTTTCATCATGGCCTTGTCATTTCCATATAGCTTTGATGAGATGGGTTTCTCATACTTTGGTTGAGCTGGATTGTCGAATACATTTGAATTTGAGTGGGGTGGATCTCTGAAATGATAAAAACATGGCCTAGTGGTCCCTAAACTAGACTGCGGATCACGGTAAAGCCACTGGCCTAGTAACACCAGAGCCAGATTGTGGGTTGTGGTAAAGCTAGATTGTGTGCCTCGGTGGGCCTAGGAATCCTTGTCGGTGAATGGCAGGATATACGGTAAAGCTAAGAGGTGGATTTCTCTCTGTTGGGCCTATTAATCCCAGGATGGGATGTACAGTAAATCCTAGAGAGATGATTTCGTTATAGGGCATATTGACCCCTGGATCAGACTGTGGGTTATGGTAAAGCCTAAGATACTAGGAGGCACTCAAATTCCTCGCGTTGTAGGTGGAGAACTTTGATAGCATCCATGTTTGTTTGGTTCTTTTTCGGTTGGTTATGAGTCTCACATTCATAATTGGAATATGAAATGGGGGTGATTGGCTGAAGAGAGATTTGGCTTAGCCAATATATGGTTGGGTGGAGCATGGCAGTCCCATCCTCAGTTGGTTCTTGCATTCATTAATGAGAAATTCATTCCTTTGGTAATTGATGTATAATAGTACGAATTATTATGTGGATTCTATTGTTGTTGTATCTATTGTATTTATGTTGTTATTATGTTGGTTATAAGCATGTAATTTATCAGTGGTGATATATGGATCTCTCCATGTTTTTACCTGTAAATTAATACACTATGTATCTTTAGTCAAATAGATTGTATTGCATCTTATGATGTAAGGGAGCAATGCCTCTTAGTGATTATCAGATTAGTATGAGACCCCTATGTTTAAATTTTTTGTTTATACCTGTAGGTTCAATGTTTGTGACATGTTTGAAGAAATGTCTCTCATGGCTAGGAGGGGTCTGGATGAGTTCCTAATGATGTAATTGATTTGTACATTTTTTTAATGTTATTTATAATCTCATACGATTTCATGAAGTTCTAGGAAATGGCCTAGGCTCTACGGCTAAAAAGGTGGCACAAATCTCATAGTTACAGGCATAGAACTGACCAAACTGGGCCCTGGCCGCTACCTTGCCTTGGCATTCCCACTGCTAAGGCTCAAATCGGTCAAAAATTCAGTGTCCCTTAGGGTTCAAGGGACTAGAAGGTTGGGTTACCTCCTGAGGATGTTTTTGATGTTGTGTAAGGTGAGTTTGTCTTCTTTCCATCAGTTCCACTTCATTAAGGTCATCTGGGAGGTTGAATCTCATATTAGTAGTCTCTCATCGCATGTTTACCCCAGTTGGCCAGTTACTTGAGTACATGTGGGAAGAGGGTGTTACATCTTTCTTTCTAGATGCATGTTTTGAGTGTTTAAAAAAAAACATATTAGAGTAAATGAATGAAAAACATGATGTGATAATTTTATTTCGATTTCCAGGAAGTTTCGAGGTCCATTTGCTATTGGGTGTGGAGCCTGATTATCTTCTTTATTTAGATGTATCGCCACTTTGGACCCTTATTCTTAACGGGGCGGCAACACTGCCCGTCGTTTAATCGCTGCTAGAGGGGTCTAGGGGGCAACAACCTTTTGGAGCCCACCCCTGGCGGGGGGTTTCGGGGGCAACACCCCTGAAGCTAAAAACAGATGTAAAATTGGCTTATAAAATATTGTAATTTCATAGTCAATCTCGGTCATTCATTAGGCAGATGATCTGACAGCAAAAGTTATGTTTAATTTAGGGTTTTTTTCCCTAGAAGGCAACCCCTCTATTGTATGAGGGTCTTGTATTGTGCCTTTGTATTGTGTGTATACTCTGAGCAAGAAATAACAAGGGGGACTGTGTGAGAGAGTAGAGGATATTACAATGGATCTGTTTTAGGTTTTGTCTCTTCATTTTGCTGGATAATAGAAAGGGAGGACTGGTTGTTTCCATGGACGTAGCCCAAGTTGGGTGAACCACATATATCTGTGTCTCTCTTGTTTTATGTGTTATTTATATGTTTGTGTTTCCACATATTTTATGTGTTCCATTGTTCTATAATATATAGCTACAAAATCCAAAAAAATGTCCATTTTTATATTATCTCAAATGTAGATGAAAATAATTCCAACATGTATATTTCGTTAAGACCTTTCCAACGACGCTTGAATCATCAAAAAAGGACACCGTATGAGAAAGTTATATTTGTTTGAAGTTTTGGAAAAAATGTAGTGAGTGGTGCCACATGGCAGCGCCAGAGGGTGCCATGTGGATGTTGAAGTGGGTAGATAACATGGCATGCAGACATGGTGAGATGATTATTCAAGGGTACATGGTGGACAACGGGGCAATGATTGTGTAATGTTGACCAATAATACGTTGTCACATGGACCAATCCAATGTTGCCACATGGTAGCGAAATTGTTGTCTAGTTAAGGATTGTCAAAATCGTAGAATAGTTAACAAATTTTGGCTTTTATTGGATTTGAACTTATGACCTCTCTTTTATAAATTCAAAAACTTACTAATAAACCACATTTCAAATTTGTGAAGTAAAAGTCATAAAAACAATAGTTAAAGTAAAAAATGTTAATCATTCTACAAATTTGACTAACGAGGCAACAATTTGACAAATGCCCAACAAAATAAAATTCAATATTTTTAGGAGAAAATTAAGTGTCTAATGGAACTTGTCAATCAATTCCATGCCACCAAAATATTTGATTTTTAATTGAACTCATCCTCTTGCCAAAAAGAATGGATCTCACAACCAACTTATTCTATAAAAATTGGGAAAACATTGAAGTTACAACTCGTAAATTTTTATTTTTATTTTTACTTTGTTGCAAGTTGCTACAAGGTGTGTTACAACAAAATTCACGGGTCATTTTCTCACAAACTATCCGTTGGATTTTACTTAAATTTTGTGTAAATGTTCCTACAGTTATAATGTTTATGCATACCAAAAATCAACACCATCCAATGAACGGATTTCGAGATATAATATAAATTGTTGTAATCTTCATAAATTATTTTCTCACAAACTACATATCATATTGGGCTAAAATATTATGGGAAGGTTCCTATGGTTCTAGTGTTTCTGCATACCAAAAATCACATCAATCTAATGCACGGATTTCGAGATATAACTGAAATGGCCGAAGGTAATGATACTCATTTTCTTGAAAACCGTGAAGTTGATTGGGCTGAAATTTATAAGAATTTTTCATTAGAATACTATTCACTTCCTGTACAAAAATTATGAGAAACGAGTTCCTAGTTTGTGAGATATCTTCAATTTAATTTCTGCATTTTTTTATTTTGTTTTATTTTTATTTTTATTTTATTTTTAAGATAAAACTATATATATATATATATATATATATATATATATATTTGTCCTACTCTACTTGAAAAATAATTCTCGTTCAAGTATATGAATACTTTCAATGGAACCATGTGCGTAACAAGATGATAGATAAACTCATATGCAAGTTTGAAAGATACTCTTTGTTATGTACGAGTATATGAGAGACCAACTACCTCGATTGAGATGATGTCAGAAGATACTAAAGAATGGAGTACTGGGATCCGATTACTATCTTGAACCAAGATTCAATGTAATCTTGTCTTCATTTTCTTCCTACTATCATTCCATGCAAGTCTTCAAAGATGTGATCTTCATTCGTAGAATCTGGTGATAGACATGCAAAAAACTTTTCAATATCACGTTCCAACAACTTCTCTTTATCAACATGCATCCATGATTCTTGGAACTTATCTGAATCTTCTTCATCTGGTTGTTGTTCTTTAAAGGCAGCTAGAGAATCATTTTGCAATACCTCAACATTGCAAGTCGATCGAGGTGTTTTATTATTGGGGATCTGAAATGGTTGTGCAGGTAGTTGAGTGGGAATGGATCTTTAGGGTGTTTGTCTAGGTGGTAATGGGAAATGTTGAATTGAGGTCAACTGAGGGTGAAACCAATGCTGTTGTGGAGGTGAATGGTATGGATAACATTAATATTGGTATTGAGGATAGTGAGAAAAATATTTAGGATATGATGGATTTCCTCTATAAGGATCTTACCAACCTTGTTTCCAATATTGGTTTTGAGGTTGGGATTGAGATGGCCAAGGTTACCGAGACAAGGGTGTTTGCCAATTACTTTGAGATTGTTGAGCATAACCCTGAAATTGAGAATTAATATCTTGCATTGTATCATATTGATGAGGCTTTCATGGTATTCTTGGAGCTACATAACATGATTTTTTCAAGTGTTTGATTTGCTCCTTGGTAAACTGCCTTTAACCCTGGTAATGATGGGAAATATTTAGTAGTATGTGATCCTGCACATATTTCACAAATTTTAATGTTATCGAGATGACATTCATGCAAAGCGTGTTTCTTTAGGGAAAAATATAAATGAAGTGTCATTCTCAACCTTTTGCTTGTTTTTCATTCTTAGCATATCAATTTGTTCATTTAAATTACCAAGAATGTCTAGAAAATTATTAAGTTTAGTTTGACTTACTAATCCTGATGTTGACTTACTTACTCTTGCCATAACTGGATCTTGAGGGGATCTTCCATACTTTGTTTTTCCTCTTAATATGTTCTTGCACAATTCACAAATCTCTTGAAATGACAATTGAGAGACATCTCCTTTTCCCACCAGGTTAAGAAGATCAATCCATTCATCCCTTATAACTTTTAGTAGTAGAGTTTTTAATGTGTCTAATCCTAAATCATTCAATTTAGACCTTTTGACATTATCAGTAAATCTCTCCACTAAATCTTCTAAGCTTTCATTATATTTTTGTTTCATCTTAATGACTTCATTTCTAAGGTCATGGCAATAATATTTATATTTTTCCAAAAATACTCTTTTCATATCATCCCATGTCCTTATATATTTTTTTCCTAAATTCATGAACCATCTGAGAGTTTTATCATTAAATGTTTCCGGAAACAAATTCATTTTTGAGTGTGTAATGAGTATCCATAATATCTATACAATATTTCAAATTCGAAAAGAAAGGTTTTCGGGTCTCCTAATCTCATAACTTCGAATTTATGAAGTACGGATGGATGGATGTTCTTCATATGAACGTTGATATCAGTTTCTTGAATGGGAAATCAAAAATTATCTTCCTCATTCTCATCATATCCATCCATTTCTTCAACCTCTTTTTTCACCTCTTCTTCTACCTTCAAAAATAAGAATTCATGATGTGGACGTGTGGCTCTTACTGCACCGTGTGCTATAGTAGGAGTGGTAGGTGATTGAAGTTTTTTTTTTTTTTAATGAATCTACCTCTAGGATGTACTAAAATTAGATTAATTTTATGCAACTAAATTAAAGCAACTAAGAATGAGATGCAATTGAAAGCTAACACCTATGTATACTTCCTAGGAAACAACGCCAAAATGTTGGGTGATTTAATTGTGAGTTAAATCCCTATTATTAAATTGTCAACCCTAGGTTCGTGAACTAATGAGGTATATGTGTACTATATGTATTAGGTGATTATTTCTCAGAATAGATTAATCTAATGTAAGAAACTTGAAACTAATTACAAAGAAAATAATGAAAGAAAATGCATGTTCTTTCTCAAGCATGTTCTTTCTAAATCACTTTCTCTCTCAAATAATAGCTCTACGAAAACCAAAAGTTCTACTCTAAACTATGAAATGAAAAAGTAATTTAATCTAGTAGTCTATGAGATTACTAATGTGAGATTACTAGTGTGTCAATTCAATCCAAACATAAGGAAATTAAATCAATATTAACAAAACAATGATATAAACATAAAAAACTATAATAAAAATAACATAAAATAAACTAAATTAAACTTTCATAAATGAAATAAAATAATTACAACAAAGGAAATAGGTGTGCAAGTTGTGGTTGATGGGGTCCCTCCACTCCACAACAAGCACATCGAACGATTATCAAAGCTTGGAGATCAAAGTAGCAACTTGTATTCCATATAATGAAGTTGGAGAAAGTTCGAAAGATATTACAATAATTAAAATCTCTTCCTCTTTATCCTCATTTTACAAATTACATTTTGGATGGAATTCCTTTGAATGAAGGATGCCCTCCTATTTATACAAAAACTTAAGATAACTAATCAATAAATGTAGATCCACAAATCTCTCCTAGATCCACAATTATCTCTTGTGGTTACAACCAATTACCTAAAAATATGAGATACAAATCCTCTCACACAGCTTTAGGAGACACATATCAAAATACCCATGATTCTTCTCCTTTGAACGCGCTTAGTCAATGATCCAAATCTTCTACAAAGATTCCACAAATCTTCATGAGTTGAAATTGAAATTCGAATTTGTGGTTAAGTGGCCAAACAAGACTCTCCTAGAATCTTCAAATAGACCTATAACATCATAAAACTCATCCCTCTTTTAGATATATATGAAAACATGCTAATTTCCTAATATTTAATCATAAATTCTCTTAAAATACTTAAAATAACTCACTTTTAAAATAATAATGATAAACCTATGTCCTTTTTTCATACATTTTGTTACACCTTTCACTTTATCTATAAATTACAAGTCATTCAGATCATGCAAATCACAATAAAAAGGTAATTGTCAATTGTCAACTCAAATTCTATGTTTTCTTTATGAAATTTATTTAAACTTTTTTATAGCTACCAAAAGATGCACACTCTACAGCTAATTGGAATTTTTGTGACCAAATCCTAAGTTTTACAAGTTTGCATGTGTTAGAAGACAAGCGTGACACATGAAAAATTGTCAGATGCAACTGGAAGCTCACAAGATGTGTGAATCTTATTGGTCAAACCAAAATTCAAATGTGACTATGAAATGTTATTTTCATGCAAATTGTCAAGAAATCAACCTTATCATCAAGCGAGCATGGAGAATATCAGGCCAGCAGGATTTGGAAAGCATACAGTCAGTTGATGAAGTGTCAATAAAATCCCTCTCGTGATTCTCTAATTCAGTATCAAATCATGATTGTGAATTATGATTGTGAATTTCCTATTTTTAATTAAAACCCAAGATGTCAAACTTAGCACTTAGTTCTCGGCATCAATTTCTTAAGTTGTTATTTCAAAAAACATTATAAAATGCTTCGATCTGGAAGCAAAAGACAATCATTATTTAGTTCATATTGTTGATTATTACTCTGTAGAGAATACTTTTTTTTTAAATTAATACAAGCACTTTGTTTCATGGCGCAATTGTGGATGTCTGTACAAGTCAAATCTCGTGATCTAAATTCTTAGTATACCATGCTCAACAGGAGGGCCCCCTGTGGAGTTGTGAGAGATAGTATAGTTGTTTATTTTCATAATTTTGGTTCTATTTTTTACAATTAGATTAGAATTTGCTTCAATTGAGTTCTTTAAATAGTTAAATGTTTTAGATGCTCAATTTTAAATACTAGTTTTGCTCGTTTGTCTTTGGTTCATGACAACAACTAAAGCGCTTGATAGTAAAAAAAAAAAAAAAAAAAATTCTAAAAATATTTCCTTTATGCTTAGTCTCAGATTTATACTTTAGATGTTATGATTAGTTATGGTTATGAATGTGCACATCAGTGATCTTTAAAGGCTCTTTGAATTTGAAATCTTGTCTTGATTTTCAATCACTGCATTCTAGAATAGTTTCATTTCCAAGTTTTACAAAATAGTTTTGATTTCAAATTGATAGATAGATTTCAACTCCTTTAGAATAGATTTATTTCAAACTTTAATAGGTCAAATTTAGAATAAAACAATTTCAAAAGCTTTCAAGAATCAATTTCCTTTTTCAAGTCAATTAGATTAGATTTCCTTTCATTGTTGAATAGAATAGATTTTCATTTTCTATTCAACAGAATAGATTTCAATTTTTGTTCACTAGAGTAGTTTTCAATTCCTTGAGCACAATGTAGTTTACCTTGAATTTTATTTCCATTGAAGTTTGAAATGACATTTTAGATAGAACATGAGCGTATGATCCATGAGATGTAGTCATAAATAGGTTAGATTTGTATTTCATAATTAGAATAGTTTTCTTTAACTTAAAATCGATATCCTAGTACATATAGTGCACATACACTGCATAAGCTCACAAACCTTGGTCGATAATTTTATAAAGTAATTTAACCAACAATTGAATTACCTAACACTCACTCCTCATTATTTTCCTTTTGTTAATATGTTAAAAATTTTATGATGTTATCAACCAATTCTCTATATCAAAGAGGTGATTTGGTGTTTATGTGAGATGACCTTCTTTAAAATGGGTCAAACCTTTTTTTAATGTTTCTATATGTTATCTCACAACTTAATGACATGCCTTGACATGCCTTTGCATGAAAAGTTTTAATCATGTGACCTTACTCCCTACCATTACTAGTTTAAGACGTAAAATGGTTTTGTTATTATCAATTATCCTCATTTTTTTAGTTTTTCTCTCGAGTGCAACATAAGCAACTTTAGTGGCATACCAATGCATTCCAAAAGTTGTAAACACAAGGCTTATTTGTTCTGTAATGGAAGATATCCACCTCACTTGTGGTTCATAAGGCTCTATAAGAACTATAAACCTTATACAAGTGCTTAGCCCACATTGTTTTCCTAACAAACATTAGTTAAATGTTGACGTGGTTAGAAATTTAATATAATTTATATAACCAATATTTTGTTTATTTATTAAAATTTAGTTTATTGAGAGGCCGTTATAATTTGAATGTAAGTTCTTCAAAATAATTTCATTGTGTAAAAGAAAGTGTAAAACAAGGGAAAAATAAAAATAAAAGATAAAAAATGTTTTCTTTGAACTAGCTTTACTAATAAAAGTATAAGGATAATTTCACAAGATTGTATGGAGATATGATTGGCCATGGGCCTGAATATGATTTACAATTTTTAGTGAAATAATTTTTTAACAAAAAACATATATCAATACTTTTTGCTATTTATTTAAAAATAGTTTATTGAGAGGTTTTTATTAGTTGAAAGTAAGTTCTTCAAAATAACTTCAATGTTTTTATACATATATATATTATTATTGTTATTCGTACAAATTAAGGAAGAGTGAGTACATAGCCTTGCCCAGGAATGGATCTTGGGACTTATGGGGACCAAATCACCGCAGGCAATTTAGGGAAAATTTTAAGGGCTAAAATGGGCTAATTTTCCATGTTTTTTCCAAAAAAAAGATTCGTCAATTCCCATTTTTCTCTACAAGTGATTTGCCCAAATTTTATAAGAAAATATTATTTTACCTTAAAAATCGCCGAAATTCTATAGAGACTATATTTAATCACAAGAAATTTTAATATTTTTACTAAAATATCACTAATCATTTTATTGTTTGCATATTATAGACTAAAATATCACTAATCATTTTATTGTTTGCATATTATAGATTAGTAATATTCCACAAGATTTCTAATCTTTAGGATAAATTTCCATCCTTAAAATTTTCCTATACAATATTTAAACCACAACCTCAGAGCCAAAATAACTTCATTGTTGAAAAATACATGTTTAAAAATAGTGTTTTCTTTAAACAATAAGTTAGCTTCATTAATAAAAGTACAAAGAGAATTCCAAAAAATTAGATGAAAATATAATTGGCCATGAGCTTAAATTAATGAACGCTGGTTAAGGAAATGTTTTTTTTTTTTTTAACTAAATACATATCTATTTATACCCATTTAAAAATCCATTAGATATTTATAGATATTATTATTCAAACTATGCTATTTAATATATGGTGATTATAAATATATCAATAATTTTATATTATTTTTTTATCAGTAATTTATTTCATCATTCGTTATGTAAAAACCATTTTTAAGGGAGAACTTTTTCCCAAATTGGATGTCCTCTTAGAGCATTGGTTTGTAAAACCATTTCTTCTCAATCTTTAATTCAAAAAATATGTTTTTGTTTATGCTTTAAGAAGAGTACTCCATGAATCTCATCTTTAATTTTTTTACTTTTTCCCTCAAGGAATACAAAAATGTTTAATTAAAATTGCCATTTTCAATAACATTAGCATGGGCAGAGGGTGAACTTTTATCTGTCATATTTTTTTTTAATTTTTTTCACTAATATTAGGTGAAGAACATGTTTTATCCAACTTAGATGCTAATAAAGGCTTGTTAGGGAAAATGATTTGCAAATAAAATCGTTTCCTTGTGACCCTATCCATGAAATATTGATTATAAGACCTATGGTGCAGTATAGTAGCCTTATACATCTTAAAATCTAAGTTTTGATTTATAACTTAGATTGTTAACACCTAGAGGAATCCATCCCAGACATTGGTGGAGTTCACATGCCATAAAAATGTGAAAATTTCTTAATCTAAGAAACCCTACTACTAACCATTAATTTACTTCTCCTACTTCATTATCTATATAAGTTATTAATCTGAATATTCATAAAAACAACGAGTAAACACAAATAGCAGCCTACACATACAGATCATTTTTTGAATAACACACTCATATGAAAAAGTGACACACAGATTTTTCGGACAAATGTCCCTGGAAAAACCCAATGCGGGAAAACAGGTGCAGCTAGCTCTTTAGGGTTTTATTATTATGCAGAATATGAATACAACAATTTCTAGGCACCAGACAAAATTGGCCCTACAAAGAAAATCACGGCAACAATACCTCTTTCACTCGAAGGCAAAAAAAAATTGCTGATTCACACCCTCAAACGAGATTTATAGAACTCGAGTTGTTTCTATCCCACCGGAAACCCTAGCGCTACTCCTCATCCCTCTTCGTCAACCTTACTGGCTTGTGTCATCCTCTGCACTACTTTGAAAGGGCTTGCATCACCTTCTCTGAGCTTATGTTTCCCCTGTGCTACCCTCACTGGGCCTGCGTCAGCCTTCCATGGCTCCTGCTGCCTCTGCGCTGCCCCTGACTAGGCTCTGGCTGGACTGCGTAGCACTGGCTGCCCCCTGCATTTTTGGATATGTTGTCTCTCTGCTACTATTGTATTCTTGGCCTGGGATCAAATAATCCCTTGCCAATACTTCCCCTTGTTGCACTGAAAACTCTTCCTGAAAGTCTTAGCAAACTAGGCCCTAGAAATTCAGCTTAGTTTCAGTAATCCACTAATGTGTGTGTCCTCCAACTGAACCTAAGCCCTTCTCTTATAATTTTCTCGTTAGAAAACCAACGGTCATGATCTAATCTCTAATCGACGGCTAATATTAGAAACTACTTGATCTACGTCACTTAGAACATTCTCAGCACATGTTTAATTTAATTCATTTTAATCTTTTAATTTTCCTAAGTTAGACTTAGGGTCCTTACTTAAAAATATTAATTATTTGAATATATCTTAAATTGGATGGAATTTCTCCAAACAATTTCTGGGTCTTGGAGATCTCATGTACTCCAGCTCCTCCACAAAATTTTGGATCTAGAGCACATCCGATGCTACCCCAAAATTTCAACATGCCCTCTTAGCGAGGAGTGTGCTCTAGCAATACAACCTACTTCGAAGTACTGCTCTGATGTTTGGCATCGATCTCTGCGCCGATGCTTGGCCTGCTGCCCTTCATCATTGAGTTGTTTCTGCTCTCTGTACTACTACCCATGACTCTTCCACAGTCACTGCTACATCTGTACTGCAACTCCCTCTCAAATTTTTGCATCATGTTGCCAATTTTTGCACTGCAACTCAATTGCTGAGAAGTAAGAAACTGAAGGACCCTTGCCCAAACACTGACAGAAAAATCAGTCGAGTTGCATCTCATCACTAAATCTCCCTAGGCTGCTTCTCTGCGTTGTCCTCTTGATGCCACTACATTGCTATAGAATTTCACTATGTAAGCATTGCATCATTTGTGGTGCTGAAGTCCCATCAACCCCTATGCGTTGCTTCCTCTACGCTATTGTTTCCTTTACACTACTCTTCTCCCTCCACAGCGTCCATATCTACCCTCTGCTTCACTGTGATCCTCTGCACCCCTGCTCCAGTCATGCCTGCTACTGTCTTAAGCCTCATGTAGCACGTATGTGATCCAAGAGTTGGGCTACTTAAGATCCTGCGTCCACTTTGTAGCTGCTCTCTAGATCAATATCGCTACACCTCTTCTCTCGAGGTACATGAGAGCTTATGGCCACGTGATCATCGGAGCCACTGTCTTCTTGAGCTGTCGCAACCTTGGAACTAGAAGCTTCCTTGTCCTTCTTCCTTGGAGGACAATTGGTGGTGAAGTGTCCAAGTTCACCACATCTAAAACACTTGATCTTTGATAGATGATGCTTCTTTTTCCCTTGTTGCTTCTTGTATGCCAGGGCAGCATATTCATATTCCTCCTCCTTCACTTTTCTTGATCTAGTGTTGGTTTGTCTCTTGATCATCCAGCGGATTTCCTCTTGTCGGAGGATAGCCCACATGTCGTCCCAGTTTTGAAGGTTTTGGCTACCCAATATGCTTTGGAAAGACATTTCCCAATCATATGTGACTGCATTTAGAGCAGTCCTCACCATGACATCATCCTCCACCTTGACCCCCATGGCATTCATTTGATCCCAGACCATCTACAACATGAAGAGGAAAGGCTCGATTTCCTCTCCCTTAGTAATTATAAACAACCTCATCCGGTTCTCCAGAAGCATCTTCTTCCGGATGGATTTCCCTTGATACAATGCAGTTAATTCTTTCCACATACCATTAGTCGTCTTCTTCTTGCCTATGTGTGGGACTAAATGATCCTTGACCCTATCCATGATGAAGTGCTTTGCATGCGCCTCTGCTTCATTATGCTTCACGAGAAGACCAGCATCGGTTGGTGTAGCCAAGATGCTCTCTGCATACTCTCGTAATTCATATGCCTCCGAGGCTCTCAGGATTCTGGATTTCCAGATAGCAAAGTTGGAAAATTTTTCCAAACTATCCTAATCATGCAGTATGTATGGTGCCATCTACTCAAAAAATAATCTGTCGAAACAAATACTCCTCTCCCTGCTTCTGTTGCTACCCTCAACAGAAACTCTGATCTAGGGTCCTTAGTGAGAAAGGAAACCTCTGCTCCCTCTGAAAATTTATTTCCTCCCTTGGAAATCTTCCAAATCTTCTAAACCATCCCTCTTTGATCACCCTTCGATCGATCCTTAGATTTCTTATCAAAAATCTACTGAGCGGTTGTTATCCTCCCGCTCTTTGTCAACTTAGCTAGGCATGATTCTGAATCGACAGAATCTCCACCACACCAACAAATGCTGAAGATATGAAACTCTGCCTCCGTACTATGGTAACTCTACATAACAACTCAAAATTGGACAGTGTCCTTCTCACTGGCCTCTGTGTGAGCAGACTGGCTCAGTGTAGCCTCTGCGCAGCGACTGTGTAGGGCAGTTTGCCCCAGTATCCCTCTGGAAGAATCTACGCTGCCTCTGTGTCACCTAGTTGGGACTACGTCAGACCCTGCATAGCTTCTCCTAGGACTACATCCTCCTGGTGCTATGCTGCCCTCTCCATATTATCTATTGCTTTAGCTGCTACTCTACAGTAGAAAATTCTTCAGCCAATTTTCTAAAGATTCATCTTGATCTGCATTGCTCTGATGCCATGTGAAAAATTCTTAATCTAAGAAACCCTACTGTTAACCATTGATTTACTTCTCCTACTTGATTATGTATACAAGTTATTAATCTGAATATTCAGAAAAACTATGAAGTAAACACAAATAGCAGCTTACACATACAGATCATTTACTGAATAACATGCTCATATGACAAAGTGACATAGATTTTTTGGAAAAATGTCCCTAGAAAAACCCAATGCGGGAAAACCAATGCAGCTAGCTCTAGAGGGTTTTATTATTATGTAGAATCTGAATACAAAAATTTCAAGGCACCATACATGGTTTTCCCTACAGTGAAAATCACGGCAATAATACATATTTCACTCAAAGACAGAAAATATGGCTAATTCACACCCTCAAATGGGATTTACAAAACTTGAGCCCTTTCTGGCCCACCAGAAACCCCAACGTTTCTCCTCGGCCCTCTGTGTCAGCCTTACTGGCCTGCGTCAGCCTCTACACTGCTCTGGAAGCACTTGTGTCACTCTCTTTAGTATAATGTTGCCCTTGCGTTGCCTTGATTGGGCCTGCGTCAGCCCTGCGTGGCTCCTGCTGCCCCTAACTGGGCTCTAGTTGGACTGTGTAGCATTGGCTGCCCACTGCACTGCTATATATGTTGCCTCTCTACTACTATTGTATTCTTGGCCTGGGATCAGATCATCCCTCGCCAATAATGCCCCTCGTTGCACTGCAAACTCTTCCTGAAATTCTTAGCAAACTACGCCCTAGAATTTCAACTTACTTTCAATACTCCGCCAATGTGTGTGTCCTCCAACTGACCCCAAGCCCTTCTCTTATACTTTTCTTGTTGATATAATCTCTAATTGACGGCTAATATTAGAAGCTGCTTGATCCATGTCACTTAGAAAATTCTCATCACATGTTTAATTTAATTTATTTTAATATTTTAATTTTCCTAAGTTAGACTTAGGGTGCTTAATTAAAAATATTAATTATTTGAATATCTCTTAAACCAGATAGAATTTCACCAAACTCTTTCTGGGACTTGGATATCTCATGTACTCCAACTCCTCCACAACATTTCGGAGCTAGAACACATCCGATGTGTTGTAGCCGCTAAAACGCCCTCCAAAACTTCGCCCTTTTTTAAATTTTTGAGCCCCTAACATTTTGAAAAAATAGAGTTTAGCCCAGGTACACTCTTTCAAAATCTCAAGTCGCAAAGTCGCAGAAATGTTCAAACCAAACTCTAGCGACCTTGCGACCCCTCATGTTGTGAAGTCACAAGGTCACACATAATCCAGAAACCAAAGAATTGTGACCTTGCCACCCCCAGGTCATAAGGTCGCAGAGTCGCAAGGTCACATATCTCATAAACTCAACTAATTTGCAACCCTGCAACCCTCATTTATTGACCGCACGTGCAACCCATTTATAAATAGAAGGGTCACATAGGTCGCATTCGACCTACGCAACAGAGAAATAAAATGCCTCTGACAAGCCAGCTGGAGCGCGTTTTTCCCAAGTAAGTTGCCTAATCCTCCTGCTATTTCATTTTGTTTGATAGTTGCCTCCATTACCCTTGTTATGGCCTATTTAAAACTCATCCTAACTTCTTTTTTAAACCTCCCATGAATTCTATTGTTGAGCTTGCTCCTCCCCATATCTTGACTTCCCTGTTTTCCTCCTCTAAGAAGCTTCCCTTGCATTAATCTGTTTTAGGTTCCCTTCCTAGTCCCCTTTAATGAGGAACCTCATGTATTCTTTCCACTTGCTATGTTGCCTTACCTCCCTTATTTGTTTAAAAGCAAACGGAAAGCCTTTGTTGCCACATAACCCATTTGCCAAGCCCTAGAGCGACCCCGCGACTCCTCGACCTCGCGATCTAGTGACTCGGTCACTAAGTCGCAGGGTCGCTAGGTTGCATAACCATGAAAGTTTAATATGGTGCAGCTTCGCGACTCAGCAACCTCGCGACCTAGTCGCGAGTCGCTAAGTCGCTAGGTTAATTTTCCATGAAAATCTAAATTGGTGCGACTTCGCGACTTAGCGACCTTGCGACCTAGTCACAAGTCACTAAGTCACTAGGTCGCATTTCTACAAACTTTTAAACCAACGGGACCTAGTGACCCAGTCACAAGGTCGCCAGGTCGCAAGTCCATCCATTTCCTTGAAAAATAGTTGAGCAGAGATAGGATCATCCCAAGCATTTACAAATATGACATTTGTCTTATCGTGAGATTGTTTCATGAATATGCAAAGGAACCTCGAAGCCGAGCTCGAGTGTGTACCCATCTCATTGGCCTCAAGCGATATGGGGCCTCCAACAGTTCATAAAAGGAACAAAAGCCCTGAGATAGAAATCTCGGAAGAATAAATGCCTCTTTCTGTCCCCCCTGTCTATGGAGATACCACTTGCATATTCGGGAAAGGGGATAGCATGAGTTGGTATCAGGTGTACCAAGAATTCACAAAGCCTGAATTTCCAGAAGACCTCCCAGACCCGTAGGTGTATATTTAGGTCAAGAGGTCCAAGCTCCACTACGCAGTGGCCTATCCGCCTATTTTTCCATGTGCAAAGCTGATCGAATGGATTTTGCAAAAGGTTGACCCCAAGATCTAGGTTATTAGGGATCATGCAGGGAAATCATTCACAAATCTGAAGGGACAAGATGCAGAAGTCTATTATGCACTTCCCACCTGAGAACAGACCTTCACCGAGGAATGGGCCACCACTAATGCATTTCCCATACCCGAGACCTTAAGGGGATGGTGGGAGGACCCAGAAAAGTTCAAATTCAAAAAGGACCAGGAATATAAGACAGCGAGTCTCAAGAAGGTCTACAAGCTCGTGGAGGTAATGTTATGTAGGATGTATGGCCGACAAGATGCCACCACTTTTAATGGTACTTGGGTTTCTCTCATGTACGTTGTCACTGTATACGGCACCTGCTTCAACTAGGCCAGCTTGATAATGGCAGCCCTCAGATCAAACATATCTTCAGCACTAGCGCCTTATGAAGGGTATGCATCATAATTTTACATGGCCTCCTACCTTTTGGATGTAGTATGTGCAAGGTGCCATTTTGAGGGGTGGGCACACAACTGTGATGCAGAGCATGGTGGTCCAATTCACAAGGAGTTGCGGGTGTTCTGGGACTCCAAGTATAAACAATATATAGATTCAATCTTGCACAGCTTCATCCCCGCGCTCTACGGGAAACTATTTAGCAAAGATACCTCGTTCATGTCCGAGCGAGCCATGGAGATGATAACCCAAGTGGCCAACTGGCTCCCTGTCATGGATAGCACTTCATCTGGGTCTTCAGGTCACTCAAGGATCCCCACGCACTACCCAAGTTCGTCACCGAAAAATTACTCCTTCAAGAAGTATGTTACCAAATGTCGGGTGGTTTTTCAAAGGTTCTCACCAAGGGAAAGAAGAAGCCATGGCCCATGCTTCCGCTCACTATCAGTGCCTACACAATCAAATATTTCAAGGAAGTGGAGGCTGAGGCTGATCAAATCAAGGGATTTTATTTACCTCCCGTGACACACCGGACGTATGATCCTGAGATAATCATCCCCTCCCATTGCAAACGAGCCAAATTTAAATGGAGCTACCAGCATACGGAATGCCCAATCGAAGATCGAAACAAGAACTGGTACAACAAAGACAGGGAGGCCGCTCTAGAGGAATCAACTAACCAAGAGGAACAAGACAACCAAACTTTAGAGGAAAGAATCCACACGCTAGGAGGAGCCTCGTCTTCCAAAGCCAAGAATCAAAGGACCGGTACAGGCGATAACTCCTCCACACAGCAAAGAGAAAAGGAGGCTAAAGCACAACAGGAAGTCGAGGAGAAGGAGAAGGAAGTGGAGGATAAACAAAAGAAACAATTGAAGGAAAAACAAAGGAAGAAGCGGGCGGAAGAAACCCACATGAAAAGGGAAGAAGAACAAAGGAGGAAATAAGAGGAAGTAAAGGTAGAAGCTAAGCGCCAGCTAAAGGAAAAGCAAGATAAATCAGAAGTTCAACGCAGCTAAAGGAAGAACAAGATAAAGTAGAAACAGAGTGCTTGCTGAAGGAAAAGTAGAATGAAGCAGAAGCTAAGCAAAAAAGGGAGGAAGAAAGTTAGAAGTCAATGGAAGATTCCTTCAAGGAAGTAGAAGGCAGCAAGACACCTCCTACAGAGACAGGGAAACAGACAGAGCTGCCACACATCGAGGTGCCCCAGATAACTCCTAAAAATAGTGTGGATTTTACTCTCTCAGAACTGGATGCCTCCAAGGATCAGGACGAGTAAGTCTTCGATCTAACAAGACTAACCTATGATCAGTTCACGCACTAGATTAGGCAGGAGAAGAGAAGATTCTTAGCATGGAACCCTGCTGCACCTCTCATGGCCACAACAGAAAAGGATATAGCCTTGGATACTAGGACCAATCTAGTTATGATTTCATCAGCTGGTACCGCTTTTGCAGTAGCCATAGAGGAAAACGTAAGCCGAATGAGTAGAGAAATTATGTCCCTGCAGAATAGACTACAGGCCTCTGAACAAAAGATGGCTTAGTCAGAACAAGAAAAGAAGGCACTAGAAGAAGAAATCCAGAAGATTCAGGTTAAGAATTCCCCTATTAATGAAGTGCTTCTTACCATCCAAAGAGAGTTGGTCACTTTGGAAGCCACCATGAAGCAAGTATCACTAGAGAATTTGGCGGAAATTCCGACGGCCAATTCGTCCCTATTCCGACACATAGTCGTCGCAAGAGCGACAGTTCGGGGGCAGACAAACCGTGGTTTGTCATGCCGTCGCCGTTCCGACGCACGTAAAAAGTGTCGCACTATCGACACTTCTTCCGTCGTTCCGAACAAGCGTCACTCTTCCGACGTCTCACAAACCGTCGCGCCTCCGACGTTTGTAAATTGTCGCACTTCCGATGAAATGTGGTTCGACGTTTGGAACGTCACTCTTCCGACGCTTGTAAACTGTCGCAATTCCGACCCAACGTGGTCCGACATTTTGGACGTCGCTCTTCCGGCGTTTGTAAACCGTCGCAATTCCGACTAAACGTGGTCCGACGTTTTGGACGTCGCTCTTCCGACGCTTGTAAACTGTCGCAATTCCGACTAAACGTGGTCCGACGTTTTGGACGTCACTCTTCCGACGTCTGGAAGATGTCGCAATGCCGACGATATGTGGTCCGACGTTTGGAACGTCGCTCTTCCGACGTTTTCATACTGTCTCTCTTCCGACGTTTCTGGGTTGTCGCAGTTCCGACGTCTACAAGGCGTCGGTAGACCGACAGAGGGTTCAATTTTAAAAAAAAAAATTAAAATTTTAAAAGACGAAAAACGTTGTTTTGAAGATATTATATGAAGTAAAACAGTCCATGAAAGTGAAATAGCAGTATGTAGAATAGTAAAGCAACAGATAGAGTACCGACGTCCATTGTTCCAAATACAAATTAAAGTACCCAAAACCCTACAACAGAGAAGTAAAACAGTCCATGAAAGTGAAATAGCAGTATGTAGAATAGTAAAGCAACAGATAGAGTACCGACGTCCATTGTTCCAAATACAAATTAAAGTACCCAAAACCCTACAAAACTGAAGTAAAACAGTCCATGAAAGTGAAATAGCAGTATGTAGAATAGTAAAGCAACAGATAGAGTACCGACGTCCATTGTTCCAAATACAAATTAAAGTACCCAAAACCCTGCAACAGAGAAAAACGCTAACCATAATCATGTGAGGAGTGTGATATGTCCAAAATATAAAAAGACCATCAGACCATATCAATAAACCAGCAACATAGACCAGCATCGCTAGTTTTGAAGGCAGAGTGATAAACATTAATCATTTTTTTTTTTCACAAGAGAAAAAACGTTGTTTTGAATATATTATATGAAGTAAAACAGTCCATGAAGTCATTACATTTTCACATCCGAAGATTGGAACCCAAATATCCATCCAGAAAAGTGGAAGTCCCACCCTAGACAATGATAGAAAAATACCCCATGTCACATACATGGACATGATATAAAACCCAGTAACGGTCCACATGGAGATTATCGACAATCTGAGAAAGCATCCAAATATGCCCGAGGCATCTATAAGAAAGTGAAATAACAGTATGTAGAATAGTAAAGAAATAGATAGAGTACCGACGTCCATTATTCCAAATACAAATTAAAGTACCCAAAATCCTGCAACAGAGAAAAACGCTAATCATGTGAGGAGTGTGATATGTCCAAAATATAAAAAGACCATCAGACCATATCAATAAACCAGCAACATAGACCAGCATCGCTAGTTTTGAAGGCAGAGTGATAAACATTAATCATTTTTTTCACAAGAGAAAAAACATTGTTTTGAATATATTATATGAAGTAAAACAGTCCATGAAGTCATTACATTTTCACATCTGAAGATTGGAACCCAAATATCCATCCATAAAAGTGGAAGTCCCACCCCAGACAATGATAGAAAAATACCCCATGTCACATACAGGGACATGATATAAAACCCAGTAACGGTCCACATGGAGATTATCGACAATCCGAGAAAGCATCCAAATATGCCTGAGGCATCTATAAGAAAGTGAAATAGCAGTATGTAGAATAGTAAAGCAACAGATGGAGTACCGACGTCCATTGTTCCAAATACAAATTAAAGTACCCAAAATCCTTGAACAGAGAAAAATGCTAATCATGTGAGGAGTGTGATATGTCCAAAATATAAAAAGACCATCAGACCATATCAATAAACCAGCAACATAGACCAGCATCGTTAGTTTTGAAGGCAAAATGATAAACATTAATCATTTTTTTTTCAGAAGAGAAAAAATGCTATTTTGAATATATTATATGAAGTAAAACAGTCCATGAAGTCATTACATTTTCACATCTGAAGATTGGAACCCAAATATCCATCCAGAAAAGTGGAAGTCCCACCCCAGACAATGATAGAAAAATACCCCCTGTCACATACAGGGACATGATATAAAATCCAGTAACGGTCCACATGGAGATTATCGACAATCTGAGAAAGCATTCAAATATTCCCGAGGCATCTATAAGAAAGTGAAATAGTAGTATGTAGAACAGTAAAGCAACAGATAGAGTACCGACGTCCATTGTTCCAAATACAAATTAAAGTACACAAAATCCTTGAACAGATCAAGAAAAACGCTAATCATGTGAGAATTCAAAGTAAAGTTAATCTATTAACATTGCGAATAAAATTACACCGAAGTCAAAAACATTGCCTGGCCATACTCATGGCAAATTTGTCATCAAAAAATCAAAAAATTAAGAAGACCGCCCTCATACGGGGAAACCAGTCTTGAACGTTTAATTTACAGAATTCAAAAATATTACTTAAAGGTCCAGCACAGTAAAATAAACTAAAAGCAGCCCAATTAACTGGGCCTGCTAAGCAAGAAAAACAAATTAACCAAACTACTCCTCCGCTGGTTCCTCCACGATTCGGCACCATCCTTCGGAACGTCCAGGATCGTTAGGTGCTACCTCCACATGCATGCCACGGCTCCCCTCCTGAAGGCCCGAATGCTGGCCGGCTTTTTCCGAGCTCAGACCCGCCAGACAGGTGCATTCTTCCTCCGTTTGGGCCTCCTTGCGGAAGACCACAGTGACTACAGTTGTGATTCGCGGGCGGTTGAGAGTGCAATCAAAGGAAAATTGCGCAGTGCACGTCGTGGGAGAAGGTGAACTAGCGGTGGGGAAACTGTGAGCGGTGGGAATCCATACGGTGGCCAGACAAGACAAGCCGAGCCCCCGCCCCATTTGGATATCGACCTAAGTAATAATCACTGGACTGGCCGGAAGTCATCTCTGTTGAGGTGCTGGAGGGAGCGCGTCGGGATTGACCTCTAGTGCTCCCCCTGCGGCAACGCATCCTATGACGCACACGAGGCATGGGTGCAATCTCAGGCACAGTGGGCACAAGAGAGGAAGAAGCAGAATTCCAATTAACAGAGGAAGACAGACAGAGACAGAACTGAGAGAAATGGAAATACGCAGCAAATTCTAGGCAGAAGTTATGTTGGCCACTTCTCCTTATCGTCACAGTTACCAGGCAGTGTAATCCAGCAACCGGCTTGTCTGAAAAACCATGGCTAAATGCCATTTTGTATGTCGACCCGTCTGCAATGCAATCAAAGGACGCCCGTCATAATGAATCTCTGATCATTAATAATGAGAGCCGAAGGCCGGATCAAATTGGAGCGTGCGGAATCGCTCAGAGGAGTGGAGGTCCAATCTTGAACAGTGTTAAAAAATAATTAATGTAGATTTGATGTGAAAACTTAATTGAACAGCGTTAAATGTTAATGCGATTGATATGAAATCGCCATATCCATGTCCCATCACCTTAAACGCCATCGAATGCACCCGCAGCCAGGAGCAGGGCAAGTTTTTATTGAGGACACGTGGCAGAAATTCATTGGAGCGGATCTTTGTTTGGGCCGCTCGCGCAGTGGAAATCCGGACCCGTAAAAAATTAGGGCGAATTTGATAAGAAATTCGCGTCACAAAATTGGCCGACGTCAGCAGGCTATTTTGGAACGCAAATTTGGTTTGAATTATGGTTTATCGCCGTTTGAAGTCCGGCGGGCTCGACTTAAGAACAATTTTCTTATAAAATTTGTGTTGGTTTTCTTTGATAATACACATATTAAAATCCCGCTTAATAAAGAGACAAAATTGTTGTGCTTTCGGAACCTGACCCGAGGATTGGACATGAGTTAACAAACAAAAGGATAGGGGAACCAGACATGCACCCGTGGTCAAGCCCTCTACCAAAACCACGAGCGGAATCACAAAAGCGGGTTTCCCATATCGCACTGCTTTTGCGGAGTAGGTGGTATTTCCTATTCGCGAGCGATTCCATAGGGAATGCGACACGTGGCGAAGTGACCCCGGAAAACAACCGTTTAACCCATGCCATCGCACGTTAAAACCCGACGTTGGAAGCCGAGCAAAATTGCCAAGAGTCGTTGATTTGGAGAAGGGTCATCGGACGGTGGTCGCACGTTGAACTTGCCCGGAGGTTAACTAAGGTGTGCGGAGGATAGCCAGGTACGATACGAGTGTTTGATTGGTTATTGATATATATAGGTGGGGCCATATTATAATGAAATTTTTTAATTAAACGATTGGCGGATAATTAGCATAAGTCTGGAGCGTGATTGTTGTAAGGTTGGGTGGTGAAATATAGAGCCAAAAGTTCATTACAAGTTATTTATTTAAAAAGAAAAGTGGAGTATAAATACAAAGTGTTGAAAGTTAAACATTGGTTATAAGGATTGGAGATAATATAAAGTCGGGAATATAAATTAAAGTCCAACCATTGTGGATAGTATTTATTTATCAAATTCTACGAATTTGATAAATAAACCCTAAGAAAGAAGAAGTCAATTAAGACTCAGGCTGGAGGAAAAGAACGGGGTAAACCAAGGGAAAATGCTGACAGAGCGATTGTAGACACACCAACTCTCCTTAGGGGTCCAATTTTAGTTTTGTTGCGTCACACGATGATCTCTCTTCTCTGGCATTTACTTGTATTGAAGATCACTATTCTAGGAATAAGGAGTTATTTTCTCCAAAAATAACCCTAGCCAAACATTGACAATGCATCAAGGATATCTTTCTATGCTTCATAAGCACATTTGTTTTACTTCTAAATCATGTCTTGGAAGTGGTTGTTTTGCTGGAAATTATTCACCAGTTGGTTTCATACCAAAGTCTTTTTCACATTTTCAGCATCCAATACATGAAAAAGATAATGGTTTAAAACAACATAAATATTTGAAATTTTGCAAGAATTGTCCGGCACACTTTGAATATGAATTTTGAAGTCAAGTGCATGATGCTGTATAGGATCAAGTGTCATTTTGAATACCAAATGTTTCACAAGAAACTTCTCAACATGCTACCCTGCAGTAAGGATTAAATGACAATATTGTATCAACTATTTCCATAATAAAAGTGCACCTCGGCCATAAGACTAAACAACTACAAATGTTGTAGATCTAACAAGACCACACAATCAAATGTATTCCGCAAGGCCAATACTGTATGAAAAATGAAAAGGAGTTTGCAACCAAAAATACCTTAGGCAACTAATTCAATTAGATACACCAAACCATCAACAAAAAGGAAAACCAGCCTACTCAAAAGGCAAGCGTTTACCTCCTTTGACAAAATTTTGAGTTCCGAAACAAGGGCCTTTATTGTCTTGTCAATGCCCCTAGTAATTTGAATGGGGTTTGCACCCGCTGCAACAACCTAAACAAAAAGGTTTCATTTCAAATTATTTTCCACAAATTTAAGATACAACCATTGTCAGTTTTGTATTTCCTAACAAGCTCATAAATTTTGACAAAAGAACCAAAAATTTTTAATACCTGATAGCAATTTTTTCACTCAAAAACTATCTTAGACTCAATAAGCCCAACCCAAAACTAAAAAACCAAACACCATAAGACCCTACAAAATGAATAGATGATCTTAATCCAGTACTATCAACAAAAAGTTACATTTACACCCTCACTTATTAAACCCTGTGCTGTTGAATTTTAACTTCAACTGCTGCAGCAGAAGGACGGATGCAGCAGCAACATTTTTTTTTGGAGGTTGCTTGCATGCCATCCAGAAATTTAATTCAGCATTTAAAATTCTTGCAAGTTTTTTTTGTAGACGACCACAGCCATATTTCTGTACAGGATTGTATTTAAACACAACAGCCAGCATTAACGCAATTCACCAACCAGAAATTAAACAAACAGAAATTTACCCGACAGTTTTGTAAATTCAAAAGGAGGAAACGTGGAGCATTAATATTGGATCGCATGAAATTGAAGGGAATCTGAAAACCTGAAAACCGGACCCGAATTTTTTATAGGGCACATTGGATTGAGAATTCGAGTTAAAATTAGGCATACGTCAGCATCCCATTTTGGAACGCGAATTTGGTTTGAAATTCAATCTATTCAGACTTTTGAAGTCCGACAGAAAGGGTTCTTTAATGTTTTGATAGTTTAATATATACATATGTTTTAAACATATGTTATATATATCATATGTGAAATGAAAGGTGGGCCATAGAATTTAGTTTTAATTTTATTTTTTTTAAAAGAGGGTTTATTATAATATGTTTTATATGTTACAGCATATAAAAATAAAAAGGACAAAAAATCTTGGTAGTTTTTTTTATAGACAGTACGTAAATTTTTTATTACATAGTAGTGTGTAAAAAGTGAAAGACTGAGTGTAACTTTTTAAGTGTGTATGCACAGCAGTGCGAAAGTGAAAAACACAGCAGAGTGTTTTAGAGACAAAGTATGTTTGTTTTGAACAGACAGTGAGTTGGTTTAATGCACTGCGTTTTGTAGCAGTCATAATTTTGTAATCCCTCTCAGTGAGGAAGAAGTGTAATAGTTTTTTTTTGAGTTATTGAAGGGAATAGAAGTTTGTTTTCAAAGTATTGAAACTTTGTCTCCTGTCAAAGAAATTTTTATTTTCTGTGTGTTAGAGGAAGGGAGATTTATGGGTGGTTCTTATGAATCAACCAACCATTCAAAACATGCTCATCAATCCAAACCATAAGTATTATGTGACAATATTCAAGCAAGCACTGAATCAGATTTCTGAAGCTATGTTAGAGAAACCCTAAACTCTCACTAAAAATAGGTGAAATGTGGCACCACTCAGAGATTGACATGTGCCAATTGGTACAAGTGGTAGAAAATTGGCATGCTCAAACAACGAGGTGATGCAGGAATGACATGAGGGAGAAAATATCAGAAAAGCCCCAAATTTGGAGAACTAAAGCTCATCACCAACCCGAGATTGACAACTTTACATGATGTAACCTATGAAATCGTAAATGGAGAAATCATAGTAACAATAAAGTAACCTATGTAACAATAAAGTCGGATTCATCCTGGGAGTGGTAATGGGAGAAATCATAGTGAACAACAGGAAACATGCATAGTTTCTCACAATCAAATAGATGAAAAAACACATACAAAAAACCTAGATAATAATCGTGAACAAGCTTAATATTGAATTATGAACTGTAAAGGAACTTACAAAATGTGACATTACAAACCTGGTCAAGCACACAAGCAAAAATATCCTGGACATGACCCTGGTTGACAAGTTGTATTGCTCATGATGCAAGAGGATTTGTACCTGCACTGCCAATTCAATCAAAATCCATCATTATCTATATAATAAATACAAGTAATTGATGTAGTATTTTTTACTCTAAGATGCATTCTTATGATAATGTTAGAACATATGTTGAAAATGTCAAAACATACCTGAATAAGCTCCTCTTCGTTTCAAGAACAATTTATTGGAGTCGCATGAACTTGGAACAAGCCTCCCACGATCCGAAAGAGTAGCAACTAAGTCAACAGTGACTTTTTTGTTGCTACACTGGATCGAGGGAGGTTTGCTCCAAGATTAAATCGCTCCAATAAATTATTCTCTACTAAACAGGGCCAACCACGTGAAGGTGGAAGCTCTTATGGCTCCTCCCCCCCCCCCCCCTCACATCACTCTCAATTCCCCAATACCCAATTTATATTTCATTTTTTACTTTCATGAGCATAAAAAAAAATATTCAATAACTAATAAAAAAACAATTCAACAAAAAGTACGCAAGGAAACATTGCAATTAATGCTTGACATAAAAATAGTATGATAAATGAGTTTTTTATATAACGCAAAAAACGCTCCAAGTATGGTAACGTTTGTCTTATAATAATACAATATTTTACATTGTCAAATTTTCTTTTTCTTCTTCCTATTTTTAAAGCTCCTAATTACATCATCAATATCATCATGCTCTGCTCCTGTTTCGTTCCTTTCAACCCGCACTGCTGACCTAGTTGCGTATTCACGATGTCTGGGCTCATCCAGTGACGGGGCATCGCCTACAAAAACAGATAATATTAAATTTTAATTGTCATTTTTTAAATATCATTGAACTAGTTCGGTAATATTAATAAAAAAAATTGCAATGAGATTATTTACCTGGTGCACCAGTTGTCGCCGCTGACCTAGTTGCGTAGTCACGATGTCTGGTCTCATCCAGTGACGGGGCATCGCCTACAAAAACAGATAATATTAAATTTTAATTGTCAGTTTTTAAATATCATTGAACTAGTTCAGTAATATTAAAAAAAAAAATTGCAATGAGATTATTTACCTGGTGCACCAGTTGTCGTCGTTGGGACTGTTGCCCTGTCTTCCTCTCTGGTGGTAAGATCCTCAAGGGAAACATTCTCTGTCATTTAAAAAAAAAACGTTATAAGGACAACCATCAAGGTATAATTAGAAAAATTATAAGTGGAAATTAATTACCGTCACGGCCCTCACTGATAGTAGCATTGTCGACCTGGTCCCCACTACAATGATCAGGTTGCACGTGAGGATCATCTACATCTGGCTCTAAAACTGGGTTATTTGCCTCGTCGGTAGTGCTGCTCCCCTGATTTAAACAAAGTTTTTAGACATTAAATTTATGGACGAAAACAAAAATATTGAAAGGTTAATGTTTTACCTTATCAGGCATTGTAGATCTTGGGACTTGCCCCAAGCTTCTGCGACGTTCAACTACAGCTTGATAGCCAAAACGGAAAGCAATATTTTTATCTTCCTCTGTAGTTATTGTTCCAAAGTCATCACCCTACATTATATATGATTGTGTATTTTTAATCATATCTCATAGGATTACAAAAACGTTGGAAGGCGATACAATTAATTATAAGATGTTTAGCTACTTAATTACAATTCTTGCAGCTAATTTCAAGTAGCCACCCTGGCCGAGCTTGTGATGGCCCTTTTTCTCAATCCTAGATTTGGTTGCCTTTGAGGTGTCAGGCAACCTAGCATCAAAATATTTAAGTTAGATATGACGTAGCACACTTTTATTTTAGACATAAAGAAAATTAAAGCTATTGAATTAAAGTTGTAATTTACCTTGCGGGTCCAGTTGGCATTTTTCCTTCTTTCTTTGCCCTTTTCTCTTTTCCGTCATGGATGAGTGCTCTCCACTCACTCTCCGAAACTGCGAGAGGACGCTCATATCTAGGGTTAAATTGCAATTGCGTCCTATAGGTGTCCCTGGTATATTTCAAATATTTGCCGGCTACCTGAGCCACCGCTTTTCCGTCAAATGTGCCGACCCCAAAAAGGGCTTCTAGATAATCTAAAAGTTCTTTTTTCAGGTTGGAATTCTGGGAATTCCACCCTGTACGTATGGTTGGGCCAAAAATTACCAACGCATGGCTCTCCAGAATCCCGTAGAACTCATTGTTTCCTACACAGAATAAAACCAAAAGAAAAAGAAGATATTATCATTAATTTAAAAATAAAAATCATGATAAATATGTTTTAGATAAAGTACATGAAATAGTTAAAATATTAAATTTACCTGGGAGTTGTACATGCTTTATAGGGACACCCTCATCGTTCACCAACAACGTGCCATTAATGGTCCCTGTGGAGCTGACACGTGTAGCTCCAGGAAACGCAATAATGTAGCTGGCCATATCAGCCTCATCATTGCCAACACGTTCAGCAGTTGGTTGGGTGTCAGCTTGGGCAGGGTGTGTTTCTTGGCTAGCACCTAAAGGAGTAGAAGGTGTACGAGAGGGTTGTTGGGCAATCTCTTGCCCTTGTGTCCCACTACCACCAACATCGGGTTCAGCAAATGCCAGAAAACGCTACATACAAAAGAACTTTTTGTTAGTTTAGTCAATGTAAAAATTAAAAATCAAACTATCACAATTCATCTCATGCAGAACAAAAAAAATATCCTTTTGACTTTTTATTATTACCCGATATCTATTTAGCTGCCTCATAAGATGTTGTATCCTCTCTTCTGTTTCAGGTGTTTGAGGCGCGTCTATCAAAGCATTAAATTCCGACCTTGCATCTCGTGCCTTTTTTTGCAACAACAACACTGGAGATAGGGATGAAGAAAGCTCTTCCTCAAAGAGGGAATCATCAAGCGTACCATGGCTAGGTGTCTGCATATTTGAACAAAATTAATATTATTTCAATTATGTAAATAACTAAAATACCTAAAGATAGAGCAATGCTGGCACTTTACATGTTCTTCCGCCGGCCTCTTTCCGCGATCATCCTGTCTCGGGGTTGTTCCTGCACTGCTCTGATCAGTCTGCCACATTGCAATAAAATTATAAATGTAAAAACTTGAAAACAATATCTAACTTGAAAACACAAAATGAAAACTAAAATAATTTCTAATAAGACACCGGAAGACAGAGTTAGAGTTTCAAATATGCCTTGCATTGAATTCAGTCCTAGAAACATGTCATTGCACATTAAGGCACCCAAACATTCAATCCACAAATGATATATTTAAGTAGGCTTCTCCTATTCTGGGAAAACCATACCTATAATGCATTCACTTGCATGTATAAAGGGAAAGGAAAACATGTTTTCATACAACGGTGACAAAGGCATCTTGGGGAAAGGTATCTTCACTTTTTATTTATGTTGTTCACCCACACCACTCTCGTGTTTTCACTAATCCCGTTTTGTCATTTTTGGATTCAAATTAAGTTAAGGCCTTAAGTATTTTTTGACCTTTCGGTGTAGTTTTTATAAGTGGCATGTATGGATTTTCCATTAATTCTGCACTTTTTCTCTTCATGCGCATGTTTCCCGGGAAATCAAATGCATGATTTAGTCCCATACATTTAACAAGTTGTTGGATCAACTCCATAGGAAATATCATGTTTCCTATTCAATCAAAATTTATCTCAGTTAGGGTAGGTAGGAAGGTTTTCCTTTGTATTAATAGGGCACTTCTAGCTTGCATTTTTATTATATCTTTCAAATTTAGTGTCGTTTCAATTAGGGCATGATTTTTTGCAACTTTCAAGGTGAGAATGAAAAAAGACAAATTTTTGTGATGGATGACTGTATATGACTCCATGGCCAGAGGAAAAGGAACTAATCTACTTCTTCAAATATCTATAGTTCTCATTCACCTCATACGAAGATGGTCCCTGATTTTGAGCCAAATGTTGCAGCAAAAAGTTCCCCCCCTCCATAATTTGATATTCAATGGAAATTTCTTAAATTGATGATGGGGCAAGATTATAGAACATTGGCACATACATATGTAATTGAATTCCAAGATCATGATATATGTTTGCATATGTTTATGGCAATGTTCCACCAAGTCCCCTGGAGGTGGGAGCGAGGGGACGAGGGAGCGCGGGAGCGGCCTATGCAAAAGCTCCCTACCAATTTTTAGGAAACGTGGGGGGACATCGGGGTCATAAAAATTATAAAATTTAATATTTAAAATGTAACTATATTTTTGCAAGGAATGTATATACAGTCATCATACACTTGCATCATGAAAGATAAATCATAAATGATAAAATTACAAATCGATGAATGATGAATCATATAATTGACACAAAATTAAAAGTTAAAAGTTAAAACATACATCATACAATAATGCATGTAAGTTTGTAAGTTTGTAACCATATAATCATTAATGTAACTACTAACAATGTACAATGAAAATAAATTTTAAGATATCATATGACATATTATATCAAGATTCAAAATAGAGTTTAAACTGAAGTTTACAACTCAAGTCCGAAACATAAAACTTAAAAGCAAATAAGTTATGTCTGAAACATAAAACATAAAACATAACATATGAATATCAAATGATATCATCATAATGATAAATGAGCATAAATTCTCAAGTTAATGCCCCACTAGTCTCTGCATCCAACTTCTGCACGAATATATCAAGATCAACCATGTCACCATCTGAATCAGAATCACTTGGATTCTCAAATATGCTAAGTGGCACATCAATTTTTAACACGAAACCATAAACTAAAAGGGGCGGTGAGGGGACGTGAGGGGGCGTGAGGGAAACATCCCCTAGAAGTCCCCAAGACCCCGGAGCGCGAGGGGGCGAGGAATCTAGACCCCTAGGTGGGGGGGCGAGACCCCGTGTAACACTGGTTTATGGAGGTGGTGGAGCAAAAAAGAGCTCAAATAGAGCTGAAATTTTTCACATAAAAAGGACTGTGGGCTTGACTAATGGTTCCATTTAAAAAATGATATCTAGACAGAGAATAAGTGTAGCATGCAAACATGCATAGAAAATCCATCTGAGTTTGCATTGTATTACTTATGATGGATTCAAATTTGGGTTTCAAAATGCCAGGTTATGGCATGATTTTGTCGAGAAACCCTTAGTTGGATTCTCGTGTTGGTTTAATTTATATTTTAAGTTTGTTTTGCAGTCTTTGGGTGATAGTAACTCATGAACTAGGTTACCAATGTGTAACAATCATATTTCAAGAATAAAGTTGTGATTTTTTTATATTATTATTATTATCTATTAGCTACGAGTATTGACACCTAATGCCCGGAATTTTGACATCTTGATAGCATGGATAATTTCGAAAATGTTTCTAGTAATGTTAACATAATAACTATCATTACGTGTCTTCACTTTTTTCACCATAATAGACCTGTGATATGGACTCATCACACAACTTCATATGCTATGTCCCAACAAGTTCAAAATGGTTGAACCTACCTCATAGTGTGGTTATTAAGGACAAGTTGCTTGATATATAACTCGATAGCATAGACCGCGTTGCAGTTCTAAAAAGAATCCTCAAGTGTCAAAAAAACTTCACAATATGTTCTAATATAAAGCCTTTTGGGATACCTGAAATAATATATGTATCATTGATGACTTTTAAAGTATGACAAGATCCAGAGGGAAAGGAAATCAATGGAAGAGTGATCCACCAATGAGAACCTAGAATTTAGTATCAGATGAGTTAGAGTCTAGGAAATTGAAACCCTATAATTTTAATTAGTGATGAAGGACATCACATAGGTAATTATATTTTCATGTAGAATAATCTGCTAATTCAAATTTAAACTACATAATATGAAAGGCATACCATAAATTTTTCCACGTAAGTCCAAACAACCTATAAAAAGGGAAAACCTTCTTTTTCCATGGGAAATAATTTACCTTTCCTTTTTCAAGACAATCTAAATCACAAAAAATATGAACTATACCGCACACATTCTTGGATAATGTGAAAGTGGAAAAGGAATACCCTACACAAGTGATGCACACATGTACATTTGAACACTAATAGATTTTTGTAGTTGAAATGCAATGCTTGTTTTCATTTAAATGTAGGGTTTTTAAAGCAGGGAGAAATAATGGTTGCCAAATTAATAAGCGTTTCTTTGGGAAAAATTTAAATCTTGTACTGGGTGATGAAGATAATAGAGGGTATTGAATCTTGATTCTTGACATCTAGAGAGAACCCTACAGCCTAACACAATCCAATGGAATTGACCAAAAAAACCCAAACAGAGTCAACCCTACTATAGGAGGAAGGGCCTGCAGTAAGAACTTACCATTTTGCAAGAGCTGAGGGCGAATGTTGTTCTGCAAGAGCTGAGGGCGAACGCCGAGGGCGAATGTTGTTCTGCAAGAGCTGAGGGCGAACGCTGAGGGCGAATGCTGAGGGCAAATGACAAGCCCCGTAAGAGCCGAGGGGCGAATGATGTTCGGAAGAGCCGAGGGAGAATCTGTGGCGAATGTCTTCTGCAAGAGCTCGTGGCGAATGCTGAGGGCGAATGCTGGTGGCGAATGCCGTTCGCAAGAGCTCGTGGCGAATGTTGAAGACGAATGTTGTTCGCAAGAGCTGAGGGCGAATGCTGAGGGCGAATGTTGTTCTGCAAGAGCAGAGGGCGACTGCGCGCGTGATATCAGACGTTAATGTAGCACACATGTACATTTGAACACTAATAGATTTTTGCAGTTGAAATGCAATGCTTGTTTTCATTTAAATGTAGGGTTTTTAAAGCAGGGAGAAATAATGGCTGCCAAATTAATAAGCGTTTCTTTGGGAAAAATTTAAAACTTGTATTGGGTGATGAAGATAATAGAGGGTATTGAATCTTGATTCTTGACATCTAGAGAGAACCCTACAGCCTAACACAATCCAATGGAATTGACCAAAAAAACCCAAATAGATTCAACCCTACTATAGGAGGAAGGGCCTGCAGTAAGAACTTACCATTTTGCAAGAGCTGAGGGCGAATGTTGTTCTGCAAGAGCTAAGGGCGAACGCTGAGGGCGAATGCTGAGGGCAAATGCTATTCTGCAAGAGCTGAGCGCGAATGCTGAGGGCAAATGTTGTTCTGCAAGAGCAGAGGGCGAATGTGCGCGTGATATCAAACGTTAATGTAGCTATTGCGACAAATACGAAACAATAAAATCATTTTTATGTAGCGCGCATATAAGTTTCGAATTTTTATGTAGCGCGCATATAAGTTTGGTATTTTTATGTAGCGTGAAAATAACTGTCGCTATACCGACGGCGGAAAAGGCGTCGCTATTAGGACGGGTGCCTCCAAACGTCGCAATGGCGACACCTAGACATTGTGTCGCAGTTGTGACGTTTAGAGTCGTCTCAATAGCGACGCTTTGGGCCATGGTGTCGCAGTTGCGACGTCTTCCTTTAAACGTCGCAATTGCGACACGTTTTTAAGTGTCGGTATTGCGACACGTTTCTATAGACGTCGATATAGCGACGGTTTCGGGCATGATGGAAAAAATTTGGGAAAATTTCCGACATTTGGTCAAAAGCGTCGGAAACAGGTGTCGGAATTTCCGCCAAATGTAGTAGTGTATATGAGGACTTGTTTACAATAAAACAAACAGTCGCACCACTACTAAAAGCACAAGCAGAAACGAAGAGGAGGAATGCATAGCTAAAGGAAGCTTCCACTGCCTTGGACAGAATACTAGAATGGTCAAACATGTATCCGCAGGCTCCGAACACTTTGCCTAGAAAAGATTAGATTTGCACCCAAAATGACAAAGTTCAAATCCGGATGAAGGTACAATTCAAAGAGAAACTAGTCAATGACCTAAAGAAAGTGATGTTCGTATATGAACATCTGATTAGCGGCATTGATTCAATAGTCGAAGTACACCACATTCCTTCTCTGGGTGCATTAGGCGAAGAAATTACATGGGAAGAGGTCGCCCAAGACATTCAGGCATTTCTACAACCCATAATGCAAGCAGCTGCTTCTCAAGACCTTCCAGCATCACAAGAAAACCTTGTCCAATTCATCGTGAAACTTGTCCGGATCTATACCAAGCTGGCCTCCCTATCCAATCAAATCATGATCAAAAGGGGAACTTTGATCCCAAACACTCTCGAGTGCCTTCAAAGGTTGAGAGAAGATACTCCTCAAGTCTCCCCAGTGGTTGTAGATTATCAAGCATGGAAAAATTACCTCAAAGAATAGCAGCAGGTAGATGTCCCTAATCTCACAATCACCCAATTGCTCCCATAACTAGGTCGCAGGTCGCAGTCAAACCCAAGGTCGCAAGTTGCAAATTCCCTATAGGTCGCAAAGGGATGTTAACGGTCAGGAAGGCGAAAAGTCAGGGACACCCAAGGGTCAATTTTTTTCTATAAGTACTCCCTCCGGGGAATTGTAAAGGATCTTTTTTTTGGGACTCCAAAGGAGCACAGAGAATTTTATAGCATTGAATGCATATTTTGAGGATGAATACAAACAAATGTTTTGATTCCACTGTTGGATTCGATGAGAACTCGTGTACCAATATTATGAATATTAATGTCTCACGTGTTGGATGTTATTGTCTGATTAACTAATCTAAATTTTCTTCTTATATCATTTGTATACTTCATCTTACTTAATGTATGGACGATATGAGGTTATATGATTAAGAAATTGTTAGTAATTTTGTTATTAGCATGATTTTGTCTCTAAAAATGATTAAGGAATTGAAGGGTGTTTGACCATAAAGAACTATTTCTTGTGTGGTATGAATAGATTATTTACAGGCATGACCCTAATGATATGTTGCTAACATCATCTCCTTTGGCTACATGCTTTAATTCGCTTTGTTATTCATAGTGTTTTATGTCACTAGAACTCATCAATCATTTGTCTTTTGTTGTTCAAATAATTGTGTATTCATAAGTTTGCAGGGCTCGTTTGTGTCCAAGAAAATGAATATTTAGCGTTAGCCGGACCCACACCCCGGACGAGATCCTTATTACAAACGGTTTAGAGTCTAATTGGGACTTGTTGTGACCAGCAACAACCCCCCTTTTTTATTTAATATTAGTAATAATACTAAATAAATGGGGACCCTTAGTTAAAAAAATCCAAAAAATCAATTAGGATTTGTTTTCCTTTTCAAATAAAACTTTCTATCATAAACTTAGAGAAATCCCTTAGAAAGAACATTAAGAAACACTTAAGTTTATGATAGATTACAATAAAGTTGTTCTTTAAACAAAATAGCGCATCCATCACAAAATGATATAAATCTTTTATAAAACTGAAAATGCGATTTTGCGCTTTCGCGATAATGCGATCCCAAAAAGCCTATACAATAAACATATTGGTCGCAGATCGCATAGCGCAGAAAACAGAAACTTTAAACGAATATCTTTTGCGCTGTTTACCATTTTGCGCTTTTGCGAGATTTGCGATATGCGCTTTTGCGCTATTGCGCAATTTCCGCTTTTGCGCTATTTTACATAACTGCGATGGCTTCATTTTGCGATATTGCGACATTACGATATTGCGATATTGCACAGCAAATCGCAAATCGCAATGTCGCAGTTTCATGTAGGCGCGTTGTCCAAAGGCAATCTTCCCATATATCAAATCTGTTATGCGCCTTAATGATTAAATTAAATGATTGGATTGACAATTAATGGTGAATGAGATTTTGTTTTGATTGAAAGTCGTTTCACGATTAAAATATTATATTTCAACCGCCTTCACATTTAAAACAGTCTCATCACCTTTCTTATGCCATTACTCTCATTTAATCGTAAAACGCAGGCACGAAGGAGCAAACGTCTATACAAAGCTTTCACTAAACACTATGGGTAAGAAGGAGAAGAGCTCGAATTCTGAAAACAGAGAAATGGCTTCACTGTATGCAGACACCGCTTGTAATAAGGATGCCGGTATATCCACTTGGGAAGGAATGTATAATCTGTTAGAAGAAGAAAATCCTGTGGTGATGAAAGTTGTGGCTACAGCAGGTTCTAGTAATACATCTGAAGCAACCCTCAAAAAACTGGCTTGTTCATTTCTCCATAGGATAGCGGCAAGGCCGAGGATTCTCCCGTATACGGACATGGTGAAATGGGTGCTGGACAGCACCGATATTTCAGACAGGCAATTTAGAACTCCATCTGAAGAGCTAATCGGGTCATTCACCACGGAAGACGTGAAGCTGATGTATAAATTTTCGGAACCTCATGCGCCTTATAATAAGCAATTTATGGAAGAATTTGCCAGAGAACATGCGAATTTGTCAGAATGCACACAGGAATGGACCAAAAGAGATGAACCATTGAAGAAAATCAAACACGAGTGGACAGTACCAAAAAAGGATGTTTTAGACGCTGTTCACAAGTTCAAATATCCAAGTGGGCAAATTGACACAGTTTCTACCACAAGATAAGGTATGTAAGTTTGCTAAAATTAGCCTCTATAGAGCTTTTAGAAGTTACTGAAGAAGCTGTTGGAGGTCAGGAGTTCTCAGAGAAACATAAAGCTCTTCTTGAGAAAAGTCGGGAGTCGAAGAGACTTGAAATAACTATAAGACAAAATGAGGAAACATTGACCAAATTCAAGGCACTTAATGCTGAGCAAGGAAAAAGATGTGGAGCGTGTTCGGCACAGAGAAAAACTACTACGAAAGGACAAATCGATAAAAAGAAACTAATTTGGCTAAAAGTATGATATGAGAAAATGGTGAAGCAAAATCAAGATGAAATTTCAAAATTGATAACAGAGCAAAATCTATCCAAGGGCTGACAAGATTGAATTGGGACTCATACTGGATGTACTTGGTGAAGCCACACAGTCAGCACAGTGCGCTTAATTGTATCATCAATGCTACAGAGAAGATTGCTCCTACGCTTGCCGACTCTGTCTTTTCAGGACAGTTGAATTTTGAAGTCGGTCAACCGCGTCTTCTCAAAACTATGCTAGATGCCTGCAAGTTTAAAGATCAAGTTCATAGATAGTTAGATTTAGTTTTAATTTTACTGTATTTTTGCCTAGGAAAAGGACGGTCATTGAACCGAATCCTTAATTTTTGTAATAAGACTATTTTTAGATTTAGCTAAGTAGTATTTAAACCCTTCTCATGCATTTAGAGAGGGGTCCTGGATCTTAATATTTTTTGACTTGGAGATTGCATTTCTGTACTCCATTGTCTTATATATTTTTAAAAGGGATCACATCTAGTGATTTTTATGCGGAATTATCTTTGAAGTGTTGCATTTATGTACCTTGGAATTTGATTTTGCATGAGAGTTACTGGATTAGAGTATCAGATTTCATTTGAAAGTCTTCAAGATGAATAAGGTATTTCTATCTGTTCACTGTTGATTTCTTTTGTATTATGATATTCGCTCTAAATATTGCTATCATTTATATATATTTGTTTTCACAACGCTTCCTTTTATATATCATTTCTGAGTATAATTGAAACGTTATCTTTCATAAGTATATATAGATGGTATACCATGATGAATGCAATATGCTAATACAACTCTGTTTAATTTCTTAAACAGAGTTATCTTTATTTGTTTCTGCATATTTCAATTTAAATAATAATACATTTCCATGGTTATTGTTAAATTGGAACAATCTTAAGTTGTATTCACATATAATTACCCGCGTTAGTGTTAGAATTTATTTATTAGTATTTAGTTTAAATTAGATAGTTTTATTTCAGTTAATTTAGTCCCATTTCCACCCATCCAAACCAATCCATTTAGTTATAAGGAAACTGGCCCTTTAAATCCAGTCGGAGCCACTATACCAAACGGAAAAGGAGCTGTCCTAAGGTCCCGACCGGGTGGTTTTCCCCAATGTTTGAAGCAGAGATTTTCTAGGCTTCAATAGGACTCTATACCAAGGATATACCCTATTTTTGGCTGGACAATCTTTCTCGTCAACACGATGCTACTCCAAAATCTCAATAAAATTTTCACATTAGCACCATTGTATACAATCTTTTGATCGAGCACTCCAACATTTTGCTCCACCTTTTTATAAATTTCATGTGTACGCTTTAATAGTTTTAGATGTTAATCCCATCCTCACTATGAATTCTAACTCTACATTAGGGTGACTTTCCTCTTGGCTTTGGCCTCTTGGAAGCTTTTTGAATATTGGAATATGGTCAATGTCCTTCTATCATACTACCTTCATACTAGCTATGATAATGTACTAGCTATATCATGTTTGGGACATGAGTTTGGTGTACGAGTTTCCTACCCTAGGATACAAACTTTATGGGAGTTTGTAAAAAAATTTGAATGCCCATTCCTTCTTCATTTTATCTTCTATTTTTCTCCATTATATTGTGCTCATGAGTAGCCAAAGTACCATTCATTCCTTTGTATTTACCTTTGCTAAACATTGAATCATAAGCATTTTCTTGTTAGGGAAAATAAGCCATGACTCATGCACCCATTTTTCATCACTAGAAAGCATATGGTTGTATATTTGAGATGGTGAACATCAAATTCCAAGTATTATTAACATCGTGGTTTCCTGTTTGTAGAGTTCACATTACAAAACCACATGTTAAGTGAAAAATACAAGCTATATTTTTCAATGTTCAAGATATGGTATGTGGACAAAATATCCAAGTAGACACCTACCCATAGCGTGGGATAAACAACACTCAAAGTTTCCCTTTTTTTAATATTTTGTTAATTTGTTAAAAAAAATGTAGTTGAAATTCTCATTTGGATGTAAAATTGTGATTTCAACAATCACAAACTATAACTTTAGACTAATTTAGGGATCTCAATCCACTTATATATTTGAAAAATGAAAACTATCAATTTAGCAATCCTTCATTCAAGTGATTACGGTGCCTATGAGGTGATTCGAGTGTTGCATAATTGACATCCCCGCCCATGACAACTTTAAAAAACAACCAAAATCCCTAGAAGTGCTATGCATTGGTGTCATATTAGGGAATTCATTTTACTTTGATTAATGATCTCTTCAAATTATACCTCTTTGAGAACATATTTTTCTTATCCAAATTTTGATCTTAATCAACCCAATTTGCTTTAAATTTTTTATTTGAAGAGAGAAAAATTACAATTTGTGATACGGAAATTTTCATGAAGCTATTAAAAAATAATGGAGGGAAAGGAATGATTACACCTTATTCCACACCCCATGTTTCCATATTAATACCTACCTCTACATGGGACTTGTCAATTTAACAACATTTCCAAATTTGGAAGTTGTTACCTAATTTAATCTGATGAGAGCCATGCATATTAAGCAACTACTCCACCTACTTTTGACAACGAGATATTAGGAATGCCATTATTGGTCCCATCTCTATAATTTATTGGGTCCACTTATTGGATTCTCATTTATGGAAACATAGTGGTATGCTCTCATTGTTCTTACTTACAATTTTCATTTGGTCCATTTATTCAATTTTATCTCCTTTATGAATCTCTTAATGTAAGAATTAAGAACACCCACCCAAAACAAATAATAAAAGCAACTTGTATATTATAGTGGCAACGTTAGAGCGAGGATCCTTGTAATTATTATTTTTAGCATTTCAATTTCAACGAGTTAAAGCCATTTTTTTGTTGATGTGGGTGACAATAGAAAATATATATAATTATCACTCAATATATTATATATATATAAAAATGATGTTTTAATGGATTATTAAACAATCCCTCTGGTCAGCTCTACGAAAGAGAGTCTGAACTAGGAGAGTCTAGCTTCTGCAGAACGCTCTAAATTGTCCATACAATTCAACTATTATATAGCACACAAGATCTAGGGAAGTTAGAACTATACCCTAAGAAATAGAAACCAATTCCTATCCTAAGGTCTCGTGAACCAACTCTCTCTAAAATAGGAGATTCTCCGTTATCTTCAACACTCCCCCTTAATGGAGAAGGGGTTCAGAAATATGCCTAACATCTCCCTAAACATTACAAACTTAATTTTTCCAAGAGGCTTAGTGAAAATGTCTGCAACATTATCACACGTTTTACAATATACAAGATGAATTTCTTTTGATTGAACTTTCTCCCTGACAAAGTGGAATTGTGTATCAATGTGTTTGGTATTCTTGTGAAACATCGGATTATTAGAAAGTTTGATTGAACTCTGGTTGTCACATCTGATTTTTGTTGCATCTCTGTGTTCTTTCCCGACATCCTGGAGAATTGTCCACAACCAAACTGCATCGCATGTTTCTGCACACATGGCTTGATACTCTGCTTCCGCTGGAGACAAGGAAATTGTGTTCTATTTCTTACTGCACCATGCAATCACCCCGGATCCAATGCTGAATGCATAGCCTATTATGGATCTTCGGTCGTCGACATTTCTAGCCCAGTAGGAATCTGAAAATCCTGTTAATATAACATCAGAAGAATCAGTATAAATAACACCATAGTCTACAGTTCCTTGTAGATACCTTAAAACACCTTTTATTTCATTCCAAAGACTCTCAAGTGGTTTGGACATGTATTGACTTAGCACACTTACTACATAAGCCAAATCTATTCTAGTGGTGGTTAGGTAGATTAGGCTCCCAACTAGTTGTCTATAAAGTGTCGCATCCGCCTCTTTAGAGCCATCCTCATTCTGAAGTTTTATTTTCTGTTGTAGTGGTACTGCTGCAGCCTTGCACTGATCCATCCTAAATATTTCCAGTAGACATCTAACATACTTACCTTGGGACAGAAAAATTTGTCCTGAATCTCTCCATATCTCAAGACCAAAACAGTATCTTAATTCACCAAGGTCTTTCATTTCGAACATCTATGACATTTTTTGCTTGATTTCTTTGATTAGATCAACAGCATCACCTGTAATAATTAGATCATCTACATAAAAATAAATCAACACTATGTGCCCCTTTTCATCTTTCATGGTATACAAATTAGGATCGTTCTTTCTTCTATTGTAACCATGTTGCAAAAAAAATGAATCAACCTTTTCATACCATGATCTGGGTGCTTGTTTTAGTCCATATAGAGCTTTCTTTAATATATAGACTAAATTTTCTTTCCCTTTCTGAACAAACCCCTCAGGTTGATCTAAGTAGACCTCCTTTTTCAATTCCCCATTTAAAAATGCAGATATTACATCTAGTTGGTGAATCATCCAATGTTTCTTAGTAGCTAAAGCAATCAACATTCTGATAGTGTTTAGTTTAGCTACGGGGGCGAAGGTTTCCTCATAGTCAATACCTTCTTTTTGTGATTACCCCTTTACTACCAATCTAGCTTTTAATTTATCTATGGTTCCATCTACATTAATCTTGGGTTTATACAACCATTTACACCCTATGGTTTTTTTCCCATCTGGAAGTTCAACCAGCTCCCAAGTGTTATTTTTTAGGATAGATTCATATTCATGTTCCATAGTTGTTTTCCATTCACTACATTGATTTTCTTCTCTATAACTAGAAGTTTAACAAACATTCATCATACTAGTTATAAAGGCATTTTCTTTGTATCTAGCAGGAAATTGAATCTGCCTACCTAATCTTCTGAGCGTTGGTGTAGCTTCGAACCCATTCTAACTTTCCTTTGATGGAATCGGCTTGATTGATGTATCTGGATTCTCTGCTCCTACCTCTTTCTTCTGATCCTGGTTGTTACCTATTTCTTCACTTTCTTCCACCAAAAATGGAATATCCCATTCCTCATTGCACTTATTAGATTCATCACAAACCTGCTTATGGAATATGACATCTCTACTAACAAAAATCTTGTGAGTAGAGGGATTAAATAACCTATAAGCTTTAAATTGTGAACAATACCCTACAAAGGTACATATGATGGCTTTAGAATCTAGTTTTCTTATATCTTCCCTTGGAATGTTGGCAAATTCTTTAGAACCAAATACTCTTACATGTTTTACTGCAGGTGTAAATCCACATAATGCTTCAAAAGGAGTTTTAAATTCGAGACTTCTTGTAGGACTCCTATTTTTCAAATAAACTGCAGTATTCAATGCTTCAGCCCAAAAACAATTTGAAATATCCTTACCTTTCAATATGCTCCTAGCACACTCCACCAATGTTCTGTTCTTTCTTTCTGCTACTCCGTTCTGCTGAGGAGTATGGGGTACTGTGAATTGCTGTAATATCCCATGGTCTTTAAAATATTTGGTAAGTTCCTCCTTCCTATATTCTCCCCCTTGATCGGAGCGAAGAATTTTTATGTGCTTCCCTGTTTGCTTTTCAATCATATACCTAGACTGCTTAAAGTATTCAAAGGTGTGGCTCTTTTTACTCGTGAAATATACCCAAGAAAAATTCATGCAGTCATCAACAAACAGTAAAAAATATAGTGCACCTCCTAATGACTTTGTTTGCATGGGTCCACAAAGATCTGTGTGCACTAATTCAAGTATGTCTCTCTTCTTCATTTCTACTCGAACAGGGAATTATTCTCTATGCATCTTTCCTAATGCACAAGCATCACAATCATTAAGCACTTGTTTAAATATAGGAAGATCTCTTACCATTTCCTTTTTCTGAAGTAACAACAAATTGTTGTAGTTGATATGACCACGCCTTTGGTGCCACAACTCTTCTGTAGTCAAACTCAATGTTGTTAAAGCTCGATCTGGTGTTGTTCTCACATCCAACTTGTACAGACCTCCTGTTCAAATTCTTGAAGCAATAATCTTCATGCCATTCAACAAATCTTTAATATAACAGTTAGATTTAAAAAATTCAACCTTGAGATCCTAATCTGTAATCATGGATACAAAAATCAGATTCTTTGTCAATCCGGGCACATACATTACATTATGAATATATCTGACATTTCCATTAGGTAAAATAATAGAAATTCTCCTGCACCCTTTAATCTGATGACATCTATCATCACCAAGGTATATTTGTGCTCAGTTGTTGATTTATTTAAAATATTCGAACCATTGTCTGTTCTCCGTCATATGTTTGGATGCTCCCGAATCTACATACAAGGTGTTTGCATCGACCTTCTCACCTAAGTCTGCCATGAACAATCTGTAGTCCTGAACATGGTCATCATTTGCAAAATGGCCTGTATGTCTTTACTACTTCTGTTGTTCTTCATGAAATTTCTTCTTCCTGCACTCCTTAGAAAAATGATTGATTTTTCCACAATAAAAACATTTAATTACAGAGTTGCTTTTATTCAGATGCAAACCTTGAGTTTGATTCAGTCTTTTTTGTGGGTTTCCTCCATTTTTCTGTGATGGATTTCCTTTTCCTTTTAAGAATTTCTTCTTTGCCATTAGCGCCAGATCTGCACTCTGAGGTTTCAGAGTCAATCTTATTTCTTCTTCCTGCATTAATATCCCTGTAAGTTCTTCAAACTTTGGGATTTTCTCTCTCGCACTTATCCCAGTGATAAACATTTGGTAATCATCAGTCATACCATTCATGGTAATCATGACCAAATCTACATCTGCAACTATCTCACTGATGTCTGACAATTTGTTCTTCAGGTCTTTGATCCGCGATATGAAAGAAGCAACTGTTTCATTCTCCTCCATATTTATGGACAGAATCTTGCTCTTCAAGAACAAGAGGCGATTTGTATTCCTAATCTCATACAAATCCTTCAATATGGTCCAGATTTCATTTTATGATTTACATTCTCTGATATGCGGTATGATGCAGTCTTTCACTAACATATTTAGCATTGTCTTTGCTTTACCTTCTCACTTCTCCCAATCTAGGACTGATGTTGTTCCTGCTGCTGGCTTCGACTCATCCCCATTTGCAATCATCCAGGAATTATGTACTTCTAACATTGTCTGCATCTTAAATTTCCAATTTGAGTAATTGGAGCCATCAAGTTTGTTACTATCATTCAAGTATGATTCGATTAATTGATTGCTCATCTTGATGACACTGGCTCAAATCTCTCTCAGGTCTCTTCAGCACTTTTTAAACAAAAAAAATCCTCTATTGTTAAGCAAATCAACAATAATTCCTTTTTATTTTTTTATTTTTTTTTAAAAGGTACTTTTCAATGCTCTTCTCATAAAAGGAATGTTAAAGAAAAATCTCTTTGAAATAATTTTTAAAGGACCCTTCCTCTTTTTCGGCCTTCACTTTAATCGAAAAAACTAGACCATTAAAGTGTACCCAAAATCATTGAAATAACAACATATATGTTTGGAAGGTTTCTAAACTAAAGAATTCGAGGCCACAGGTCATCATTTTTATGAGTTAAGGTTGAATTTTGAGACAAGTGAAGAAACTCACTAGTTCAGTGGCCAGGAGCAGCGTTTGAACTTACAGCTTGGCAGCACTCCTTTCAATTTACGCAGGCTCAGCCTTTAGCCCAGCACTGGCCTGATTCACTCCTCACGAGCGATCGATGGCAAACAAAGGATGGCAACATTCCTTTGCTTTGAAATGGATAACGCTTGGTGTTAATGCCTTAGCGACTATCCACATCCAAGGCTCGATTCGAATGCATAGCCATCACTTCTACGTTGTTGTTGGGTAGTGAGGATGATGTTTCCACCAACGATATCCTAGTGCAGTTAATTATGTGATGAATTTAGGTGCTATTGTACATCACGGATCCTTCAAGCAGCACACAGTGTTAAGCAGCTGATGTTACTGGATGGCAGCATGCAGATCAACAGCCCGCTGGATTTTTTGCTACCCACAAATGACAGTGCTATTACTTTAGATCAATTTATGCAGCACGACTCACTACTCACAGATCAACAACGGAGCACGGCTTAATGTTATGCTGGGAGTGTTGAGCATGACTCCACGCAGGAATGCTCCTCTCTCACCCCACCACCACAAACGATGCACGCAGCACAGTTCCACGCTTGCAGTGGAGGACGCAATCGATGGATCACGAGATCGGAACAGGGTCGCCAACAGCAACGAGTTAGGGAGTGTTGAGCACGGCTCCACACAGCAGCGAGTTATGGACATCATTCCTTTAGAGAGATGCAGGCACGGGCAGCGTAGGTAGCGTCCACATAGAGGGCAGAGGCAGCCAACAAGGATCCTCCTCACACTCCTCCAAAGTTCAGGTAGGCAGGCAGCGTCCAGCACTCCTCTTCTCAACTGTAGCAGCGCAAGACTACAGTGACACCCAAATAAGTAGGCAGCTAGCACTAGGATCCTCCTCACACAACTATGCTTCAATACTAAGATAAAAATGATGTTTGAATGGATTATTAAACAATCCCTATGGTCAGCTCTATGTTACACTGAAAACTGTCACCTTGACATTTTGCTGACTATATGAGCTCAGTAACACTCATACATGCCTCCTCTGCAAGTCTTACAACCTTTGTTCCTCATTCCAAGCCCTGAAACTGGAGGAAAAACCCTTAAAACTCAAAAGCCTTGGGTACGCAGTGTAACATGAAGCCTCGCATGCATTTTTGGCTAGGTACGCAGTAATGTGAAGATAAACTCGCGGTTTCCTAACGCACTTTTCCAAAGGTAACGGCCCGCGTACCCCCGTAAAGTCAAAAGCGCGAAATTAAACCAAAAAAGTTGATTTTTGGTCAATTCTAGAAGGTTCTAGATGAGATTTTTTGGGGATGAGTACGCTTTGATAAGGTGCATGTATCCCACACCTTAAGAAACTAATCCCTTGATGTGAGGAGCCTATCCCTTTGAAGGAGGATTCTATCCCTTAAAAAGTGGAATCCTAACCTCCTCATCTGCTCTATAAAAGGAGGCATTGGGTAGCCTCAAGGGGTTAATAAGATTTTGATGTTAAGAAAACTAATGGAGGATTGAAGAATATTTTGATGGGTAAAATATTTGAGTTGAAGTGTTGTTGATATTTAGACTTCCTTCTGCTGAGCTTTTGAGAGGAAAGATCACATACCTCTTTATGCTTCTGAAGGAAGAGTGCAAGACTTATCAGAGTAGAGGAGACTCCTGCTTCGGACCCCGGGAAGGCCTTTCGAACATCAAGGCTAAGGTCAGAAGTTTCTTCTCGTATATTTTAAGATTAATACAATCAAGTTCTGTTTTTCTCAATAAATTGTCGTTCGATTGTTTAATTCAATAAGCTATCGTTTAATCATTTATTTCATAGATTCCTTGATTACTATGATAGGTATGTTTTATAATTATTTGTTATACAGGTGCTATTGATATTTTCTTGTTTGTGATTGTAGATCAACGAAAGATGATACTTTCTTGTGACAAAAAGGCCCTTGTTGCGACGAAGGATTATTGATGCAACGGAAGCACTGCGACCGCAAATAAGCATTTGGATCTAAGGTAGGATCGACACCTTCATAGCATTTATTTGTAAAATGAATATACTTAGAGAAAGACAAAATTAGTTGTTCGTTTGTTGCTAGATTGTCTTCTGACACTAGGGAGATCGGTCTTGTCCGCAAGAACGATTTATCCGGCCAACAAATTGGCGACTCCACTGGGGAAAGAACTTGTTGTTTTTGGTTCTCTTTTATTTTGATTTGAGGAAAAGTTTTTCCTAGTTTTTGATTGATTGATATCTGCCTGGGTAGCTTAGTTTTTCTCTGTTTTTGAAAGATTTGAAGTCTTTTATGTTTTTCTTGAAGTTTTCAAGGGACCGCACTTTGTCTTCACACACAGTGCGAGCATTTCCGCACTTTCCTTAAGTAACCAGTGCGGGACCGCACTTGTCACTTCTGGGGCCTGCGGACCCTGTTAAAAGTCTTGAAAAACTTAGATTTCTTCTTCTAGTTTAGTTTAGATTTAATTTAGGATTCTTAGCATCTACCCAGATCTGTATTTTTCTGTCAAAAATTCTTGTTTCTGAATTTCTTTCAGCAATTCTTCATCTCATCAATCTCCATTAGGTTAATTGGGTGTTTTGAGTCTCTTTTTTGAGAAATTCTTAATTTTATTTCCTTTGGTCATTAATTGAAGGTTTGTCTCAGTCTTTTCACAATTTTGCATCTTTTTGCTTTTGTTTTTAATCGCCTTTGAGTGTTTTTTGATCTTTGGAACTCTCACCCGATTTTCTTGACTTCCACTTGATTGGTTCTTAGATTACATTAGAATCATCTTGTGTTTGAGAATTCTCTTGCATAGATCACATTTGCATAATTAGAATTCTCATTTTCAGAATATGAATGAAAAATGTGCATAGATTACATTTGCATACTTTTCATATGAATTGTGCATAGATTACAATTGCATAGTTTACATTCTGAAAAATCAATTGTAGATTTAGATCAGTTTTCTTTAATTTAAATTTAGATGGTTTTATGCTTGTTTTAAAAATATATATATATATATATAATTGTTTTGGGATTGATTTGCATTAGTTTTTCTTGATGAAATTAGTGCATTAGAGAATTTGTTATATTTTCTCTTAGTGATCAATCTTTGCATTGTTGGAAGTGAATGGAAACTCTCTCCTTACTTTAGTTAGGATTCATCGAATTGAAAAGATTACATTATCATATTCGATTGCATTCAGTTTTGGTTCGGGTCATAACACCATTGGTTTCATATCCATTTACCCTTTTGAGTAATAATAGCCTAAATAACACAGCGCTTAATTAAAATTCATCTAGTAATTTTTACATTTTTAGGGCTCTTTCCACCAACATAGCTTAGGCTAGTGTCTTGGAATAGGTTTTAGTTAACTCTCCAAGACAGTAAAACAAACAAGTAGTCGATCTTGCGATAGGAAAAATTCCAATTGTTGCATGTATGCTCTGGGAAGCTCCTCCTAAAGGAGTCAAGCATGAGATCATATCTGAACCAGTGAGGTAATCAATCCTTCCTCATTGGGAATGATAGCAGATATACACGTATTAAAAACGGTAAACCTCGGATTGACCATTGTCGAGGAGCCTGGGGTCACTTGTCGGTAAACCTTGGATTATGTCAAGGAGCCTTCAAGGGGATTGAGCTTTGTTACTCTGCCCTTGCATGTGTGTCGGATCATAGACTGTTCCCCCAGGTATATTTGTTTCTGTTGGTAACCTTAGTGGCCATAATCTATAGGATTCTTTCCCAAGGTGACGGTGGAGGGAAGATCCCATTGTACCTAGAACAAACGTCAGCTAGACTCACTTGGACTCTCTGAAGGGTTCTCTTCACTCGAGGTGGCATAGTGGAGAAACTTGCACCAGTCTCTTTCATTAAGCAGGTTGTTAGGGTAACTGTTCCAACCGCCATTTCTGCATTAAAATTCTACAATGTTGGATTTCATCACCAACTAGTGTTTTTAGTGCGGGAATCTACTGTTTGTGTGTGGTTTGACTCCTAGATTTGATAGCGCATGTTCATTTGTTTGTTTTTACTTTTTAGAGACCATAGGTGTGAATTGTGAATTTTAATTGTTAGGTGTGAATTGTTAATTGTTAATTTTAGTTTTAAATTGTTAATAAAATTCACTGAAGTTGAATATAATGGCAACTGTTCCGGAATTTACCAACCAAGGAACCCCTCTTAACGAGAATCCTAGTACTTTTCCTTTCTTTGGAAATGTTGGTCCTCCTTATATGGCTACGTTGTCATTACCTGGATTTACAATAGGTTTACCGATATGGTTATTTTCAACTTCGTTGGCCCCGAACACTCCAATTGTTCCACCTCAACCGGATGCTTCACCTCAACAGAGTTCACCATCTCAACATCACCAACCTTCTGTTGACCCTTTACCTTCTTCGCCTAATATTTCTTCCTCCATTTCTTCCTCTTCGCTTGTTAAAAGCCTTGATGCTAATAACCAAGTGGCTAAGAAGAAGAAAAAGAAGAAGCAAGGTAAGAAAGAATTCAACCAACCAACCATGGCTGTAAGTGTTAGTTGTGTTGAGGAAACCTCCAACATGCATCGTAAACCCAAATACCCTTGCAAGCTTTGTAAGGGTGACCACTTCCTTGTCAATTGTCCTAGTATTCCAAAGGTCTTGGAAGTATGGTCAGAAAAATCTCATCAACTTTTTGTTGATCCATCAACCAGTGATAGTCAGGTTCCTGGGAAAAAGGGTAAAGTTAGGTTTCCTTGTAAGTTATGCAAAGGGATTCATCAAACTCACATTTGCCCTCACATGGATGAAGCCTCAAAATTGTTGGAAAACCTTACTGTCCCACAGCAAGAACTTCCAACTGGTTACCGTAAACTTTCTCCCAACCTACCGTCAATTGATGGAGTGATTGATATAGTTTCAAGTACAGTCGATCCCACTCTTCCATTGGAGAGTGAAACTCATATCACTCAGGTTGATGATCTATTAGGTTATCAAGTGGTCGATTCGATTTCACATTCGGTCGATCCCACTCTCCCTGTAGAGAGTGAACTTCATACCGCTCAGGTTCTTCTTGTTACATCAGATTCTTCTACGCCGGGGGGCATTTCACCTGTTTCTACAGAACCCCCTCCAAGTACCGAGGTCTTTTCCTTTGATTGGAATAGACTGACAAAACCTCGTCTTCCTTCCTCCATCCCTTTCCAAATCATTGTGAAGTTTGGTGGTAGGGACATACACCACACACAGGTAGATGAAGGTGCTTCTGTTAGTATTTTATCCTCAACTGCTTGGAAAGCTTTGGGTTCTCCTCAGCTTGTGCCTATTACACAGAATCTGAAAGCTTTTAATAGAACCATTAGTGAACCTTTAGGGATCCTTCCTAAGTTTTCTATTACTTTGGAAGGTAAAACTGTCTGTATTGATCTTATGGTAGTTCGAGGCCCCTTGGATTTCAATTTACTCCTTGGGCGAGACTATGTTTATGCAATGAAAGTTGTCGTATCGACACTCTTTCGCGTGATGTCTTTCCCTCACAATGGCAATATTGTGACTGTAGACCAGCTTTCATTCCCTAGTCTTGTTTCGACTACCAATAATATGACATCCCTAAATGTTCCTGATTCTAAAGTGGTATCTACCCCGCCACGGGTTAATTATGTGGCAACTAGTCCCATGTTTTCAGTTACCAATGGAAGCGAGCCTCTCACTGTTTGCTCGACTTCCTATGACTTAGATCCGGTAATTGACATGGAAAACTCTATGGGATTATTTGAACGTGATGTTCTTATCCCTTTTGAGTCCCTTGACATGTGTTCGTTCCAGAGAACTATTCTTCCTTCTGATGAAGACCTCTTGGAAGCCATGATCGAGGTGTGTCCATTGACATGTGTTTCTTCTAGTTGGAAGCCATGATCAATCAGAGAGTGAGGAGAGTTCCTTGTACTGTGTCAACCTCGTTAAAAAATGAATCAGTGAGAGTGAGGAGAGTTCCTTATACTGTGTCAACCTCGTTAAAAAATGAATCAGTGAGTCCTAGGAAAGTTCCTTTTACTATGTCAACCTCGTTAAAAAATGAATCAGTTAGTATGAGGATAGTTCCTTTTACTGTTTCAACCTCGTTAAAAAATGAATCAGTGTGTCCGAGGAAAGTTCCTTTTACTATGTCAACCTCATTAAAAAATGAATCAGTTAGTATGAGGATAGTTCCTTTTACTGTGTCAACCTCGTTAAAAAATGAATCAGTGTGTCTGAGGATGGTTCTTTTCCTGTGTCAACCTCATTAAAAAATGAATCAGTTAGTCGAGAGCATAGTTCCTTTTCTTGTGTCAAGCTCGTTTAAAAAATGAAACAAGCTTTGAGTGAGGATAGTTCCTGTTACTGTGTCAACCTCATTAAAAAATGAAACATGTAGCTGAGGAGAGTTCCTTTTACTGTGTCAACCTCGTTAAAAAATGAATCAGTCGGCGATGAGGACAGTTCTTTTCCTGTGTCAACCTCATTAAAAAATGAAACATGTAGGTAGATTGTAGAGTAGATTGGTAGATTAGAATAAATAGTTTATGAGGACAGTTCTTTTCCTGTGTCAACCTCGTTAAAAAATGAATCAGTTGGTCTGAGGATAGTTCCTGTTACTGAGTCAACCTCATTAAAAAATGAATCAGGTATGAGGATAGTTCTTTTCCTGTGTCAACCTCGTTAAAAAATGAATCAGTTGGTCATGAGGATGGTTCCTGTTACTGAGTCAACCTCATTAAAAAATGAATTAGGTATGAGGACAGTTCTTTTCCTGTGTCAACCTCATTAAAAAATGAATCAGTAGGTTATGTAGGTAGATTAGAAATAAGTAGTTTTTGAGGACAGTTCCTGTTACTGTGTCAATCTCGTTAAAAAATGAAACATGTAGGTGAGGACAGTTCCTGTTACTATGTCAACCTCGTTTAAAAAATGAAACACGTTGCCATGAGCATAGTTCTTTTCCTGTGTCAAGCTCGTTAAAAAATGAAACAAATCCTCCCCTAATTGAGTCGAGTATTTGAATAGACCTCGTAAATGTTAAGTAATATATTTAGGTTAGTTTTTAGGTCGGGTCTTTCATATGATCTCGTAAATGAACCTTCATTCCATCCAGCTTTTAATTACCAGTAGTGTACTTAGTTGAATGAAATGAAGCTGGGGGGGCATGCGCTCTAGCAATTACGCTTGGGGGGCATCAAGCACGGTTTTCTCTCTGTTTCAAGCTTTTGTAAAAATGAAACCTATCTTGAGTCAATTTCGGTTATTTTCAAGACTCATTAAAATCATGAAAATCCCGAGATTATTTTGCTATCTTTCATTCTCGTAAAAAACATGAAAATGCCGAGTTCTTTCTGTCTTTTCTTGCTCGTAAATTAAATTGAAAGTCGGCCACAGGAGTATATTTTTATCCCTTTTTCGAACTCGTTAAAACTTACGAAAAAGTGAAAACCATGAGTACATTTTTATCCCTTTTTCGAACTCGTTAAAACTTACGAAAAAGCGAAACCTTGGAGTCCTCTTTTAAGCCCTTTTCAGACTCTCTAAACATGAAAAGATTGCCGAGTACTTGATTGTTCGAACTCGTTAAAGTAAATGAATAATCGTCCCTTCAGTATAAGTTTACCCCTTTTACGGACTGAAATGGACTATTTACGAAAAAGGTATACGTTGACTAATTACGGTCAATAGAGTTCTCTCTCGCATTATTTTATCCTTTTTCGGGCTCGAGAGACTAAATTTACAAAAAAGTACACCCATGGATTTTTCTTAAGTTTTTTCTTCTGACTCCCTAAAATTGAAAAAACTCCGAGTTTCTCCTATACCGGACTCGTTAAAATTTAACATTAAAGGACCTGTTCAATTTTAAGCAGGAACGAACCACTCCTTCTTAGGGTTCGAATCATAAACTAAGTTGGACTCATCCGAAGGATGAGCTTATAAACAAGCAAATGTTATCCTCCTCAAGCTTGTCAAAAATAAAGAGGTACTTGCCAGAAATGGTGGGGGAAAAGAGAGAAAAACGAACATGTTTGTTACATCTTGATTATTCAGAAAATCGTTAACCACTCTTGGACACGACACTTATATTCACCTGGGTTGGGAAATCCTTTGCCTAACAGTTAATCAAACCACATTGAAAAGTTTTCAGCCGGTTTCTGGGTATTAGCTTTGGGTCAATTGTCACCAAGCCATCTGCAGTGTCGTTATGTGTCCAAGAGAACAGTTCAAGTAAAACCATTCATCTGCAAAATATCTGTCATCCATCTTTGACCATCCCTGAGTCAGTCCTTGCCAATATATTTTCAAAACTTGATCTATGATTTCGTGTTGTGGGCTTGCCTACGACAGATCACTTTCTATCGACATCAACACATTATCTAGGAAGTTGATCCAGAAATTGTCAGTACCTTGAAATCTGCATGCCTCAATGGCAGGTTTCTCGCCTTCGACGACATGTTGCATCATTGACCTTCGATCGAATGATTCCGTGAGATGTTCGACTTCAGCTCATTCATTCACATTTCATGGATTGTACTGGGTACTTTGAGAGCCATTGACATTACTGGTGGTTTCTCTCACACTTGTTAACAGTTCACATCATTGACTGGTAATCAAATGGTTTCTACCATGTTCGACTTCAACACATTTATTCACATGGATAGAATCGTACTAGTTCGAGATGCGGAAATCAAGACCCTGGATCTAGTTTCCACCATCCAGGCTGCGAGGAATTTTGTTATCATTCATACAATAGACTATTTATAAACAGATGGCTGCGTCCATACTGTGTCTACACATGTCTATACTGTGATGTACTCAAAATCATTCCTGTATCAGAACAGTTTAGATTAGTTTATAGTTATTTTTGATCTGAGTATGGGAATGCCTACCTCAGCGATGATATGATTACATATATATATATTTTGCATTGAATGTTTTTACAGGTTCCGACTGGGGTGTCCACAGGATGATCCTTGAAATGATAAAGTACTTCACTCTTCATATATGACAGACTTCATCTTCATCTATTTCAGACTTCGCACTTTAGGGGGCAATTTGTTACACTGAAAACTGTCACCTTGACATTTTGCTGACTATATGAGCTCAGTAACACTCATACATGCCTCCTCTGCAAGTCTTACAACCTTTGTTCCTCATTCCAAGCCCTGAAACTGGAGGAAAAACCCTTAAAACTCAAAAAAGCCTTGGGTACGCAGGTAACATGAAGCCTGCATGCGTTTTTGGCTAGGGTACGCAGGTAATGTGAAGATAAACTGCGTTCTAGAACGCCCTTTTCCAGTGTAATGCCTGCGGTACCCCTGTAAAGTCAAAAAAGCGCGAAATTAAACCGAAAAAGTTGAATTTTGGTCAATTCTGGAAGGTTCTGGATGAGATTTTTTGGGGATGAGTACGCTTTAGTAAGGTGCATGTATCCCACACCTTAAGGAACTAATCCCTTGATGTGAGGAGCCTATCCCTTTGAAGGAGGATTCTATCCCTTTAAAGGTGGAATCCTAACCTCTTCATCTGCTCTATAAAAGGAGGCATTGGGTAGCCTTTTGGGTGAAGTTAAGAGAAGTTCAAGAAGTGAAGTTTTTATGTTAAGGAAACTAATGGAGGATTGAAGAATATTTTGATGGGTAAAATATTTGAGTTGAAGTGCTGTTGAGATTTAGATTTCCTTCTGCTGAGCTTTTGAGAGGAAAGATCACATACCTCTTTGTGCTCTTGGAGGAAGAGTGTAAGACTTATCAAAGTAGAGGAGATTCTTGCTTCGGACCCCGGGAAGGCCTTTCGAACATCAAGGCTAAGGTTGTAAGGTTCTTCTGTATATTTTAAGATTAATACAATCAAGTTCTGTTTTTCTCAATAAATTGTCGTCCGATTGTTTATTTCAATAAGTTGTCGTTTGATCATTTATTTCATAGATTCCTTGATCACTATGATAGGTATGTTTTATAATTATTTGTTATACAGGTGCTATTTAATATTTTCTTGTTTGTGATTGCAGATCAACAAAAGATGATACTTTCTTGTGACAAAAGGGCCCTTGTTGCGACGAAGGATTATTGATGCAACGAAAGCACTGCGACCGCAAATAAGCATTTGGATCTAAGGTAGGATCGACACCTTCATAACATTTATTTGTAAAATGAATATACTTAGAGAAAGACAAACTTAGTTGTTCGTTTGTTGCTAGATTGTCTTCTGACACTAGGGAGATCGGTCTTGTCCGCAAGAACGATTTATCCGGCCAACACTCTACGAAAGAGAGTCTGAACAAGGAGAGTCTGGCTTATGCAAAATGCTCTACATTGTCCATATAATTCAGCTATTATATAGCACACAAGATCTAGGTAAGTTACAACTGTACCCTAAGAAATAGGAACCAATTCCTATCCTAAGGTCTCGTGAACCAACTCTCTCTAAAATAGGATATTCTCCATTATCTTCAACATATATTTGGTAACTTTTTATAATTTAGTAGTATGATTGTCAAACTCTTTTAAGAAACAAATATGCTTTCCAATTTTTGCATATATTAGAAGTAGTTTGTATGTTGATGTATTGAGTGAACTCATGGCTCTTGTAAGATGGAGGTGATGCTCTTTATATGAGCTAATCATTCTTATGAGATAGGTGATAGGTGATAATTCTTTGTGTATATAAATATTTAATTATATAAATGAAATAAATAAATAAATATAATAATAATAAAGATTTAATCTTTATAATGATTTTACACATTTTTTTTTGTTGACTAACCCTAAGAGGATTTGAATTGGTGATCTTTTTGCAAGAAATGCCTTAACAATAATCTATTCACCATCAATTCAAATCCCTGTGAAGCAAAATATCACGCATTATATCATTAATTGTAACACAAATAATATCATCCTTTAGGTTACCATATTCATTTAATTTTATCTCTTTTGCGGATCTCTTAATGGAAGAACTTGGAACACCCACCTAAATAAAATAATAAAAGACATGCATGTTATAATCACAAATTTTAAAGTGAGTATCCTTATAATTATTGTTTCCAAAATTTTAGTTTCAATGAGTGAAAATTGTCATTTGTTTATTGATACGATGGACAGTATAAACATGATATAATTATAATCAATTCCTTGTATACTTTGTAACTTTTCATGATTTTGTGGTATGATTATCAACATGTTTTAAGAAATAGATATCATTTCCAATTTTGATAGCACTCCACTAGTGGATAGATCGTTCTTCCATCCAATAGACAAACTGACCTGACCTAGGCTCAGCCTAATTGCAAAAAAATGTATATACCAAAAGTTGTTTTTATGTTGATGTATTGGGTGTGAAAATTCCATCTATCACAACAACTGGAAATTATTTTCGTAATTGTTAATTTATTTAACAATTTATTTCTTGTATGCTCTGATAAATACGAAATAATTCACACTGTGAATTTCCAAATAAAACTGCGGAAGAAAAATAGCGCTAGAAACTAAAAAAATACTAGCACACACATAACAAATTTACACGGTCATTTTTGGACAATTGTCCACAGAAAAACCTCAACTTGGGAAAACCAATGCAAAAACTAAGAGTTTTATTTCTATGCAACAATGAGAAAATATGAGTACAATAATTTGGATGTTTAAATATGGCTATCCTGCAGAGAAAATACTGGAAAAAATGCTAAAGGAAAATTTACCCTCACTCCGTGAAATTCCAACAGTGGACTACCTCTAAAAAGAAAGTCATCCAATTGGGTATGCATCAACCTGAAGTTGTCTGTTGTAATTGTTGCCTGAACTAGTTGCTAACCTAACCATCCTTCCTACTGCTAATTGGAAATATTTTGCTCCAACACTCTGGAACCTATGCCTGGCCTCTGGAACTGAAAATGTCTTCCTTCCCAGCAAATAGAATTGCCTTCTTGAGGCTCTACACATCCTCCTGGAGAAATCTCGACCTCTCTGCAAATGCACTCGTTGGATCTGTAAAACTTCCTCGAAACTCGTTGTCTCTTCCCCTCACTATATCTGCTTCAATCTCTAGGTATTCGATAATTATTGTTTCTATATGGTAATTGATCTGCCAAGGAAATCGAACTGTTGAAGTGTTTTCTTCATCATCACATCGATCCCTTCTTATATCTTATTGTTGGGACTCCAATGACCAAAATTAAATCTTAATCGATGGCTCAAATAATTTTTGGATCGATCCATGTGAGTTTCTAGAGAATTCTCACGTTGACTTAATTAATTATAATTAATTAACCAGTTTTCCTAAGTTTATACTTAGGAAACATTAAAAAATAGGTTAATAATCTAATTAAGTCATCTCTAGGTGGAACTTCTAGAAACGATTTATGGGTTTTAAAGATTTAATGTATTCTAGCCTCTCCACCAAGTTTCATGACTAGAACACATCCGATGCTACAAAAACTAACACTCCCTCTTAGCAAGGATTATGTTCTCTCTACTGTTGCACATCCTGCCACAACACCCTATCTTTGTTTCACCTCTTGTCACACTGTTGATGTCTATTTTTTGATGCCCACCAACAACTGTGTAACTCTGATGTTACATTTGTGTTGTTGTTGACATTGTTGTATTGCTGCCAATACTGCATCTGCACTGCAACTCCTTCTCATATGTTGTTGTTGCTACTGCAACTGAGAAGCGTCCAAAATATTGAACAAATTGTGTTCAATATGACACCTTTGTCTCCTGAGTCTCTGACTTCTACTAGCATTTTCACTATCTCTAAAGTATCTGCGTTGCTGCCAACTCTACACCGATCCACCTGCTCTATTGTCAACACTGCACTACGCACCTTACCCTCTGCTTGCTACTATTTTTCAACTGTCACTCTGGTACTGACTCTATCAACTGCCATTGATCCATCCTGCTACTGAATATTGTGGGCCCCCGTAGCCAAGCACTGATCCATGAGGTGTAATCCTCAAGGACCTTGCCCCATATTTGTAGCTCTCTAGGGATACATCTCCAAGTCACACCACCTCACTCCTAGAGATACAGTTTCCATCATTTCAAAGTCTTCCTCCAGTCTGGAGGACAACTTGTAAATCTTGGTTGATGTTGCTTGTTGGTCTTGCTTCTCCTACTTGTCCTTCTTCTTGAGAGGACATTGAGTAATGTAGTGGCCAAACTTGCCACACCTGAAGCACTTGACCTTTGACAAGTCCTTCTTCTTCTTCTTATGCTCCCCCTACCCCTATTTGGGACCCTTAGATGCTAGGTCCATATTGTCCTCTTCCTTCTCACTCATCATTATCTTGTTGCTGCTACCAGTGATCGTGCTCTTTATTATAGCTTTCCTCAACTCCTCCTGTTGCAGAACAACCCACATTCTATATCAATTAGGTAAGGTGTCTCTGCCCAATATGATTTGGATAATAATTTTCCAATCCTCTAAGACATTATTAAGTGCCAATTGTACAAGCTCAGTGGGTTGGGGCACCTCCCCAACGAATGAAAATCGATCTCAAACCTCATGAATGTGAGTGAGGAAGGTATCTATGCCTTCATCCTTTTTCATCCTGAAGGTCTCAACTTCTCTTGCAGAAAAATCTTCCATTTCTCAGAATAACTCTGAGGGAGTGTGGAGAGAGCTACCCACATTGTCTTGGAAATATTATTTCCATAAATATACGAGACAATATGATCTCGAACTCCATCCAAAATCATTCGCTTTTCCTTCGCCATTTCCTTCTAGTATTCCTTTAATTGATCTGCATCCTGGGGAACTACTACCACATTGTCCACGTAGGCTTTCAGGCAATATTCATTTAGAAGGAAGGATATCATAGCCTTCTAGATGACATCGATGCAGGCTCCCTCCAACATATACTGATCTCTAAGACCATATGTGCTCATCTCTAAAATTGTCAAAAAATCCCTCTTTTCCTTTGCTTGATTGTTGGTTCTACTATACACACTCCCTTATGGAGTGAGAGAATCAGCACTCAATACTGCCAATCTGTTGCTATAAAAATCATATTTCTTAGCTCGAAACCCTCTGAGAAAATTTTTCCCTCCATTGTGTGTGCTTTTCTCTTCCACCCAACGTGGATTTTGTTGCTGCAAAACTCTTTGTGTCCAACCAGAAATATGCTCAGTGAAAATCTGAGTTGTTTTTTCTCCCTCTAACTATCGAAATCACTATCTTGGGAAAATGTAATTTTTCTGCCAATCCTACAACTAAAAATCAAATCTTTGCCCTAGCAATTTGGCCTGCCTCTCAATGAAATGTGTTGCCTCTAGGAATTTCGACCTACTGCTCCCTCTGAAGCTTCTCGACTGATCACTCGCGCTCTAATACCATGTGAAAATTTCATCTATCATAGCAACTAGAAATTATTTTCCTAATTGTTAATTTATTTATTGTCTGCTACGGAAAATACCAAATAATTCACACTGTGAATTTCACAAATAAAACTGCGAAAGAAAAATAACGTTAGAAACTCGAAAAATACTAGCACACACACAAACACATAAAAATTTTACATGGTTATTTTTGAACAATTATCCCTGGAAAAACCCAACTTGGGAAAACTGATGAAACATCTGAGGGTTTTATTATTATGTAGCAATTGAGTACAATAATCTGGATGCTGAAATTTGGCTATCATGTAGAGAAAATATTGGAAAAAATAATAGAGGTAAATTTACCCTAACTTTGCGAAATTCCAGCACTGGACTGCCTCTAAAAATAAAATCGTCCAACTAGCCCTGCGGAGAGCATGTGTTAACCTAAATCTTCCTGTTGCGATTGTTGCTCGAACTAACTGCTAGTCTAGTCATCCTTCCTATTGCTAACTAGGAAAATGTCTCTTCGACACTTTGGAACCTTTTCCTGGATTCTAGAACTGAAAATGTCTTCCTTCCCAGCAAATCCAACTGCCTTCTTGAGGCTCTACACTACCTCTGCGCAGCCTCCGGGAGAAATCTCGGCCTCTTGCAAATGCACTCGTTGGATCTAGAAAAATTCTTCCAGCCTCATTGTCTCTGCTTTGATCTCTTGCTCTTCGGCAACTGTTGTCGCTCTTTGGAAATCGATCTACCAAGGAAATCGAATTGCTAAAGTGTATTCTCTATCACCACATGGATCTCTTCTTATATATTATTGTTGGGGCTCCAACGACCAAGATTAAATCTTAATCGATAGCCCAAATCATTTTTGGATCGATCCATGTGACTTTCTAGAGAATTATCACCTTGTCTTAATTAATTCTTATTAATTAACCATATTTTCTAAGTTTAGACTTAGGAAACATTAAAAAATAGGTTAATAATCTAATTAAGTCATCTCTAGGTGGAATTTCCATAAACAATTTATGGGTTTTGGAGATCTTATGTATTCTAGCATCTCCACCAAGTTTCCTGACTAGAACACATTTGATGCTATAGAAACTAACATTGGGTGAACTCATAGCTCTTACAAGATGGAGGTTATATTCTTTGTGTGGACTAATTGTTCTTATAAGATGGAGGTGAAACTTGATTATGTATATAAATATTTAACTTTAAACATAAAAGAAAAGAGTTATCACTCTTCGTTTGACAACTAGAGTTATGATAGGGTTTCCCACTATTTAAAAAAGAATGTAACTGAAAATATCATACACAATATCATTAATTGCATCCCAGATACCATGTTTGATGACATGAAATTACATGTGTAAAACCATAATGAACTATGTTTTATAACTTTTCACATATCAATAAGATTATTTTCCAATTCATCACTATTATTATCGGTTGGTGATTCGTAAGGGGTTAGGCTTTCGTTCCTACTGGATACCTTTGAGTTGTGGGTTGTAAACTTGTTTCCTTCCGTCCAATGAAAATGAACTTTTGGCCAAGAAAAAAAAAATTATAACATACTCCAAACCAAAATTATATATATTTTTACTCCTAAGGGGCAGCTCAATTGGTGTTCAAAGTAATGTGAAATTTGTGAACACTAAGAGATCCAAGGCTCAAATCCCTTAGTTGTGACTCAGTTTATGGAGAGAAGGAGCTATGCGTCCCATAAACTATATTTTTAGTCTCGTGGATGTTAAAATTTCATTCATACTTATTTTTAGTCTTGTGGACATTAAAATTTCATCATATTTTTCAAATTTGTATTCTCGTTAAAATTTCACTCATTCTTCGAATCAAAGAAAACCAAAGCAATTTTAATGAAATACTCCAAACCAATTTTTTTTTTTTTACAATTTCCATTTTTTATTACATCAAATGTGTCCCTTTTTTAAATTAGTCACGCTAGGCATTGTTTACCTTTTTCATCTCCATATGTTTAAAATTTGACACCTTCAGAAGGATAACAACTAAGGAGGTTTTCAACTTTTGCTATTAATCGACCATTTACCACAAAAAAGTAATAATCGAAAGTTACAACGACCGGCCCAAGTTCAATATTTAGCACATATGATATTCTCGTTAAAGCTGGAATATCTTTGGATTCTACTACAATTGTCCCAGGTTTAATTTTCAGTTGGAATATAGTGGTGTTTACCACAGCTAGACTGGTTCACTTTCCCTTAGCCCGGATAGTTTCAATTCTACGTACAATACAAATTAAAAACACTAATAGATCTTCCATTTGCCACAACTAGTGATTGTATTATACTAAATAACTTGATGTTGATTTCTATTTTCTCATCTTATGTGTTAACTCTAATGCCATGAAATGGAAGAATAATTTTTTGTTATACGCTTGAAAAGATTGATTATATTTTTATTGAAGAAGAACGACTTGAATTATCCACAGTGTTACCAAAAAATTGTCAACTTTTCGAATCCCAACAAGGGTCCATCTTTAGGATATAAATTTTTGAATGAATGTTTTGAAAGAAGGATCATACCAATAGTAAATAGTAAAAGAAATAAAAGAGTCGATAAATAAATAAATTATTATTAATTTATTAGTAATTTTATTAGGTTTTTATTTTTATTAATAATTATTATTAATAATTATACATCATTTCTTAAATTATAAGAATAATAATAATTATTATTATTATTAATTATCAAAAAAAAAAAATTGGTTAAGGTTTGTGAAGAAATTTTAAAGGTTAATTATTTTAGTTTCGAAATATTTTGACATAGTTTTTAATTACTTAAATGAATAAAATTATTAGTATAATTATATTAATAATATTCCAACTCAATCACCATAATTACTAATTCTATAATATATTACTAATGTTATAAATTTAATCGAAAACATAAATTTTAATTTTAACGTCTAATTGAAAATTGTTAAAGCGAATTGATTATTTTATTTAAAAAACTTTTTATTGTATTTCCATGAGTGGGTCTAATGGTTAAGAGAATGTGTTTCCTCCTAAGAGGTCACAGGTTCAAAACTAGAAGGGGGTAGAGTATGTATGCCTTCGTAGACTTAGCAGTCAAATCGTTGCGCGGAGGTGGGTCCCTTGTCTCACAAATAAGGGGGTCCCATAGACCAATTTGGTGTTTGGCTTGGCCGTGACCTTAAAATTGAATAATAATAATAATAATATTTATTATTTTATCTAAAAAATATATGAAAAGGGTTAGAAATTTTATTAATAATTTTCATATTATTCTAATACAACACAACAAATTAATTTTTAATATATCTTTAATGTTATAAAATTAATCAAGGGCATAAATTTCAATTTTAATGTACTTTTGAATATTATTTAATTATGTTTATTATTTTATTTATAAATATTTTAATGATTAGGGTTAGATATTTATTAATAATTATTAATATATTAATTTTTACTAATTGTCAAATAAATAAAAATGAATAAGAATCAATAATTATTAATAAGAACCAGTAATTATTAAAAGAAAATTAATTATTCATATTATTTTTTATTATTTAATCTCCTTATGAGCTAGATTATTATTCACGTCTTATTTATTAATAAACTCTAATCCCAAGAGGGGAAAAAGAAAAATACCTGAGATACTATACATGTGAAGACGACAAACCATAAGAGAAAATTTGTCTCATCAAAGGAAGCCAGCTATCATTGATTTCACTTCTTGCATCACTATTGAGATTATGAGGGTGCTTAATAATCCCAAGAGCCTCTTTGATCTTCCTTCTTTGATAATTCTCCTCTCTGATGCAGGAGCACTAGGTTCCAAAATATACTTTATATTTTAATAGACATAGGGGGGTCTTATGATTTTAAATTCTTGTGTAATCCTTAAATAATTAGAGTGATTTTAATTAAATATGGAGAGAAAATTGTAAATGTTCCCAAGTGATTGGAGAACATGAGAGAATTTAATTAGTTAGGAATGTGAAGAGTCTGTTTTCAGTAAATTTAGGGATCAAGTCTAGATTTTAGGATTTTGAGGATCTCAAGAGTTTTGTTGAGTCATTGAAGGAGCTAAATCGATTGATTATCAATTTGTATAAATGTAAACCTCAATGGCATTCAGAAGCAAACCTAGAGAGATCCGCAGAGAGTTAGAAGTAGGATTTTGAACAAAACAGGGTTTTTGGTTAAGCCTTCAAGCAGTAGTAGAAAGGGCCATTGATTTGAATATCAGGCCAGGTGCAAGAAGACTTTTGTAATTGTTTGATTACCTAGATATATCTATGAAGGAATATGGTTTTTGGAATATATGTACATTGATTGATTGATGAAAATGCGTGAATAATTCTATAATTAGGGTTATTTAGAGTTTGTATATATATCTGTGAACACATATGAATTAAGGTTATATCGATCACTGGAAGGATCGATCATATAAGGAAGAAAACGATTTCTTCGAATTGGTATTTTTAATACATGTCTCAGAAGAATGTCTGATCAATGGAGAAATGTGGATCTGGGATTACTTCAAGTTTGAATTGGAGTAGATTCTCATTATGCAGAGTTGAATCCGGAACATCGGTGGAATCGAGAAAGAATTCTTCTTAGAATAAGTTCCTTTGTGGAACGAAATCTTAAATTGAGACAATGAAAAGAAGATTGGGTTTTGAAGTGAATTGAAGGCTTGATGAAACTGTGGCCATGGTTAGAAGCCTGATTAAGGGGAACGAAGGTTAAAGCCATAGAAGAGGAGCTTTTGTCTTATGCAATTGAGTGTTAGATTCCGATTCAAATATCTGGTTGGAGTCGTGAGTTACAACATGGCAGAATGGAGCGTTGAAACCATGGGGTTTGGAACGACATTCATGTCGAACCATGAATGAAGCCACCACGCAACGAATTAATTCAACAAATTTCTAAAGGTCCAACCAATATGTCGAGAAGGGTTTAAAGATTGGTGGAATGAAACCTTGATGGCGCAGTCAATTTAGAAGGAACCGGAGTGAGGTGCAGGTTCGAGTTAACAACAGAAACGGAGAATTGGGAGCATAAGCAACCAGTAGATCGTGAAATCACAAGCGGAATGCGAGTGTAAGAAGGCGAAACCAGGAGATATTCGGAACCAGGAGACAGAGTTGTGGAAAGCGGTTTCGAAGACCCCAAACCAGCAGTATCACACAACTTTTAAAATGGTAAGTTGTTTTGCAAAATGGAACGCAATGGCATTAGCTGCATGACGCGTGTCAAAGAGTGGTTTTCAAAAACCATTTCCATCGCGTAAAATTTGAGGGTTAAAACTCATACATCTAAGTTGCGCGATTATTGTCGGATGGGTTGGTTGGAGCGCAACAAGCTTGCAGCCGTCGGATGTCAAGGTAAGCCAAATACTGTGGGACCAAACGTTTATTATATTTATTGTGGGGGTTTAGCCAAAGTATAGGATAAGATGCGTGACCCGAAGACTTGATTTGGACCATTAGGTATCGAATGTTTATTCAATAGTCATGAAATTGGTCTATCATATGATTTAAATAATAAAGCTTGTAAATGGGATTGGATTGTAATTCAAATTAGTTAATTCAAATATTTATGAGTGGGCTTGCAATATGGTCTAATCATGAGGATATAAAGAGAAAGCTTCCGAATTTGAAAAAAAAACATTGGTTGGGTTTTATTTAAAAAGCATTTTATATGCTTTGAGGGTTTATAGCCTTTTAGAAGAAGCTTCCGCCATTATTATTGAAATCACCCAGCGGAGATGATTTGGGGCATTAAAATAGGGATGCATTATTGTTTGAAGAATTGAGAGTGTTAATGTGGGTTACAGGAGTGAGCCCGGGAATCATGTGGTATCAGAGCAGGAAAGGCTCTGTTTGAAGTAAAAGAAATTTTTGTAATTAAATCTGAATGAGTGCATGTGATGAGACAATGAAGGAAGATCATATTTTTAAATCTGATATGCAGCAGATACATAATTGCAGTGAGCAGGACTTGCAGAAATGAATGAAGAATAAGATCATGCAGGGATCTTGCAGGTAAAATAATTTTAAATCTGATTTTGAAATTATGATGACAGGATTATGGTTGCAGATATGATGAAGACAAGGTTTTGATGGTGATGGCAGTGAACCTGATATTCAACTAAAGGTTGGATAGGGAGAACAATTGTAGTGTTCCCAAGAGAATATGACTTGATGAGAAGTGTTTAACTCTGGTTTGAAGAATTGTTTGCAGAATTCAGATTACAGGAAATTGAAGAAATCTCAACAAAGCAGATCACAGCTTGGAGAGCAGTGATGAAAGGGTCCAAAAGAGGATTCTAAAGTGAAGAAGAAAGTGTGGCAGAACCTGGAGAATTCCCGACAGAGGTTGGATGAAAGAAGGACAGATGTGTTCTTGAAGAGTTGCAGAGTGAAGCCTAGAGAGAACAGAAGAGAGTGCTCAGCAGGTTCCAGCAGATAGGGGACCAGTACTTGCCAAAAGCCCAGATCCAGAGGAAAGGATTGGTGAGGTAAGTGGCAGCAGGAGAGCTTGTTGTTGCAGAGGCTTAGTGCAGCTGATGAGTGAGGAACTCATGGAGGAGAGGATGACTACTGACAGTAATAGAAGAGATGGCAGAGGTTCTGAGAGAGGCCACAACAGAAAAGAGAAAGAAGATGCCAGGACAAATGGCATGGGGAAGAAATTGACTGATGTAGAATATTGGAAAGAGTTAGCTGAGATCATAGAGTAGTTTAACAAAATGAATATGATGATAGAGGAAAGCCATAGATTTGGTTGTATCATGAAGAAGAGAGTAAAATGGTAGCCATTACAGTTGAGGTTGAGGCAAAAGGAGATTGCCTTATTGAGGAACTTAGAGCAGCTGAGTTGAGAAAATAAGTTTCTGGTTGTGAAGCAGAACAGAGTACAGGTGAAGAACACAGATCTATGAAGGATATTATGAACCATGATGAAGACTTAAGGCAGCAAGAAGTTTGTCTTGCTGAAGAGAAAAGCATTGATGATTTCCTGAGTTATTGGACAAGTCCAAATCAGCTGGATAATGTAAAGCCTTGTATTTTTGAACCTGACAATTGTGAGGTGATTACAGGTTCTACGGAGGAAGAGGAACTCAGAGTTCTTAAGTCAAGGATGGGATTTGAAGATTCCACATGCATATATGTTCAAAGGGAAGTGCTTGAGAAAGAAACCAAGACTGAAAAGTCTTGTGGTTTTAAAACTAAAGAGTTGTGTATGTTTGCAGGTACATCACAGGGAGATGAACAAGCTTTAAAGTTTGTTGAGGAGGAGAAAATGAATCTGAAATCTGTTCAGATCAATGCTGATATAGCAAGATCTCAGGAGGAATTGAAGACAAGGGAGTCTAATGAGAATATTGAGGCAAGAGATGAGGGATCATCTGATGATCGATCAAGAACAAGTGAAGGTATAAAAGGTTGTGTGAGGTTCCCAAAATATACTCCAATTGAAGTTGTTGAATTGTATAGAAGGTTGGATTTTCAAAGAAGAGAATTGGAGAAACAGAGGACCTATGCACAAGATAATTTTTTGGGGAAGCAGAGTAGGAAGGTCTTCATGGGTAGTGTTCATGAAGCAGATGATGGAAAGAAGGAGAGGCTAGCTGATAGTCTCATGGAGGATGCAAATCATCATACTGATGTGCTGACAGAGGAATTGGAAGGAAACTCAAAACAACATACTGATGTGTTATCAGAGGAAGAAGAGGTATTGAGGTCTTGTAATTTTTGTGCCGAAGTTTCATGTGTTATTTATGCAAGAAAAGAAGAACAGCAAATGGAAGTTGTCAGGAAAATTAATAAGAAGGAAACTATGTTAGCTAAAAACATAGTGAAGGATCATCATTTTAACATGGTGATTGGAACAGTGGAGATAACTCTAGAAGTTGAGGAGAAAGATAGTGAATATTTTCTGAGTCCTGAAGAAGACTTAGAGCTGCAGAGAGAATAATTGGTGATTGGATCATCAATTGAGACCATTGGGTCTTGTGATTTTGAAACTGACAATTTGATTGTGGCTACAAGTGATGCAGAAGACAATCCATCATTTGGAATTATCTTGCGAGGAGAATAATTGTTGCAGAAATAAGGTAAGACAGTCATCTCTCATATGCAGAGACTTGTTGTTGTTGGTGACAAGGAGGAGTTGGCTTGTCTGAATAGCCAAGAGAAGACTGGAGGGCAGATTTTTAAAACTGACACAGTGATGAAGAATCAGAATTCTATTCTGATAGAAGATTAAAATGCAGAGTTTGAATAACTTGATTTGATTTCCAGAATCAATCAAGGGGGTAAAGGACGATTACTGAAGATTTTCAAGGAAGAAGAAGAAGAATATGATGAACCAATTTTGCAGCATATTGATGAAATGCTTGAAAATAGATGGCTGAATTGTTTGCTGAAAATATTTAGAGAAGAGAATGAAATGGCAGAGCAGCAGATCGAAGTGTTTCCAGAGGAAATGTTAGAGCAACAATTTGAAGTGTTACTAGAGGAGGGAGAGACACAAAAATTTTGTAATTTTGGTGTTTGTTTTATGATTGCAGGAAAGACTAAAGAATGTTTGGTCTAGGAAGAGAGGAAAAGAGATGATGACAGTGACTAGAAATTTAAATACCTGTCCAGAGAATTGTTGAAGTCAGAGAATGAAGAAATTGTTATGGATGACAACCAGGAAGAGTTTTACTATTGCAGAGAACAAGAGGGTATGGATGATTGGATTGAGCAAGAAAGGGCTCAGCAAATAAGAACTCAGCAAGCAGAAGTAGAAGTTCAGCAATCAAGATGGAGCAGTATCCAGCAGTCATAAGACATATTAGATAAAGAAATTGAATTGATAAGAAGATTGATGGAGGAGGTGTCTCAAAAAAATACAGCAGCAAGAAAACAAAGAAGAAGCAACAACAAGAGAAATACAGTCACAGACTATGAAAGCTTAGCAAGCGGAAAGATGCAGCATAAAATATGGAAGCCTGGAGAAGTACAGGAGAATAATTTTGCAGCAGATGATTAGTTGTAGAACAAAGTGTGGGATCCAGGAAGGCAAGGACTGAAGGCACATGATCAGGAGATCATGATTAATTTTAACCTTGTGAGTCTGATGCAGGAGCATTAGGTTCCAAAATATAGTTTATATTTTCATAGACATAGGGGGGTCTTATGATTTTAAATTATTATGTAATCCTTAAATAATTAGAGTGATTTTAATTAAATATGGAGAGAAAATTGTAAATGTTCCCAAGTGATTGGAGAACATGAGAGAATTTAATTAGTTAGGAATGTGAAGAGTCATTTTTCAGTAAATTTAGGGATCAAGTCTAGATTTTAGGATTTTGAGGATCTCAAGAGTTTTGTTGAGTCATTGAAGGAGCTGAATCGATTGATTATCAATTTGTATAACTGTAAACCTCAATGGCATTCAGAATCAGACTTGGAGAGATCCGCAGAGAGTTAGAAGTAGGATTTCGAACAAAATAGGGTTTTTTGTTAAGCCTTCGGGCAGTAGTAGAAAGGGCCATTGATTTGAATATCAGGCCAGGTGCAAGAAGACTTTTGTAATTTTTTGATTACCTAGAGATATATATGAAGGAATCTGGTTTTTGGAATATATGTACATTGATTGATTGATGCAAATGCGTGAATAATTTTGTAATTAGGGTTAATTAGAGTCTATGTATATATCTGTGAACACATATGAATTAAGGTTATATCGATTACTGGAAGGATAGATCATATAAGGAAGAAAACGATTTCTTCGAATTGGTATTTTTAATACATGTATCGGAAGAATGTCTGGTCAATGGAGAAATGTGGATCTGGGATTAATTCGGGTTTGAATTGGAGTAGATTCTCATTATGCAGAGTTGAATCCAGAACATCGGTGGAATCGAGAAATAATTCTTCGTAGAAGAAGTTCCGTTGTGGAACGAAATATTAAATTGAGACAGTGAAAATAATATTGGGTTTTGAAGTGAATTGAAGGCTTGATGAAACCGTGGTCGTGCTTAAAAGCCCGATTAAGGGGAACGAAGGTTAAAGGCATAGAAGAGGAGCTTTCGTCTTATGAAATTGAGTGTTAGGTTCCAATTCAAATAGTTGGTTGGAGTCGTGAGTTACAACATGGCAGAATGGGGCGTTGAAACCATGGGGTTTGGAACGACATTCATGTCGAACCATGAATGAAGCCACCACGCAACGAATTAATTCAACATATTTCTAAAGGTCCAACCAATATGCCGAGAAGGGTTTGAATATTGGTGGAATGAAACCTTGATGGCGCAGTCAATTTAGAAGGAACCGGAGTGAGGTGCAGGTTCAAATTAACAACAGAAACAGAGAATTGGGAGCATAAGCAACCAGTAGATCATGAAATCACAAGCGGAATGCGAGTGTAAGAAGGCGGAACCAAGAGATATTCGAAACCGGGAGACAGAGTTGTGGAAAGCGGTTTCGAAGACCCCAAACCAGTAGTATCGCGCAACTTTTAAAATGGTAAGTTGTTTTGCAAAATGGAACACGATGGCATTAGGTGCATGATGTGTGTCAAAGAGTGGTTTTCAAAAACCATTTCCATTGCGTAAAATTTGAGGGTCCAAACTCGTACATCTAAGTTGCGCGATTACCATCGGATGGGTTGGTTGGAGCGCGACAAGCTTGTAGTCGTCGGATGTCAAGGTAAGCCAAATAATGTGGGACCGAACGTTTATTATATTTATTGTAGGGGTTTAGCCAAATTATAGGATAAGATGTGTGGCCCGAAGACTTGATTTGGACCATTGGGTATCGAATGTTTATTCGATAGTCATGAAATTGGTCTATCATATGATTTAAATCATAAAGCTTGTAAATGGGATCAGAATGTAATTCGAATTAGTTAATTCGAATATTTATGAGTGGGCTTACAATATGGTCTAATCATGAGGATTGAAAGAGAAAGCTTCCGAATTTGAAACAAAACATTGGTTGGGTTTTATTATAAAAGCATCTTATATGCTTTGAGGGTTTATAGCCTTTTAGAATAAGCTTCCACCATTATTATTGAAATCACCCAGCGGAGATGATTTGGGGCATTAAAATAGGGATGCATTATTTTTTGAAGAATTGAGAGTGTTAATGTGGGTTACAGGAGTGAGCCTGGGCATCACTCTCTGGCGTTAATTTTGGCATCTTCTAAACATATGTGATGCTTAATTTTTTAGGAGTGTTCCGCTAGCGCTGAGGTGCGAGCTCTCCCGTTCTTGATGTATGCTCCATGCTCTTTCAATATTTTTGCAGCGAATGCCCAGTTTCCCCAATATAAATTTTCCCACATGAACAATCAATCTTATAAACTCCTTTAAGTTGCTCGTGATTGATATTATCCTTAATTGATTGCATCCTTTGTCTTATTGTTCTTGCAGTGGAAAATTGCACGACTATGTCCTTCTTCCCCAAAACCTTAACAATCTTATATGTAACACCTTGGATGTACGGTAGGAAAACCCTACCACCTTTGTGTTGAGGTACTTGGTGCTCACAAGGAAGGACCGAACTCTCAGCTCTCTATATGGATTTTTTGGTATCTCTCTCTTTATATCCTATACCTTTAAATATAGAGGTCAAGTGTTTAATCTCATCACTGAGGTGCTCTGCGTCGGATATTCTAAGGGCTCTAACAGCAAGAGTATTAAAGACACCAAAATTTTGAGTCGAATGATGGTAGAAGTCAGCATGAAGATAGTTTTCTATGTGAGTTTTCTTTCTAAAAACCCGATGCCCCGATGTTCCATCCTTCTTTCTGCTAACAAGGACATCTAAAAATGGAATGCTATTGTTTTCTTCAACCTCCATAGTAACCTTAATTTCCAAGGAAATGGAATTAAGGTGGTTAACAAACATTTCAAGGTTATCCTTCCCATGTGTCCACTTTATGTTGGTGTCATCCACAAATCTCTTCCACCAAGTTGGTTTTAAGGGAGAGGAATCAAGGGCCTTCTTTTCAAACTTCTCCATAAATAAGTTAGCAACAATGGGTGAGAGTGGAGATCCCATTGCTACCCTGGATACTTTCTCATAGTATCCCCCTTGGAAGGTGAAAAAAGTGGACCTTAAACAAATCTCCGCAAGCTTGGTTGTCTCTGGAACAATGACTTCTTTTATAACCTCCACCGCCTCATCTAGAAGAATATTGGTTAATAATGACACTACATAAAAACTTACCAGAATGTCCTTGTCCTCAACCTTTTAATTTTTAATGAGCTTCACAAAATCAATAGAGTCCTTTATGAATGATTCAGTGTTTCCAACTAAGGGCTTAAGAATCTTCACAACATATTTTTCCAATTCATAGGCGGCGGATCATATGGTATTAACAATCGGCTTGACAGGAACACCCTCTTTGTGAATTTTGGGTAATCCATAAATTCTAGGGATGACCTCACAAGAAGGAATCCACTTATTTTTTAGTTTATCATCAAGCCTTGATTCCATGATTTCCTTCTTGACTTCTTTTATAACCATGGGCATGGGGTTAGAGCTAAGCCTTTAATAGCTACTACAACTTAGATGCTCATTCATTTTTCTTACATAATCATCCTTGTCCAAAACTACAGCAGCTCCTCCTTTGTACGCTTTGAGGACCACAATTATTTCATTATTGCGGAGGGTTTTAAGAGCAGAAAGCTCATCCTTACTAAGATTACTTCTAGGGGGCCTAGCTTTTCTCATTATAAGAGAGCACTCTTGCCTTAAGGCTTCTTTTTCATCCAAGGTTAAACCTTGAATCCATTCCTCCATGCTGCAAATGATGCTTTCTTTAGGGATGTTTCTAGGGGCAACAACAAACCCAAGGCCCTTGCCGAGGAGATATTTATTTTAGGACTAGAAATATATAACTATATTTCTTCTCTTATTCATTTCTGAAGAAAGTAGTCATTCAGAAACCAATTATTTATACAATATATTTACTTTCTTCTTTGATTTTTTGAACGAAGTAAATAAATATTCATACAATGTATTTTATTTCTTCTTGTTGGAACAGGGTTCCCTAATCTACGTTTTGGATATAATTTTGTAGTAATTGGTCTTGCGTAGGGTTTTTGAGGTGAGTCAAAGCCCCCAATGTTTTTTAAATGGGTCAAAGGGTAGACCTAGAGTCCTCAAACCACAGTTTGCGGACCATAGGATAACAAAGGCTACGATGATTTAAATAGATAAATAGTTGGGTCTAGTAAGAAAGAAGTAAGTAAGATTGATGCTGCAAATGAACTGTTGAGATCTGTCTTGGGTTGTTTTGGGTAAGGAATCCTGCTGGCTATGTGCGTGGAGATCCTTAGTCCTGCTCTGTTCAGACCTCGCTGGCTGTGTGCGCGGGTTGTGTCTTGGGTTTGTAATTGGGTTTTTGGATACTAATGAATGTGGAATCTATTTGAAGTCTCTTTATGATATATGGGTTGATCCTGTTATTACTGTAGTGCATCTATGTTATTTATTTAAGCTGCGAATGTATCTGTGATCTATGAATTAGCTGCGATTTCAATGTTATGTGGTGATAATTGTTGATGCGCACGTGGATGCGAATGTATTGATTAGATTTGTTAATGATAGTAGCTTTGTTTATGGTTACATGTTGATTATACTATTAAAAGCTCGATAATAGGCTTTTTTCTGTGTGAACTATATTCAATGAAAATCTACCTGAATTACCTACTCTCTCCCAAGGTGCGGAAACCTGATTCCAGCACCCTCCCATACTACTTCGGGTGAGACCTTGGCCTGCGAATGTAGGTCATTGCCGAAAGGGCCAGTAGTGTAGGGGTTTGTTGGAAAACCTTAACTCTAAACCTGGGTCAGGACCCCTGAAGCCAACAAAAGGTTCTGTTGTCAGGACCGGGAGCATTTTGAGAGAGAGATCGGGTAATGCCACGAGGCCGTTGGAAACCTGAGACATTGGCGCTCGAAGACTGGTTTGAAAGACAAATTCAGGAATTTTCTGTAAAAGAGAAACGCAGCACGAAGCTAACAGTTGAGAAGTGGAAAAACAAATTCATTTTCATCGAAGTATATGAAATTTTTTTTGTAACATTTGCGCACGAGCTCCAGGAGTGGTTAGCAAGGCTCGTATAATTCCAGATGTGTTGGAAAGACAATCATATTACGCAATGGAGTCCGGAATTAATTCAACAATTGGAGAAGACTGACAACACAATCACCTGTACGGTAGATCATTGGGTGGATAGCGTGCTAGTAGGGTTTGTAACGGAATTCGTAGTCGATCAGTTCGTATCCTACTCTAAGGCGGAGCGGAGGTTCTTCAAAGGATTATGGGGTAAGTTCTTGCAAACATTGCCATTGCTAATTAAAATATTACTGTGCGAAAAAAGGCATTCTGTGCAGCCACACCGAATGAATGACATTTGATTAGAGCGAGAGTACAACATGAAGTGTTAAGTACTACCAAACCAACCGAGAAGGGGATAGATCCATCTATAGCCCATTAAGAGATTCGGTTGCGCAAGCAGGAAGTAGTCCTCTAGCTACACCACCGTCGAGTCAGCATAAGGGCAAGAACTCCCCCACACCTCTGCCACCACTGGAAGAAGATATGGCCGCACACATGACGCTACCCACCTTCAAGGGTATAGGAGATGAAGATATGGACTGATTTTGGTTCGTAGCGGAATCATTATGGACTACGTAGAATGTGGCTAGTGATGTTGTAAAAAGGGCACAGCTATCCCTCGCCTTTGAAGGGAGGGCCCTGGATTGGTACATGGGGTATGTAGGTGAGCATGTGCATCCATTTATTCAAGAGATTAAGAATGCTTTAAGACAACAGTTCTTGAAGCCTAAATCCTACTCTTAGCTGGTGTTTGACTTGAAATACTTTAGACAAGGACCCACTGAGTCAGTATGGGAGGTTGATCAATGGCTGAAGAAAGTTATCAGGGATGGGGAATTTTAGTATGATGATAGACAGCACAAGGAATGGTTCATCGCCATGTTATTACCTCACCTGCACAGACCTATGGGTCAGCAAGCGAATGAGACGCAAGAGAAAGCCTTGGATATTGCTATGAAGCTAGAATCTGTGCCAAGATACGATGCCCAGTTTGGGGTACAGCAGATCCAGGTAAAGCTGGAGGCAATGCACCTCGAAATACAAAATCTACAGAAAGAGCGAGGAAAAGAAGCTAGCCCAGACGTATGGTGCATAAGATGTAGGGTTTCCGGCCACACCAAGTATTAGTGTCCTCTGGTGGCGAACTACATGCAGGCTGGGGGGCCATCCCATTGCGTCCTAAAGATACTATGGGACCAAGCGGTCCGACGTTATGGTGCGCTGACTATCGTGTAGCTGGACTACATTATACCAACCACTGCCCCCATCTTGGTGCTTATGTTCCAGAATTGAAGCAACAATGGTGTCGCTTCTGCTCATCTGTGGGACATGACGAACATAACTGTTAGACATATGACTTAATGATAGACCGAGGAAACCTATACAGGGTACAGGCTAACCCTTCTTCACCATTATCTCCCTCAGGCAGAGGAGGCTCCCTAGACAAAGGCATGGGAGGGGGAAGGGATGGAGGCGTAGGTCGGGGAAGAGGGAAATTTATCTGTTACAACTGTGGAGAAATAGGGCACTTTGCAAGGGACTATCCAAAACCTGCACGAAAATCTTGCTAATATTGTAGACAATCGGATCATGTGATTGAATATTGCCCAGTACTGATAGCAAAAATGTAGGAAAAACAGCAGACACCAACGCATAATTTGTAGAGGGTTAAGGTGGAACTGCGTGATGACAGACCAAGTATTAATTCCATAACACGCAGCAGCATGGCTACTAGAGGAGATGAGGAGAAAGCTGCAGTCGAAACCCTTATCCAGAAAGTTGCTATCAAACGGGAAAGCTTGGACCTACAGAAGGAGAAATAAACCTTAATCGAAGCTCGCAAAGGCTTTATCGAGGATGAGGCATCTACTTCCAAGGCTCCAACAAACCTAAGAGCGGATGATGAAGTTAAACCACTCCTACAAGCATGTATGAAGCTGCTACACAACTAGAAGGTAGTATAAAATATTCCAAGCACTAATAGACAGTTGCGCAGAAAGAACTGAACCTCCCACAGACGTTAAATATGTTCACAAACTGTACAAGCATATGAAACGCATAGGGTGGGAAATTCAGCTAACAGCACATATCAGCGACTATGAAATGGGTCAAGTCATCCTGGATTTGGGGTCTGATGTGAACATCCTGCACAAACATACATGGCAGAGGATGGGAGAACCTAAGCTGAAATGGTCCACTATACAGTTGCACATGGCTAACCAACAGAAGATCATACCATTGGGGAGACTGTCAAAGATTATGGTAGATATCGCAGGGGTTAAGGTACATGCGGATTTTGAAGTAATTCAGATTGTGGAGGATGCGGACCCTTATCCTGCACTCCTGGGACTGGATTGGGCGATAGAAATGGGAGGCATTATCAACTTGAAGAAAAGAAGCATGGTTTTTGAGAATGAGGGTACAAGACTGATAGTCCCTCTAAACCCTGCGGAAGGAGAGCGGTATATAGAGCCTGTGCGCGAAGAAGATGACATGGATCATATTTATAAACTCACCGCCTTAGATGAAGAATGGATTAATCCTACAACTGATGTTGTTCTTTGATAGGAGAAAGACAATGAATACCTCTCTAAATCCGATGGGGAGATTGAAAATTTGCAGAATCGGTTACATGATGTATCTGCGCTACGATGTCTTAGGATCACAAAGAGCTTCCGGTGTATCTCCTCAAAGGTAAGAGAGTTTCATTATTTTGATGGGTCTAGTAGTATTAGGGATTTTCTGAGAACATTTGAAGCAGAAGTCCCAAGGGAGTGAAGAATGTGGGCACTTAACCTAGCCATGCGCACAACCTCTGCGCGGTGGTGGGAAACTCATAAGGGGACGTTCCAGGATTGGGAGGAATGCCGAGAAATGATGATCCTATGGTTCGAACCCTCGGTTCACCTATGCATGGAGACTTTCCTGGGCCAAGGAGTCTTGCACAAGCACGTGGCCGCATGGATGGAGGTATGCTGTGAAAGGACCATGGACGAATGGCTCCACTTGTTTATTCATGCCTTGGGGCCAAACCCCACTACATGGTATCTGGATGCAAAACTACATCAGCGTACCCGCCACTGGGAGACCATGAAGGACGATTTTGTGGGGACATTCAGGTTGATAGGCGGAATTGAGGCACTAGACAAGGCCCTGCATGATATAGATGCCCTAGTATTTGATGAATCACGCCTGCGTGTGGAGTACAGCGCACTATCTTGGGATACGCAGATACAAGATATTGTTAACTACCATAATCTATCAATGGAGGAATGTGATGAAGACCCGCGAAATAACATTGTCCAGGAATCGGAGGGAGAACGCGTAGTTTTTGGACCCCCACTGCATACTGTCGATGTGACCAAGCCTCTTAAGCTAAAAGAAGTCAACATTGGAACAGAAGAACAACCTAAGCTAGCTAAAATTGGGGACTATTGGGATGATGATACTATTGGGAAATTTGTTAAGTTTCTCACGGAGTACCAGGACCTGTTTCCTACAAAATTCTCAAAACTCAAGGGTATTACAGGGGACCTAGGGGTCATGCGCATCACACTAAAACCAGATGTGCGCCCTGTTAAGCAACGACCATACCGATTGAAACCCCAAGTATAAACAGAAAGTCAGGGAAGAAATTGAAAAAAATGATAGCCGCAGGTTTCATCGAACCAGTAGAATAGTCAGATTGGGTAAGCCCTATGGTTGTCCAGGAGAAAAATACTAAAGGAGAAATAAGGATCTGTGTTTACCTGCGCAAATTGAACAATGTCTGCATCTATGATCCCTTCCCTATTCCATTCTTTGACGAAATTCTCGATAGTGTGGGAGGACAGGAAGTGTACTTGTTCACTGATGGGTTTTCGAGCTACCATCAGATCAGGATTGCACCTGAAGATCGCAGAAAAACTACGTTTGCCACTGAATGGGGATCCTTCCAGTACATTGTCATGCCGTTTGGGCTCAATAATGCCCCTACCATCTTTTCACGGGTAGTGGTCGCAGTGTTCAAGGAGTTCAACCACAAGTTCTTGGAGGTATATTTTTATGATTGGACAATATTTGGTTTGGTAAAGAAGCATGTCTTGAACCTGCGCATGATGTTGGACGCCTGTAAAAAGCACCAGATTTCCCTGAATATTAAGAAATGCATATTTTGCGTACCTTTCGGGATCTTGTTAGGCCACATAGTCTTTCGACAGGGACTAATGGTGGACCCTGCCAAGGTAGCAGTTATCATCAACCTAGCAGTCCCTACAACTGAGAAACAGTTGCGCTCTATCCTCGACCACACGGGCTACTACAGGAATTTCATTCAAGGGTACGCACTGATCGCGACACCCATGGAGAAGTTTCTAAAGAAGGACATTTCATTTTTTTGGGATGCGGAGTGTCATAAGAGCTTTGAGCTTCTCAAGGAAAAGATGGTTTCTGCACCTATCCTTGTATTTCCTTACTGGGAGAAGGTTTTCCATGTCCATGTAGACGCTTCAGGGATCACCCTGGGATTTTTCCTTACACAGCCCAGGGAAGGGGACATTGACCACCCGGTTGCATTTTCTAGTAGGAAACTCTCTAGTGCGGAGCATAACTACTCCACTACTAAGTGCAAGGGGCTGACCATGGTATATGCCTTGCAGAAATACCGACATTATCTATTGGGAGGGCACTTCAAGACGTTCACGGATCACTTAGCTTTGAAGTACCTAGTGAATAAGCCTGTGTTGGGGGGGGGGGGGGGGGGAAGATTTGCCGATAGCTACTGCTATTTCAAGAATATTCTTGATTTTGAGATTATTGTGAAGCCGGGGAAACTAAATGTTAGGCTGGACCATTTGTCCCAAATCGAGAGTGGTGAAGAACCAACCAACCTAGAAGAAGGACTACCCGATGCGCAGCTATTTTCTATTAAGGTGGTTGATGCGCACTTCGCCGATATCATTCACTTCTTAACTACGGGGATGGCGCCTGCAAAATATTCGGTACAACAGAAAAAAGAGCTGGTAACCCGCGCTGCAGACTTTACCATCATAGCGGGCCACTTGTATAAGCTGGGAGTTGATGAGGTACTACGAAGATACGTTCGGGAGCATGAAAGAGAAGCCATCTTAGCAGAAGCCCACAAAAGCGTAGCAGGAGGTCACTACGCAGGGAAAGCAACGGCGCAGAAGATCTTGAGAGATGGGCTATGGTGGCCCACACTACATAGTGGCTCTCATGACTATTACAAAGCCTGTGACACATGCCAAAGGAAAGGAAGACCGTCGCGCAGGGACGAAATGCCCTTGCATCCATAGATGGCCCTGCAAGCATTTGACAAATGGGCCATAGACTTTGTTGGACCCATCAACCCACCAGGGAAGAAGACAGGTGCCCGCTACATCATCACTGCCATGGATTATGTAACCAGATGGGTTGAGGCGCAAGCTGTGAAAGATTGTACTATGGACACCGTTGCACACTTTATTTTGGAACATATTCTAACTAGGTTTGGTTGTCCAAAGATCTTAATGAGTGACAGAGATACGCATTTCTTTAATGAAACAATACAAGCTTTAACTGAGATGACCTCTGAAGAAGAGGGATCTAATAAAGTCCGGGAAATAACCCCTATAGTGGAAGAAGTCCTTTCCACCTCAGCCACGCGGAAAGGCAAAGAGAAGGTTAAACAAGCACGGTGGGCGGGTGGAAAGCCTCGCACTTCCCCTCAGATTCGGCAGTCCCCTAAGAAATTGCCTAAGAAGAAATCGCATGTTTCCCCTCTGAACCCCATGGCGCTCACAGCAGAAGGTCTACAAGTGACCCCGTTGACTTGGTTACCACCGTATATTCGGCCACGCAGAACAGTGACCCGTATGCCCAACGTGGATGTTGTTTGTTCCTGTCTTCAGACATTGTTGGTCCCCAAAGATGTGTCGCATCTAGGAGATATGGTTGGCCACCTCCCCCACATCACGTTTGATGATCATGACTTGGGTAACCGGGATGCTTTTCCTTCGCTAGCTCCATACCTGTACTTATAAAAATTCATCGAAGATGGTGTACCCAAAGTAGAGCCAATGCTTTGGGTCAAGGGACTGGGCGGTGCCGGAATTTTGAACTTACTGCACCTCCCTCACTTTGGTCATTACAACATCACCAGCCTCGTCATTCATCAATTGCTAGCACTTGTTCACGACAGTTGATTATGGCTCCGAGGCCGCATACCGATAGATGCTGCTCTCATTCACCGTATTACTAGCCTACCTAGGAAAAAGATTCGACCATCATCTTGCTAAAATTGTCCGAGACAAGTACGCAGTTAAGCGTAACAGGTGGGGCTTCCTGATTGATACAATCAATGACCTTGGTACACCTTTGGGTACTCAGATCCTGGCTTGCAAGGTGATGCAAAATTTTAGGCAGTAACCACCCCTGCTCATGTAATTGAAGTTGCGGGCCAGTGTGAAAAGGGCATCTGCTTTAAATGGTCCTAGTACGTGGTAGAATAATTCCTCGACAATGTGCTTGAGGCTCAGGAGCACAGCAAAGCATTCTACTATTCATGGCTAATTCTGTTGATTGTATTAGTTGCCTGGGAGCTCCCAAAAGACGCAGTCTTTCCCCCTGGAGTCTGGCATGTGTGAAGGAGCGCGGTTTTCCAACCTCTGAGATTCCAAGGACCCCCAGCAAGTTGAGGAAAATAAGACCTTCTGGCTACTCTACGAGAGTGCTCTCTTTGCAACCATTGATTCCTAGGCACGCCTATCCCCAACTGTCTACGACAAGTACAAGCGCATCACTGCATTCCGAGTAACAATGCACAATGTGCAAATTCGGGCTCATAAGGAATGTACTTGGAATAATATCTGCCATATATGACTACCGAAGCTGAAATTGAGCAGGTCATCAGAGCTTAGCCAGCGGAATGGAAGGTCGTCGCCCCACCCACCACCCTCAATGCAGAAGGTACGTCTGGCCACCCTGTAGTATCCTAGCCCACAGTTCCACTCAGCTCTGCAACGGCGCCAGAGAGTCCTACCATGCCGCCTGAACCAAACTCCCCGCTAGACAAGAATCTCACCGATGAAGCCAACGCAGGTACGCCGGTCGTACAAAATCTCAAACGGCCCTGCGAATCATCCCACGAACCTCATAAGAAGCAGAAAGCCACTAAGACTAGCACCAACGTGGCGGATACCTTAACGGAGGAAGATCTGGACAAGATTTTTGATGTTGTCACCATCGCAGCTACTCATCAATGGATTACTTGGGAAGAGAAGAACAAGGTTGTGATGGAATTTTTCCAGATAGAACTACGAGCCCTTCAGCTCAGAGCGGACACCCTTCAAGCTTTCGTTGATCAAGCGAGGCAGAATCAAGCGAGCATGGATCAAGCGGGGCAGCTGGGCCAGCAGGACCTCGTTATGGCCCTACCAACCACTAAGGACAGTCGACCCTGCCAGCTCCCAGGCGCTACCCTTACAATGGAACCCACTGACCTCTGCAACCAAGTCCGGGGATGCCCAGTCACCCTTGATGTTAGTCGATTAGCCAACGAACAGTTGCGTGAGCTATTTACCGCCATCACCAGTGAGTTGCAGCACTGGGAACTTCGCGCGCAGCAACACCTTAGCGCAGCCGAACGGACTATTGCGACCAACGTTGCTAAAGCTGCCCAAATCCAGGCCGCGCATACCACCAGCATCGCACAGCAAGCTTCCTTGGAACAGCTTATCAATCGACTATGCGAAGATATGCTAGGGGTGATTCCTGCTTCTGCTAAGCCCTAGGCTAAGATTGAAGGTCTGATAGCTGCTTTGAAGGCATCTCAGACTGAGGTATCAACTGTCAGGGTTGAGTTTGAACTTCAGATTGCTTCATTTCAGGCCAAACTCCAGCCTGGCACCCCCCTGAAGAACACGCCCAGCGAGGCGCACTAATTACATATGCCACTGCTACTATCATTGTGCACATCAGTCAAGGTGTTATGCTGCTTGAAAATGCTATGGAGATCTGGTCCCAGGTGCAGCATGATCCTCTCCTCCGCGAGATGAATCAGGAATTGACTCAGAAGGAGCAGGACATTGAGTAGTTGGAAGCTACGATGTCCACCCTCGTTCCAGCTCAGCGCTTTTCACGACTTCAAACCAGCCATGCGCTTCGTAGTGACATCGTTGCGCTCCAGCGTAAAAATAAAATCCTCAGCGACCATCTGACACCCTGGTCGGAGGACGCCCTAAAGCTCTCACAGTACATAGACGGGGCGATCTGATAGTTGAACCAAGCTCTTGACAGTGTCATCGTTGCCTTGAAAAGACCAACATCTCAGAAACTGGTGGAGATCGCACAGACTGCCGCCATGCAGAGCTTTCAAGTGTTGCCTCCGCTTACTACCGCCATGGAACAACTCAAAGAAAGGATGAAGGTCGCACCCGTGCTATGACTCGAGACGAGTCACAAGATTGTGTTGGGGGCTTGTTGGAACGGGGTTCCCTAAGCTGCGTTTTGGATATAATTTTGTAGTAATTGGTCCTGCGTAGGGGTTTTGAGGTGGGTCAAAGGGTAGACTTAGAGTCTGTGGTTTGCGAACCATAGGATAGAAAAGGCTATGTTGATATAAATAGATAGATAGTTGGGTCTAGTAAGGAAGAAGTAAGTAAGATTGATGTTGCGAACGAACTGTTGAGATCTGTCTTGTGTTGTTTTGAGTAAGGACTCCTGCTGGTTGTGTGCGCAGAGATCCTCAGTCCTGTTGTGTGCAGACCCCGTTGGCTATGTGTGTGGGTTGTGTCTTGGGTTTGTAATTGGGTTTTTGGATACTGATGAATGTGGAATCTATTTGAAGTATCTTTATGATATCTGGGTTGATCTTGTTATTATTGAAGTGCATCTGTGTTATTTATTTAAGATGTGAATGTATCTGCTATCTATGAATTAGTTGTGATTGCAATGTTATGTGGTGATAATTGCTAATGCGCACGTGGATGCAAATATAGTGATCAGATCTTTTAATTATAGTAGCTTTGTTTATGGTTACATGTTGATTATACTGTTAAAAGCTCGATAATAGGCTTGTTTCTGTGCGAACCTGATAGATTCAACGAAGATCTACCATAATTACCTACTCTCTCCCAAGGTGCGGAAACCTGGTTCCAACACCCTCCCATACTATTTCGAGTGAGACCTTGGCCTGCAAAAGTAGGTCATTGCCGAAAGGGCCAGTAGTATAAGGGTTTGTTGGCAAACCTTGACTCCAAACCTGAGTCAAGATCCCTGAAGCCAACACTTCTCTTATTCATTTTTGAACTATTTAGTCATTCAAAAACAAGATATTCATACAATGTATTAACTTTCTCCTCTGATACATTTTTGAACTTAGTCATTCCAGAACTAAGTGTCACCCTATTAAATTCTCTTTATATATTTTAAATTTAATTCAATGTCATAAAATGGAAGTATAATTTGCTAGAGAAAATCCATTACTTATTTTCTTGTTTTAAGTTGGTTGCCTTTTTTATTTTCGGGAACTTATTGATTTTTATTAGTTTAGGTTAAATTTATTTGAAGCTTATTTGGGTGACTTTCCTTTACATTAGGGTTAATTTGATTCATAGTTACCCAGTTTTTTCAATACGAAAATTCAAGCACTTGATTAGTATATCAAATAATTCGGCAAAAATTCGATGCGGTTTATATGGTAAGTAGTTAATCGTTTGAATGAAAGGGATCAGGCTGAGTTTAAACGAATATCGCACGGATTTGGTAACTTCCACGGGCTCAGAGTTTAACGGACATCCACGTGGATTTGGTAATGCCCATATGTGAATGGCTAGAGTGATGTCCTCTAAACCCAAAATATAAATGGCGGCGGGATCACAACTGGCAAAGTTCCTAATGTTTGTTTTGAATTTCATTGTTTCTTTCAAAGGTTTAGAAAGTTACTAAAGCAAGAAAGAACATTCCAATTTTTTGTTTTGAATTTCATTGTTTCCTACAAAGGTTTAGAAAGTTACTAAAGCAAGAAAGAAAAAAATTGAGATATGGAAGCGAAATTTTATATAAGTTTTTAATATTTAATTTTTAAATATGTATTAATTATGAAATGAATTTATAAAGACTTTAAAATTAAGAATGAATTTTAAATTAAAGTTTTGAGTTAAAATAAAGTAAAATTTTGAGAGAAGAGTAAAGTGGTTTTTTTTTTAATAGTAATTTTAAAATTGTTTATATTAGTCAAAATTAATAGAAATTATTTAAATTTCAAAATTAATGGGAATAAAATGAACAAAATAGCTTATTACAAAAAGAAAATTATATATTTCTAAATGTTTGTTTAACATGTATATTATCATTTTTTTTTCATAATTGAAAATTATTTTTCATTCCAAAATTTGTGTTAAATTATATATCAAATAAGATGTTTATATTTTATAAATAGAATGTTTATATTTTATAAATAGAATGTTTATATTTCATATCATATTTCACTTGTTTCTATATGATATGCAAAGATATGCTTGTGTGAGTTTTTTTAGCAAGAAAAAAACTAACTATCTTTCATTGAAATAATAAAAGGTAGTTATATCGATCATAGTTTTATATCTTTTGTCAAAGAACTGGAATCCATATTAAGAGAAAAAAGCTCACCTTGCAGGGAAAAACATTCCAATATCTAACAGAAAAGCAAAGCACCCATACATAAGAAACTACAACCCAATGAACTACAAAAATATCTAACCTAAGCAACAGAAGAAACAACAAAAATATGATCAGTGATTGGACTTGTGGTCCACCTACACAACCGATCCTCCCATATATATTGCAGGAAACGTATCACAACTCCCAAGACACAACTAACAGTGTTTCCCGATGATCCGGGAATGGAAAAAAAGGTAAGCCATTAAACACAAAAAACTTCAAGCATTGAGGAGGATGCCATCGACAAAAGCCAGAAATGCAGAGCACCCACGTTTGGATAAGCGGTCAGCCACCGAATTATGTTCTAAATAAATATGCTTTGAAGCCAACATGGAGAAGATTTATTACATCTAATGAAATAAGTTAGAAAACCCATGTGCCCATTTGATTACAGATTTGGAGTCCAAATCCCCAAGAAACCAAAAACTCCTCGATAGCCAGCCAACAAACACATTCTAGAATTCCTCACAGAGCAAGAAACTATGCTCTTTTGTTTGTTCCTGGCCCCAACTAACTAAAATTTGGTCTCCCCAAATACCAAAAACTCCTATATAGCACATTCTAGAATGCCCCAAAGAGCAAGTGCTTTGTTGTTTGTTCCTGAAACCCCAACCAACTAAACTGATATGACGTTCTGAGATCCAGTGCAATGTCTACTCCACACCCGCAAAAGCCTTTGTTGAAGCACCATAAAAAAAAAACCCATCGGTGACAATCCAATCTAACTAAACTGCTTATTCTCCATTGTGGGTTCCGAGTCCATGGCCCAATCTCTTAGATGTATGTACTCCACCAAATACCCCAAACAATGTAAAAATTGAACACCCTAAAATGCCTTATGTCCTGTTAAAGATTAATATTTAGTTAGGAGTTAGTTTCTAGAGGAATTAATTAAAAATTAGTTGAACAATTTTTAGGTTGTAACTGTTTCTCAGATGTATATATATTCCTCTATAATAAAACTTGTTTTGTAAAAAATGTTTTGTTTGTGGTGTGTTCTCATAAATTTGGTGTTTTCTCTTATTTTTGTGTGTTGTAAATTTGTCATGGTATTAGAGCCAAGGAGGCGTTTGAGCGTTGTTTGTTTTGTTGAGTCCTAGAGTTGTTTGTTTTATTGTGTCCTGGAGCTCTGTCATAGACTGTCGCTCATTGAAGAGAGAGAACGGAAACACTGTCATTGTTGTAGTTGAAGAAGGTCAACTATCAGTTGAAGACGGACACCGCTAGAGAAGAGAGGCACGAGATTTTGTCACCCTGCACGCTGAATCTCCTCGTCAAGCACTGCCAAGAGGTTTTCTTCGTATTTTGGCTTGGCTGTTGTTGGAATAGTCGCTCGTCTTGGAACCCATGTTTTTCCTTTCGTTATTTCTCTCCTGCAACTGTTTCAAAATGCAACCCCAACAATTGAATGAATTAATCTCTGTTGCTTTAGGGCTTTGAAGGCCACTAGTGCAACAGATGAGGGAACCCTCTGAACAACATAAAACAGAGCCATTCTGACAAATATTTCTCTATGCAAAATCGAAATCATAGATATAGTTATAAAAAAGAGTGGCTAAGTGCTTGGCGTTCTTGGCGTTCCGCAACCGAGTGGCTTAATCCTGCATTCAAACCCACCTACGTTCGACCCCACTACATGCGTGAAGAGGACTGTGTTTGACCTACGTTCCACCCCATTGCATGCATGAAGAGGACAGGGCTCTCAATTCCTGTAAGTTGTGAAATGATGTCCATGCTTAGAAATTATAGTGGTTTTCCTCAAGCTTATTCTCATATTTCCTTCTCTTAAGTTACTAGCTCATGGTGTTGTTCCTTTCTTCCATCAATTAAAAAATTCCTAAGCCTCTATGTATCGATGCTTTTTTCCTCCCTAAAACGACAAATACCCTGAACTTTCACTCAGCGGTTAAATACACCCATCCAAAATGAGCGAGCCGACTTGGTGAGAATCGACCCCAAGATTGTGTTTTCACTACCATGAAATCTAATCGCAGTTGGAAAAGGATTCATATTTACTTTGAAGTTTTTAAATAGGTGTTGATTTGAGTCAGATTTCTAATTGCTTTAAACATGGATTCAATGTTATGAAACCAGCTCACCAAATAGAAGAAAAGAGAGATCAACAACTTAGAAATCAACCTCTTCGAGGGGTTAACCTCCTTTACATTACATAAATGAATAATTCTTGGATGATACAAAAGACAAAGTCTCCTTTCTATATATATGATTCCAAAGGGTCACAATACAATCCTAGTCGACATAACAATAACAATAGTGGGCTTCTATGGGCACAATAATAACAATATGGGGACTACATGGGCACAACAATAACAATAAGGGGCTACAAAAATAATAACAATAAGGGGATACGCTAGTATTATAGGGACCTAACATTCCCCTCCTTCAAAAAGGTGTTGTTCTCAATGCTTAATTAATTTTGGATGCTTATGTATAAAATTCTCATCCTCCCATGTGGAACCTTCAGCTGCTAAGTTCTTACACTTGATGAGATACTCTGAAATTGATCGATTTTGTAGCTGTCGAGTTCTTGTTTTTGTGACTGCTTCAGGTTCTAATATTATTTTTCCGTGTTCGTCAATTTCTCACAATATTGTTTGAACTTGGACTTGCTCCATCTGTAGGATCCACGTCATTGGATCCTTGCCTTCAAAATTCCTCATATTGATATTTGGAATATGGTAGGTCATAAATCCAACATTAGAGTCTATAAAATCATGATTAAAATTTCTTTGTTGTCATTATAAGTTTCATCTACTACCTTTTTGCCATTAGGAATCATTTCTTGTAGCAACTTTGTCAAACCTTCCTTCAAACCTTCCATGTATGTTTTTAAATCATTATTCATGTCTTCCATGTTGCCTTTCAGTTTCTTTTCTATACCATCTATCTTAGCTTGCAATCTATTCTTCAAACCATCCATATTAGCTTCCACTCCTTTCTTCAAACCATCCATCTTAGCTTCCATTTCATTTTTGGTTACTTTTTGCAAGAGCGAAATTTGTTGCAGTTGGTCTCATAATTTTGATATATCATGTTGCACTTCTTCCTCTTCATGAGTCATAGTAGAGATTTCTAAGGGCTTAATGGGTGTTGAATTCTTTTTAGGAGGCATTTTAAAACCCAATACTGATATATATGCTTTAATATTCCCTTTGATTCACTTCAAACTGATTTTTCAAACAAGACTTATACAATTTTTTTTAAAAATACACACATTTTTCTTTCTTTCGAGGAGCTCGATATTGAAACTAATGTATCTTCATAATTTCTGATCCCCAAAAATTTATCTTAATTCCTTTAATAGCCCTCTGAATCTTCTTTTCAATGCCACAGGTCTGACCTGATTTGGATTCTTCATGACAAAGTTATGCCCAATTTCCTACAATGACCTAATTATGGAATGGTTCAGTAGAGCGAACTTATATGGCATTCCATGTGTCACTACTTCCTCCTTCGGCTCTAAAATTGATACACATGAAACTATAGTCTGTGTAATTTCTGCCACTTTTTACATAATTTTAATCTGATGCTCAGAGAGAGAGTTATGATGCTTTTCCCAAGGTCACCTCTTTCAGATGAAACTTAGGAGCCTTCAAAAACCCTGACTTCCACATATCATATCTCTGAAAATATTGTGAACCAAGATCTGAAATTTTTCCAAGAATTTCCTCCGGATTTCGATGCAAATGGGTTTTTTTTTAGCTTTTGAAACTTCGTAGAAAAATATTTATAGCAAAAATTCCACAATGACCTATTTGAAGCAACGAAACCCTATAATCGAAAGCTCTGATGCTAAATGTTATGAAACCAGCTCACCAAATAGAAGGAAAGAGAGATCAACGACTTATAAATCAACCTTTTCGAGGGGGAAACCTCCTTTAAATTACATAAATAAATAACACTTGGATGATACAAATGAAAAAACCTCCTTTCTATATATAGGAGTCCAAAGGGTCACAATACAATCCTAGCCGACCTAACAATAATAATGTAAGGGCACAAAAATAACAATAGTGGGCTTCTACGGGGCATAATAATAAAAATATGGGGACTACATGGGCATAACAATAATAATAATGGGCTACAATAATAATAATAATAAAGTGATACACTAGTATTATAGGGACCTAACATTCAACAAGTCAATTTGCAATCCCTACGCCACTATTTAGTCGGAAGAATTATGATTTTTGGAGTCTTAAAATGCAAGCATGCTTACAAGGTTTAGGTTGTTGGGATACTGTAGAATCAGGGTTCACACAGCCTGATGCAAATGTTATTGCTACAATGAATGCTACTCAAAGAAGATAATTTGATGAACTAAAACAAAAATAAGGTAGAGTTAAGTCTTGCATTTTAAATTACTTGGATGACTCTATTTTTCTTAAAGTCACTGGTGCCAAGACTTCTAAAACAATATGGGATATACTTAAAAAATTATTATCAAGGTAATGAGAAAGCAAATATGGTAAAATAACAAACTCTTAGAACTAAATTTGAAACACTTAAAATGACTGAATCAGAAAAAGTTGATTAGTTCATCACTAAAGTTATGGGTGTTGTTAATCAACTTCGGATGAATGGTGAACAACTATAAGATCAAATAATTGTTGAAAATATTCTTAGATGTTTTCCCAAAAAAATTTGCATGATAGTTACTACTTTTGAGGCGAAAGAATTAGCAAAATTGTATGTGGAAGAATTAATAGGATCTTTACTGGCTCATGAAGCAAGAATTAATTTAGATGTCAGTACTTTAGAGCATGCTTTCAAATCTAGAGTTTCTATGGATGGAGGTAGAGGCAGAGGTTTTCATGGCAGGAAAGGAAAAGGAAGAGGACAGTCTCAATGAGATGATAAATCACAGGTAACTCAAACACATTCAGAGCAGTCTAAAACTGATCATGGTCATAGGTGGATACATAAATAAAAAAATTCAATGTCACTACTGTAGAAAATATGGCCATTATAAGTCTGAATGTCGAAAATTATAGTTTTTTATTAAGTAAAAACAAAACCAATGTCACAAATACTAAATGTGGAACATCTGATGCTTTATTTTTCGCATTCCAAATGACTATGCAAGTACCTAATAAGGAGGTTTGATTGGTAGACAGCGGATGTAGTAATAATATGACTGGTCACAGTGATTTGTTTTCATATCTTGATACATATTTTAGTTCCTTTATTGGTTTGGGTGATGATCGTCAGGTCAAAGATTCAGGAAAGGGTGTTATGTCTGTCTTAACCAAACAAAATGTGGTGAAGAATATCTATGATATTTACTACGTGTTATCACTCTCCCCAACTTCCCAAGGCTGACATTAGGATTGGAGAAAGGTAACCACAGACCAAACTTTAGGTTAGGTAGCTAGCCCTACCCGGACCAGAGAGGGATCTCTCTTTGTCACTTTAAAGAGTCAAATGAATGGCTGAGTATCATAAGATTTTAGGCTAGATATGTAAGCTTAAATAAGTAAAACTTGTTTGAAATTTTGAATGCTTGATAGGAAAGTCATTAAATGGACTATAAATGAGGTTTTTAGGTATGAACTTCGAGGTGAACCTACAAAGAGTGTGTGAGGCAAGATAGATAGTTTGGAAATATATTAATCATTCATTGAGTATAGGATGAATATGGAGTAGATTTTGAATGAGCACTCAGGTGAATTCATTCAATTAAGAAGCAAATAAAAATAATATGGTGAATCTTATCTAAAACAGAGCATGCATAAGCATGAATTCTGCTCTCAAACTTGCAAGATAGACATATATGAATAAGTAGACATGGCATTAAGCATAATATAATAAGAAAACATGAGAAACATGGATTTTCCAAAGCATACCACAAGTATCTCAACACAATTCCCGCAAATCTGTCTTTGATTTCATTCCACAAGCTAGTTACAAGAGCTCCACTGAAATATCTGAGACTATCCAACCCCTAAAATGATTTGAGGTGCACTACTTAGAGAAAATAGAGTTCATGAAACCTCGTAGGGTCGAAATCCTATCCAAAAATCATCATAATTACATCAGATGAGTCACTTCCTAAAATCTAGGGAAGTTAGAAACTTATCTCTGAAATTTAGCTAAAGACTAGGAGTGTGTGTCCCCTCCATTAAATTACATGTTTCTTCATGATAGAGGTAAAAAAAAAATCAAACACATCAATTGCCACCTCATGGGACAATTATCATCGAATTTCTGGAGTTTTCTGGGAAAGATAGCTGTCTAAAAGGAATCCTATGCGGAAACGTCGCACCTGCAACAAAAACGTCACTCCATTTTTGTAGAAGCGTTGCGCCAATTCAGGGTTGTTTTTTACCCACTTAAGAGCATCCAAATCCAAATCTGAAAGTTGTGTTGAGTATCCCTTTGAGTCTAGTTTCCATAACATTTTGAAATTTTGGAAAAATACCCATTAGAAGGCCTCCAAAAGTAGTTTTTCCCAACCTTACTCCAGAAGCACAAAGCTTGATCCAAAACAGTGGCAGAAGCATAGAAATGAGCTGGTTTTTTGCATTTTTCTTCAAAAACGGATCTTGTCATCGAAAAAAACTCCAGATATGGCATGTAATGATCAATATTCACCCATCCATGTAAAAAAAAAATCATATGGATGCCCTGAGAGAAAGTGTCGCACCTCTACGCAAAGCTTCTGTGGAGACCAATTTTCCAAAATTGCCAAATATTCAGAATTTTCCAAAAACAATTCTGCAAAATTAGGGCTTAAATATGGATCAATATCCCTTTAACCATAAAAATTTTTGCAACACTGAGAGAGAATTTTTTTTATTTGGCATGTTATGAAAAATCCTCCATCTTTCCAAAATACTTTCCCATTTTCTTAGAATCCAAGTTTGAAGTTGATCACTCAAAATTTGCAGAAGCGTCGCACCACTTTAGCAGATGCATCGCACCACTTGGAGAGGGAGGTTGGAGACCTTACCAGAGGGATTTTCAGATGAAAGTGGTATGGTTGGAAAAATTAGGATGTCTGCTAAAAAATGGAGCCATCAAGCAATGTAAAACCCTTCTCCAAATCCCTGAAAATTTGATTTGAAGACAACCTATCCAAAAGGGCAGAAAACGACTTGGAGCAACTGTATTTTGAGAATTTATCTCAAACAATAACACCTATGCATAAACTAAAGGAGGTTTTTTTTCTTTGGCCTATTATTGACAAAAACCTCTTTCACCTTTGTAAAAGTTATCTTCATTACTTCAGAAGCTAATTTTGAAGCCAAATTTTCCCTGTGTGCAATGTAAACCCTAACAAATGACCATGAAGCTCTAAAAATGATGCCATGGGTCTGAGTTGACTCAAACCTGGAAAATTTCCCTCATTTGTTGTAATTTGTCTTATCATTTTCCATGGTGTTTTTTTGTATGATAGAAACTCTAGCTTGATGGGAAGGAAGGAAAGGGTGGAATCTAGGAAAACATGGGAAAATGGGGCAGCAAGTTTAGGGAGGTAAATGGAGGGGATAGGAGTTAGGGAAAAATATGAAAAAATTAGGGCAGATATGGGAGTGTTTTAGGAACATAGTGCAAGTGTAATTCCTTTAAATGGATAAGGTAAAGATGGGTAAAGGGCTAAAACACAGTCCTAACCCAGAATCTCTGCAAAAAAAAGCAATGAAAATTAGAGTTTGAGTGAAAATGGAGTAATGAGAGGTATGAATGATATGGAATGATTTGTTAAGGCATATAGGTGATGTATGAAGGTTTTTGTGTGATAAAATTGGGGTTTTTCCAGCTGAAAGAAACCAAACATCTCAACAATCCAAAAACTAGTTTGAAAACCCTAAAAGAGGGAATCCACTCTTTGCTTAAGAAAATCACTTGAAGGAGAAGTAAGTAATGTTCACTTACAGTTTTGGAAACACCTGAACCTTTAATAAATTAGTTATTGACCCTTCGTTCAGCTTCTTTATGACAAAATTTGGACATTTATGGTGGCAAAATGAAAGACACCTAGACACTGACCTGGGTGAAAACATGGTGACTGAACTAAGAATCTAGATGATAATGGCGGACATTACTCATTAAATGATGGTGACCAGGAGTGAATGGATGGAGCAGCGCTGACATATAAAACAACCAATGATCGAATTTTATTTGAAAACGTATTTAAAACTATAAAATTTGACCTAGGACCCTATCAACTAATCTTGAAAAAGTACATTTGATCACTGGTGACTGACAGACACTAACATTTGCTCCAGTTGGGGATGGCAGTTCCTTTTAGGAGGTTTCAAGAACACCATAGAACAAATAGCTTCATCCATTGGGAAATGGAGTCAAAAATAAAACACTAGACACTCAAATGACTAACTGAAATAAAAATTGACCTTGACTCAAAAAAAAAACTTAACTAATGATTGAACTTACTTATGGTAGTAGACCATCATGACCTTAGGGCCTTTGCCTCGAGCTTCAAATCCTAATGATAACCGCCCACCTACTGAAGATATATATACAATCATGCGATATGATCCCTCCAGTGTAACTAATCTAGCAAATGGCTACTTACTTGAATCCTTCTCATGCTTTCCTTGAGCGGGCAAAAGGAACAAAAGGTAGGCAACTCAAAGTGTCCATTGAACATGTGCTCATGATCCATAAATACAGGAAGATTTATCTTCCTATATGGCTGAAAAAAACTAACCAAAGGATCATGAATAACGTGCAACATAAGCTTTTCTGGATGACTTAAAATAGGAAAACAAACCTCCTTCCAGACTGTTAGTTTTTCTATGTGCTGAAACTGGTCACCTTCATCAATGAATGTTGCAACATAGACCTTCATTAATGGTTGTAACAAACTGGAAATATGGTCTTCAATAATATCAGGAGAAAGGGAATTTTTTTCTTGAAAATATGCATTAGAAGCAGCCATATTATCGAAAGCAAAAATGTGCACATCCATAGGATCCAGGACAAATTCATCTTCATCAATAGACTCTTCAATTTTTGAACCTAGAGGAAGATCATCATCTGAAAAAGGCTCTAAAACAAACTCTTCTTTTTCATTGTTTTCTTGTAACTTAGGATGACAACGTGAAGCCTAGCATCTTCAAAATCTGAAGGTACATGTATCTTTCTTTCAGAAAATGGATTCAAGAGTAATCCTTCATGTGAATCTGAATTAAGACTTTATAAAGTAGAAGATTCATTAGATATTTGCAAAATATTAACTTTAATGAAATCTTCAATAATTGGTACAACAATATGAAATTCTATGTCACATACCCCTTTAATCCCACCATCTTGGGTTGCATTCTCAGGCTGCAGAAAACAAGAATTTTCAAAAGGATTTGTAAAATCATTTTCCTCGATCATTGACCCAGCAGATGAATAAACCAATGGCCTGCCTATTTCCTTTTCGATCATGAAAATATGGACAAGGCTACAAAATATTGTTGACTTCATGGGATATAACTTGACTGTTAGGATGCATATATGTTTTATTTTCAAGCAAAGAAGGAGTTGATGCATGCTGAGAACGATCCTTTGTATCAAGGCAACTAATCTCTATTATTTTCTGTTGAGAAGAAAATTCATCAAGGGCCTCTATGATTTCATAATCCTGACACTCCTCATCACCAAAAGCCTCTTTAAGGTATTGAATAAAATCTTCACAGGATTCACAACAATCTTTTAACAAGAGGAATGAATGGCGAGACTTTCCATAAAACTCAAAGAATGTTGTGTGGAAATCTTTAAGAGAGAATAAGCTACATGGCTTCAACCCTTCATACCATGATCTTGCTTTCCCTTCTAGGGTAGCCATAAAAATTTTCATTAAACAATCCTCATGAAACTTGATCCCAAGCTTATGTATATTCCAATGAAATTTTATTAGATGCCAAATAGCCTCATCCTTGTTTCCATCTATGAATTTGGGCAGATAATTTTTCCAATCTATGCAATGAATTCGATTTGGAAAACTAGGATTGTGAGCACGATTCATAAGGGCATACCTTCTAGCAGTTGAATTCATCTTGAAATCAATGAAGTGACCAATAAATTCTTCAAGCTATTGGTTTTTTACCAGTGGAGTCACCATGAAAACTCTGAACCTTTGGATTTTTCACCACTGGAGTCGCCAAGTGAAAGATGCATAGCCTTCTTGTGCTTGACCATTGTTCACCATCAGCAATCAGAGCTAATATTTGTGATTATTTCCCCAGAAAGATTTAACCTTCGGTCCCCAGAAACGGTGCCAAGAATGTTATCACTCCCCCTATTTCCTAAGGCTGACAGTACGATTGGAGAAAGGTAACCACAGACCAAACTTTAGGTCAGTTAGCTAGCCCTACCCGAACTAGAGAGGGATATCTCTTTGTCACTTTAAACAATCAAATGAATGCTTGAGTATCATAAGTTTTAGGCTACATATGTAAGCTTAAATAAGTAAAATTTGTTTGATATTTTGAATGCTAGATAGGAAAGTCAGTGAATGGATTGTAAATGAGGTTTTTAGGTCTGAACTTTGAGGTGAACCTCCAGAGAGGGTGTGAGGCAAGATAGGTAGTTTGGAAACATATTAGTCAGTCATTACATATAGGATGAATATGGAGTAGAGTTTGAATGAGCACTGTGGTAAATTCATTCAATTCAGAAGCAAATGAACATAATATGGTGAATCTTGTCTAAAACATAGCATGCATAAGCATGAATTATGCTCTCAAAATTACAAGATAGACATATATGAAGAAGTAGACATGGTACTAAGCATCAGATAATAAGCAAACATGAGAAACATATATTTTCCAAAGCATCCCACAAGTATCTCAATACAATTCTTGCAAATCTGTCTCTGATTTCATTCCACAAGCTCGTTACAAGAGCTCCACTGCAAAATATGAGACTATCCAACCCCTAAAATGATTTGAGTTGGACTAATTATAGAAAATAAAGTTCATGACATATCATAGGGTCGAAATCCTATCCAAAAAGCATCATAATTACATCAGATGAGTCACTTCCTAGAATATAGGGAAGTTAGAAACTTATCCCTGAATTTTAGCTAAAGACTAGGAGTGTGTGTCCCCTCCATTAAATTACATGTTTCCTCATGATAGAGGAAAAAATAAAATCAAACACATCAATTTCCACCTCATGGGATAACTAGCATCGAATTTCTGGAGTTTTCTGGGCAAGACAGTTGTCTGAAAGGAATCCTATGCAGAAATGTCACGCTTGCAACAGAAACGTCGTGCCAGTTTTGCAGAAGTGTCACAGCAGTTGAAGGTTTTTTTGACCCACTTAGGAGCATCCAAATCCAAATCTGAAAGTTGTGCTAAGTAGCCTTGCGAGTCTAGTTTCCAGAGCACTCTTAAATTTTGGAAAACACCCACAGAAATTCCTCCAAAAGTGGTTTTTTCCAACCTTACTCCAAAATCGTCATGCCTACTCCAAAACAGTGGAAGAAGCATAGAAATGAGGTGGTTTTTTGCATTTTTCTTCAAAACCAGATCTTGTCATGGAAAACCAACTCCATATATGGAATTTAATAATCAATTTTCACCCATCCATGTAATAAAAACTTCATTTGGATTCCCTAATAGAAAGCATCATGCCTCTGTGTGACGCTTCTGTGGAGACAAATTTTCCAAAATTGCCAAAAATTCAGAATTTTCCAAAAACAATTCTGCAAAAATAAGGCTTAAATATGGATCAATATCTCTCTAAGAATAATGTTTTTTGAAAACTTGAGAGAGTTTTTTTGCTCTTTGGAATTTTATGAACAAAAACATCCTCCAGTTTTCCAAAATGCTTTCCAATTTTCTCATAATCCAAGTTTGAAGTTGCTCACTCAAAATTTGTAGAAGCATCGCACCACTTTAGCAGAAGCACCACGCCACTTGCAGAGGGAGTGTTACACAGTAATTTGTCACTGTCCCTGCAATCTCCCATCCCAAACATTGGAGGGCCTATTCTGTGACCTGTGAGCAGTGACATAACCTGAAACCACTTTCATGGCATCCCCCTTGACAAGGACAATCATTCCTCTGAAGAAAGTTTCCTTTGAAAAACCCTAAAACCTGATCTTTTGGCCTTGGCGCGACTAGCTAGTTCAGCCCTCGCGCTAATGGGGAAAATCCACCAAAGAGGGTGCGCCAACTGGCACTCTGTCCCATTTTCTTGCTCGCACCAAGCTTAATAAGGATTGTTTTTTAAAAGTAAATGGTGGAAGTTTGATTCCAACAAACTCCTGAACAAGTCTCTAAAATGAGTTGGGAGGTTTCGCTCTGGATCTCCATGTATGGGAGGTGGTTTTCCACCTATCATGGGAGCTTCCTTGAGGATAGGACCAATCCCATAATTGTAGGGATCCCAACTCCCCTTCCACCATCTATATAAGCTTGCCATTTTCCCTTAGCAAGCTAGTAGCCTTAGAAGCAAGAGTTGAATCTGTAGCAAGGAGACAATCGCCAGACAGCCTTTGAGAGCCAAGCCGAAGAGAGAGAGCTTTGTCCCATTTCTGAAAAGCTTCATTGAGACGTGCTCCGCTATCAACCCTGCCAAAGGAAGATCCGGCGTCAGAGCTTTGGGTTGTATCTTTCCTTTGTTCTTTTAATGATAAGCGACTTTGATTACAGTTTCATTCATGTGTCTTTGTCTTTGATGCAATGAATTACATCCTCTCTTACTGATGTATGGTTAAAAGATTTAGATTCTATGATGTGTATCGTTGTGTTTCTTCACATGTGTGTAGGTGTTCGGACGTGTTAAGTGGAAGGATCGTGATCTGCCAAAGTGAAGGACGGGAAGCGTCATCCTTTCTTCAACGACCATTGCATAGGACCTGAGGTAGGAAACTCATTATGTTTTGTCGTTTTTGTAGCTAGAGACCTGCGTCACTGCGTGACTGATTGTTGCTAGACCCGATCTAGGCTAGTATGGATTACCTCTATCCGTAGAGGGGATTTACCTCTCCAACAAACTGGTGACTCCGTTGGGGAATTGATTGGAGTTTGTCTTGTCTCTTTCGGTTGTTTTTGGCTTGTGTCTATTTGATTTGCTCTTCTGATCTGTCTCTTTCTGGTGTAAAACCTCTATTCAGCCCCCACCATACCTGATCTACTCTCTTCTCGCTCTTTTTCATTTCTGTCCTTAGTAAACTCAATTGGTGCACTTTTCAGCATGACAGTCGCGCCAGCTGGTGCTTGTTGCTACTTAGGCACTCGCGCCAACCCTGTTTTGGCACAAGATACAGCCAAACAATTGCGCCAACCCTGTTTGGTGCTAGGGTTTACTTGTTTTTTAGCTCTCTGAGTCTGATTTTTTGTTTTTGTGTTGTTTATCCGACTGTTTGAGTGCCTTGAAGTCCTTGTTGACTATGTTTGACCTCTATCCTTCGGTTGTTTGCCCTCTACCATCAGTTTTACATTCTAGCCCTAGGGCATCTAGGTGCTATTGTGTGTTGAGCCTCCCGTGGGAGTTTTTGGTTTTTGCTTGCTTCAGTCAACTTTGTTTTTGCTTCCTTGCATTCGTTTGGTTGGTTTCCATTGTTTCATTGTGGTATTTGAGTGATTTCTCTCTTTTTCATTCAAGTTTCACTTCGTCTCATTTCAAGCCTAAATCACACGGTTTGTATGAGTCTTTTGGGATTCCTCTTTGATTTGAGGGATTTCTCCATCAGTTTGAGCTCTGATTGTGTGTTTTGCGTTGAGTGAACTTGCTTGTCTCTACTCTTTCGCTATAATTTCTCAAATTGGTCTCTTTATTAGTTTTTCATCTCGTTTGGTGCATTTTTCTCTAAATCATTGAAAATACAAAAAACAAATCTTTTGATTTTTGATTAGTTAGTGAAAATTGAAAGCTTTTCTGCATTATTAGTGTTATATAACTCTAAAGGAAAAGTTTTTAGTTTCATTAGCGTGCATTAGAGATGGTAGTGGATGTTTTTATGATCATTTTGTTATTATTTGAAAAGCTCTCAACCTTCCCATAGTTAGCTATTCATCAAACAAAGTGATATCTTGTGGCATGTAGTGTGAATTTAGAGGATTTTTGAGACATAAAATTCGGTAGGGCCTGGAATTGAAACATAATTGAAGATTAACTGTAAAATTTATTCAATTTACCTTAAGGCAACATTGAAACATTAACAAAATATCTAGAGGTCTAGGCTAGTGACGTGTTCTTGCGTCGTTAAACCTAGTAGCTATCGTTCGCCTCTTGGCTTTAGACAACGCTAGTACGGGCATGTGCTCCCCGTACCGTCGCATATATAAAGGGAGACCCCACTACGTTTCTATCATTTATCCGTAGGAAGCCAAGTCTGTTGCCTTATACCCGTGATACACCGGACACAGCATTCGGGGAGATTACCTGCACGTACGTCAAGTCCTTGGTTGATTTCTCTTTCATTTTTTAACCAAGGTGTATATGGCAGTTCACGGATATCTGGTACACCCATCTGCCTAGATTACCAGAGTATTCATTTCGATCTTTTTTGACTCATTAAATTTGAAAAGGTCATCAAGTGCTTGTCCTTTCACACTTGTTTCAAAATTGAAAGAGATAGAGTCATCTTTTTCTCGTTTCTAGACTCTTAAAACATGAAACGGTAAAATTTTCAAGTTTCAATGTGGTAGAATTAATCACCTACAATCACGCGCCCTGTTAGAGATTGTTTTCCGGCCGTTTGATTGTTTGCCTTGGTTTTAGCCCGTGTGTTTTGTTTTGATCTCTTCCTCTTTTCGTTACTATCACAGTTGTGGAACCCTCAGTTTCGTCTATTGGTATTCCTTACACAGACGATTCATCAGAGGTCTCTCAGTCCTCTGCAGAACCTCAGCAGCCTATTGTATCCGAGTTTCCCAACGGGGGACCGGTTATATCTGAGCTTCCCTTTGGTGGACCAATTGAGTTCAATTGGCTCTTATCCAACGCTTGGTTTGGATTTGGAGTAGGGGAATATTTCCCTCCTCTTACATCAGGATCACCTTTCTTGGCTTCCATTATACCTCCTAGTCCTCACCATCTTCTAGAAGATCTAGCGGTAGGGTCAGATATGGACTCACCCAGTCCTTCTCCTAGTGAGGAAATTCCTACATCTGGTGAAGATTACCAGCTTTTTCCAGAAAAAAAACCCCGAGTATTATGTCATGTCTTCACCTGGTCCTTCGCTTCTAGCGAGATATAGGTCCTTAAATCAGGTCATGCCCGCTATGGCCTCTATGGGAATATCGACTCCATCCACGAGGCCAGTTATTCCTTCGTTAGGGATGTTTTCATCGACACCTCTCACATCATCTCCTCATGTCACATCAGTACCTGTTAGGCCTACTGTCTGCGTAGATGCATCTACACCCACTGTCACTACTCAGTCCACCAGGACCTCGTCACTTCCTGAATACATTTACATAGCATCTGCTATTCCGGAGAATATCTCTCCCGAGGAGTATCGGTTGTCCTTGCAGTCATCAAGCTTTGAGGTTGGTCAGTCCTCCCAAGATTCCAACCATCCTTATTTTTCCCATTATGGACTGGATGGTACCCCTATCTATGTTTTTCCATATCAGTATGATGAGCAGGGTAACCCTCTACGTTTTCCTGCTCCATAGGCTTATCAGTATGTTCATGGTTTTCTATCTGCCCAGGCTGGGCAACCTTCGAACCTGCAAGGACAACCCTTCCAGGGTCAACCTTCGGGCCAACCTGGTTATCTATATGACCCACAAGGACAACCCTTACAGGGCCAACCTTCGGGCCAACGTGGGTTGGCGTACGGCCCGCAAGGGTAGTTCTACAGCCCGCAAGGGTAGTTCTACAACCCTCAAGGTCAACCTTTAAAGCCTCCCTCTGTGGTCTAACCAGGGCAACCTCAAGGACCCACAGGCCAACCGGGGTATCAACCTGGACCGTTGTACGTTCATGGGGGAAAAATCCACCCTTCTCAACCTATGGTGCAACCTCAGCAACCTCGGTTTCCTATCGGTCTGAATGTTATACAGCCGGAGCCATCTTATGGTCCTATTACAGGTCAACCTAGTTATTAGGCCAACTAGCTCAACTAGGGCAACCTAGTGTCCTTCACTAGCCAGGTCAACCTGTTCAACCAGGACAACCTGTTCAGCCGGGCCAACCTGTTCAACCAGGGCAGCCCGCCCAGCCGGGACAACCTGTTCAACCAGGGCAGCCCGCCTAGCCAGGTCAACCTGCTCAACCAGGACAACCTGCACATCCAATTAGACCTTCTCAACAGCCGATTTATTCTATGCCACAGCCAAATCCACCTGTGCGCCCAACTTATCAAGCTCAACAAGGTCCCACTTACCAACAGCCCGCTCGACCCCAAGGCGGTTATTACCTGCAAGGTCAGTCTCGACCGGTTTACAACCCGCCCCAAGTTTCTGGTTATTACCTTCAACAACCATGCTATACCTATACTCAACAGTCAAATCCATACACTGCTCAAACGGGGCCTACATATAATCAGGGTCAGTACCCTGGTTATCAACCCCCTTACACTGGTTATCAGCAACCATATCAACCTAATTATACGGCTTACACCCCCTATGGTCAGAATCCTCCAGGACAGAACCAATGGGGACAAATTTATGCTCAACCAGGGTGGAGTACAGGTACAAGTCCTTATCGGGGGCCTGGTATGCCTTTCAATCCTCAGATACCTTTCCTTGCCACGTTGGAATTGTCGGATGTATCTAAATTGACCAATGATCCGATTCTTCACAATCCATATTGGCCTCTGGTTCTAACCAAGGTGCCTGGTGACTGTCCTAAATTTGAGGGTAAAGTTGGAGAGCACACCCAAGCTCATGTCATGACCTACCATCTGTGGTGTTCCTTGAATTCTTGGGTGGATGAATCGATTCGTCTACGTCTTTTCCAGCGCACTCTTATCGGTGTTGCTGTTAAGTGGTACATAGAACTACCCCGCGGTATATTTCAAGACTTTAATACGCTAGCTGTGGCCTTTCTAACACACTTCTAGTTACCGGTTCGTTACGAAGCCGAGACGCATCTCCTAACTTCTCTGAAGCAGGATAAAGCCACTCACATATCTGATCATATTCATGAGTGGCGACATCGTCGACAACTGATCAAGTTTGATATTCATGAGCAGCTTCTAACTCATTGGTTCACTACCTCCTTTGTTAACAAGATCGCTCAAGATATTGCTATGGGGGCATGTGTAACTGAAAAAAAAGCCATCGCTTGTGCCCAGTACCTCGACTTGGTGTACTCTCAATCTAGCACGCTATATGATATCTTGACTGAAGCCCCGCGGCCCGGGACCTCTAAAGCACCAGCTACCCCATCAATGGACGGTGTTATTGGTTCCGTTTCTCAGACTTCTCGAAATTCCTTGAATGGGAAGCAGAAGTCAAATTCTTCCAATAATTTTGCTCTTCCTGCCCCTCCGAACTTTGGTAAGACCTCGGATGTTAATGTCGTCCAGGCTAATCCTATGGAAAATACCTCCAAAGTAAAGAAGAAGGGCAAAGGCAAATCCAAATCCGATGCCTCGGAACCAGAGTCCTCTAAACCTCATGCTGATGATGGTTCCCAATGCAAACCGAAGTACCCCTGCCTGATCTATGACAGAGACCACTACACCAAAGATTGTCCCTGACGATATTAGGTTAGTCAACTTCTGAAAGGCTCTAAAGGGACTCCGACAGTTCTCAAAGAACCGTTCCCATCTCAGTAGACCCAAATGGTCGAGCAGCCTTCACCATCTGCACCATTTGGGTCCCAAGTTTTTATGATGAATGGTGCTGCACCTGTCTCGATTACCACTCGTTCAAAGGATTATGCTGGATCACACCAGGCAGCTGGGAAGGAAGTCCTTGATGGCCCACCTCCCCCACCTATCTTTGGTCCTTTAGAAATTGAGAAGCCCAGCGCTGAACCCATTGTAAGGCCACCTTCCAACGGTGTTCTTCGAAATTCTTCCTATAATCCAAATTCCCATGCCGCTCAGCACTACAGCATTGTTGAGGATTTGGCACAGGCGCCTTCCGCAATTTCTGCGTTGGAAGTGCTTCAAAGTTTCCCATCGCAACGAAAATCTCTATTTTCCGTAATCAGTGGAATTGATCCTGCCAATTCTAGTCTTCTCACCTTCGACCTGGAAAATTTTTTCCCCCGACTTCCACATCAAATTGCTCTTGTTATACAAGTCAGTATCAACGGCCTCAACATCCATAGAGCCGTTGTGGACGAAGGTGCTTCCACCTGTGTTATGTCATCTGCCTGCTGGAAGGCCATTGGCTCTCCAACTCTTACTTCATCACCCAATTCCCTTGAGGCATTTGATGGTAGGGAATCAAAACCCCCAGGTGTTCTCGAGAGTTTACCGATCACGTTACAGGGTAAGATAGTCAACGTGGAAGTAGAAGTAGTTGACGCCAAGCTCAAATACAATCTTCTTCTTGGTCACAACTGGACTCACGCCATGCTATGCGTTCCGTCCACCCTCTTTCGAATTCTGGAGTTTCCTCATGAGGGTAAGATTATCACTATCGATCAATTGTCTTTCTTCACCTCATCCTTCCAGAACAACGTGCCATACATGAACCGAATTCCCAATCCCCCCGATGGTGTAGGACCCGGTCTTTTCAAGGACCCCGTCCTCATGGGTTTTTTTCCCGTGCCACCACCGCACACTGTTCAAGTTAACATGATCTCTAGGTCAGACGACCCTTGGATCATCCCTTTGCCTGAACAGGTGACCTCTTTTGGAGAATCGATGCCTTTAATTCCAGTTGAGATCAATTATTGCGAGATCGTCGTTGCATCAGATCCTCCTCCTCCTGAACATGCTCCTTTGAGCATGGATCTAGATGTTTATTCGCAATCCCCTTGGCTCGGCGATGCAGATTCGCCTGATCCTTTAAGAGAAGTCTTCCCCTGTGATGAAGCTATCATTGAAATGATGTCTCTTGAAGATCTGTCGTGCAATGATGGACATCATTGTTCCTTGTTCATGCCCGCCTTGGGGGCAACGTCTAACTGTCTAGATCGCTTCGCATCTCAGGTTCCCACTCCACCTCTTCAAACACCGATATTGACGCACGAGGTTCTTTTGGAGGGAAATCTGAGTAACATCACATGAACCATGCCTATCGACATCTCCATCAAACCGGGGGTCGTCGAGAACATTCATGTGGGAGTTACTTGTTCTCCCCAAGAGATACAAGTATACACAAACCTTTTTCGCGAATTCAGAGATGTTTTCGCATGGTCCTATGAAGAGATTCCTAGGATTGATCCCAACATAGTCATGCATGAAATTCCCACCTATCCAGATGCGAAGCCCATGCGTCAGCGTCTGCGCCCAGTGCATCCCCAAAAATCTGCAGCTATAAAGGCAGAAGTTGAAAAACTTCTTAACGCGGGCTTCATATATCCAATTCCCCTCATAGAATGGGTTTCTAATATTGTCCATGTAGATAAGAAGCAGGGCACTATTCGAGCCTGTGTTGACTACCGAGACATCAATCGGGCTTGTCCTACGGATAATTACCCACTCCCTTTCTAGATCATATCATCGATGATTGCGCGGGGAGTGATATCTATTCCCTTATGGACGGCTTCTCGAGTTACAATCAAATTAATATTTTACCCACTGATCAACATAAGACCGCCTTTATCTGTCCATGGGGCACTTTCACTTACAAGAAGCTCCCGTTCGGTTTAAAAAATGCTAGGGCCACCTTCCAACGTGCTATGTCCTACGCTTTTCATTACATACGTCACATTGTTCAGCCATATCTGAATGATTTTCCGGCTCACTCAGCTCGGCGCGAGGACCATCCTGAACACCTCCGCCATATTTTCCTCCGCAGCAGACGTTACAATATTAGGCTCAATCCTCACAAGTGTGTCTTCTGTGTGGATTCTGGTCATCTTTTGGGATTCATAGTCTCCAAAGACAGAATTCGCCTGGACCTTCTCAAGGTCGAGGCCATCGTTAATCTCCCATCCCCATCCTCGTTGCATCAACTTCAGAGTCTACAGGAGAAATCCAACTTCTTACGTCGCTTTATCCTGAACTATGCAGAAGTGGCCAAGGGGTTTACGCAACTTCTAAAATAGGACGTTCCCTTCCATTGCGACGAGATTTCCCAGCAATCCTTCAATAAAATTAAAACGTTACTCATCAATGCTCTGTTAATACATCCTCCCGACTATCATCGCAATTTTACCCTTTATTTTGCCACTACGTTTAGCACAATTTCCATGGTTCTAGTTCAGGATGATGACGACGGAAATGAACATGTAGTTTACTATCTGTCTCGGAATCTTCTCGACACTGAAACGCGTTATGCCCACATCGAGAATTTGGCGCTTGGCGCAGTCTAGGCCGTTCAGCAGTTCCGCCATTACATCCTGTTGCGTATGGTAACCGTGATTTCCGACTGCAACCCCATGACATACATCTTGTCTCGAAAATTACTGGGGGGAAAGTACTCCAAATGGATTGTCATCCTTTAGGAGTTCGATCTGGAATTCACCACTGCCAAATCGACGAAATCATTGGTTTTTCCTGATCTTATCTACTCTCTCCCAACAGACTCTGTTCCATCCCAATCCGAGGATCATATCCCGGATGAAAAACTCTTTCTTATCAACACTGATGATCCATGGTACGGTGGAATTATCGTGTACCTTCAGAAATCCACTTTTCAATCCGAGTTGACAAAGGATGCTCGACGTCGCGTTCGGCATCAACCTCAACCATATCGCATTGTCGGAGATACCCTGTATCGTGTCGGAGTTGATTCTGTGCTCCACCTGTGCTTGACCCTGGAAGACACTGAGAAAGTCCTGAATGACTATCACAGTGGTGCCTGTGGCAGTCACATGTTCGGATATGCTACTGCCCAGAAGATTTTGCGTGCAGGTTACTTCTGGCCATCTATATTCAAAGACTGTATTGTTGCAGTTCGAAAATGTCATGCGTGCCAGGTATTTTAGCGCAAGATGTGTGCGCCACCCCTACCTTTACATCCTGTCATTACCGTAGGCCCTTTTTCCAAATGGGGCATAGATTTTATGACATGTAACCCTCACTCGGCCGGGGGGGGGGGAGGGGGGCATGCTTATATAATCGTTGCCGTGGACTACTTCACTAAGTGGGCCGAGCCGATGCCTACATTAGCTGCTGACGGTAAGACAGACACTCAATTCATCTTCAACCATGTAATTACGCATTTCGGAGTTCCTCGGGCCATTGTCACTGATCATGGCACTCATTTTCGGGACTACATGATGGCAGAGCTGACATCGAAGTTGGGCTTGCGTCATGACAGCTCAACACCATACTACCCTCAGGCGAATGGCCAGGTTGAGGCCGTCAACAAAGTACTTATCACAATGCTTCAACGAACGATTGATATTCATAAATCCAACTGGAATATCTAATTGTTCTTAGCTCTCTAGGCCTATCGAATTTCTATAAAGAGCGTGACTGGATTCACACCTTTTCAGTTGGTGTATGGTCTGGAAGCGACTCTCCCAGTGGAATGTGAGATCCCTTCGCTGAAGTTGGCTGTGGAATTACTACCCGACACTTCTCTAGAGGAAGAACATCTCCTGTATCTGGAACGACTGGACGAAACCCGCCGCTTGGCTGCTTTGGTTATTGAAGCACAGAAAAAGTGGGTTAAAGCTCATTTTGATCAAATGGTTTCTCCACGTTATTTTATAGAAGGGGACATCGTCCTCCTATATGATCAAGCACATGATAAATTTGGAGCGAGAAAATTCTAGCCCGTGTGGCATGAGCCCTATATCGTAAAACGTGTATTAAAAAATGAGGCCTATGAGCTAATCGACTATGAAGGTATTCCTCTGGCACAACCTAGAAATGGGTTGTACCTCAAGAAGTACTACGCTTGAATTATTCCTATGTGGTGTGTGTACATAAGTGAGTGATTTCATTTTTGTGCATGTATGGTCTGGTGTGCTTTGTAAGCGTCTTTCTGTTGATTGGGTCTTCTTGATTGTGCAGATGTCTATTACTCCTTTTTTCGGTTTCGCGGATGGTGCCTCCCGCAGTACCAGGAATCTGTCCTCGACAGCCTGGTTAATCTACAATATTGTTGGTGAGTTAGTCAATTTACAAGGTGTTTGTCTAGGGCCTACCACAAATAATGTCGCGGAATATAGTATCGTTTTGGAATTGTTGAACGAGGCTATTAACCTCGGTATTCGTGCATTATTTGTATATCTGGACTCACAGCTTGTAGTGTTACAACTCAATGGTCATTATTCAGTTAGGAACCCATCCATTTTACGACTGTATCTACGTATTCGCTTACTGGAAATAAATTTTGATTACATTACATATCAACATATACCCATACACATGAATGCGTTAACAGATGCAGTAGCTAACATGGTTTTATATAGACATTTACACAACTTGTAAAAAACATCATTTTATGTGTAAAAGATCCATCCATAAATAGATATATACATGTGTGTGTGTGTGTGTGTGTGTGTGTGTGTGTGTGTGTATGTGTCGAAATGTTTGTAGTTTGTGTGCATCACATAAAATCCCAAAAATATACATGTATGTTTTAATAATAGCCGGAGACAACATGTCTCTCAAAAATGTGCAAATGAAAAGCCTAGATGACTAATCAGCATGGTGCTCATTGTAGCATGTCACTTCCCGCACCAATCACCTCAGTAAATGATGAAGGCGACTAGGCACTCCCACAGTGTGCCTCTAATAAGCCAAAGGGACATCTGTTAGGAGAGCATAATCTGGGATCCCACGGGCAATTCCCTCCAAGTTCTGAACTAGCTCACTCCCGTCGCCACCCTCGCCTTGAGGGTCATAAGCGAGAGGGGTCCTCCGTGCGATCGACGACATCTCGGTGAGCCTCTCTGGGCCAACATCTGCATACACATAGGATTTTTTTTTAGGACATGCATGTATACCCAAAAAAAATCATAAAATACATAAAATCAAAAGAGTATTACCCAGCTCCTCATCCCAGTCTTCTCCCTCTGGGAGTGGAAGATCTGGGTCTCCCATGAAGTTAGTACCGGCATAGGGCTAGTCCTCTACGACAATCAACTCTCGCTGAAGCCATACGAAGAACTCGGGCCTCCATGACATTTGCTAGCCCCCTCCTGCTATGGGCATCAGAGCTGCCCATTGAGCCATTCGTGGCTCTCTCAACGGTGGATCGACAATTATTGCCCCTTGGCCCTGGAAGATTGGTAACCGTTCGAGAATGAATGATACCAGGATAGATCCGTACCCAAACTCGTTCATGCATTCTGATGCTAGGAGAAGCTGTGTTTTTGTAGCCTCATGCAGCGCCTGCGACCCCGCAGCTCGCGTAGTGGTATGGAGCACCACCCTGTGTGCTAGATCGAGAATTGTCTGGATGTCGACCTTCCCGCTGCCTGATCCGGTTCGTGCCCCTGGGCACACTCTTTCCATTACCATTGACATTTTTTCACCAGATGGCCTAGTACCTGTAAATATCGGGACTAGAACTTTGCGAGACAGTCCAGTTATGAAGTAAACGTAGGATACTTTGAGTTCCAACACTTGGTCTCAAAGCCTGAACTCCTCTTCATTCTCGTCCCAGATACCGATTAAGTACTGCAGAAATTCAGGTTGTGCCCTAAGACATGGTGTTAAGAATAACTTTTTTAAGTCGCTATCCCGAAGAGCGTTCATGCATTGCTCGTTCTCCAAGGCCATTTCATCTTCTTCACTATGCTCCCTTTCTTTCCATTCGATCACCATTGCGGCTGTGTACCTGCACCAAAATGGTCACAAAAAATTCATTAGATCCCTTGAACACTCAAAAATTCAGTTGATTGGTTCATTTTTTGTAAAAATTGAGTGGAAATTTAGGTTGCTCCATTGGCGTTATTGTTTTTCTGACAGTCGTGCCAAGTGGCGCGACCCCTTTGCAAAAATGAGCCAATTGGCGCAGGTCCGTGCCCGATACCTGCACCAATTGGGCGAGCCCTAAATTTGAAAATATCCCCTCAGGGATCCAAAATCACAGTGGAATTCTATAAAAAAAATGGATTAAAACATGGCTAAGGGAAGCGCCTCTTACCTGGAAAAAACGAGAACTGAAATGATGCACTGGATCGTCCCCAATCGTCGCCGCAAGTTCGCACAAGAAAAACTCACTGTTGCTCTCCACAAGAGGTAAAAAGTAAAAGTAAATATGTTTTACTATTTTTGTCATATTTATAACTTTTCAAAATCAATTAGGTTTTGAAGCTTATTTTTCCAATATTTTATTATATTTTGTCGAAAAATGGGTTTTACGCTTGCTTTCTTGTGCAGCAACAAGTTTTAACGCGACTAGGACGATGATACGAGTTGTATTTTATACTTTTTCGGACTCGGTAAAAACATGAAAAAGTCACTACCGGAGTCATCTTTCAGCTCTTTTCTGACTCTCTAAACATGAAAAGATTGTCGAGTCACTTGTCATTTTGATCTCGTTAAATTGGTTGCGAAACGACATCTACCCAGTATACGTTTACCCCTTTTTCGAGCTGGGATAGATTATTTACGAAAAAGGAATACCCTAGCCTATCGCGACTAGGAGGTTTTCTCAGACACAGTTTTCTACCTTTTCCGATCTGAGGGACTATCTACGAAAACTGATTGTTGGAGTTTACTTTTCTGCTGTCTTTTCAAACTCTCTAAACATGAAAAGGCGCCGAGTTCTTCCTTTGTCAGACTCGTTAAAACCTGATGACATCGTATTCCGTCGTAATGACAATACTCGAGTTCCTCCTTCCTTGGGCTCATTAAATGTACTAGGTCGGATTTGTCCAAAGGAAAAACTTATATCACAAGCATATGCTATCTCCTTCAAGCTTGTTTCCAAAAATAATTGGGGTAATCGCCAGAAATGGTGGGGAAAAATAAAACTAGTATCATCGTCGTGTCGGCAGTATGTCGCTCTTGAACATGGCACTTGTCTGCATTCGTGTCGGGTTGGGGACATCTCATCTCGTTTTCTGCTTGCCTTCATGGGTTTGGGTAATCCTTTTTGACCATTCATCTGCTCTTTGCCTCGTCATCATGACCTCAGATCTTTTGATGTCAAATACTACCAAATCCACTTTCGTGCAGCCGATATATTCAAGAGAAGTTGACCTCTACAGTTTTCAACCCTCCTCTGATTCACTACTGATCCTGATTCACAAACATTATGTTCCTCTGTCTCGCATCGATGATGTGGGAAACATTATGGCCCACCTTCAATCAAGGTCACTTCCTGTCGACTTCAGCTCATTATCCAGGAAGCTGAACTAGAGACTCCCTTCCGATACCTTGGAGCCTGCATGCCTCAATGGTAGGTTCTTCACATTCGACGCAAGCTTTTCATCATTGGCCTTCGATCGAATGATTCTGTGGGTGTTCGACACCAGCTCACTATTCACTTTCCGCGGATTGTACCTCTGGTACCTTGAGGGCCATCATCATTATTGGTGGTTCCTCTCACATCCGTTAACGGCTTTCATCATTGGATGGTAATCAGACGATGTTCTTGCATGTTCGACTTCAGCTCACTTATTCACATGCTAGAACTTGTACTCCGTTCGGGTCAAGATGGAGCGCAAGACCCTCGGTTTTGTGTGATGGAATCCAGGCTGTGGATTTTGTGGATTATCATGATTAGTTACATGACTCATTGATTGGATGGTTGCGACCATACCTGAGTCTATTTACTGATCCTATATGGATGGTTGCGTCCATACCTTGGATCCTGATTTTTGTATACTCTGCTATGGATGGCTGCACCCATACCACACATCATGTATTTGAGATATCAGTTGTAATTGTATACGCAGGTTTTCGGACGACAATGTTTTCAGTTGGGCACATTCTCATAAAGAATTTCACCCCTCTCTCTCTCTCGGGCCTCATGCTTTAGGGGGCATCTATTACACAGTGATTTGTCACTGTCCCTGCAATCCCCCGTCCCGCACATTGGAGGGCCTATTCCATGACCTGTGAGCAGTGACATAACCTGAAACCACTTTCATGGCATCCCCCTTGACAAGTAAAATCATTCCTCTGAAGAAAGATTCCTTTGAAAAACCCTAAAAACTGGTCTTTTGGCATTGGCGCAACTAGCCAGTTCAGCCCTCGTGCCAATGGGGAAAATCCACCAAAGAGGGCGCGCCAACTGGCGCTCTATTCCAGTGTCTTTCTCATGCCAAGCTTAATAAGGATTGTTTTTTAAAAATAAATGGTGGAAGTTTGAGTCCAACAAACTCCTGAACGAGTCTCTAAAATGATTTGGGAGGTTTCACTCCGGATCTCCATGTATGGGAGGTGGTTTTCCACCTATCATGGAAGCTTCCTTGAGGATAGGACCAATCCCACAATTGTAGGGATCCCAACTCCCTTTCCACCATCTATATAAGCTTGCCATTTTCCCTTAGCAAGCTAGTAGTCTTAGAAGAAAGAGCTGAATATGTAGCAAGGAGACTATCTCCAGACAGCCTTTGAGAGCCAAGTCGAAGACAAAGAGCTTTGTCCCATTTCTGACGAGCTTCATTGAGACATGCTCCGCTATCAACCCTGCCAATGGAAGATCCGGCGTCAGAGCTTTGGGTTGTATCTTTCCTTTGTTCTTTTAATGATAAGCGACTTTGATTACAGTTTCATTCATGTGTATTTGTCTTTTATGCAATGAATTACATCCTCTTTGACTGATGTATGGTTACAAGATTTATATTCTATTTTGTGTATCATTGTGTTTCTTCGCATGCGTGCAGGTGTTCAGACGTGTTAAGCAGAAGGATCGTCATCTGCTAAAGCGAAGGACGGGAAGCGTCATCCTTTCTTCGACGACCATTGTGTAGGACCCGAGGTAGGCAACTTGTTATGTTTTGTCATTTTTGTAGCTAGAGACCTGCGTCACTACGTGAATGATTGTTTCTAGACCTGATCTGGGCTAGTAGGGATCGCCTCTGTCCGCAGAGGGGATTTACCTCTCCAACACGGAGGTTGGAGGCCTTCCCAGAGTATTTTTGGGATGAAAGTGGTATGGTTGGAAATATTAGGATCCCTGATACGAAATGGAGCCATCAAACACTACAAACCCCTTCTCCAAACCCCTGAAAATTTGTTTTGAAGATAGCCTGTCCAAAAGTGTAGAAAATGACCTTGAGAAACTGTAATTTGAGGATTCTCTCAAACCATAACACGTGTGCATAAACGAAAGGAGGTTTTTTTTTTTTGGCCTATTATTGATAAAAACCTCTTTCACTTTTGTAAAATTCATCTCCATTACTTCATAAATTGATTTTGAAGCCAAACTATCCCTATATGCAATGTAAACCCTAACAAATGACCACGAAGCTCTAAAAATGATGCCATGGGTCTAAGTTGGCTCAAACCTAGAAACTTGCCCTCATTTGTTGTAATTTTTATTCTCATTTTCCATGGTGTTTGTTTGTGTGATAGAAACCCTAGCTTGATGGGAAGGAAGGAAAGGGTGGAATCTAGGAAAACATGGGAAAATGGGGTAGCAAGTTTAGGGAGGGAAATGGAGGGGATAGGAGTTAAGGAAAAATATGAAAAAATTAGGGGAGTTAGGGGAGTGTTTTAGGAACATAGTGCAAGTGGAATTCCTTGAAATGGATAAGGGAAAGAGAGGAAAAAGGCTAACACACAGTCCTAACTAAGAATCTCTACAAAAAGGCAGTGATAATTAGGGTTTGACTGAAAATGGGAGTAATGAGAGGTATGAATGATATGGAAATAATTGGTAAGGCATATAGGTGATGTATGAAGGTTTTTATGTGATAAAACTTGGGGTTTTCCAGCTAAAAGAAATCAAACATCTCAACAATCAAAAACTAGTTTGAAAACCCTAAAAGAGGGAATCCACTCTTTGCTGAAGAAATTCAATTGAAGGAGAAGTAAGTAATGTCCACTCACTGCTTTGGAAGCACCTGAACCTTTAATAAATGATGAATTGACCCTTATTTCGCCATATTTATAACATAATTTGGACATTATGGTGGTGAAATGAAAGACACCTAGACACTGACCTAGATGAAAACATGGTGACTGGCCTAAGACTCTAGATGATAATGGTGGACATGACTCATGAAATGATGATGACCATGAGTGAATGGAGGGAGGAGCATTGTCCTAGACAATGACCAATGATCAAATTTTATTTGAAAACTCATTTGAAACTATAAAATTTGACCTAGGACCCTATCAACTAATCTTGAAAGAGTACATTTGATGATTGGTGACTGACAAACTAACAGACACTAACACTATGTACCCAATTTCAAGAATAATTTGTTGAGCATTGGTAAGTTAGATGCACATGGTTATGATGTTAGCTTTCATAACACTACTTTCACGATTTCTAATCAACATAAATTTCTTGTTCCAAAGATTCCTATGACAAAGAGCGAGTTATATCAATTACAAATGAAACGTGAAAAATTGTATGCACATAATGTTTCAATGCCAAATAACACTAACTTGTGGCATTTGTGATATGGTCATTTACCTATTAAAAGTATGAGCCTGTTTCAAAGACATTCTATGGTGAAAGGTGTGCCTACTTTGTCTAACCATATATCTTCTTGTACAAGTTGTGTAATGGGTAAACATAAGCAAGATAGTTTTTCATTAGCTTGTTATAGAGCTAAACAACAACTAGAATTAGTGCATACAGATTTGTGTGGTCCTATGCAAGCAAAATCAGTGAGTGGAAGTTTCTATTTTCTTACCTTTATTGGTGACTTTAGCAAGAAAATTTGGGTGTATTTCATCAAATACAAATCAGAAACATTTTCCAAGTTCAAGCAGTTCAAAGCCGAAGCTGAAAAACAAAGTGGAAAGTTTATTAAATTTCTCAGGTCTGATAAACGAGGTGAGTATGAATCTAACGAATTCATTGATTTTTGTAAACAAAATGGTATTAAAAAACAGAGGACAACCAGTTATACTCCACAACAGAATAGAGTAGCGGAAAGAAAGAATTAGAGAATTATGAATATGGCTCAAAGTATTCTCAAAACATGAAATTTGTCTAAATATTTATGGACTGAAGAAGTTACATGTTCGGCATTTATTTTGAATAGATCGCCAACTTCCAGTGTTCAAAGTCTTGTACCTGAAGAAGCATGGAGTGGAAAAAAGGTAATTGTTTCACATTTTCGAGTCTTTGGTTGTATTGCTTTCGCTCATGTTCCAGAAAAATTAAGAAAGAAGCCTGATGATAGGAGTGGAAAGTATATCTTTATAGGGTATAGTGACCAATCTAAAGCATATAGATTGTTTAATCCTATTACTAAGAATTTTGTCGTAAGTCGAGATGTGAAATTTATGGAAGACAAATCTTCGAATGAAATGGAGAACTATACTTGTCCTAATCCGTTTATTATGTTAGACAAACAGCAAGCACCTACAACAAGCACTCCAAGATTACAGGTTCAAGACAAAAATAGTAGTAGTTCATCAAGTAATAATAGTTCAAAATAATCTTTAAGTGAGTCAGATTCTGATAATCCAAAAATGAGAAGCTTAAGTAATATTTATGCACAAGACGATGTTGATGATGTTGTAAATTTTGCATTTCTCTCAATTTAATGTACTTGTTTTGAAGAGGCTATAAAGGAAAAAGAATGGGTAGATGCAATGAATAATGAAATTTATGCTATTGAAAGAAATCAAACTTGGGATTTGGTTGATCTACCTGATGATATAAATTCTATAGGTGTCAAATGGGCTTATAAAACTAAATTAAATGAGAGAGGTGAAGTTGATAAACACAAAGCAAGATTAGTTTCCAAAGGTTTTTCACAAAAACCTAGCATATATTATGGTGAAACCTTTGCACCTGTAGCAAGAATTGATATTGTTCGATTTGTATTAGCTATTGCAGCACAAAAAAATGGGCCAATTTACCAAATGGATGTAAAGTTTGCTTTTTTAAATGGTGTATTGAATGAAGAAGTGTATGTTGACCAGCCACCTGGTTTCGAAATCAAAAATAAAAAAACACAAGGTGTACAGGTTGAATAAAGCATTGCATGGCTTAAAGCAAGCTCTAAGAGCTTGGTACATCCGAATAGACCATTACTTGCTAAATAATGGTTTTAGAAGGAGCGATCATGAACCCACCTTGTATATCAAGAATGATCATCAAGATAATAATACCGATATTATGTCTTTATGTTGATGACATAATTTATACAGGTAACATGCAGTTAGATGAATTTAAATTTGCAATGAAAAATGAATTTGAAATGAAATATCTTGGTTTAATGAGATACTTTTTAGGTATTGAAGTGAAACAAACACATGATCGTATCTTTATGGGTCAACATAAGTATGTTACTGACATTTTGAAAAAGTTTAAGATGGACATGTGTAAACCAGTGGATACTCCTATTGAGTTTGGTACAAAGTTAAGTAAATATGATGTGGGTACTGTTGTTAATTCAACTTTGTATAAGCAACTTGTTGGTAGTATTATGTATCTAACTGCTACTAGACCTGATATAGCATTTGCAGCTAGTTATATTTCCAGGTTTATGGAATCTCCTAAGACTGTCATTGGAAAGCTGGAAAAAGGGTGTTAAGATATATTGCATGTACAACAACTTATGGTTTATGGTATATAGCCTCTACGTACAGTAAGCTTGCTGATTATACAAATAGTGATTATGTAGGATGTATTGATGATCAGAAAACCACATCTGGATATGCTTTTCTATTTGGAAGGAATTTGATTTCGTGGTCATTCAAAAAGCAGCCCATAGTTGTGGTATCTTCAATAGAGGCCGAGTACGTTGTAGTGAATACAACATCATGTCAAGTTGTTTGGCTGAAGAGACTTCTCTCTGACTTCGAATATACATAAAATGAACCTATTTCAATTTTTTGTGACAACACTTCCGCTATTTCCTTATAGAAGAACAATGTCTTTCATTAAAAAAGCAAACATATCGACACTCGTTTTCACTTTATCCGTGAAATTGTTAAGAGTGGTGATATTGTTGTCAAATTTTGTGATTCCAAGGAACAATTAGCAGATATCTTCACCAAACCACTAGAAAAAGTTAATTTTGAATTTCAATGTCAGAAGTTAGGCATTAAAATAATGTAGCCCTCAAGATTAAGGGGGAGTGTTAAAGATAAATATTTAGTTAGGAGTTAGTTTCTAGAGGAATTATTTGAACAATTTTTCGGTTGTAACTATTTCTCAGATGTATATATATATTCCTCTATAATAAAACATGTTTTGTGTGTGGTGTGTTCTCATAAATTCGGTTTTTCTCTTATTTTTCTGTGTAGTACTTTTGTCATGTCCCTCAACGATGTTGTTACTTGAAACAAAATATTTCTTTATTTTCCATATCTATAGGGCATGGACTACCACTTCCTACAACCTTGTCACCTATTGTAAATTCTACCAAAAAAGAAGATATGCCTTCGCCGACCATTGGAGATATTCAGGTGTAGACATAACCACAATTGGTTGTTGTCGAATGAATTCATATGAGATGATAAATTCAAAGCTAAACCATAATATAAATAAATGAGATGAAAGGACATAAGAATAAATGGAATGAGACATAAAGAATGAAAACCTAAATGACATCTGGCACAACAACAAATATATTCAAGAATAAATGGAATGCAATATAAAAAATTAAAATTAAAAATACAGTTGGCACAACAACAATAAACTAAACAATTAAAACGATCTGCAGTTATTGATGAATTAATTGATTCTCAAATTGCAAATTTTCACAATCTTCGTTCAAGACTGAATCATATTACCAACGTAGGTCCATCTTAACTACAAAATCTAACACGAGTAGAGAGGAATCAAATTTCTTGAGGCGCAAACTTATTTTAGAGTGCAAAAAACAATGTGTAGTTTTTTATTGTTTAAATTGTATTTTTGAATGTTATAGAGATTACCTAACATGTGTATTAAGTCATATTTTTTTTTAATATAAAAAATTAAACAAATATAATTATTTTTTTGACAAATGTTAAATTTAGCTTTTATTTTTTATTTTTTTTAGTTTGTAAATTTATTAACTATAATTGTATCTATAAATAGTTTTCTCATTTTCATGTGTAACTTTATTATTTTAGATTAATATATATAATTATAAATTTTTAACTAAAGAAAATTATTAGTTTTAATATTTAGTGAGCTTCAATATATTTTTATGAGTAGTGGGTTAATATTCTAAACCCAGATAATTTTAGATGGAAGGAGGTTTGTTGATTATTTTTTTCAATTGAAGGTCTAGATTAATTCTCAAGGGAATATGCTTGGTATATGTTTAGTCCTATTGTCTATTAATGGTTGTAGTGTATTACAGAGTTTGTTGGATTGCGTTGATTTTTAAAAAAATTACAAAATTGTATTTCTGCCAAGTGACTCTCTGTCCACCAATTTTCTAGGAATTTGAGATTATTTTAATTCTAATAAATTCCTCATTATTATTTATAACATTCATTTATATAAGCAAATTTTATTTAACAAAATGGTCCATTATTTTTAATAGATTTAAAAAATTATAACCGTGCTACATGACTCTCCACCCACCAACTTCCTAGAGATTTGAGATTATTCCAATTCTAATAAATTCCTATTATTATTTATAACATTCATTTATATATAAACAAATATATAACAAAGCATTTCTCTATGTCTTGTGAAAATAAATTTTGTCCATTCTATTGTTAAAATCTCTCTAACATGTTCAAAAAAATCAGAATGTATACTCCAAACAGGATATTTTCCTATAATCATGACAACAGTACTCCAAACAAGGTATTTTCCTATAATCATGGCAACAACTTACTTCCCTGTCTGCTTTACCAGTGTATTTTTCTTATATTTGTACGCTGCCACATGTGTCTGATAGTGGCAAATTTAACGTGGACGACCCCTATGAGAAATTTCGGCATTTGATGATGGATCGAGACCGACTTACGGGCGCTTGACTCTCGAGAGGAATATGTGTAGCTGCACAAATGAGGTGTACAAGGTTTGACCAGCTTATGCCACGAATCTCCCACAAGATCAATTATGTGTCCGCTATAAATTTAATAACTGCTCTATGGAAGAGTGTGGTTTAGATGTTAATGATTTGAAGGAGTGCTCTATGGAAGATTGTTCTACTTTTCGAATACAAATGTATAAAAGTAGTTCAGGTATGAATTTGGGACATCCTAGGTTTTCGGTGTAGGATGAGGTAAAGTATAATGAATGAATTTTAGTTTTAAAATTAATTAGCAATTATTTAATAACAAATTTTCAAATTGCAAGTTTTTTTTATTAGGTTTTTTTAAGACAAGTATTCATCTATTTTAATCACAAATCTAAAAAGTGTTATATATATATATGTATGTTTGCATCTTAAAGATAAAATTGACAGAAAAATATAGCCCAAATATAAAATAATAACATTACTTGAAAGGTTTAAAAATGCTGTAACTATGAAAATTGATTTCTTTTCATTTTACATATTAGTTGATATTGAAATTACTTGAAAGGTTTAAAAATGTTGTAACTATGAAAATTGATTTCTTTTCATTTTACATATTAGTTGATATTGAAATATTTTATTTAATATGGCATTAGCATATTTTACTTATGAAGTACATTGTTTATATTAATAAGTTTCATGATAAGTTTCTCCATGATTAATAAACCAGTTTAGAGAGATTTGATCCCTCTCGGGGCTTGATAGATCTAGAGTTAAAATGGATCTAGGTTGGTTTCAGTCGTGTATGGCCAAGGAAAATCTATTGAACATATGATTAATTTTATCAATAATATGCAAATACGGATAATATAAATATAATAATTTTATATATGCTAAATATGTCTGATATTTATCTCGTCATTTTAATTTTAAAATTTTCTTAGTTACCTCAATTTTTTGAGATGATAAATATTGTTAATAACTTGAAATAATTTTTTTGAATGCAAAATGACAATGTAATAGTGTTGAATGATAGAAAATGAAAATAATAAAAATGTAGTCAATTACAAATAGTCTTCATTGCGATCAATCTCAAATTATTTTCTTTTACTATTCTTATTGTCACCCTTGTCGATTATATAAAAAAGAAAATTGAAATAATAAACCATTTAAATATTTAGCTTGAACTATTGTACTAAACATCGTACATTGCCTCTCTTGCTCTTCAATATTAATAGGTTGGTTTACTATAACACAAATATTAATGTACATTGTTAATAATTGCGACATGCTTTATAAAAATAATACCTGATCTTAATCCCAATCTTTAAAATTAATGTACCATCAATGTACATCCAAATTACATCAAATGAAATCATCTACACATGAAATAAATTACATCTAATGGGGTAATCCAAAATAAGACAAATCAACATCTACATTAAATCAATGCATCTGGTAAGTAAGAAAATAAGGTCCAAAACCAACATCTCACACGATATCAATGCATAAACCCACCCAAGCAACCGGATGAGAATTGAGATTATAAATCACCATCTACTTCCCTATCTCCCCCCTCAAACTACATCTCTCTTTCTCTCCATCTCTCCACTCTCTCAAATCCTCCCTCTTCCTTCCTCTCTCTCCATTCCTTTCCCACATATATATCTCCCTCTCTCTTCACCCTCCAACTATGTTACTATATCCCTCCCTCTCTCCTTCTCTCCATATCTCCTTCTTTATCTCTTTATCTCACCCCAAAACAAATACACACTCTCTCCATATCTCCCTTGTCACTTCATCTCTCTCTCCACTTCTCCCTCTCTATGTAATCCTTCTTCCCTCCCTCTCTTCCCCTCCAACTCCACCTCTCCTTCTCTCTCTCTCTCCTTCTATCTGTGAGAATTCTCCTTAACATCGTTATATATTTCCAGATTATCTAGTCTCAACATTTTAACTTCATGCACAATACAGAATCTATTCCACCATTGATCATCACATGCGGAAATTAAATCAATTGCAATGCACACATGAAACCATAAAAATTCACACACATTAACACGGTGATTTAATGGGAAAGCCTGAAGCTAAAAACCCAAACTATCTGTATATAATATATGTCATAGAGATCATGTAACAATACTCATATAAAGAAGATCATATCAAGCTCTCAGTACAATACAATCACTACACATTAATCAAAAACAATCAGCCGTCTTAACATTGATTTTTGCCTCTGATAGCCTACACACTCTCTTTCACTTGATACAAATGAAGAATAAAACAAGACCAGGTGAGAATTTCTTTAGTGCCACTCACGCAATCCTCATTGGCATCTCCAATTAATGTGTGGTGCATACAATGCAACACTATAGTCACAACTGATAGTCACACTTTGTCTTTCACCAATCTCTCCACTGAGTCTCCACTGATCTGTTCTGCACTGTAGTTAATTGTTGTCTCTGTCTAGTTAAATAATGAGTTATTATTTAGTGAATTAATTTAACTAATTAATTCACTCAACTCCATTGAAAGTATCAATCAGTTAGAAATAGACACAATCAGTTCAACTAAGTTTAACTCCACAATTGTAGTTAAACTAGAAACCAACTCCACCAACTACTTCTCCAACTCCACCAAACTCTGCCACTTGAGTTCTAACTGAAGTCGTCCATGAATGAACCACCATTAGCTCTAGGAATTGTGTAATTCCTTCAGCTAGCTGATCTAAACAATCTGTTAACTGAATTTCAGTGCTCTAGGAGAATAAGATAATGTTTAGAGTCCAAATATTATTAAGAGCTAATAATATCCAACATGTCTATTTTTAGACTGGCAGTCTAAAAATAGACTTCACCCAAAATGTCTAAAAATAGAAGTCCATCTATTTTTCCAACTTGACCAACCATCCACAAATAACATCCTGCAACTTATAGAATATGATCGACATGTCTAAAAATAGACTTTGCGCCAAAAATAGCCTGCGGGCCCACTTAGTGAAGGTGACTCTTTTCACTAAGCTCATCATCTTGTTGAATCTAAACACTCCCTCTCAACAAGATAGGGATTATCTGCCACCCCGATCCTGTCTCTATGGTATTTGAATTTTCTCCTGGTGAGCGCCTTCGTCAGAATATCTGCATCCTGATCTTTCGTAGGAATGTAAGAAAGCAACATGATCCTCTGCTGCACACAATCTCTGATATGATGGTACCGGATTTCAATATGTTTAGATCTATCATGAAATACTGGATTAACCGAGAGTTTAATGCAACTCTGATTATCACAATATATCACAGTAGGATCTAAATGAGAACCGAACAAACTGACCAGGATCTTCCTCATCCATATAGCCTCGCACGCATCCAAACTTGCTGCCATGTACTTGGCCTCCGCTGAACTGAGTGCCACGGATCTTTGTTTCCTGCTGTACCAATAAACTACTATAGATCTGATACTGAAAATCCCTCTAGATGTGCTCTTTCTGTCCGTTGGGCTTCCTGCCCAATCTGCATCCATGAAGCCATGCAGCTTCACCTCATCCGACTATCTGTACCACAATCCATACTCAAATGTGCCCCTGGGATATCTCAGGACATGCTTTCTTGCCTTCCAAAAGATCTTGGTAGGCTTCACCATCGCTTGTGAAAGATGGTTCACAGCATAGCATATGTCCAGTCGTGTATTGACTAAATACATGAGCGAACCAACTAACTATAGATAAAAAATGGCATCCACTACCTCTGTCGATGTAGCATCCTCCTTCCTCCAACCACCAGGAAGAGGAGTGTCGATAGGCTTGAAGCCTTGCATGTGAAACTTCTCCAGTATCTCCCGGGCGTACTTTCCTTGAGACACAAACAGTTCACCTTTCCGCTGCCAAATTTCCACTCCCAGGAAATAATGAAGGAGGCCCAAGTCCTTCATCTCGAACTCCTTTGCAAGATCTGCCTTGCATGAGTGTATCAACAGTTCATCACCTGTTAGTATTAAATCATCTACATAAAGCACAATGATCAAAAGCTTACCCTCCACCACAATCTGGTATAGGTTTGGATCCGCCTCACTCTTGGCGAAACCAAGTCTGGTGAAATAATTGTCTATCTATGTGTACCAAGCACGAGGTGCTTGTTTCAGCCCATACAACGCTCTTTTGAGCCTACACCCGTGTGACTCACTACTAAATATTTTGAATCCTTCAGGCTATTCAATGTACACCTCCTCCTTAATGATTCCATTGAGGAACGCAGTCTTCACATCCATCTGATGAATGTGCCAACCCATCTGCATTGAGAGAGCAAGGATGGTCTGTATGGAAGAATACCTTGCGACAAGTGCAAAGGTTTCTTCATAGTCGATCCCCTTGATCTGTGAGAAGCCCCGGGCAACAAAACTTGCCTTATACTTCTCAATGCTCCTATCAGCAGCTTGCTTCACTTTGTAGATCCATCTAGAACCTACCACTGATTTCCCTTCCAGCCTTGGGACAATATCCCATGCACTGTTTCTGACAATCGAATCATACTCTTTGTTGAAAATGCAGCAAGATGATGGAGCTTAGTGAAATGAAGTCGCCTTCACTAAGTGGGCCCGCAGGCGAATTCTGGCGCAAAGTCTATTTTTAGACATATGGAGCATGGTTTGGGGATTCCAGTTTGAGATTCTTGGAGCATTGGTCATGTTGGTAAAAATAGATGAGACTCTATTTTTTAGGTTGAAGAGGTCGAAGTCTATTTTTAGACTGCCTCTCCTAAAAATAGGGAAGTCAAATATTATTTACCCTTAATAATATTTGGACTCTAAACAACAGTTTACTCTCTTGGAGCACTTCAGTTCGAGCTACAGAAGTGGCTCATGCATCTGACAGAGGAATTACGCTATTCCTGAGGGTTTGATGGCATCATGCATGGTTGACTTCAGTTAGGACTTCAGTGGCAGAAGTTTGGTGGAGTTAATGAGACAGCTAGTGGAGTTGTGTTCTGTTGATTTTAGTTGAACTAGTTGAGATTAGTTTAACTAGCTAATCAATTAGTTATGAGTGGAGTGAATTAAATATTATTTAATTCATTAATTAGTAACTCATTATTCAGCTCAAGAACACATCAGTTCACTACAGTGCATGATCAGTTCAGTGGAGACCAGTGAAAGAGGTAGATGAAAGGGTGGAGTTAGCTATCAGTGGCGACATCAGTTGTGCATGAGATTTGCACCACACTTGGAGGAATTTCCCATGATGATTGCGCTGTCAAGCCAAGGAGATTAGAACCTTGGATCTCTATATAGACAGGCCATGATTGCGCAATAGAGGCAAGGCAATTGGCGGTGATTTTTGAACCAGTAACCTGTTCAAAACTGAGCTAGTTTGTGTGTAACTTCATGAGATAGTACTGAGTACTTGTGAGGAGTATTGTATTGAGTTTGTTACATGATTTATCCATTATAATATACACAATAGCTGCGGGGTTTTCAGCTATAAGCTTTCCCCATACATACTGTGTTAATGTGTATGATGATTTGATGTGTTATCGCTTGATTTTATTTCCGCATGTTTGATGATCTGAGTGGAAGAGATCATGTGTTGCACATAAATTCGAATTGTATGTGATTAGGATAGTCTCGGTGGATAATTCATTATTATTCAGCAAATTTCTACATGGTATCGGAGCTATTGAAGCAGAGATTGATCATCACAGTGATTACAAACCTATTTCGGTAGACAGAGTCTGCATGCGGGCCAGGTAGCCTCCGGATTCATCTTTCTTCGGAAAGTGAAAGGTCTGGTAAATGCCCCTTGCAGTCAATCTCCGTGCTAGAAATAATTTGTTCTCACAGATCTAGAGCGGTTGAGCTTTGAGGTGGAATTCGAAATTTTGCAGTAGTTTTGTTTTCTTGGTGCCAGTGTTGAAAATGTCTTTCAACGGTTTGCGACTCGAATATGCTCTTGAAGGCAGTTCGAATTATGTTGCATGGAAGGATCGCATGGAGGCGGTATTAGAAGATAATGGTCTGAAGGAGTTCGTAGATACGGATGTCCAAAAGCCCACTGATCCTGCTGAAGTCGAAGCATGGCAAAAGAAGATGGCGAAGTGTCGAAGGATCTTGTTGGAGGGCGTCAAGGATCATATTGTATCCAGCCTGCATGGAAAGGCTTCTCCATATTTAATGTGGAAAGCTTTGACGGATCTATTCCAGAGTAAGAGCGACCAAAGGAAGCTGGCGCTCAAAGATAAGCTCAGGAACATCAAGATGGAGAAAGGCGACAATATCGCCAAATACCTCACGAAGTTCACTCAATGCAGAGATGAGCTGGGAAGTGTGGGGGTGACTGTCGAAGACGAGGACATGGTTGACCTGGCTCTCCTTGGTCTTCCGAAGGCTTGGCACTCATATCAAGATAGTGTCGATGGTCGGGAGAAGTTGTTGGGATGGGAGCGCCTTTGGGCAGATCTCATGCAGGAGGAGATAAGGAGGACTACTCAAGATGGATCTTCATCAAAGGGAGCTGATGAAGAAAACTGCGCTTTGGTTGCCAAAGCAAAGAAGGGGAAGGGTAAGAAAACCTCTCATTCTGGTGCAAAGGGCAAGAAGCAGGATATGGCGAAAGTGAAGTGTTTTCACTGCCATGATCACAGACATTATGCTACCAATTGTCCAAAGAAGAAGAAAAACAAGCAAGCGGGAAGATCTGCAGATGGAGAAGCTTTGGCTTCACAGTTCGAGCTTGACTTTTCACTGATCACATGCTTGGTTTCAAGTGTGATGGGATCGGTGTGGTTCTTGGACAGCGGTGCGTCATTTCATATGACGGGAGATTGGGATTTGTTCTCAGATCTGGAGGACAAAGATTTGGGTGTGCACATCGAGATGGGCGATGATGGTAGATACAGTGCGACTAGTATCGGTACCATATCCTTTCAGAGGGAGTCTGGTAAACCCTTTGTATTGAGGGATGTCATGCATGTACCTGGATTGAAGAAGAACTTGATCTATGTGGCGATGTTGGAGGATAAGGGGTATGATGTGGTCTTCAGCGAAGGAAAATCCTTCCTGCGCAGTAAGACTACTGGAGAGACCCGGAAGATAGGGGTTCGAACTCAGAACCTTTATCAGTTGCAGGTAGATGACTGCGCAGCTATGGCATGCAAGGCGGGAGAAGTGGTGAGCCGGGATGATGAGGGCGAACTGTGGCATAGGAGATTGGGCCACCTTCACCATGGAGCTTTGAAGATTCTGCAGCAGATTTCTACTGGGCTTCCTAAGGGCACCCTTGCGTAGTCAGATCAGTGCAAGGGGTGTACCTTAGGGAAGTATGTGAAAGCCACCTTTCACGAGAAGGATAGTCGCGCCACGACGATCCTTGAGAGAGTTCACACAGACGTGTGTGGTCCTTTCTCAGTTGCTTCGACAGCAAAGCACAGGTATTATGTGATCTTTGTTGATGATTTCTCTTGAAAGTGCTGGATCTTCTTCATGTCGAAGAAGAGCGATACATTCGCGAAGTTCTGTGAGTTTAAAGCACTGGTCGAGAAGGAGTCGGGGAAGAAGGTGATTGCTCTAAGGAGAGATAACGGTGGTGAATTCATCTCGGCTGAATTCAAGGAGTTCTGCAGCGCAGAAGGGATTCGGAGAGAGCTCATCGCACCCCATAACCCACAGCAGAACGGGGTGGCTGAGCGGAAGAACAGAACGATCGTGGGTGCTGCACGGGCGATGTTGCATGATCAGGGCCTACCCCTTCACTTGTGGGCTGAGGCATGCAATACGGCAGTGTATGTGCAGAACCGTTGTCCTCACAAGGTTCTTGGCATGAGTACACCAGAGGAGGCTTATTCTGGCAAGAGGCCTGATATTTCCCATTTGTGGATCTTTGGTTCTCCTGTCTACATGCATGTGACGAAGGATGCGAGAAGGAAGCTGGATCCAACTGCTGAGGTTGGAATATTTGTGGGGTACACTGATACACCTCACAACTATCGGGTGTATTTGTCAGACAGTCGCAAGACTGTTGTGCGACGGGATATAAAATTTCAGGAGGAGAAAGCCATGCAGTGTTCGCTTGAGAGGGAACTACACTTGCATGCAGATGAGGAGCTGTTAGTTCCTAAGGAGGAGCTTCCGGATGTGGATCAGCCACAAGAGGAGGTTCAGGAGGTGGAAGAAACCACCCAGGCAGCGCCAACCATCAGAGGGCGCATGCGCACTACAGAAGCTGAGCGACTGGCTCGGGATGCAGAGAAGGTTGTGGGACCACCTACAGCACAGCGCAGACAGAGACAGTCACCGGATCGGTACACTGGATACATGGCTCTTATGAGTCAATGTGTTGTGACAGAGCCATCCTCTTTTGAGGAAGCTGTGGAGGAACCCGCATGGGTTGATGCCATGATAGAAGAATATGATTCGATCATCAGGAACAGTGCATGGGAGATTGTCCCAAGACCGGTGGGGAAATCAGTGGTGGGTTCGCGATGGATCTACAAGGTGAAGCAGGCGGCTGATGGGAGTGTGGAGAAGTACAAGGCGAGATTTGTCGCCCGTGGCTTTTCATAGATCGAGGGGATTGACTATGAGGAGACCTTTGCACCTGTCGCAAGGTACTCTTCCATACGGACGATCCTTGCTCTCTCAGCGCAGATGGGGTGGCACATTCATCAGATGGATGTGAAGACTTCGTTCCTCAACGGAGTCATTGAGGAGGAGGTGTACATAGAGCAGCCTGAAGGTTTCGAGATCTTCAGCAGTGAGTCGCATGTGTGCCGACTCAAGAGAGCACTGTACGGGCTGAAGCAAGCACCTCGTGCTTGGTACACTCGGATAGGCAGCTACTTCACCGGGCTTGGATTCTCCAAGAGTGAGGCGGATCCTAACCTGTACCAGATTGTGGTGGAGGGGAAGTTGTTGATCATCGTACTGTATGTAGATGATCTGATTTTGATGGGTGATGAGCGGTTGATACTTTCATGCAAGGAGGATCTTGCACGAGAGTTTGAGATGAAGGACTTGGGCATCCTTCATTATTTCCTGGGATTGGAGATTTGGCAGCGCAGCGGAGGACTGTTTGTTTCTCGGGGCAAGTATGCCCGGGAGATTCTGGAGAGGTTCAACATGCAAGGCTGCAAGCCTGTTGACACTCCTCTTCCTGGTGGTTGGAGGAAGGAGGATGCTACTTCGGTGGAGGTAGTGGATGCCACTGTCTATCGACAGTTGGTGGGGTCGCTTATGTATCTGGTCAATACACGACCCGATATATGCTATGCAGTTAACCAGCTTTCGCAAGCTATGGTTAAGCCTACCAAGCTCTTTTGGAAGGCGGGAAAGCATGTATTGCGCTATATTAGAGGCACATCGGGATATGGTCTATGGTACAGACGGGAGGATGGAGCGAAGCTTTCTGGCTTCACTGATGCAGATTGGGCAGGGAGCCCAACGGACCGGAAGAGCACATCTGGAGGAGTTTTCAGCATTGGGTCGACAGCAGTTTCCTGGTACAGCAGGAAGCAGAGATCCGTGGCACTCAGTTCAGCAGAGGCCGAGTACATGGCAGCTAGCTTGGTTGCATGCGAGGCTATTTGGATGAGGAAGATCCTCGTTGGATTGTTCGGGTTGCATTTGGAGCCTACAGTGATCTACTGTGATAACCAGAGTTGCATTAAACTCTCGGCTAATCCAGTATTTCATGATAGATCCAAACACATCGACATCAGGTACCATCATATCGGAGATTGTGTTCAGCGGAGAATCATGATGCTTTCATATGTTCCCACGGAGGATCAGGATGCCGACATCCTGACGAAGGCGCTCACCAGGAGCAAGTTCGAATTCCACAGAGGCAGGATAGGGATTGCAGATAATCCATATCTTGCTGAGAGGGAGTGTTGAGAATGCAGCAAGAGGATGGAGCTTAGTGAAATGAAGTCGCCTTCACTAAGTGGGCCCGCAGGCAAATTCTGGCGCAAAGTCTATTTTTAGACTATGTCTATTTTTAGACATATGGAGCATGGTTCGAGGATTCCAGTTTGAGATTCTTGGAGCATTGGTCATGTTGGTAAAAATAGATGAGACTCTATTTTTTAGGTCGAAGAGGTCGAAGGCTATTTTTAGACTGCCTCTTCTAAAAATAGGGAAGTCAAATATTATTTACCCTTAATAATATTTGGACTCTAAACAGCAGTTTACTCTCTTGGAGCACTTCAGTTCGAGCTACAGAAGTGGCTCATGCATCTGAAAGAGGAATTACGCTATTCCCAAGGGTTTGATGGCATCATGCATGGTTGACTTCAGTTAGGACTTCAGTGGCAGAAGTTTGGTGGAGTTAATGAGGCAGCTAGTGGAGTTGTGTTCGGTTTAATTTAGTTGAACTGGTTGAGATTAGTTTAACTAGCTAATCAACTAGTTATGAGTGGAGTGAATTAAATGTTATTTAATTCATTAATTAGTAACTCATTATTCAACTCAAGAACACATCAGTTCACTACAGTGCATGGACAGTTCAGTGGAGACCAGTGAAAGAGGTAGATGAAAGGGTGGAGTTAGCTATCAGTGGCGACATCAGTTGTGCATGAGATTTGCACCACACTTGGAGGAATTTCCCATGATGATTGCGCTGTCAAGCCAAGGAGATTCGAACCTTGGATCTCTATATAGACAGGCCTAGATTGCGCAATAGAGGCAAGGCAATTAGTGGTGAGTTTTGAACCAGTAACCTGTTCAAAACTGAGCTAGATTGTGGGTAACTGTATGAGAAAGTACTGAGTACTTGTGAGGAGTATTGTACTAAGTTTGTTACATTATTTCTCCATTATAATATACACAATAGCTGCGGGGTTTTCAGCTATAAGCTTTCCCCATACATACTGTGTTAATGTGTATGATGATTTGATGTGTTATCGATTGATTTTATTTCCGCATGTTTGATGATCTGAGTGGAAGAGATTATGTGTTGCATATAAATTCGAATTGTATGTGATCAGGATAGTCTCAGTGGATAATTAATTATTATTCAGCAAATTTCTACACTCTTCCACCATGGCATCTACCCATGCAGGATCCTCCACAACTTCCTCGAAAGAGGATGGCTCCGTCATGATACACTTGCTCATCAGAGCCATGTATCCAGTAAATCGGTCAGGTGACTGTCTCTATCTGTGTTGTGATGTAGGAACTCCTACATTCTGCACTACATCAAGATTCAATCGCTTAGCTTCTGTACTGCGCTTCCGCCCACTGATGTTTGGCGCTGCATGAGTGGTTTCTTCCACTCCATGAACCTCCTCTTTTGGGTGATCCACATATTGAGGCTCATATTTAGGAACAAGTAGCTCCTCCTCTACATGCAAGTGTGGCTCCCTCTCAAGCGACAACTTCATGGCTTTCTCCTCATAAAATTTTATATCCCGTCACACGACAGTCATCCGACTGTCTGGAAAATACACAGGATAATTGTGGGGTGTTTCTGTGTACCCCACAAATATCCCAACCTCTGTGGTCAGCTCCAAATTCTTCCTGGCATCCTTCGTCACATGAATGTAAATAGGTGAGCCAAAAAATTTCAAATGAGAAATATCAGGCTTCTTACCAGAAAACGCCTCTTTGGGTGTACTCATGCCAAGTACTCTATGAGGACAATGGTTTTACACATAAACCGCAGTGTTGCATGCCTCAGCCCACAAGTGTATGGGAAGGCCCTGATCATGCAACATCGCCCGTGCAGCACCCACGATCGTTCTGTTCTTCCTCTCAGCGACCCCATTTTGCTATGGGTTATGAGGCGTTATGAGTTCTCTTAAAATTCCTTCTTTGCTACATAAGTCTTTGAATTCGCCAGAGATGTATTCACCACCATTATCGCTCCGGAGTGCTTTCACTTGCTTCCCCAACTCATTCTCAACCAATGACTTGAACTCACAGAAATTTGAGTATGTCTCGCTCTTCTTCTACATGAAGAAGATCCAGCACTGAAGAGAAAAGTCATAAAAAAATATCACATAACACCTGTGCTTTGCTGTTGAAGCAACCGAGAAAGGTCCACACACGTCTGTGTGAATTCTCTCAAGGATCGTCGAAGCACGACTATCCTTCTCATGAAAAGTGGTCTTCACAAATTTTCCCAAAGTACATCCCTTGCACCGATCTGACTGCGCAGATGTACCTTTGGGAAGCCCGGTAGAAATCTACTGCAAAATTTTCAAAGCGCCATGGTGAAAATGGCCCAATCTCCTGTGCCACAATTCGCCCTCATCTTGGCTCACCACTCCTTCTGCTTTGCCTGCCATTGCAGCGCAGCCATCTACCTGCAATTTATAAAGATTCTTAACTCGAATCCCTATCCTCCTGGTTTAACCAGTTGTTTTATTGTGCAGGAAAGCTTTTCCCTTGCTAAAAACAACATCATAACCCTTGTCTTCCAGCATCGCCACGGAGATAAGATTCTTCTTCAATCCTGGAACATGCATGACATCCTTCAAGATGAAAGGTTTACCGGACTCCCTCTCAAAGGAAATGGTCCCAATACCAGTCACACTGTATCTACCATCATCGCCCATCTCGATGTGCACTCCAAGATCCTTTTCCTCCAGATCACTAAACAAATCTTTGTCTCCGGTCATATGGAAAGATGCACCACATTCAAGAAACCACACCGATCCCATCACACTTGAAACCAAGCATGCGATCAAAGAAAAGTTGAGCTCAAACTGTGAGGCTAGGGCCTCTACTGCTGCAGAACCAGCAACGCTCTTATTCTTCTTCTTCTGTGGGAAATTAGTGGAGAAATGCCCGTGCTGGTGACAGTGAAAACACTTCACCTTGGACAAATCATGCTTCTTGCCTTTAGCTTCAGATTTGGAATATTTCTTCCCCTTCCCTTTCCTTGCTTTGGCAGCCAAAGTGAAATTCTCTTCATCTTCATTCTTCGATGAAGATCCATCCCTGGTACCCCGCCTTATCTCCTCCTGCACAAGATCCGCCCAAAGTCGCTCCCATCCTGGAAGTTTCTCCCATCCATTGACAGAGTCTTCATAGCTATGCCAACTCTTTGGAAGCCCAAGGAGAGCCAAGCTCACCAAGTCTTCTTCATCAACAGTAACCCCCACACTTCCCAGCTCATTCTTGTAGTGGACAAACTTCGTGAGGTATTTTGGAATACCGTCACCTTTCTTCATTTTTATTTTTCTGAGCTTGTCTTTAAGCGCCAACTTCCTCTGGCCACTTCTGCTTTGGAACAAGTCTGTAAAAGCCTTCCATATTAAGAATGGAGTGGCTTTCCTATTAAGGCTGAACACAATGTGGTCATTCACACTTTCCAACAGAATCCTTCGACACTTTGCTACTTTCTTTTTCCATGCGTCAAGTGTGACTGCATCGCTAGAAGCAGGCTTCGGAATATCAACAACTATGAACTCCTTCAACCCATTATCATCCAGCACCACCTCCATCCTGTCCTTCCATGCTATGTAATTCGAGTTCCCATCAAGGGCATACTCCAATCGCAATCCGTTGAAAGACATTTCAATGAATGCTCAACTTTGACACCAAGAAAACACTGCAGCAAATTCGAATTCCACCAGCACAAAACTCAACCGCTTCAATAATTGCAATCTCCTCCAATGATCAATACTGCTCTGATACCATGTAGAAATTATATAACTTATGTGTTATATGTCCAAGATTCTCCTGATCTCACACTATTTTAACTTCATGCAAAATACAGAATCTATTCCACCATTGATCATTTGCGAAAATTAAATCAAGATTGCAATGCACACATGAAACAATAAAAATTCACACACATTAACACAGTTGTTTAACGGGAAAGCCTGAAGCTGAAAACCCCAACTATCTGTATATAATATATGTCATAGAGATCATGTAACAATCCTCATACAAAGCTGATCATATCAATCTCTCAGTACAATACAATCGCTACACACTAATCAAGAACAATCAGCAAAAATTTGCACTGATTTTGGCCCCCCTAATAGCCTGCCTCTACTGCGCAATCCCTACTAAAGAATGGCTCTGAATGAGTTCGAATTGCTCCATCCTTGCTTCTGCAATCCTCATTGGCATCTCCAATGAATGTGTGGTGCATACAATGCAACACTATAGTCACAACTGATAGTCACACTTGCTCCTTCACCAATCTCTCCATTGAGTCTCCACTGATCTATTCTGCACTGTAGTTAAATGTTGTCTTTGTCCAGTTAAATAATGAGGTATTATTTAGTGAATTAATTTAACTAATTAATTCACTCAACTCCACTGAAAGTATCAATCAGTTAGAAATAAACACAATTAATTCAATTGAGTTTAACTCCACAAGTGTAGTTAAACTAGAAACCAACTCCACCAGCTACTTCTCCGACTCCACCAAACTCTGCCACTTGAGTTCTAACTAAAGTCCTCCATGCATGAACCACCAGTAGCTCTAGAAATTGTGTAATTCCTTCAGCTAGCTGATCTGAACAATCTGTTGACTGAATGTCAGTGCTCCAAGAGAATAAGATAATGTTTATAGTCCAAATATTATTAAGAGTTAATAATATCCGACATATCTATTTTTAGACTGGCAGTCTAAAAATAGACTTCACCCAAAATTTCTAAAAATATAAGTCCATCTATTTTTCCAACTTGACCAAACATCCACAAATAGCATCCTGCAACTCATAGAATATGATCGACATGTCCAAAAATATACTTTGCGCCAAAAATAGCCTGCGGGCCCACTTAGTGAAGGCGAATATTTTCACTAAGCTCATCATCTTGTTGAATCTCAACACTATCTCCATCCCTCTCTCCTCCTCTCTCTCGTCCTTCCTCTCTCCCCCCCCCCCCTCCCTCCCCCCCTCTCTCTTTGCCCTCCAATTTTCTCTCTCCCCCCATAACTCTCTTCATCTCTCTCATGTCCTCTCTCTTGTCCTTCCTCTATCTTTTCCTCTCTCTCTCTCTCTCTCTCTCTCTCTCTCTCTCTTCCCTCCAATCCTATTTCCTCCCCCAATACACTCTCTCTCTCTCTCTCTCTCTCAACATCAACATCTACACTAAAATCAATGCATATAGTGCAAGAAAAATAGGATTAGAAATCACCATCCACACTGAAATCAATGCATTGAGTGCAAGAAATCATCTTCCCTCTCTCCCCCCTCCAACTCCATCTCTCTTTCCCTCCATCTCTCCTCCTCTACACTGAAATCAACATCTACACTGAAATCAATGCATCTAGTGCAAGTAATAAAATAAGATTAGAAACAAACATCTACACTGATATCAATGCATCTAGTGCAATCAATCAAATGGGATTATAAATCACCATCTACTTCCCTATCTTCCCCCTCGAACTACATCTCTCTTTCCCTCCATCTCTCCACTCTCTCACATCCTCCCTCTTCCTTCCTCTCTCTCCATTTCTTTCCCACATATATATCTCCCTCTCTCTTCACCCTCCAACTATGTTACTGATATCATTGCATCTAGTGCAAGCAATCAAATAGGATTAGAAATCACCATATCAAAAGTTTACATTACTCTTGATCTATCAAACTTTACATTATCAATCACCATCCACACTGAAATCAATGCATCAAGTGCAAGAAATCATCTTCCCTCTCTCCCCCCTCCAACTCCATATCTCTTTCCCTCCCTCTCCACTCTCTCACATCCTCTCTCTCTTCCTTCCCCTATATCCCTTTCTCTTCCACATCTATCTCTCTCTATATCTCCCTCTCTCTCCCTCTCTTCACCCTCCAACTATGTTACTATATCCCTGCCTCTCTCCTTCTCCCCCATTCCCTCCATCTCTCCTTATTTTTCTCTTTATCTCACCCCCAAACATACACATACTCTCTCTATTTCTCCCTTGTCACTCCCTCTCTCTCTCCACTTCTCGCTCTCTCTATGTATTTCTTCTTCCCTCCCTCTCTCACCCTCCAACTCCATCTCTATATCCCTCCCTCTCTCCTCCTCTCTCTCTTCCTTCCTCTCCTACCTCCCTCTCTCTTCCCCCATCTCTCTTCTCTCTCCCTCTCTCTCTTTTCCCTCCAATATAAAATGCAAGAGAAATAGAAAAATATGGTATTTGGCCCACTGTGTTAAATTTATATATGTAGGGAGAGAAGTTATCTTTCATTAGGGCCGACATTAGATTAATTAGATTAAATTTTAAATGTTAAATATTAAACATTATTTTTACATTTACGTTTACATGTTTATTGTTACCTGAGATAGGCAATGGCTATAGTGTACTCAAATACCAACCTACGTGATCCAAATTTATTAAATTTAATAATATTAATATTATAATATAATAATGTGAATATTAGAATTAATATTAATATTAGGGTTAATAATGTTTTTTTGGAATGGTATAAATAATAATTTGGCCCATGGTATTTAGCTCAAGATTCACCTAAATAAAACCACTTTTTGAGTGTTCCTAAATATAAATAGGATTATGGAGTAAATATAAAAATACATTTTATTTATTTATCATACCTATGGTTTATTTATATTCTATTTATTTACCATACCTCTTTTATAAATATGGTATTTGGCCCATGGTATTCAGCCCATGGTATTAAAGTGGTACATTTCTATACACTCCGACATATCAAAAGTTTACATTAATTAAATTTAATAATATTAATATTATAATATAATAATGTGAATATTAGAATTAATAATAATAATAATAATAATAATAGGGTTAATAATATTTTTTTGGCATGATATTAATAATAATTTGGCCCATGGTATTTAGCTGAGGATTCACCTAAATAAAACCACCTTTTGAGTGTTCCTAAATATAAATAGGATTATGGAGTAAATATAAAAAGACGTTTTATTTATTTACCATACCTCTTTTATAAATATGGTATTTGGCCCATGGTATTCAACCTATGGTATTAAAGTGGTCTCCCACATATCAAAAGTTTACATTACTCACATGGCATCTACACACATTACATCTACACATCTCTATACAATCTCACATATCAAAAATTTACATTACTCACATGACATCTACACACATTACATCTACACATCTCTATACACTCAGACATATCAAAAGTTTACATTACTCACATTACATCTACACATCCCTATATACAGAGTTGTAAAGCGCCTCTCAGCGCAATTACGAAATTACGAAATTACGAAATTATGGTTGATACTTTGAAATGTATTTTTAGATTTTGAAATGCATTATATTGTAAATTTATTATAAGTAAAATAGATGAAGTAAAAATAATTGGTTTTTTTTTTTTTTTTTTTTTTTTTTTTTAATCAATTTTGAAATATATCATATATTAAAAAATTGTAAATTTATAGATTTAAAATTCCATCAATAATGTTTCATGTGTGTTATATTTTTTTTTGTTAAATTTAAAATATTCAAATGAGATTATAGTAAATGAATTTATAAATTTACAAATGTTTATTTCGTTTCATTTTATTCTATATGAATTTATTTTTGAAAATTTTATTATCTCTTATTCATTTGTTTTTAAGATTTTGCACTATATTTTGATTTTTTTTCATTAAAATATACTATAGAAAATAATAATTTATAAACCATTTAAATTTACAATAATAATTTATAAATAATTTAATTCTTTGTATTCCCTAAATGTTAGCATTCATGATGTATGCGAGATTTCTAAGGAAATAATTCGAAAGGGATTTGAGTATGATGTTTTTAGTAGTATGTGGTTGTGCAAAAATCAATCCAACGTCGCATTATGACAAACATTGTTGCAACATGACAAATTATCTAATGCTCATTGTTGTACTGTTACATTGCATTGCAATTTATTCAATGTCGCCTATCAAAATTAATAAACCCAAGGGATTGATATTATAAACGCAAGGGTTTTAGAATTAATCCCTTGGGTTTATAATATCAATCCCTTGATTTTATTAATCTAAGGATTCATATTCCTAGGGTATAATATTATTCATAGTATTTATAATATTACTCCTAGGGTTTAATATAAATCCCTTAGGTTTACAATCATGATCATCCATGGTAAATGATGGTCCAATGTCACAATGTGCCAAATATTGTCTCAATATGAAAATCAACCATGGTCGAATGCCACATTGTGACAAATATCGTCTTAGTATGAAAATCAATTATGGTAAACCATGGTCAACCATGTTTATTGTAGGGTTTATAATATTTATCTTGGGGTTTTTATACCTTGGGTTTATAATATTTATCCATTGGGTTTATAATCTCTTTGGTTTTTAACATTAATACCTTGGGTTTATTATTCCCTTAGGTTTGTAATATCAATCTCTTGGGTTTATTAATCTAAGACTTCATATTCCAAGGTTAGAATATTATTCATAGGGTTTACAACATTAATCTTTGGGTTTAATATAAATCCATTGGATTTATAATCATGGTAAAAAATGGTCCAACATCACAATGTGATAAAGATTTTCTCAATATGAAAATCAACCAATGTTGCATTGTGACAAATATTTATCTTAGGGTCTATAATATTTATATTAGGGTTTATATTCCTTGGGTTTATAATATTTAATCTTAGGGTTTATATATCTTGGGTTTATAATATCAATCCCTTGAGTTTAATATTATTCCCTTGGGTATATATATCTTGGGTTTATAATATCAATCCCTTGAGTTTAATATTATTCCCTTGGGTTTATATTATCAATCCATTGTGTTTTTAATCCCTTGGATTTTTAGTATTAATCCCTTGGGTTTATTATTCATTTGGGTTTGTAATATCAATCCCTTTAGGGTTTATATACCTTGCATTTATAATATTAATCCCTTGGGTTTAATATTATTTCCTTGGATTCATAATATTGTTGGGTTCAATCATGGTCAACCATGGTTTTATATTATCAATCCATTGGGTTTTTAATCCCTTGAGTTTTTAGTATTAATCCCTTGGATTTATAATATCAGTCCCTTTAGGTTTTATATACCTTGCATTTATAATATTAAACCCTCGGGTTTAATATTATTCCCTTGGATTTATAACACCTTTGGGTTCAATCATCGTCAACCATGGTTACATTGTGACAGAGATTGTATCTTGGTCTAATGTTGCATTGTCACAACCATGGTCATCCATGGTCAACCATGATCCAACGTCGTATTGTGACAAATATTGTCTCAATATGGAGATCAACCATGGTAAAAAATGGTCAGCCATTGTCCAACATTGCATTGTGACAAACATTGTCTCAAGATGAAAATCAATCATAGACAACCATATTCAAACTTCGCATTGTGACAAATATTTATCTTAGGGTTTATAATATTTATCTTAGAGTTTATATTCCTTGGATCTATAGTATTTATCCCTTGGGTTTAATATTATTCCATTGGGTTTATAATCCCTTGGGTTTAACATTATTCCTTTGGGTTTATATTATCAATTCGTTGGATTTTTAATCCCTTGGGTTTATAATATCAATCCCTTTAGGGTTTATATACCTTGCATTTATCATATTAATCCCTTGGGCTTAATATTATTCCCTTGGGTTCATAATACCTTTGGGTTTTAAAATTAATCCCTTGGGTTTATTATTCCCTCCAGTTTAAAATATCAATCCCTTAATTTTATTTGGTTCATATTCCTAGGGTATAATATTATTCATAGGGTTTATAATATTAATCCTAGGGTTTAATATTAATCCTAGGGTTTAATATAATTCCCTTGGATTTACAATCATGGTCAATGATGGTCCAATGTCACAATGTACCAAATATTGTCTCAATATGAAAATCAACCATGGTCCAACGTCACATTGTGACAAATATTATCTTAGTATGAAAATCAATTACAGTAAATCATGGCCAACCATATTTATTTTAGGGTTTATAATATGTATCTTAGGGTTTGTATACCTTGGGTTTATAATATTTAACCATTGGGTTTAATATTATTCCCTTGTAATGAGCCACTATAGATATTGGAAACAGAGAGAGGCGGGGTTTGACATTTACAATTACATCAAGAGGGAAATCAATAGATGGTTTGTGGATTTCACCGCCTTTTTCTTTTCAACGTTATGAAAAAAATGCAAGACTGTGTGAGAAGGCATTGGTTGGAAATTGTGAATGGTCGTGATCATTATCCTGTTGATTTGAATTAGTGTAACTTTTGTCATCAGTCTCAGTCTGTTTTGGAAGAGGCGTTTAATCACTATGTTCTGGTGGAGTGTTTGACTTTTATTAAATTTTTATTTCATAATTACATCATTATTATTTATTAAATGATTATTAATATAATTGATTTTATTATCTTTATTTATTATTATTAATGTTATCATAATTATTAATAATTATTATTATTTAATATAATAGTAATAATACAATATTAATTATTATTAATATGGCTCTTACATTTATATTAATATTATTGATAATAACATTAATTCTTAATATTATTGATAATTCATAATTTTAATTTAATTATCAATAGCTATTAGATGGATGGTAGGGATTAAACCTCCATCAAATATTCTAGAATTTTCATAGTAGTATACACAAATCAATGATTGAGATTTATCTCCAAAGTAGTTATGTCATTTTTACCCTTTTAATTAAATTAATTAATTAAAAAAATTGTTATATCAACAAGTGTCATGTGAGATTGGTGTTTAACAAACGAGCTTCATGGTAATGGAGGAGGCAACTCAAATTTTCAACATGGAGTAGTGTTCTTTCTCAATAGTCGTGGGGGTTGGAGTTTAGTGAGTATGGCTAGTATGGAGTACATGATCTTGACGGCTGGTTTGGTCCTGACATGGAGGTGTTGGTCTAGTTAAAAGGAGGTATTTCCCTGATGGTTTTCGAGGCGTTATGGCTCCCGACTGGCTAGAGGTATGATTGGGATGCATAATTTTGATTTTATATGAGATAGGGTTAGTTATATGTTTTTGGGGTCATTGATACCTGATTGTTTGGTTCTTTGTCTTTTTATGACTACTTATTTATGAGCAAGGTTGAGGTGGGAATTATTTTCTCTATGGGTTATGGGCGAGACATCTTGCATCCTATTACAAATTTTCATTTCATTCTCAGTAGCCATTTTCCTCATGTACAGAATGATGGCTTTGGTTTTTTTCTTAACCCTTCACACCGGACTATCCCATATGGACGTCAATACTTGCTCGTGTTGTCATAATTTCCATGCTCCAGAGGATCCGACTGCCATTGAGACTTTGACAATCCCTCCTGTATAGAGTGTTTCCGCTCTTAGTTGTTGTTCAACTATAGGCTCTTGTCTTGACTTTGAGACTGGATTATTGGGAATCTATTGTTTGTGTGTGGTTTGATCTCCTAGATTTTATAAGTGTTTGATCATTTGATTGTATCCTTAGTGACTTTAGAACTTTTGATTGAAATTTTCTTTGATTGCATGTGATTAATAATTTTTAATCGTGGTTGAATTACCAAGATAATTGCGTAGACTTCAAGGGAAACCCCCTTAGTATACACCAAGCCAACTTGAAGGACTGAAAGCTCTGGTACCACTTACTACTAGTAGAGTTAGATCAACGGAACCAGAAGAATCATCCATAATTACTCATTCTGATTATTATGAAGTAAATCAATCAGAAACAACAAAATAAATTCAAGAGCCAATTTCAATTTCCGAAATCACTGACGTTGCTTCTGCAGAACCTGAAATTTCTGAGCCAGAAACTGAACCTGCTGTGTTGGAATCATCTTCAGGATTTTTTACTCCAACTTCTAGTGATCCTGATTCACCTAGAGTAAGACATCGCATTACCGAAAATCTTCCTTCTGATCTCATATGTATTGAAGAACTTGTTGGTCTAGACAAAGACGTAGTTATTTCCGAAACCCAAGAAACTTTAAATCTTAGAGAGCGTGAATCAATATTCTACAATCCTTTTAGAACTGACGCTTGGTATTTATCATTGACAATTTTTTTACAAAACGCAGGTCGTACTGATTCACCACCCCGAATTCCTTTTTACCCTACACTGAGAGGTTATCAACCTTCATTAGCTATGTCGGGTGAGCCATCTATGTTTTCTGAATCTCCAGAAACATTTTTATATGGTGGTTTGTTTGTTCCTCTGGGATACCAGTCGCTCTCTGGTACCTTCTCAGGAGCAGCCCCTCAACAAATTGAAAAAATGTTATCATCTGGTACAAATGAAACAAACACTGCCACGTTGAACACAGAACATATTTTTCTGATGTCTGGAAATATTCCAAATCCTCAACCTCAAGGAAGTCAGTTACCGCCTGGGGGGAAACCTCAAGGTAGTCAATTACCTCTTGGAGGGCAACCTCAGGGTAATTCTTTACCACCTAGAGGTCAACCTGTAGGACAATATTTACAGCCTGGGGAGCAACCTCAAGGACAATACATAACTCAAGGTCAATATCAACCTCAAGGAAAGTACATGCCTCAGGATCAATATTAACCCCAGAGTCAGTTCATACCTCAGGGTCAATATCAACCCCAGATTCAGAACATGCCTCAAAGTCAATATCGACCTCAAGGTCAGTACCCAAATCAAGGTTTTCAACCTCCTTCAAGTCAACCATTATTACAATGAGATGGAAATTTGCCAGTTAATTATCAAATGTAAGTTCAACCTGGTTATGTTCCTTCATATGCACAACCTTCTATGGGTCAATACCCCGGAATTAATATGGTGTGGGATCCATCTCAAATTCAACATACTTTACAACCCATTGTGCAGTTACCTAATCAGCCTGGATAGCCTATAGGTTCTGGTCCGACCCAGCAACCTGTCCAGCCTACCATTCAAATCTCTGCACCTGGTTATGTTCAACAGCCTAGGCCTTGTACACCTAGAACTCCAGCTCAGTCTTCTACTGCTGCTGCAACTTCTGTTCAACCTACCACACCTATTTCTGGAGTATCTAAAACTCCTGTTTCTACTACCCCTATATCAGTGCAAATTCCTCAAGTATCTGTGACACAGTCAGGACCTATAATTCATACTACGGTCCAGATGCCTACAAGACAATTCGGTACAAGTGCGATTCTCAATAGTCAACCACAATTTACTTATCAACCGTACCAGGGGTAGTATCAATTTGGACATGCTACACAAAATCCAACATATCAGTATCAGTTGTATCCTGGGTATACTTATCAAGTACCTCAACAACCCCAATATGGTCCAGTTAATCTTGGTTATCCAGGAGGTTTCACAATTCCCAATGCGCATCCAATTCCAGGATATCCTAGATATCCTCCTCCTGGAACTGGTTTGATCACACAAGGTTATCAAGACCCTAGCCGTCGGTTACCATTCATAGCAACTTTAGATTTACCTGATCTATCATGCCTTATGAATGATCCCATTTTTTATCTTCTGTATTGGCTGTCGATGCCTAATAAGTTGCACAGTGATATTCCAAAGTTTGAAGGTGAGTCAAGAGAAGATCCATCTAATCATGTTATGACTTATCACCTCTGGGTTGCATCCAATTCACTAATCGATGATTCGATTCGATTACGTCTTTTTCAGAGAACTCTCATTGGTCTAGCTGCCAAATGGTACATTGAGTTACCACGATGCTCATTTAATAATTTTAATGCACTAGCTACTGCTTTCTTAACTCATTTTCAGTTATTTGTCAGATAGGAAAATGGTAAGGAATTTTTGACCTCATTAAAACAATCTACGTCTACATACATATCTGTCACATTCATGAATGGAGACGTGGGAGACGTTTAGTGAAATTCTTTATTCCAGATAAAATTTTGGCTGAATGATTTATCAAATCATTATTGCCCAAAATTACTGAAGATGTGGCCAAAGGAGGCGTTGTTACAGAAGAGCAAGTCATTGCTCAAGCTCAGTACCTTGACCTTGTATATACACAGTCAGGTACTCTGTATGAAAAAATCCCTGATTTACCAAGACCTGATTGGTTAACTATAACTCCTTCAGGATCTCATGCTGCTAATGGTGTAATTGGTTTTGTTAGCACTAGCAAGAGTAATAAGAAATCTTCCAAGACGACTTCTCCTATTATAACTTTACCCGATTCACCAAAAGGAGATTCTTCCGTTGAAACTTTCGTTGATATTCATGTTGTAGAATCATGTCGCTGATGCTGTAATTGGTTCTGTTAGCACTAGCAAGAGTAAGAAGAAATCTTCCAAGACGACTTCTCCTATTATAAATTTACCCGATTCACCAAAAGGAGATTCTTCCGTTGAAACTTCCGCCGATATTCATGTTGTAGAATCATCTACAACCAAACTTAAAATTGGTGGTAAGAAGAAAGGTAAGAATAAAAACAAAAAATCATCTTCAAAAGATAAAAACGATAAAACTAAACCAAATGACGATAAACGAAAACTTCGTTATCCTTATCTGATTTGTGATGAGGATCATTTTACTAAAGAGTGCCCGCATAGAGCTGAGGTTTCAAAATTCCTTAAGGGTTCGCCCATACCTGTTGTCTTGAAGGATCCCTTTCCTGCTCAAGATAGTAACATGATTGGATCTTCTTCAAATACGCTAGAAGATATCTTGATGGTTGCGACGCGATCGCAAGATTATGGTAGTAAAAATCCTATTGGTGGTAAAGAAGTAGAAAATTCTAATTCAGCATCAAGTACATCTCCCTCAATTTTTGATCCACTACAGATTGAGAAACCAAATCCTAACTTAGTAATCAAACTGCCTGCTAAAGGTGTGCTTCGTAAATCAGCTTTCAATCCACATGTGAGAGCTGCTCAGAACTACAATATTGTTGAAGACTTGGCAATTTCCCCTTCAGCAATGTCGGCTTTGGAAGTGTTGCAATCATGTCCAGCCCAAAGAAAATTACTATTGTCAGCCATAAGAGCTTTAGATCTTCAGGATTCGAACCTAATGATCTTCGATTTGGAAAATTTTACACCCCGCCTACCTCATCAAATGGCTTTTCAAATTTCAGTTTTAGTCAAAAACAAATGGTGCTTTCGTACTGTTATTGATGAAGGGGCTTCTACGTGTATCATGTCGTTAAAATGTTGGAAATCACTTGGTTCTCTGACACTTACCCAATCACCGACTATCCTCAAAGCTTTTGATGGAAGAGGATTCCATCTGTATGGTATTTTACAGGATCTACCTATAGAGGTCGAAGGAAAAACCGTTAATCTAGATGTGGAAGTGGTTGATGCCCCTATGGATTACAACCTTCTCCTGGGTCGCAGTTGGTCTTACACCATGACTGTTTTTGTATCATCGGTATTTCGTCTCATCATGTTTCCTCATAAAGGAAAGATCATTAAAATAGATCAGCTCTCATATTATTCATCCGACCCAGCCACTATTGATAGCATCCAACATGTCAGAAAATTGACTATCCTTTATAAAGATGTTGGAGTAGGTTTAATTAAAGATTCTGCTTTACAGGGGACTTTTTCCCTGCCTACTCCCAACGTACCACCTCCTATTGCTAATATCAATATGATTACATCAAGTACTATTTCCTTTGATGATCCTTGGATAGTACCTTCAGATTCAGAACTGGATTCTTTCGATGGCGTGATGCCTTTGAGTCCTTTTGAATTAGCACATCAGGAAGTACAATCATTTTCTGATACTCCTTCAATTAAACCTGATCTAGTGAATGTGATCAATGAGGAATCACTTTCCGTATCGAGCTCAGCTTCGACATCAATTCCAGATCCTGTTCAACAAGTATTCAATACTGATGAGCATATTCGTGAATTTTTGTCTATAGATGAATTACCATGGGAAGATCTACATCATCCATCTTAGTTTTTACCTTATCTTGATCATTTTGAAATTTATTTTTCCTCCATTTTTACTGTTGATTATGTCAATGAACCTCGGAATCCTCTCACGAATTCCGATTCTGAATTGAACTTAGCAAACATTTCTACGAAATTTCTTATTGACATCTCAGTGAAACCAGGAATTGTTGAAAACATTCATATAGGTGCTTCTTGTACGCTAGATGAACTCCAAGCATATAAAGCTCTATTTCAAGAATTTCGTGACATTTTTTCCTGGTCATATGAAGAAATTCCAGGAATCGATCCATCAATTGTTGTTCATGAAATTAAAACATACCCGAATGTTAAGCCTATTAGACAAAGATTACGTTAGATACATCCGCGAAAAGTTGTCGCTATTAAAGTAGAAGTTGAGAAATTACTTCATGTAGGTTTTATTTATCCAATTCCTTTAACGGATTGGGTATCTAATATTGTTCCTGTTAATAAAAACAAGGGACAATACGAGTATGTATCAACTATAGGGATATAAATCGAGCTTGTCCCAAAGACAATTATCCAACCCCCGATATCGATCAAATTATCGACGATTGTGTCGGAAGTGAAATGTTTTCATTTATATAGATTTTTGGGCTACAATCAAATCAACATACTCCCTGCTGATCAACCCAAAAAAACGTTCATTTGTCCGTGGGGGACTTTTGCTTACTACAAATTACCTTTTGGACTTAAGAACGCTGGCGCAACTTTTCAGAGGGAAATGTATTATGCATTTCATGACATTAAACACTTGTACAACCCTATATCGATGATTTACCTGCTCATTCATCACGCAGAGCAGATCATCTTACTCATCTACGAGCTATATTTATGAGATGTAGGCATTATGGGATTTGTCTGAATCCTCACAAATCTATATTTTGTGTTGAATTTGGACGATTGTTGGGATTTGTTGTCTCAAAGGAAGGCATTCGTGTCGACCCATAGAAGGTTGAGGCTATCATCAATTTACCTCCTCCTTATACTCTTCGCCAACTCCAAAGTTTGCAAGGGAAAGCGAACTTTTTATGTCGATTCATTCCTAACTATGTTGAGTTAACCAAAGGTTTTACCAGGTTGTTAAAGCAGAATATTCCTTTCTTTTGGGACGATATCGTTGATCGATATTTTGATGCTCTTAAATATGCGTTGACCCATGCACCGTTATTGCATCCTCCCAATTACAACCAGGATTACTTTTTATACCTAGCAACCTCCAATTCTACAATTGGCATGGTCTTAGTTCAGGAAGATGAATTCCACAATGAACATGTGATTTATTATCTCGGTCGCAATCTGCATCCGACCGAAATCAAATACTCACATGTGGAGAAATTGGCCTTGGCAGTAGTTCAAGTTTTCCAACGATTTCTTCATTACATATTGTTACGCAAAACAACAATGATTTCTGATTGTAACCCTATGATGTATATTTTGACCAAACAACTGCTAGGGGGAAATACTCCAAATGGATTGTTATCTTGCAGGAGTTGGATTTGGAATTTTAAAAATAAAAATCAAATAAATCATTGGTATTCGTTGAAATTATGTGTGACATCCTAAGTACTGACATAGAAACTATGGCGGAACATCTAATTGTGGATGAATCTTTGTTTCTTATCAGTACCATGGATCCTTGGTATGGAGATCTCATCATTTATCTCCAAACCCAAAATTTGTGGCCCAAACTCTCACAGTCACAATGACGAAAAATCTGTTTCTAGTCTCAGCAATATCATACTGTTGGTGACACACTATACCGTCATGGTGCGAACTCTGTTTTTCGACGTTGTCTCACTCTTGATGAAGCTGAAAAGGTTTTAAATGACTGTCACTCTGGAGCATGTGGCGGTCATATGTCTGGGTATGCCACAACCCAAAATATATTGCGCGCTGGCTATTTTTGGCCATCCGTATTTAAACATTGTATTTCTACTATCCGAAAATGCCACAACTATGAATCTTTGATCGAAAGATGCGTGCACCACCCGCTCCTCTTCACCTAATAATTGTTGTCGGTCCTTTTGAAAAATGGGGCATTGACTTCATTACATGTAACCCTCACTCAACTGGGGGGCATGGGTATATTATTTCGCAGTAGATTATTTTAGAAAATGGGCCGAGGCGATGCCTACATTTGCGACAGATGGAAAAACTGCAGCTAATTTCATGTTCAATCATGTGATTGCTCATTTTAGTGTACCCCAAGCGATAATTACTGACCATGGGAGTCATTTTCGAAACATCATGATGACCAAACTGACTGATCAACTTGGCCTGCGCCATGACAGTTCTACACCATATTACCCGCATGCCAATGGTCTGGTTGAAGCTATCAATAAATTTTTAGTCACCATGATCAAACAAGTCATCAGAATTCATAAATCGAATTAGCATACCATGCTTTTTCAACACTTTGGGCATATCGAACCTCAGTAAAAACATCAACAGGTTTTACCCCTTTTCAACTAGTTTACGGTTTAGAAGCAGTATTACCGATTGAATGCAAGATACCATCACTCTAACCAGCCATAGAGTTACTACCAGCCACTTCTGAAGAGGAGAAATGCTTTTTGTACTTATCTCAATTAGATGAGAATCAGCGCACCGCTGCATTAGCTACCGAAGCTCATGTGAAACAAATGAAAGCTCAGTATGATAGAAGTGTTACACCTCGTATTTTTTCAGAAGGAGACCTAGTCTTGGTTTATGACCAAGCTAACGATAAGCTAGGGGCTGGGAAATTTGAACCCATGTTGGCATGGTACTTATATTGTCAAGCGACAGCTTGCAAAAGGGGCCTATGAACTGATTGACTTTGACAGGGTCTCTTTAGGCAAACCCAAAAATGGGCTTTATGTAAAGAGATATTATGCTTGATTCTTGTGTGGAGATCTTCCCTGTATATTAGTTATTTTTATAAGCTAGTGTGTTGTAGATTAGAAGAGCGTGCCTAGTTTAAGTGTGCTTTTACTACCATCTCTGCTCATCTGGACCACTCTTGATTTTGTAGATGTCGATGTCCCTTCAAACATAATTTGGTTTTGCTGATGGTGCTTGTCAAAGTACACAGAACATTTCTTCCGCAGCTTGCATTATTTATTCACCCACCGATGAGTTAGTATCTATGCATGGGGTAAGCCTCGGTCAAACGACGAACAATATTGCAGAGTATAGCACAGTTATTGAGTTATTGTCTGAGTCCATTTCATTTGGAATTCGAAGTTTGATCATCAGGTTAGATTCTGAACTCATTGTATTACAATTGAATGTATGTGCAATTAAAAACCCAGTGTTGTTAAGATTATTTTTGAAATTTCGTCTCTTGGAACGAGAATTTTATTATATTGAGTATCAACACATTCCGAGAAATTTAAACACATTAGCAGTAGCTTCTAGTGTTATAAACATACATTTGCGATAATTAAAGCAGTAGATCAAAATAATATTCGATAACATGTTAAGACAGATAACTGGAAATAGTAGTAATATCATAGCATAAGAGTAGTGTTTTCAAAAATATTACATCGTCCTCGATCATAGGTTCAAAACACCTTATGATCGGAAAAAAGTGATACAAAAATGATATAAGTCTACATATCAATAATCCACTATTCGTGGTGATGATCACGATAAAACACTACAACCCGTGCCACATTGCTCAGAAATCTCCTGAACGGTCCTAGAACCTCGATAACATATCTTTGTAAGCGGAGCGGAATGTCATCTATGGTAGTCTCTAGAAAATCTAAAGTCAACCACTCTAGATGGTTTTCCAGGTCAGTAAGGACCTTTACTGTTTGATCTTGTGGTAGTGATGGTGCTACAGCTGGCTTCCTGTGAAAAGGACAGAGAGTGGCTGGCCGATGTGGACCCACACCTGCATTCAAATTTTTATCATCAGTTTTGGACGATTCAAAAAACAAAATTAAAATTAAAATTTAGAACATGTCAAGATGATTCTTACCTGAGTCATCCCACTGTGTCCCTGGAGGAAGAGACATCTCTTGGTTGCTGCGGAAATCTATCCCAGCATAAGGAAAATCTTCTATTGTGAAGATTTGGTTTTCTAACCAATGGAAATATGTTGGGGTAAAACGAACAACCTTGCCACATTCACTATGAAGGGCCATCAATGGAACCCATCGAACCATCCGACGCTCTTTGACTCTACCATGATCAACTGAAATCAGTTATTAGGCCAGAGATGGAATTCTCTCTAGAGCAAATGTAACCATGATCGCTCCATACCCGAAGTTTTTCAACTTCAAGTTTTTTGCTCTAGTCAGTTGGCCTTTGACATTGGCCAACACTACCTCACACCAATTGAAAATGGTGCCTCTAAAGCAGTCAACAATAGTTTTCATTTGGGATCTTGTAGCAACATGTGGAGCTGCGCTCCCACACAACCAGGTTACGGTAAATGCAACCACTTTGAGCTCAGGACGAATAATGGTTTTTATGTCAATGCATTTATCCTTGGGGTTTGCTTCTTCATTGCAAAATTCTTCCTGAAGGCTAGCGACAGACTGGCCACCTACCCTAGCCCCAAACAAAGAGAATGGCTCGCCCCTCTTTGATAAACCAGTGAGAAAGTATATATCTTCCAGCTCAATTTCGAGCCGGTGACCTCTAATGATAAAGCATTATTCCTGGACATCCCATTTGTTTACTAGCCAGGTAAGTAAATCTACTTGAGCCCTCATACCCTAAATGGCCCAAAATTTGTACAAACCACATTCTCTCAATACACGTAATGTGGGCGGATGTAACATGGCAGCCTCATCAACCTCTTCGTGCTCACGTTATCTCCACTCAAGCATTGTAGATATCCTGCAATGGACAAATTGAAAGTTCATAAAAAAGTTGAGTGAGAAAGTTTGGTTTAATTTGGGAGGTTTATTCATTTTATTTTTTCTTACGGTGCCTCCGCACTTTTCGCATTAAAACAGTGCATGGATCTGCACGTGTCTTATGCATAAGGTGTGGGACCACGACAATTTTCCCTTTGTAAAATTGTCGGGGTCCGTAGGTGTCATGTGTTCTACCTGCGGACCCCCGTGAGTGATTTTTTGAACATATTTTCCTCCTTAAAAATCAATTTAAGCCCTAAATTAAGAAAATAAATAGACAAAAATGAAGGTAAGGATGATTGGATTACGTGGAAATGACGGTTTTCGATTCTGACGGGCAAATCTTCCGTAATCTCCTCCGGAACGTTTTTTACCAAAAGCTCTCAATTTGCACTCTTAAATAAAATGGTAAAAATGATTTAGGAAAACTCATTTTTATAAGATTTTTTGAATAAATAAAATGTAATTTTGTTTATTTTTCACTTTGAAAAGTTGTTTTCCAAATTATTTTTATTAATTATAAACATGTATGTTTAATTTTTGAGTTTTTGTGCAGAATACAGGATTTTTCGGGTAAAATGGTGCTTTTGACAAAGGAGTATACTTTTTATCACTTTTTCAAACTCGGTAAAAATTATGAAAAGCGAATGAGTACATTTTTATCACTTTTTCGAACTTGTTAAAACTTACATAAAAAGTGAAACTGTTGAGTATACTTTTAGCAATTTTTCAGACTCTTGAAAATTACGAAAAAGCGAAACCTTGGAGTTCTCTTTTAAGCCCTTTTCAGACTCTCTAAAGATGAAAAGGTTGCCGAGTACTTGACTATTCGAACTCGTTAAAGGAAATGAACAGTCATCCTTTCAGTATAAGTTTACCCCTTTTCCAAACTGAAATGGACTATTTACGAAAAAGGTATACGTTTACTAATCATAGTCAATAGAGTTTTCTCATGTATTATTTTATCCTTGTTCGGGCTTGAGAGACTAAATTTACGAAAAAGTACACCCACAGATTTTTCTTGAGTTTTTCTTCTGACTCCCTAAAATTGAAAAACACCGAGTTTCTCCTATACTGGACTCGTTAAAATTTAACAGTAAAGGACCTGTCGATTACAAACATGAACGAACCACTCCTTCTTAGGGTTCGCTTTTAAACTAAGTTGGACTCATCCGAAGGATGAGCTTATATAACAAGAAAATGTTATCCTCCTCAAGCTTGTCAAAAAAAATAAAGAGGTACTTGCCAGAAATGGTGGGGGAAAAAGAGAGAAAACGAATCCATTTGTCACACTTTGTTTAAAAAGCAGTTTACCACTCTTGAACACAACACTTTGTGTCACACTTCTACCTTGGTTGGGAAAATCCTTTGCCTATCAGTTAATCAAACCATATTGAAAGTCTTAAACCGGTTTCTGGGTATTAGCTTAGGTCAATTGTCACCAAACCATCTACAATGTCATTATGTGTTCAAGAGGACAGTTCAAATAAACCATTCATTTGCAAACATTTGTCTCCATTCGCGTTGACCATCCTTGATTCAGTCCTTGTAAAATATTTCTACAAAATTTGATCTAATGGTTTCGTGTCATGGGCTTTCCTACGACGGATCACTTTCTATCGATGACATCTCATCATCTAGGAAGTTGATCTAGAATCCTTCAGTACCTTGGAATATGCATGCCTTAATGGCATGTTTCTCGCCTTCGACGACAGGTTGCATCATTGACCTTCGATCGAACGATTCCATGAAATGTTCGAATTCAGATCATTTATTCAAATTTCATGGATTGTACTGAGTACTTTGAGAGCCATTGTCATTATTGGTGGTTTCTCTCACACTTGTTAACAATTCACATCATTCACTGGTAATCAAGTGGTTTCTACTATGTTCGACTTCGACACAATCAATCGCATGGATAGAATCGTACTAGTTCGGGTAGCAGAAATCAAGACCCTGGATCTAGTTTCCACCATCCAGGCTGCGAGGATTTTTATTATTCATTATGCAGTAGACTATTCATAAATAGATGGTTGCGTCCATACTGTGTCTACATTATTGATGTGATAGTAAAATCATTTCTACATCAGAACAAGTTTTAGTTAGTGTTTGATCTGAGTATGGGAATGACTACCTAAGTGATGATATTTATATATATGTTTTGCATTAAATGTTTTTACAGGATTCCGACTGGGGTGTCCACAAGCTAATCCTCGAAATGATAAAGAACATCACTCTACGAATGGTCTCATACTTCGCACTTTAGGGGGTAATCTGTTACACTAAAATTGTCACCATGACGTTTTACTGTCTGTATGGGTTCATCATTACTCATAAAATACTCCCTTGGAAGTCCACAAACATCAAGTTCCTAAAACCAAGCCTTGAAATTGAGAGAAAATCTTATAAAAGTCATAAAAATACTTGTACCACACTTTCTCTTAGTATTACCTGCGGTGCCGCATCTGTTTCTTCTAGAACATGCGGAACCGGCCGCACTTTTCCTTCATTTAAGGTGTGGTTCCCTGTAAAAGGTAAAGTGAAGGTGGAAGTAAAATTTGGAAACCCAGCTAGTTGAATCTGGAAGCTTCTGGAAGTAATTATTCAGTGGAAAGTTCGCTCCTTTCATGTACATTCATCCCTCAATTAAAGGAGCCTACCCCTTGGTATATGGAACTTAATCCCTTTGAAAGGGGATTCTATCCCCTCTTATTTGGAGTTGCAACCTCTTCCCTTTTGCTATAAATTGAGGCCATAGTTCAACCTCAAGGGGAGTTAGGCTTTGAGATTTTTTTAGGAGAATTGCTGGAGAAAATCAAAATCTCTTAACTGATTACCATATGGGAATGATTACACACTCATGTGTATGTTAGTCGAGAGAGTGCAAAGGCTTGTCAAAATAGAGGAAACACTTGTTCCGGACCCTAGAAGGACCTGTACGACATCAAGGCAAACACGGTTGTAAGGCTCCTTCTTTCATCAAAGATAATACAAATGGATCCTGTTTTCTCAATGAGTTGTTTATTTAAATGGCTTATTTCTTGACTTCCTTGATCATCAAGATAGGTTTATGGTTTATGAATTATTCTATATTACGCAGGTGCTTCTGATTCTTCCATGTTTTTTATTGCAGATCCCGAAAGGAGACGTATTCATAGCAATAGGAAAGAAGACTACGATCAACGCTGGACTACAGGTAAGTCCTAAATCCTTCATTATAGATAATTCTAGATCAAATATAATCTAGAGAAAGTAGTTTACATCTGTTTATTTGTTGCTATTTATCGTAGGATACTAGGGAGATCTGTCTTGTCCGCAAGAACGATTTATCCGTCCAACAAGTGCCTTGAATATTTTGCAGCATCTTTCTACTGGACTTCCCAAGGGTACTCTTGCGCAGTCAGATCGGTGCAAGGGATGTACTATGGGTAATTTTGTGAAGACCACCTTTCATGAGAAGGAGAACTATGCTTCGGTGATCCTAGAGAGAATTCACACAGACGTGTGTGGACCTTTCTCAGTTGCTTCAACAACAAAACACAGGTATTATGTTATATTTTTTGATGACTGTTCTCATAGATGTTAGATATTCTTCATGCAGAAGAAGAGTGAAACATTCTCAAAGTTCTGTGAGTTTAAAGAATTGGTGGAGAAGGAGTTAGGGAAGAAAGTGAAGGCTCTACGGAGTGATAATGGTGGTGAATATATCTCGAACGAATTCAAAGACTTCAGTAGCAAAGAAGGAATTTGAAGAGAACTCATAACACCTCATAATCCACAGCAGAATGGGGTCGCAGAGAGGAAGAACAGAACGATCGTGGGTGTTGCACAAGCTATGTTGCATGACGAGGGCCTACCAATGCACTTGTGGGCGGAAGCATGAAACACTGCGGTTTATGTGCAAAATCGTTGTCCTCATAGAGTACTTGGCATGAGTACACCTGAAGAAGCTTTTACTGGTAAGAAGCCTGATATTTCTCATTTGAAGATTTTTGGCTCATCATTTTACATTCATGTGATAAAGGATGCCAGGAAGAAGTTGGAGTTGACTGTAGAAGTTGGGATATTTGTGGGGTACACTGAAACACCCCATAATTATTGTGTGTATTTTCCAAACAGTCGGAAGACTATGGTGCGACAGGATATAAAATTCAATGAGGAGAAAGCCATGAAGTTGTCGCTTGAGAGGGAGCTACACTTGCATGCAAAGGAGGAACTTATTGTTCCCAAAGATGAGCCTCAAGATGTGGATCAACCACAAGAGGAGGATCATGGAGTGGAGGAGTCCACTCATGTAGAGCCAAACATCAGAACAGGCAGAAGGCGTACCACAGAAGCTGAGAGGGTGAAGCTTGATGCGGCACAGAATGTAGGAGTCCCTACATCACAATGCAGACAGAGACATTCACATGACCGATTCACTGGATACATGGCTCTCATGAGCAAGTCTATCGTGACAGAGCCATATTCCTTTAAGGAATCAGCGCAGGAGCCCACATGGGTAGATGCCATCGTGGAGGAGTATGACTCCATTGTCAAAAACAATGCTTGGGAGATTTTTCCAAGACCGGTTAGTAAATCAGTGGTAGGTTTAAGATGGATCTACAAGGTAAAGCAAGTTTTTGATGGGAGCGTCAAGAATTATAAGGCAAGATTTGTTGCCTGAGGCTTCTCACAGATCGAGGGGATTGATTATGAAGAAACCTTTTCACCTGTCACACTGTATTCTTCCGTAAGGACCATCCTTGTTCTCTCAGCGCAGATGGGTTGGCACATTCATCAAATGGATGTGAAGACTGTGTTCCTTAATGGGATCATTGAGGAAGAAGTGTACATTGAGCAGACTGAAGGATTTGAGATCTTCAGCAGCGAGTCGCATGTGTGTAGACTCAAAAGAGCGTTGTATGGGTTGAAGCAAGCACCTCGTGCTTGGTACACAGGGATCGACAACTATTTCACTGGACTTGGATTCACCAAGAGTGAGATGGATGCAAACCTATACCAAATTGTGGTGGAGGGTAAGCTTTTAATCATTGTTTTTTATGTTGATGATTTAATACTAACAAGTGATGAGCAGTTGATACACTCATGCAAGGAAGATCTTGCAAAAGGAGTTTGAGATGAAGGATTTGGGCCTCCTTCATTATTTCCTTGGATTGAAAATATGGCAGCGAGAAGATGAACTGTTTTTGTCTCAAGTCAAGTACGCTTGAGAGATACTTGGTAAGCTTCACATGTAGGACTGAAATCCCATGGATACTTCTCTTCCAGGAAATTGGAGGAAAGAGGATGCTACATCGGTAGAGGTAGTGGATGCTACTTTCTATCGACAGTTGGTGGGTTCGCTCATGTATCTAGTTAATACAAGACCGTACATATGCTATGCAGTGAACCAATTTAGTGAAGCGATGGTTAAGCGTACCAAGCTCTTTTGGAAGGCTAGCAAGCATGTCCTGTGATATCTCAGGGGCACATCTGAGTATGGATTATGGTACAGATAGACGGATGAGGTGAAGTTGCATGGCTTCACGGATGCAGATTGGGCAAGCAGCCCAATAGACGAAAATAACACATCAGGAGGGGTTTTCAGTATCAGATCTACAGCATTTTCATGGTTCAGCAAAATCGAAATACATGGCAGCAATTCAAGCTACATGTGAGGCTATCTGGATGAGGAAGATATTGGTTGGTTTGTTCGGTTCTCATTTAAATCCTACAGTGATACATTTTGATAATCAGAGTTGCATTAAACTCTCGATTAATCCTATGTTTCATGATAGATCTAAGCATATAGATATCTGGTATCATCATATCAGAGATTGTGTGCAGCAGAAGATCATGTTGCTTCAGTACATTCCTACGGAAGATCAGGTTGCAGATATTCTGGCGAAGGTGCTCACCAGGAGAAAATTCGAATACCATAGAGACAAGATCGGGGTGAAGGATAATCCATATCTTGTTGAGATTCAACAAGATGATGAGCTTAGTGAAAATTAAGCACCTTCACAAAGTGGAGCCCACATGCTATTTTTAGGTGTATGTCTATTTTTAGACATGGTGAGCATATTCTATAAGTTGCAGGATGCTATTTGTAGATGGTTGATCAAGTTGGAAAAATAGATGAGATTCTATTTTAGAAGATTGGACGAAGTCTATTTATAGATGGCTAATCTAAAAATAGATGCATGTCGATTATTATTAGCCCTTAATAATAATCTGACAATAAATATCAACTTATTCTCTTGGAGCACTTTATTTCAGTGAACATATTTGACAAATCAGTGGGCTGAAGGAATTACGTAATTCCTAGGGTGGTTGGTGACTCATGCATGGAGGACTCAGTTATAACTGATAGTGGCAAGTTGTGACAGAGTTGGAAGAGTAGTTATGTGAGCTATTATTTAGTTTAACTCAGTTAAGTGAGTTAAACTCAGTTGTGCTAGTTGTATCTAGTTCTAACTAAAGAAATGCTAGTGAGATTTTAGTGAATTAATTATTTAATTAATCTACAACTAGAGACTCGCTTGCAACTGAACAAATACAATAGTTAACTACTTGTATGTCAATTCCAGTGGAGACCCAGTGAACAGATAGGTGAAATGGTGAGACAAACTATCTGTTGTGACTATAGTGATGCATTCAATGCATCTGAGACACATTGGAGATGCCAATGAGGATTACGCAGTCAAGGCAAGGCCAATTCGAATTCATTCAGGGGTCTTCTTCAGCAAGGATTGCGCAGTGGAGGCAGGCTGTCAGGAGGCAAGAAATTGATGCATAGATATGCAAATTTCTGCATGACAATGTGTAATGATTGTTGACTGTACTAAGAGCTTTATGTACTGATATTTGTATGAGTTTTTTACATGATCCATTGATATACATATTATATTATAGTTGGGGTTTTTAGCTTTAAGCTTTCCCGTTAAACAATTGTGTTTATGTGCGATTGATTTTGCTTCATATGTGTTTTGCAATTGGCGATTTAATTTCCGCAAAGAATTAAGTGGAAGGATTCTGTATTTAACATAAGATTAATTTTTTAGGTCAGGCGAGTCCATTAATATACATGCATCTTGTATAATTTCTACACAGGGTGTGCTCTCTTTTCATCGGTGGCACACTATTATTTTTTTCCCAGTCCTGCTGATCAAAGTGGCAGAATTTCTCTAGTGATCCTTCACTTTTTTCAAGTGCCCGTGATATATCTCAGGCGTCGTCCTCTGACTTCCCAAGCCACCCACATTGGGACGATCCTCAAGGCCCTAACATTACTTGTATCTTTCCATATTTGGTGACTTTTCCATTTATATCATTTCTTTGTAATGCGTTGACATTTCTAATTGGTAATTCTATTTTATTCTCTATTCCGAACAGGTGGATGTCTGGTGTTCTATCGGGTGGTGAATCATTTACTATGCCTCGGATCTAATGAAGCTTGGTTCTGTCATTCCCTCCCGGTATACTTATCGAATTTAATTTTATTCACTAGTTGGGAGGAAATAACAATCTTGGTCTGAAATCCTCTATCATCCTGAGGGAGTCTCTGGTTTTTTATGGTACATATATTTGACATCCAGCTGATGGTTCCTCTCACATTTATTTTGCCTTGGGTGATACTTTGTTGATCCGAACTTATGCAAGAATGAAATAGAATACATATATAAACATAAACACATAAGTGCAACAAAAATATAACTTCATTTCACTAATATCAAATAACTAAAACATGCTTACGTATAGAATGGAAATAAACTAGCTTGAGTGATGGCAGCTTATCTTTGAGAAGAGATGTGGCGGCTACATGCCTATGAACTATGTTACAATGAGGCTCAAGGGCCTTTTTATTATTGAACAACATGGGAAAACCCTAAACAACCAAAACCCTAACCCGATGAGATGGAACACCAAGAGTTTGTGGGCCCCATTGGGGTTAGTTGGGTAGCCAAATTTCCAGGGTCGTAACTTGGTCATATTATCTTTATTTGGCACATACGATACCTTGTAGGAAATATTTCTCTGAGTACTATAGGATTTGCAACAAGCCCTTTCCTATGGCTATGGGCATACTGCGGACCTCAAAAAAATGTCTTTTAGGGGGTCAAAATTGCTCCGGAAGTTCAGGACCCAGAAAACTGCTAAAAATAGTAGATGTTGCTATAAACAAGGAAATTGATGAAACCGAATGTAGGTCTAGGTGGAATAGGCAGGTGACCACCAATATCCACCTGGATCATTCCTCCCCCCTTAGGAAGAAATGGTCCCCATTGCATGCAGAGCTTTCATGTGTCAGGAAATTTATGTTGAACTTGGTCCATGGTGAACCACTTTCCCTGGTGAAGGATTTGGCCTGCTTTGACAACTTGATGTAGTTGGATTCTCTGTTGGGGGGTGTTCTTGATCTTTGTGTCCATTAACATCTGATAATGTGTGGCCTGTTCCATATAGTATGGGTTTAAATCCATGGCTGTGAGTTGTTCTGCAATATCTGATGTGTCCAATAATGGTGGAAAGTATGGTCGGAGGCGGTCCACATTGAACACTAGGTGCATACCAGGTAATGGTGGAATGTTGAGGTCAAGGGAATTTTCTCTTACAACCTTGGTGATGGTGTATGGCCCATATCAAAGCGGGCGAAGCTTGTGGTGGGATCCAGCGAGGCGCTCTTCCTGCAAACGTAGCCAAACTTTGTCGCCCACCTGGAACTTTTGTGGAACCTGATGTTGATCATGTCAATGCTTGTACTTAGCATTGGCTCTGTCCAATATGTCATGGACCTACTGGTAGACGTGCTGAATGTGCTCAATGAAGTTATTCGCCCTGTCAGCTTGAGATTGGAGATGATTCGAATCTGCCTAAGTAGCTGCAAATGGTATGACCAAATCAATGGGACATAGCGATTGGAATCCCAACCCCACCTGAAAGGGGTTGTGGTCAGTTGAGTTATGGAGAGCTCGGTTGTAGCTGTGTTGGACATATGGGAGACTTTAATCCCATGTTCAAGGATTCTTCAAGTTGTACATGTGTAGAATGTATGATCATCCTATTGATGACCTCAATTTGGACATCAATTTGGGGGTGGAAAGCCGTGAACTTAGTGAGCTAGGTATCCAACATCGAACAAAGACTTGACCAAAATTTACTTAGGAAATTGCTATCCCGATCTGAGATAATGGACTGTGGGATCCCAAAGTGCACCCACTCTCATTCAAAGAAGAGTTTAACGGTGGATTCTGTTGTGATACTCTTCTTGCAGGCTGCCAAAATGTCCATCTTGGAGAATCTGTCGACGACCACAAAAACGAAGTTGTTTCCATGCTTGGTAGAAGCAAGGCTCGACATGTAATCCATGGATATGGGTTCCCAAGGCTGACTAGGTGTAGGAAACAAATTATATAGGCTTTTCTTCTTGATGGTTTGTTTGGGAATGACGCAGGCAGTGCCAGATCTGATGAAATTCCTAACATCCTATCGAAGGTTTGGCTAATAGAAATACTTTTGTAGTATTGGCATTGTTTTCTCCACCTCGTCCAACGACCCAATTGTAGTGCACTTCCCAAATCATCTTGGCATGCTCGCTTGAAGGAACACATACGTGTCACAGGTGGCATAACAGTGCATCTTGGAGGTGAAAATTTGGAACTTTCTTGCTTTATAGGAGTGTCTGGTATGTGTTGCCAAATTCTGGATCACTTTTGTAAAGATGTGGGCACCTTGAAGTCTCGTGCCCACAAGAGTCAAGCATAGTGGTTAGTACCACGATCAATATTCGGTTGAGGCAGTCGGTAACATTGTTGATGTTGCCCTTCTTATACTTGATGTTCAAATGGAAATATTGTAGGCATGTGGACCATTTCTGATGGCGATCGTTCTGCAACTTCCCTTGTTTCTGTATGAACTGCAAGGGTTGGTGGTCTGTGTGGATGAATGTTTCCTTCCCCATAATGTAATTCTTCCATTGTTGACAAGCCTGCATAATGGAATACATCTCTTTGTCATAGGTGGGATACTTTTGAATATTGTTTGAAAGTGTCTCACTATGATATGCCATCAGATGCCCCTGCTGAGTAAGAACTACAACAATAGCATAGTTAGAGGCATATGTCTTGATCTCAAATGGTTGTTTTAGGTCTGGCAATGTGAGCATTGGTGCAAAGTAGATTAGATGCTTCAACTTGGCGAATTCCTTTTGTTGGGCTTCAAACCAAAATAACTTTGCTTTCGCTCCTTCCTTGGTGACTTGACTTAAAGGCCAAGTGATATGAGAGAAACAAACACGAACCTGCGGTAGAAGTTGGCAAGACCCAAAAATCTACAGAGTTTTATTAGAGTGGTTGGGGCTGGCCAGTCCCGAATGACCTGTATCTTGGTTGGGTCCACATGCACACCCCGCTTATCAATGATGTACCCCATATATTTAACCCGGGTCATACCAAAAGTGCATTTCTCCAAATTTGCACACAGCTTGAGTTATCGTAGTGTTTGGAGAACCTGTCTAATGTGGTGGAGGTGTTATTCCCAACTCTGGTTGAAGATCATGATGTCATCTAAATACACCATCAAGAATGAGTTGGTGAAGGGTCATAAGATGTCATCCATAAACCTCATGAAGGTTGCAGGGGCATTTGTCAACCTAAAAGGCATGACCAACCATTCAAAAAGGCCCTCCTTGGATTTGAAGGCAGTCTTCCACACATCGAAGGGTTCGATTGTTACCTAGTGATAACCAGACTTCAAGTCAATCTTGCTGAAATATTTGGCTCCCTTGAGTTGGTTGAGCAGGTCATCAATCCGTGGGATCGAATACCTATTTCTAACAATGACCTTTTTCAACGCCCGATAGTCAATACAGAGTCTCTAGGTCCCATCCTTATTTTGTATCAACACAATTAAGCTCCCACATGGCGATGAACTTGGCCTAATGTGCCCTTTCTGCAACAAATCTTGAATCTGCCTCTTGATTTCATCATTCTCCATAATATAGCGTCGATAGATTGGTCCATTGGGTAGTGTCGCGTCGTGGGCACGCCGAGGGTCAGATCGATGGATTGTTTGACCTAAAAGTGTAGAAGTACCCCTACGAGTGAGGTGAAGATGTCCTTGTACTCCTCCATGAGCTTGTCCATCTATTGTTTATGTGCGGAGGAGCCCTGTCTAGAGGCCGTGGCCATAATTTTCTTCTGGACCTGAGGGAAAATCATAAGAAAAAAAAATTTCCTAGTATGGGAGATAATATTACTGCATTTCTTCGCAGTGATTAGAGAGATGGTGGTATTTTGTGCTACCTCCAGTATCTTATACAACTTATTGCCCAAATTAATAATAACAGAGCGCATAGATTCATACACAACATGTCACTTCCACAAGTATGGTTGGAATAATAATACATCACAAACTTCAAGAGGAGCAACATCACACAATACCTCATCTGTGAATGGCTTGATGTTGTAGGGGAGGCAACACTGCTGGCTGATGTAGAGTTCTGGTCCTTGTTGAAGCCACTCGATGGTGTACGACTGTGGGTGTGTTGTGGTCGATAGGCCTAGTCGCTTCACAACCTCTACTGAAATGAGGTTCTTTTGGCTCTCGTTGTTGACAATGAACTGTATCAGAGAACCCTTCACCCACATTTGTGATGGAAGAGGCGTTCCCCCTCTTCTGGATCTTTGGGCTTGTCCTTCTGGATCTTGGTGGTGGCAACGGTGGCACTGGGTTCCGCATCAATAATCTGCTTCCCTTTTTCATTAGCCTTATCTGGTTCTGACTCAGAGTCAGAGCATGCATCTGATTTAGAAGCCTTCAGCTCGACCACCAGTGACTGCTTAGCTCGACACTCACTCGTGTTATGATTGGAGTTGTTATGGAAATCACACCACTTTCCTATGTCCTCCTTTGTCTTCATGGTGTTTTTCTTTGCGTGTGGCTTCGATGGGTTGTCTTGGGTCAACCCACCATGGATTTTTCCTTTGTTTTGCGGTTTGGGGGCGCCTTTCCCTTGCTTCGGATTCACAGATCCAAAGTGCCACTTCTTCTATTTAAACTTCTGCTTGATCTTGATAACATATTGATAGGTGGCACCGAGCGAGATGTCCAGGAACTCCATTTCATCTTGGATGTACTTATGAAAACAACCACGGTACTTGAGTACCAAATGTCGCTGGTAATCCTTAATACCCATCTTCATGCGAAGGGCATGAAAACCATTTGTGAACTCTGGTACATCTTGGTCCCTTCCCTACCACAGCATGGTCCACTTTATGTATTTATCTTCATAGCTACCAAAAAGGTAATATTGTTCCTTGATGGTGTCTCGGAAAGGAATCCAAGTGAGTGTGGCTAAAAACAACGAGGATTCCCCCTCGTTCTTTTTCTCATAGTATGTTTCCCACCAGTCTTTGACATGGGGGGCGGCTTTTAGGACTGCAAAATTAATCTTTTCCTAGTTGGAAAAGTCATGAACTGAAAAATATCCTTCCAATAGATTTAACAATTTATCTACATCGTCCTCATCTATCTGGCTTTCAAATATGGGAACGTCAAAGTTAACTTATACCTTAAAAGGAGTGGCACCTCTAGAGTGGATTTCAGATGAAGATGTGTCGCTTATGGGTAGTTGTTGAAGGATCTAGGCAAAGTTATACATCATCACGTTCCTCTGTTTCTCAAGGGCCTCCTCGAGAAATATTTAAAATGATCTCTTGCTCCCTCGTCTTTCTTTTCGTCCACCATGGGAGGTCGTTGGGGTTTGCAAGGCTGATCTTGAAAAGGTTCAACCATATCGAGCCTTAACTCCTCATACCCTGACCTCGTTGGGGACATGCAAAGAAAAATCGAGAAAGAGCAGACTGCTCTGATACCACTGGTCTAAACTTATGCAGGAACGCAATAGAATACAAATATAAACATAAACACATAAGTGTAGCAAAAATAAAACTTCATTTCATTAATATCAAATAACTGAAATATGCTTACATAAATAATAGAAATAAACTAGCTCTGGCAATGATACCTTATCTCTGAGAAGAGATGTGGCAGCTACATGACTCTGAAATGCGTTACAATGAGGTTCGAGGGCCTTTTATTATTGAACATGGGAAAACCATAAACAATAAAAAACATGACCCCATGATATAGAATGCTAAGAGTTTGAGGGCCCTGCTGGGGTTAGTTGGGTAACCAACTTCTTGCGGTCGTAACTTGGTCATATTATTTATGTTTGGCGTGTACAATACCTTGTCAGAAAGATATCTCCAAGTACTACAGGATTTTCCACAGACCCTTGCCCATAGCTATGGGCCTACTGTGGACCTCAAAAAATGTCATTTAGGGGGTCAAAACTTCTCCGAAAGCTCAGGACCCTAAAAAACTGCTAAAAATAGTAAATGTTGCTATAAACAACGAAACAAATGAAACCGACTGGAGGTCTAGGTGGAATAGGCGGGTGGCCACCAATATCCACCTCGATCATCTGCGGGTTGATTGTGGTGTTGGCCTTGTTGTTACCCACTATTCTTGTTGATCGGGCGATGGTGACATGGAAGAATGTTTGGCCTATCTGGATGTTGATGTGGAGGCCCATGAGGCGTTCATTCGGGCTACGATGGAGGCAGAGAGGTATTTCGTGGTGATTTGTCGCCCTGTGGGCCAGAAGAATGTGGTGCCACCTCTAGACAATCTACTTTTGCATGTGCAAGATTCAACACGTAACCCTTCGGCTGTTGGCGGTCATGATTATGGGAATTATCGGTGGAGGAAGACTAGATAGGGAGAGGGGCGGTGGTAAAGCCATCAAACTTTATACTTCTTCTAGACTTCTCAGTTTTGGTTATGATATCATGTGGGATTGCGTCACTAGTTTGTAGAAGCGGGCAATAGTGGGCCGCTAGATATTTGCGGAGGGTTCAAAGATGGATATGCAGGAATGGGTCAGACTTCATTGGTCTTTGAATTTGGGGTATACTCTGAAGGTCAGTATTCTTATGAATTCATGGTTCAATTTTCACTTTCTCCACCTTAATGACACTGAGAAGATCCTTAACAAACCATGGGTGAATGGATGGACATACCTACTACTTCATAAATGGTATATATGGTTTAATCCATTGTTGGATACTCTGAGGAATGACATTGTGTGGGTTAAAATTCGAGGAATTCCTTTGGAATACTAGACTTGGAGGGCCCTGTCGGCGATTGGGAAGTTAATATATCTGGACCCGAGGATCATGGGTGTGAAGGACAAGAGGGTTGTATGGATTTTGGTGGAGGTTAATTTCTCGGGTGGAATATCAGAAAATCTGGACCTTAAATGGGGTTATCTATGCATTATACAGAGGATTTAATACTGGGGAATCCCCTTTAGATGTCTCAATTGCCATTGTATTGACAATCTGATGAATCATTTCCTAGGTAGGGGTGGTGTACATAAGTTTGCATCACGGTTCCGGTCTGATCATTTTTGGGGACCTCTACACCACTCAGCAGTGCGAGATATAGATGGCTCATTTAGAGGTATTTATTCTACTCTTCTTGAAAAATATTTGGTATATGTTACTTATTCTTCAGTTCGATCATATTCCCCTCCTCCCCATTTGTTGGGTCTGAATCCTACGCACATTCTCCTACCTCAATGCCCTCTTGTTTCAGTGGATATTTTGTCGAACCTTATTGCTTCAAATTCTTTCCCCTTTGAACATAGGCTTCTTGCGCCCTATGAGAATTCTCCCTCTTGGATTGAACCTTATGTGAGTGTTCGTCCCCCATCACCTCCCTTATCTTCCCTCGAATTGGCTGCCTCTCCTTCCATGCCCCCTCTAGAAATGGCTACTCCCCCACTCTCTCCCCCTCCTGACAACCCATACCCTATTTCCTCTCCACATAACTCTATGGGGAGCGAGATTGAATTCCTCCTCCTTAACCCTACCATGGATCTCAAGTCACTCACGATTCATAAGGGAAATGCCTCTCTTTCTTACCCACACATAAATTCGGCTTCGACCCTCAACATCTTTGTTCAGTAAACTGCTAAGAAAGGTAGTCATTATTTCCATGGTCGACTCAATTCCCAACATTCTCTCTTTGATGAATCAATTGGTTTATTGGATGTTCCAATATTAGTATCATATGAATTTCAGGCCCTTGGAGTAATGATGCCCGCTCATAGGATCACATGATGAAGATTTCTGTCTTTGAATCTTAGAGGTTTGGGGGATCACTCCAAACAATTGATCATGGGTTATCTGATTCGGTCGACACGTCCATTTGTCATTTTCATATAAGAAACCCTCTCGGATTCCTTTAGGGCGATCTCATATTTTCAGACAATCTTCCCTTCTTGGCACATCACGGGTGTTAGTTCTGTTGGATTATTTGGAGGCCTTATTTCCATGTGGGATCCCCATTGGGCACGTTTCCAAGTTTTTATCCTTTTTGCGGGCATCCTCCTATCTGTATATTTTAGGGGGATTTATTGTCGTATAAATCTTCTCAATTTATATCCGCCATGTAGGGGTCCCACTGTTTTTTGGGATCGCATGTAGAAATGTGATGTAATTAAGATTACTGGTCTGATTATAGCGTACGACTATATTGTGACTTTAATGGCTCAAGAGTCATGGGGAATTCATAGTCGCATGGATTCGATGGTTGAAAAAATTTACAATATTTTTTTAGATAATCATTTGGTTGAAATTTTCTCGAGTCCCCTCTTGCCTACCTGGAATAACCACAGAGAGGGGGTTGAACATATTGGTAAGCTACTGGATCGTTTCCTTGTTCATGATAATTTGGTGGAGATACTTAGAAATGTGAAGTCATGTGTCCTGCAGACATATATTTCAGACCATCTCCCCATTGTCCTTAAGTGGAGGAAGGAACAAATTTGTCTTGGGATACCTCTCAAGTTTAACAGGGTATGGTTGGAGGATCATGAGTTCTCGAAGTTAGTTAAATCGACCTGGATGGAGGTTGATGGAACTACATGTGATTCAAAAAATGTAGGAAATGTCACATAAGCTTCACTCCATTAAGATTAGGACTAGGAAGTGGGAAAAGGAGAAGAAGAGGAAGTTAATTGTTGAATTAAAAGATTTTTCTAGTGAGATTCCTCAAATTGGGACAGAGCTGGAACATAGGTTGTCGTTATGTCAGGATTTGGCTCGTTTCTTATCTCTGGAAGCTAGGAAGAATGAAATTCTAAAGGTGCAGGAGATCACTTGGAGGCTTAAGAGGAGAGCGATATGGCTTCGAGAGGGGGATGGCAACACTAAGTTTTTCCACATATACACCAATTTTAGAAGACAGTCTAATGCTATTTGGCACATTGAAGTTGAGGATGGGCAGATTAAACATTCCACTCTTGATATACAAAGAGAGGCCCTCAAACACTTTGAATCTTTATATAGGGCTAAATAAGAGGTTGATTATATGGATCAAATATGGGCATTAGAACATTACCCACAAATGTTCGATGCATCATCTAATGATGACCTCTACTGTCACGTTGAGCTGGCATAAATCTTATTGGTACTTAAATCATTTTCCAGGGAAAAATGCCTTGGCTTGGACGGATGGACTATAAAGTTCTTTATTCATTTTTTTGATCTGATGGGATAGAGTCTCCTGGATATTGTCGAATAATCCTGAACCCAAGGTTACATTACTAGAGCTTTTAACTTTGCATTTTTGGCTCTCATCCCTAAGAATACTACTTCGAGGAAGTTCAGGGATTTCAAACCGATTTCACTCTGCAAAATCCTATATAAAATGATTTCAAAGGTGATTGTGAGGTGCATCAAAGTGGTTTTATCAACTTACATTTCGAGGGAACAATTTGGGTTTCTCCAGAATTGTCTTATACATGATGCTACAACAAAAACTCAAGAATACATACATATTATCCATATTTGTAAGAAGGAGGTCGTGATTACGAAGATTGATCTCCATAAGGGCTATGACTATGTGGACTGGTATTATATGCGCCTTATTCTACACAAGATTGGACTTCAGTCTCAGAATGTAGAATGGATCATGGCCTGTATTTCTTTTGTTTGTTATGCGGTTATTATTAATTGTTTTACCACTCCTTTTTTTTTTCGAGCGGGTAGAGGTCTTCGACAAGGGTGCTCCCTCTCCCCTTTACTATTTATTTTGGTTATGGATGGATTGAGTTTTCACATTGATGGTGTGAGGGCTCGGGTTCATTTTCAGGGCTTGGCTATTTCCGGGGCAGTCAACATCACACACATTTTATTTGTTGACGATATCTTGACTTTTGGTATAATTTCTAGAGAACAATAGTCCTATTTACACTACATGTTTCTCAGATATGGAGCAACCTCTGGATTCCTTGGTAATGGTGGAAAATTTATCCTCTATTACTCCTCTGGAGATAGGGTAGACATAGATTTATTTGCAAGTATATTTTTTGTTCGGATTGCTCCCTTGGAGAGCATCATTAATTACTTGGGGTTTTAACTTTAGCCCAATAAATATAAAAATTGTGATTGGCAATGGATGGTTGACAGATACAAGAAGAGGTTGGAAATCTGGACACGCATATGGCTCACCTTAGGAGGTAGATATGTTCTCGTACAGGCAATACTACAACAATTATCTGTATACTAGGCTCATCTATTGATCCAAAATCTTTTGTTTGAGATGTATAAAAGAATTAACATGTGAAAATTGTAGCTTTTAAAAACAAGAAACTTTAAAGGCATAAGCGGAAAAAGAGAGAAGCAATTAACATCATGCACGAAGACACAAGAGTTGATATCGGAGTTCGTCCAGAAGGGACTACGTCTCCGGGCCCTGCTCTAATAGTGGGGAGGCCCTGCTTTCATTAAATGGCAAAATGAAAGTACAAGTACAAAATGAGGAATTACACCCTTATACCTGCCCAATCTGGAAATGGCCGAAAATTTCAGACCTCTGATGACAAAATGGGCAGCACCGTTGGATTTGTGGCGTCGAGTAGTGCTGAATCCATATAAAACTTGCCCCAATCGGACAAAGTAAAAATCTGGCCCCTCTGGAAAAATGGCTCAGATCATGGTTCTGCCCCCTTCTACACACTGCTCAAGGTTCCACTGCCTCGTTTTCCGTGCCCGATCCTGTCCGTCCTTGGGCGCACAAATGAATGAAGGTTTATATAATAAAGTGTCGGTGGATTCTTCAAAGCGACCGTTGGACGAGTTGGTTGAGATGCACATTGTTTGGGCGGAGGTCGGGTGGTCAAATCCCGACCCCGCCATAAAAAGCCGACTGTTTTACCGCGTTACATTTTAAAACAAACAAAATTGAACCATTGTTATTTTAAAACCGCGTTGAATCCATATTTAAAACATTTCATATGATGTGGGGGGCTGGACCCATGTTGGGCGGCCCGCCCCATATGGAACACGCCATGTGTATATATATACGGCCGTTGAATAATGTGGAAACCCACGGATGGGGTGGCGGGGTTAACCACCCAGCCCCCAACACATTTGTTAATATATGATATAGTTCCGTGCGGATGGGGTGGCGGGGTTGGTGGCCCGCCACCCATATATATATATATATATATATATATATATATATATATATATATATATATATATATATATATATATATATATATATATATATATATATATATATATATATATTGTTTTATTACAAACAATATGGTTGTTTTTTAATTTTCAATTTATTGAAACAGGTACTTAACGTCTAGGTACTTCCGGAATACATCGGTTGTTCGAGAATCCGGTGGCCGAGTTTCAGCAAAATTGTTGCCTCCTTAGTCTGCCACATCACCAAGTCAACCTATGAACTTTGACTACTCCTAACTCCTTCATACGAACTCAGAATTGAGTGTCGTATGCGCCGTTGGATTCAGAATGACGAGATCTACAACTTAAAATTGGTTCGATAGATTTTTGAACACTTTGATTTTAAACATGCTCAAATCTCATTGTACCTTCTGTTTAAAGCCACAGATCATTCCTCACCAAAAACTTTTGGACACAACCTCATCGATAACGAACGGTAAGAAAATTGCTCCCTCACCTTCCTTTTAAACCATTTGGGCATGCTTGGGTGCATCACTTTGAAACAACAGAATACTCTTGTCCCTCGTCGCTGATCTGGTCCTTGATGGGAAATTGCTGTCCTCTGTGATTCATGAGGTCAGTACGAATTTCATGAATCATCCACTGTAGGAACTGATCCTACCTCCTCAGTGTCCATAATCAATGGGGGTTCATAAAGTTTTAGATTGTCAACATTCACAACTGAGTACATCTGCATGTATACCGGCAAGTCGAGTCGGAAAGCATTATTCCTAATCTTCTCCAATATGGTAAAGGGACCATACCGGATTGGTCGCAATTTCTTGCCTTCTCCCTTCATTCGATCCTTGCTGATGTGGAACCACACTTTGTCGCCAACTTGAAATCGATGGTCAATTCGGTGCTTATCATGCCAGGCCTTATATCGGGCCTGACTCTTCTCCAATTGCTCTTGCACTACTTGGTGAATCGTCTGAATCCGCTGAATGAACCGTTGTGCTTTATCCCTGTCATCACGCCCACTGGCATCTTCATCCCTTCCATAGATCATGTCAAAAGGGTCCTTTGGTAAGTAACCAAAGCATGTCTCAAAAGGTGAACGCTGCGTAGAGGAGTGCACTGCTCGGTTGTAAGCGTGCTGCACATATGGAAGGTGTTCATCCCACAACTTGGGATGTTTGCTGCAATAGCCCCGCAACAAGTGTACCATGGTACGATTAACAACCTCTGTCTGTCTGTCGGTTTGTGGATGGAATGCCATGCTTCTCTTCAACTTGGTATCCATCATGCGCCACAAGCTAGTCCAAAACTCTCCAAGGAAACGAGAGTCTCGATCTGACACAATCGACGTGGGCAACCCAAAGTGGACCCAAACATACTGAAAGAAAAGACAAGCAGTCTGCTCAGCAGTGACCTGCTTTTTACAAGGCATCAATATGCACATTTTGCTAAAGCGGTTGACGACAACATACAAATAGTCGTGACCAACAACCTGACATAAAACAAACCTCTAAAATCGCCATACTTTATGGGCAACCCAGAATGAGGTAATTATTATGGGGCAAGGTTACTACTATTAGAAGGCATTTAAACGAACACATCACATCCATTAAGCGAGGTTTAATGTTTAACCTTCATATGGGGCCAAACAAAACCTTTAATGACGCCAAGTTTTTCAACACCGTTATGACGATTTCACGAAGGTCACTTCTCTGGTCCTGTACCACCTACGATGTAGGTATACACAATTTACAAGGTATTACAACGACACCACACCGCAAATGATAATTGTCACTAAGAATATGAAGCAGTTTAACAAACGCTTTAGTCATCATCGTTAGTCAATAACATTAAACATAACTTTCAAAGACATATTGCCCATTATGCAAAATAATAGAAGCAGCGATAGGAGGGCGAGAGAGCATGTCTGCTACTTTGTTACTAGTGCCCTTCTTATACTTTATTACCAGATGAAATTACTGTAGGAACCCCATCCACCTGAAATGACGAGATTGTTGTAGCTTGGTTTGTGACTGAAGGTATTGCAAGGGCTGATGATCTGTATGGATGATGGTCTCCTTGTCGATCAGGTAGTGTTTCCACTTTTTCACACTTTGGACCAAGGCATACAATTCCTTGTCATAAGTGGGGTAATTTATTACAGCCTGGGAGAACTTCTCCGAATGATAACAAATCGGCTTCTTCTGCTGCAAAAGTACAGCTCCCATGGCGTACCCACTAGCATCAGTTTCGATCTCAAAAGGCTGCTGGAGATCGGGTAAAGCCAGGACTGGTGCGGTGCTGATTTTCTCTTTCAGTGCTTCGAAGGCCTTCTGCTGTTTTCCTCCCCACTGAAAGGCTTGTTTGATACTTGTCAGAGTGTGTAAGGGTGATGCAATAACGGAGAAGTTGGCAATGAACCTCCTCCAGTACTGTTCTACCCTTAAAAAACTACGGACCTCTGTTACATTGGTAGGCTTAGGCCAATTTACAATCACCTCGACTTTTGAGGGGTCTATTTTTAATTGACCATTACCGACAATATGACCAAGGTAAACCAAAGAGGTTTTCCCAAACTCACACTTTGACAATTTTACATACAATTTTTCTTTCTTTAAGACATCAAGCACTTTGATTACATGGCATACATGTTCCTTCCAAGTCCTACTAAATACAAGAATGTCATCTAAATACACAAGGACAAACTCATCAATGAAAGGCCTAAAAAGATCATTCATGACCCTCATGAATGTGGCTGGAGCGTTGCAAAGTCCGAATGGCATCACCATCCATTCGAACAACCCCTGTTTGGTCTTGAAGGCGGTTTTCCACACATCTTGCTCTGCAATTCTGACCTGGTGATAACCACTACGCAAATCCAATTTGGTGAAATAAACAACATTTTTTAATTGATCTAATAAATCATCAATGCGAGGGAGAGGGTATCGATTTTTCACCGTGATTTTGTTTAGTGCCCGATAATACACACACATCCTCCATGTGCCATCTTTCTTGGGCACTAACACGATCGGCGAGCCACAAGGAGAAGTACTTGGCCGAATGACCCCTTGGTTCAACAGTTCCTGTACCTGCTTTTTGATTTCCTCCATTTCGATGGATGACATCCTGTACATACCAATGTTTGGTAATGGAGCATCATGTTGCAAATGGATCTCAGGTTGGATCCCTCGTTTTGGAGGCAAACCTTTGGGTTCCTGAAACAACTCACCATAGTTAGAAATAACATCACATAATTCCTGTTTATGAGCCGGATCACATCCCCTGAAAGCATCGATTATTTCTTCATCCTTTGCTCTCACAACCATGAGCAAACACCCCTTGCTGGAATTCACCAATCTCTTCATCTGTCTTGCACTTACAAGGCTGGCACTGACTTTGGTTTGATGAGCTCTTACAATGTATTCTACCCCATCTTTAGTGATTTGGTATTTATTTTCATGGCGAAAGAAAACTGCTTTCCTATCATAAAGATAGGGACTCCCCAACACAATGCCACAGATATCCAATCGTATTACATCCAATTATACTTCATCTACCAGCTTAGAAGCAATAACAAATTTTACCTTACACTGCTTGGTTACATTTAGTTTTACTTTATCATGTATCCATCCAAGCGGATAAGGTTTTGGATGAGGCTTAACTTCTAAGCCTAACTTTTTAACCAAGGATTCTGAAATAAGGTTTGCTTGAGAGCCTGAATCAAACAAAGTTTCTACTTTTGCATGGTTTATAACAACTCTAATATGAAACAACTCAATTATCTTACGTTCATTAGAAAGAGGCTCATTTGATGCACTAGTGCTTTCATGTGATTCAGAATCATGAAGAGAATGAGTACCTTTTGTCCCTGCTGCTGTGATCAATGCCTCATCGCCTGAGTCGGATCCAAGGTCTTGCTGCGTGGTTGCTACTGTCTTCTACTTACCCTTTCCTCCATATCTCTTCGGCTTCTTTTCTGGATAAAGTTTCCAACAATGATCGTCGTCGTGGCCTTCCTTTTTGCAGTGAGTGAAATAAGGCTTTTCTCCTTCATCCTTCTTTGTTGACGTCGTCTTCTTTTCCTTTCCCTTTCCTTTCCCTTTGAATTTGCCATTTGAAGGTTTGGAAAGTGGTTTCTTTGAATGATCGTCCTTATCATTTCTGCCCCTGTTCTCAAGATGAATGGCCTTCACATTGGCCGAGTCAATGGTAGTAGGTTCAAACATTAACAATGAATGTCTAATGTAACTATGCAATGAACCAATGTACTTAGTTACAACTTCAGGAGAATCTAAAGAGATGCCCAAACTTAATGCCTGTTTTTGAAATTCTTCAGTAAAGGTTTGCACATTTTGTCCTTTACCTTGCCTTAGGTATTGCCACTCCATTAAGGCTTTCTGCTTGTAACCTAAGGGATAGAAATGATTTTTAATTGCAGTAATAAAATCCGACCAGGAAGAAAGAAGGTTACCCAAGTTACTGCTGCTTCGAAGTTTTCTCTCCCACCAGATGAGAGTTGTGCCACTCAATCGAAGAGAAGCCGATTGGATTTTCGCCTCGTCCTCCATAATCTGCTGGATCCTGCAATAGAGTTCAAGCTGCCTAATCCAATTGTTAAGCTTCTCAGCATTACTTTCACCATTATATACTGGTAGATCAAACTTAACATCTAACTTAAAGAAAGGCTTGTTAGATGCACTTCCAAAAATTTTATTATGATGGTTAGAAGAGGAGGAAGGACTTTCATTTCCTGAAGGGGGTGGATTTCCTCCACCATCTCCATGCGCTGAACCTTGCCCTTCTAAAGAATGATCTCATGTTTTCTCTAACCTTTCAAGTCTAGAGAATAGTCTCTCTACTCGATCTGCCATGGTATAGAATTTTTTGCGGAAATTGAGCTCCTCTTCATTCCGATCTTCGTCTCCCATGTTCCTTCTCTGACGTGCACGTCCTGCTTCGGGATCAAAAGCCTGTAGCGTCCCTTCGCCTCTTCTTAGCCTGCTTCTTGTTAGCATACAAACATGTAATTCACATCTACAAACACCCGCTCCGATACCACTTGATCCAAAATCTTTTGTTTGAGATGTATAAAAGAATTAACATGTGACATTTGTAGCTTTTAAAAACAAGAAACTTGAAAGGCATAAGCGGAAAAAGAGAGAAGCAATTAACATCATGCACAAAGACACAAGAGTTGATATCGGAGTTCGTCCAGGAGGGACTACGTCTCCGGGCCCTGCTCTAATAGTGGGGAGGCCCTGCTTTCATTAAATGGCAAAATGAAAGTACAAGTACAAAATGAGGAATTACACCCTTATACCTGCCCAATCTGGAAATGGCCGAAAATTGCAGACCTCTGCTGACAAAATGGGCAGCACCGTTGGATTTGTGGCGTCGAGTAGTGTTGAATCCATATAAAACTTGCCCCAATCGGACAAAGTGAAAATCTGGCCCCTCTGGAAAAATGGCTCAGATCATGGTTCCGCCCCCCTCTGCACACTGCTCAAGGTTCCACTGCCTCGTTTTCCGTGCCCGCTCCTGTCCGTCCTTGGGCACACAAATGAATGAAGGTTTAAGTAATGAAAGGCTGGCGGAATTTCCAAAGTCACCCATAGCCGAGCTGGTTGAGATCCGTATTGTTTGGGCGGAGGTCGGGTGGTCAAATCCCGACCCCGCCATAAAAAGGCCGACTGTTATTTGATTTAACCGCATCACATTCTTTTAATCTCAGTGAAAACCATCAGTTTGAGCAACGTTATGACGTTTTTTAACTTGGCAATGAAGCGCGCATATTTTTAAAAAGCGTTGATGTGATGGCAGAAGCCGGACCATGTTCAGGCGACGCCCCCATATGCGACGACGCCATCTGTTATATATCGACCCGTTGAATAATGTGGAGACCCGCGGATGGGGTGGTGGGGTTAACCACCCGCCCCCCAACACATTTGTTAATATATGATATGGTTCCGTGCGGATGGGGTGGCGGGGTTGGTGGCCCGCCACCCATATATATATATATATTTTGTTTTTTATTGTTATTAAAACAATATGGTTGTTTTTTGAACCTTTGAATTTTGACCGAAGGAGTGCTTTTAACGGTCCCACAAATTCGCCCAGAATCTGGCCAGGTTGGTCGGAATCCGGTGGCCGGGTTTCAGCAAAATTGTTGCCTCCTTAGTCTGCCACATCACCAAGTCAACCTCTGAACTTTGACTGCTCCTAACTCCTTCATTCGGACTCGGAATTGAGTGTCGTCTACGCCGTTGGATTCAGAATTTCGAGATCTACAACTTGAACTTGGTTCGAAGGATTTTCAAACACTTTGATTTTTGAGCCTTGTACTCGAGTCATTTGTACCTGTACCTGTACCTGTTTAATCCACCTGGATCATCTATAATGGATTCCCTCGGGAATTATTCCCAAGATTAACTCTATCATCTCCCGATTTATATGGAGCGACATTGGTTCGGCCACTAAATATCATTTATGCAAGTGGGGTGGATTGAATTTCCCTAAGGAATTCGATGGGTGAGGATTTATGGATCAAAGAATATTTGGTATTGCATTATTAAGTAAGTCTTCCTGGAGGGATCTGAAGGGAAGGGGAGTCTGACAGGACATCATACATGATAAATATTTGAGGGGTATTGACACTAAACTTTTATTTAGGAAATTTTCATCCCATAGGACACAGGGGTTGCTGATTTGGAGGAGTTTTATCAAAATCCTCCCTTGGTGTCATTTGCGGATGATTTGGGAGTTTGGGAGTGGCCATAGGATACTCAATGGTGCTAAAAAAATATCAGAAGTCGTCGAGGAGCAGTTTCTGAGCCTACAAACTTTAGCGTCTGTTCGCTCTAACAGGCCATTAACCAATGGCAGTTTGGATGCCCTATTTGGCATTTGGCAGGGGGCATTAGCTTGACTAGGTGAGGTGCGGATGAATGGCAGGAGTATACTAGACAACTCTTTTTTGGATGGACTCTGCCATCGGGACAGTGGTGACTGATGCATTTGGGGTGTTAGGTTACTTAACCATTCAGTCATTGTGGTGGATGCCTATTAATTTTATATAAAACATGCTATGGAACTACATAATACTACATGGTTTAATAAAATGGAAGTGGTGGATCCCTCTCAAAATTATTTTATTTGTGTTGCTGGTATAGAGAGACAAGACCTTGACGTGGGACAACTTGCACAAGAGGGGTCATTTGGGTCTGGGAATTTGCACTCTATGCAGAGAAAGCACAAAGTATGTTTTGCACATTTTCTTTTTGTGCCCCATATCTAGCTGTATTTGGGCGCATATTTTTTGCTTTCTTCAAATTCCTGACAGGAGGGCACATGTTATAGATGACTCTATTGATCAATGGTATGTTGGATGTGGGAACTACAAGGAGATTCCATTATTTATTATATGGTAAATATGGAATGCATGTAACAAGTGCATTTTTGAGGGCAGGCCAATCAATAATATTATGATATGTTAGAGGACTCTCAGCTGGTTATCCACCTTCTCCAAGGGACATAGTATGGTCAAAGAAACAACACATCACAAGAGTTCACTAGAGATTCTTTTACTTGTGGGATTTTTCGATGGGGTGTCACAACTTGGCGTGTGGGTGTGGCGTGATCCGGAAACTTGAGGAGGGCACACAATATGAGAAATGATGGAATGGAGGAACTGAAACCAACACCAGGGCAGAGATATTTGCTTTGTGGGGCTTACTCTGGTTCGTGAAGGAGAGACAGATAAATAATTTCATATATTTTGAGATTCCAGAACAATTATACTGGGCATCCAGGGACTGACTGAATTTGATCCTCCCTCCCTCACTAGGTGGATTGAGAGGATCACGATCCTTATGGCAAACAACAATATCAAATCAATTTCTCACATATATAGGGAGAAAAACAAGGAAGCAGATGCAATGTCGAAAGAAGGCCTTCAGAGCACATTTGGTATTATGAACTTTAGAATCATTTTGGAGGGCGACATCAGGGAAATGAGAACACTTACAATACCTTAAATGACTGAGACTGTCTACATGTTTTTTTTTTTTTTAATCAGTTTTTGGGGGATGTATTATGTTAACATATGGTTCTTTTAGAGTATTGGACTTTCTATTGAACTTGACTACTTTGGTATATGGAAGTTTTTATTTCTGATCCTTTTGGTTGCATGTAGTTTATCTGTTATTTGGATATTTGTCACATGATGGATATACTAGATGATATTTCTGGACATTGTATTGGATCTTATATTTTCTAATAGAAATCTAGCGTTTTTTTCCTCTGAAAAAAAAGAAAAAAGTGTCATATGAAATGAGTTATGGTTTTTTGGGCATGTAGTATTGATAAGCTACAGTAATGGCCCATGATATTATAGCAAACCCTATTTACAAATTAAAGATCTCCACAATAAAGTAGGAATAAATCTCTAACAATAAAGTAGGAATAAATCTCTATGGTTAGAAAATTTGTTTCATATTTTTTTAAATGTAAATATGTTTAACTTAAATATATTAATTTCTTTTATAACTAATAATAATTTAAAATAAAGTTATAATAATTTTTACTTCACCCACACTTCGAAACATTTAGTTTAAAATTAAATTAATATTTTAATATTTTCAGGGTTAAATTTTAAAATTTAAAATTTGAAGACTCATGTAAAATGAAATTTAAATTTATGGTTAAATTTTAAAATTTATAATTTAAAGATTCATGTATAATGAAATTTAAATTTTAGCCCTAAAAGACTTAATGACAACCTCTAAACTTTACCGATAAAAATTTCAATCTATGGACTTTAGTAAAATTTATAATAGCGAAAAATATAGGCAACGAATAATTACACGGAAGGTGTCCCTTTTTGAAATTGGTGAGGCTAGGCATTGTCTATCTTTTTCATCTCCTTTTGAGGCTAGGCATTGTCATTGTTGTTTTGCCCATTAAGTGACATCTGTTCAATGATACCTCCACTAGGGTAACAACGAAGGAGGCACGCGAGAACAACTTAAATAATGATAATTTCATCGCATAAATTTGCAATTCCAACAAATCTTTGCTAGAAAATATATAAATTTTAAGTTTAAAACTAGAATTAATGGCTACAAGAAAATGGCTCCGAATTAATTTTTTTTGTTTTTGAGAGAGAGCTAAAATTTTAAAACATACCACTTTCTTTATGTTGATTGCAGAATATTCTAGAATTTGAAGGTCATTTGAGTAAAAGACGCTCTTTATTTAATCTCATTATCAACACACATTGACTTTAGTCATTTCAACGCCCACTAGGACCTATGGTAATGTTTCTCTTCATTACTGTGCATGTTATAGCTTGGATATAATATGTATATAAGATTTTGACATAGTGATATAATTGGAAAAATATGATTTAGCCACGAACAGTGGTTCGAGCAACATATGTGAGAGATACATTGACACAAGTGTAAGACTATTGCAAAACTTAACACATTTTCTTCCCTTTCGATTGTTATTTTTTCTTTATTACCACGTTTTTATAATAACATCATAACCATAACCATAACCATATTCTATTCTATTCTTTATGTAGGTTTGCACTTTTAAAAACAAATTGTTAGTATTTATTCTCTTTTTACACAAATTTATCACCAATAAAAAAAAATATCTCCACATAAACATGAAAGGTCGCTCACGGTAATGGATGCACTAGATGAAGCCCTCTAAATTTCAACCCATTGCAACAACAAAACCAAGTCGGTCTATGATAGTCAATTTATGTTACTTTTTTAAACAGAGTAGCTCAGTGCCGTGTTTTGCGACCGCTATCACCACATAACACACTCAGTGCTACTGGATATGGACATGGAGATGGGTAACCCATAGGATGCAACATTGTTTCCGGGGTGGCAGAGTACGTTTGGAAGCCCTGCTGTTGGGTTGTGTTGGTTTGCGCTAAAAATGACGATGACTCTAACTGTTATATCCAATTTGTTGCACTGCAAGGGGATTAGTACCAGGTACTTATTCTTCTGCAATTACTATGCTTAAAAATTAGTTTTTTGCAATTTGTAGTGTTCGTATAATGTTTGTACGCGAGTTGTTCGTAAAAAACCTTACAAACCTCACCAAAATGGCATTGCTGAAAGGAAGAATGAGACCTTGGTTAAAATGGCAGGTGTTTGCTTCAGGCCAAACGTACGCCGACAAGATTTTGGATAGAAACTGTGGACCACTCAAATTATCTTCTAAACTTAATTCCGATTAAAGAAGTGTGAGATGTGACTTCTCTTGAGAACACGGGTGGGACTCTTCCAAACACCAAAACTCCACAGGCCGGAGTTGGTGATAGGAGTTGGAGTTGGAGTGCGAGATAGATAACTTAACTAATTACAAGATATAAACGCAGAACAAAGTAGACTTGTTCTGTGACTGTCTAGCTTTGGTGAAGCGGAGAGCTTCTAAAAGCCCAAAAACTCCATCTGGAGAAAATACCTGAGATCAGTCTCCTTTCAATTTGAAGAAATGGTTCGTCAAATAAACTTGTTTTCCGCTTGTGCTAGGCCTATACCTCCATGTATTAGTGGTAGTCTTTTTGATGTCTGGAGTCCGTCGATGGTATATTCAAGACAAAGGAACACAAATAATGGAAATAACTGAGGCGGAGTTCTTCGGTATGTTCTAAGAGCACCAGAACATGGAAGAGTAGATAAAGTCCCACTATTGAGCAACATGGCATTACTAGTTGCAGTTGGGGAATGGGCATTCGCAAAACCAAAACATTTCTGCTCAAGAAGATACGGGGTTTACTAAGTCAATACGATATGACTCGGGGGAAATTGCCTATCAGTTACGAGGGCGGAATTTCTGTTTTTCCATTTTGAAGTCCTAGCCTTCACTATACTTGGGGATTGATATTTCTAGTGTAATGTAAAAGATATTTTCTTTATGTTTTGTGTAATGAAGTGTTGATGAACAAGGAATTTTGTCGACAGTTTGCAATCACCCAGCTTTCTTATAGTTGTTCTTCAGTCAATATTAGCAAACAAGTCAGGTTGGTCACTCTCCATGAGTCGTATTGTAGGTTTGTAGTCCTCTTGAGTCCAGGAAGACATGATGCTATCTACATATTCTCTATAATAATCAATAGAGCATACTTTATTATTGTTGCTATATCCGTGTGAACTTTGTATCTATGAGATTGCATGTATTTCTACTCTCTACTGATTCTGTTAATGCCATTTTAAATCTTGGACTTCAGATAATTCGATTATGAAAATTATCAAGGTTGCTTAAGCGTAGTGTGAATTCTAGTATAACATTTTGAGCTGTTGCTAATTTAGAAGTGAGAAGAAAAAAGGGCTGAATGAATCAAAGAAAAGAAGGAAGAATCCCATACTAGAGAAATGTCATAATCAATAACAACAAAGAGTTCGTAAAAGCTTAAACCCAGAACATTGACATAGAAAAAAAATAAAAGCATTTTAAGTACGTTAACCCCAAGTGTATAAAGTGTAAGATACCCTCCTGAGATACCTCAAATTCTTCCCTTTAAATTTCTGAGTTTTCACTGAGTTTTCAGTGGGACATTTCTTCAAACAATTTGATGTCACATGGCTGTAGGTGCATTTTATGTAGTTTATTCAATACAATACACACAGTATCAAATGAAAACTCAGAGGAACACTTCAAGCCAGCAATTTATCATTTATATAACATCCCAGCATTGGTACAAACCACTGCTAAGAACAAATAAGAGATGAAGCTTCAGATTTATGCACTGATACTATGACTGATATATACAAATAAAAGCAATGAACCTGGGTATATTTCAGCAAGGAGATGACAGTAATTTCCTTCAGAAAGATAGGCCCATCTTCAGCAAGATACTCATCCCATTTCCAGCAGCCATTTGACCCCCTTCAATAAAAAATCAGCTCCCACGAAATGCTGTGTATGAATATATCAGCAAGCAGGCAAGGGAACTCGTGGTCTTCTTCAGCACTTGTATGCTTAGCACTTGAGTGACAAACCAGGGCACAACACCGTGACTACTTCCAGCAGATTCTACATGCATATATGAGTGAACTCGACCCCCTTTAAGCACTCCACTCTCAGCTAACAACGATATGGTACACACAGCCAGCAAGAGATGAAACTTGGCCCTTGTTTAGCAGTCAAACTCAGCCATGATATGAAAGCCCGTGGCCAACTTCAGCAAGGTAACACATCCTTCTTTATCAGTGAACTCGGCCTCAAACTGTAGTATGTGCACCCCTCTTATGTAATATCCCCAATTTTCATAAGCCACTTGGGAAATATTACACTTTTTGACAAATTTGAAATTAGCAATAATTTTTGGTATTTTGACTTAGGAGGAGAAAATCGAATTTTTAGTGGAAGGTGGGGACCAGCAAAGGAGAGAGGGACCAACAATTATAAATAGTGCTTGGAGGCCTCCATTTGGTATTTTTGATCATTTGACAATTTAACATTAGTTCTCTTGAGCTGCTTAGCCAAAACAACTGTGCTGTTCATCACAAGGAATTTCTGAGCAGGAATTCCACCCTCATTTCGGAGAACTTCGAGTGTCTCCCTAGTGAGGCAATTTGCGGAGCTCAACTCAGAGTTTCCGTTGGGCGTAATTGCAGGTTACTTCAGCTGGTACGTGTTCCTTCCAGGGCGTGTAGAGGTGGCTTGAACTGATTGTGAGGAAATCAATTACGGAGGAGCAAAACATCGGAGGATTTACAGGTATTTTCCCCTATTTTAGCCGAAGATTTTTGTGGTGATTAGAAGTGCTGAGTTTGAGGGAATTCTTGGGGTCGAAATTCTGCGTAGGGTTCTCCATATAGTCTTACACAGGGGCTGGAGGAATAGAGGTTGAGGAGAGATAAGGGACGAAGATTAAAGGTATTTCTCAAGGGAGAATTTAGCCAGAGTTGGGAGAGATTTCTAGTGGTGGATTTTGGTTTAATTTAGTAGTATCAGTATTGTGGGGCGTTTTCTGGCCAAATTGGGCAATTTGCACTTGTTGGGGGTCACCGGGGGTCGGTGGATTTAGCCCAAACGCCTTCTAGGTTTTTGTGGGTTTATTGAGAGGAGTCTCAGGCTAATTTTATATAATTTTATGGGCGATATTCAGGCCTGAAATCCTCATTTTTATAGCAGGGCGAATTGCTAATTAGCTGGGGAATTTGCATCATTTTGTGGGTTCGATTATAGCTTGGAGATAGGCCAAACCTTTTCTAGGTATTTTTGGGTTTGAGGAGAGGAGCTCACGGCTGCAATTTCAGAGCATTCCGGGCATTATTTTGAGCAGAACATCCAATTCCATTTGGTAGTCAGTAGGAGATTTTCTGGACATAGCGTAATTTCAGTTTGGAGCCATTTCAGCAGTTGGGTTAGCGAGATTTCACCCGGGGTTTGCATAGCTTGCTTGGCAAACCCATGTTCCATTGTTCTCTCATTTTGTACTTAGATTTCCCCATATTAATAAAATGGCTCATATATCCTGCTCATATCTCCTGGTGTTCTAATTTGGGTGCTTGATTTTATATTTTGCTTGTTGTTCCTAGTTGATAGCTCTATATTTACTGTAATTTTCCAATTAGGAATATTACAGTGGTATCAGAGCATAATCTTGGCTCAGCCTGTGGGAAACCCTTCATTCTATGACAAGACCAAAAAAAAAAATAAAAAATAAAAAATAAAAATTCATGGGATCCAAAGAAAGGTTAAAATCAAACAACATGGCAGTGACCTTGAATGAGGTGATTGGGATGCAACAAATGATGATTGATGTGGGGAAGCAACTGATTCACACAACAATTGGGAATCAGGACCATTCCCAATTATACAACAAATCCAATATGCTCAAAATTGTGGATAATGCATCAAGATGGAAATACATGATTGCAAATGATGTGGAGTTATTGGCAACAAATTTGAGGGCATACCAATCATTGGACAAGGCATTCAGGTGTCCCTCTCTTTTTGGGAGTTCTGTGAACTAAGAGACATGCACAAAATAGTGGGAATTCATTGGAATTATGCAGGGATGATGAGGAGGATTAAGGCAGAAGATGAAAGAGTAGTTGAAGGGGCCATGGTTAGTAAGGAGACAATTGAGCATACACCCGTTGATGAGATGCCATCCGTTGTTGAGGTATCCGGGGTTGTGACTGAGTTCTCAAGTGATAGCAATGCACCACAGGTCGATGAGGTGTTGGGAGACATCTCCACCGTTGTTGAGGAGCTGATAAGTGTGAAATTCCATTACTCGGAATCCTACTGCAACAATTGATAAGTTTTCTTCTATTTGTTAATTTCTGAACAAATTATTTACTGTGTTCTACGACAAATATTGAAACACATACACTACAACCTTCACAAAATAAAATACTACGAAAAATACAACGCAGGAAAGATAGAAACGCACACACAAAAATACACCGTTATTTTTTGGACAATCGTCTTCGGAAAAACCCAACTTGGGAAAACCGGTGCAACAACTAAGGGTTTATTGTTATGCAGTATTAATCTGAGTACAAATCGTTGGATGCCAAAACTGGCTATCCAATACAGAGAAATACTGACAAAAGAGTTAGTGAGAAATATCTCACACTGTCACAGGCAATTCGACATCGATCTCGGCTTAGAATGAGCTACCCTGCGCTGTCTCTGTGCTGTAACTACGTCAGCCTACGCAGTCACTGCGTCACAACTTGAGGAATTGCGTCACCTTCTCCTTTTGATCTTCTACTTACTGGAAACTCAACTTCCTGACCCTCCGGACTCACACCCCAACTTTTGGCATTGGATCTCGACTGTCTCTCAGCAAAATAATGGACTCCCTCTGAAGCTCTGCTCTGCCTTTGCATGGCACTGCACAACCTCTCTGTGACTCTCGATGTCTTCTTTGCCTTGCACTCCTCGAATTTGGAACCTTCCTCCGGTCTTACTATCTCTGCCCCTCACTACAACGAAATCACTGGATCTCTCTCTGGCAACTTAGCGCTGCTACTCTTAGAATTTGATCTCCCAGTAAATTCGATCTCTGCAAATCTCAAGTGTGTTCTCCAGGTGCCCATCGAGTTCCTTCTTATAATCTCTCGTTGACATATCAACAACCAAGATTAGATCTTAATCAATGGTTCATATTATCTTGGATTCGATCCACGCCATTATCTAGAAGATTTGCACTTGACTTAATTAATACCCTTTAATTAATCATATTTCCTTAGACTTAGGAAATATTAATAACTGATTAATTATTTTGATTAAATCATTTCTAGGTGGAATTTCCCCAAATGATTTCCGGGTCTTGGAGAATGCACGCGCCTTAGTCTCTTTGCAAAATCTCAAGGCTAGAGCATATCCGATGCTACAAAATCAATAATAGGTACAGAGGCATCCAGAGCTACGACAAAGTTGCTGGATGGTAGTCACCTGCAACTCACTGGATGGTAGTCACCTGCAACTCACTGGTGAGCATGTTTTGCGTGTTGGGTTGTTTATGGAGGAGCAGTTGGAGGCTCATGTTGAGACCACAATGGAGGAGGATGTGCAACCATCCTTTGGGCTAGACATTGATGAGGGGTAGCATAGAGGTCACGCGTTGGGATTTCAACACAATTCGCTTTTGAGGCACACTGATGGGATCTACAACGTTATTAGGCCACCCTTATGCATTGGATTGAGAGAGGTAGATTTTGTTGACTTTTGGTAGCATTGAAAGTTCTCTAAGTCTCTAAATTTATGGAGAGGCTTAGGCACATGTATTCCAAAGAACCCAGAAACCGTTTGTGAAAATTCCACTCGAAATATGTTTTATTGCAAAAATTAATTATTTTAATGGGGACCCTAAGTCTAAATTTAGGGAAATTAAATAATTAAAGGCTATTAATAAAACAGAGTGTGAATGATCTAGAAAAAGAAAAGATCCAGTCAAGTTATAATCTCAACTGTTGATTAGAGATCTAATCTCGACCGTTGATGTCTCAACGAGAAGACTATAAAGGAAGGCTTGAGGGTCATTTGGAAAGACACACCAAGTGAATCAAGTGATCAAATTCTTGTGACGGAGCAAGTGCTCGGACGAAGATCAGATCTAAGTGATTCCAGTTGCAGTGAAGGGGCAAAGACAGTTATTGGTGGAGGATCTTCTCCGGGACCAAGAATACATAGCAGAGAGGCAGCAGAACCAGCAGAGGAAGTGGTGCTTCCTCCAGAGTGTGTGACGCAGGCCCACACAAAGGTCGCGCAGTGTTTTCGTGAGATAGTCCGAGATTTGTCAGGAGATCGGGGTTCTGAGCCAGGAGGGTTGGAAATCGACTTTCCGAGGAGCAGATCGATCCCAGAGAGGAGGTGACACAATCCACATAGGTCCCCATGCAGGGCTACACAACTATTGTGCGGTGCCGGGGTTTCGTCAGTTCAACTACCGGATTAGCCGAGACTTGCAGTGTGAGGTAAAACTCACTATATTTATGTCTGTCGCGATTTCTTTGTATTGGATAGCCAACAAGGCCGCCATAGATTGTATTCAGAAACTGCTGCTTAATAATAATAAACCCTCAGATCTGCCGCACCGGTTTTCCCGCATTGGGTTTTTCTGGGGACTTTCGTCCAAAAATAATGGTGTCCTATGTGTGATTTGTTCTTTGCTCAATTTCCTTGTTTCAGAATCATATTTAATTTAGTGTAGGTTGTTTCAGTAGTTTACTTCAATATTTCCAGAAGTAATCTGAAAATATCTGTGTAATGTAACTTACAAGCAGATGAAGTAGATTCAGCTGGTTGCAATAGGATTACTGAGATTGTTAGATCTAGGAATTTTCACATGGTTTCAGAGCATTTAATTTGAAACAGGAAGAGCGGATCTAGCACTGAAGTGAAGGCCGAATTTCTGCAGCAATAGCAGCAGATCGAATCCCCAAAGGGATTGCGTGATTCTAGCGAGGAGGGATAAATCTTCGAGGTTGTCTCTCTCTGAGTGAGTTGACAGAGAGGTACGATTTCTAGATCGAGATCTTGCTGAGGCAGAGGGAGCAGTGCAGAGCCTTCATGCAGAGCTAGAGGGACGCAGTTTTTTCTGCAAGAATTTGTTGGGCAGGGAAGCGTCAGAAGAAGAAGAAGAGCACATAGCGGGGAATTCTTCCTCAGTGAGTTCCTTGCCAAGGAATTCAACCTTTTTCATTTGCTGGGCATCCAAGGAGCAGCAGACTTACAAGCTCCATCAAGGAGTGCATAAGCAAGCCTAGAAGCAACGCAATAGGGAGAAAGAGGATGCAGTTCGACAATTTTTGGCTGAGATGGCATCTCATGGTCTTATAGATCAAGATTGATTGGAGTTATCCTCCAACTACGTAATCTGGAAGGAAAGGATCAAATTCCTTTTGGATGAATATGATCTCAAGGCATTCGTGGACAACGTGGTTGCTGTGCCCACAGATCCGGATCAGAACAAAAAGTACAAGTTCGATATGGCAAAGGCCAAGAGACTTATCCTTGATGGTGTCAAGGATCATATATTCTCGCATATAGTTGGCACGAAAATAGCCAGGGAGATATGGGATGCCCTGGACCTGCTATATGAAGAAACTTCCGAGCAACAGAAGATGTACGTGGAGCAGAAGCTCCAGATGATCCAGATGCAGAAGGGGGAGCACATTAATCCATCCCTTACGAGACTTCAGGAGATTCAAGACCAGTTGGCAGCCGTGGGATCCACCCCAACTGCTGCAAATATGGTGAGGCTAGCCCTTAACGCAGTCATAAAGGAGTGGCAAGTTTTTGTCCAAAGTATTTTGGGTAGGACTACGCTTCCTAGTTGGGAGCAGATGTGGGCAACACTTCAGGAGGATGAGCTAAGGAGAGATTTAGTCAAGTGCAAGCTTGATGACAACAGCGGGAGAGGATCAAAGAATCCGGAGGAGGAGGAGAATGCAACCCTCGCATCGAAGGGACAACAAGGGAAACATAGACAGAAGAGAGATGTCTCAAAGGTGAAGTGTTTCAGATGTTGTGAGATGGGCCACTTTGCATCACAGTGTCCTTTGAAGAAAAAGGACAAGGATGAAAAACATGATCCTAAAGTTACAGCAACAAAGATCGAGCAGGATGAGTTTGCCATGAGTGCCCACCCTTCTCCAGGAGAGAAATGGGGCGACATAGAACTGTAGTTCACCTTGAACTTCAGTTATGCAGGATCCTTGAGGAGCCCACCTCTTGGATCAAAACCTTGCTACGGGTGCCCTTGATTAGAAGTAGCAGGATGGAAGAGTTTTCAGTCGGTGCAGAGGAGTGCAGAGACGACAGTTGCAGTGGGTAGCAGTGCCAACTTCTGAGCATCGTAGAGAAGAGCTGCAACAACGCGGTGCAGAGCAGCAACAACGTAGTGCAAAGCAGTAGCAACGCAGTGCAGAGCAGCAACAATGCAATGCATTAGAGGGACAACACAATAGCTATCAACAGTTAGTGTCTTTAGCACCGAAATGCATCACTAAACACTTGTTCAGTTTTGGGTAGTTTTCAGTTACTTCTCTCAACAACTGAGTTGCAGTGTAGATGCAGTGGCAGTGCTAGCAGCATAGTAGATGCAGCATTTGAGAATGAACTATAGTACGGATGTAGCAGTGGCAGTGGCAGTGGCAGTGTCATGCGCAGCAGTACAGTTGCAGCAGCAACGCAGTGGTTGGTGGACAGCTTGTCAGGCATCAACGACGCAAAGGATGTTTCAGGGTCAGAGCAGTATGCAACAGGCATGTTTTTAGAGCACTTTCCTCCTTAAGAGGAAGTGTTGATTTGTGGTAGCATCGGAAGTGCTCTAAGTCTCCAAATTTGTGGAGAGGCTTAGGCACATGTTTTCCAAAGAACCTAGAAACCGTTTGTGAAAATTCCACTCGGAATATGTTTTATTGTAAAAATTAATTATTTTAATGGGGACCCTAAGTCTAAAATGAGGGAAATTAAATAATTAAAGGCTTTTAATAAAACAGAGTGTGAATGATCTAGAAAAAGCGAAGATCAAGTCAAGTTATAATCTCAACCGTTGATTAGAGATCTAAATCTCGGCTGTTGATGTCTCAACGAGAAGACTATAATGGAAGGCTTGTTGCTTGATGGTCATTTGGAAAGACACACCGAGTGAATCAAGTGATCAAATTCTTCTGACGGAGCAAGTGCTTGGATGAAGATTAGATCTAAGTGATTCCAGTTGCAGTGAGGGGCAGAGACAATTATTGGTCGGAGGATCTTCTCCGGGACCAAGAATACATAGCAGAGAGGCAATAGAACCAATAGAGGAAGCAACACAACCTCCAGAGGGTGTGACGCAGGCCCTAGAAGGAGTGAGCAGGCCAACGCAGAGGTTGCGCTGTGTTTTTGTGAGATAGTTCGAGATTTGTCAGGAGATTGGGGTTCTGAGCCGAGAGGGTTGGAACTCGACTTTCCGAGCAGCAGATCGATCCCAGAAAGGAGGTGACGCAGTCCATAGAGGTCCCCACGCAGGCCTATGCAAAGGCAACACAAAGGATGTTGGGGTTTCGTCAGTTCAGCTACTGGATCAGCCGAGACTTGCAGTGTGAGTTAAAACTCACTATATTTTTGTTGCCGTGATTTCTTTGTACTGGATAGCCAGCAAGGCATCCAAAGATTGTATTCAAAAACTGTTGCTTAATAATAATAAACCCTTAGATTTGTTGCACCGATTTTCCCGCATTGGGTTTTTCTGGGAACTTTCGTCCAAAAATAATGGTGTCCTATGTGTGATTTGTTCTTTGCTCGATTTCCTTTTTTCAGAATCATATTTAATTAAGTGTAGGCTACTTCAGTAATTTGCTTCAATATTTCTAGAAGTAATCTAAAAATAACTGTGTAATGTAATTTACAAGTAGATGAAGTAGATTCAGTTGGTTGCAGTAGGATTCCTGAGACTGTTAGATCTAGGAATTTTCACAGAGTTGTCTAGACATACTCGAGGGGATGGCCAGGTTAGCAGGACTGAGCGAGATGATCTTAGTACGACACTGCATCAGCTTGGAGGGCTTGTTCCTTCTATAGGGCATCGTACATTCGATCCCTCTTTTGGGATTGGATGGCGAGAGGTATTGAGCTAGTACTCAATGGAGCAAGCTAGGCGGTTGGATACATCCATGGCCACATTGCAGCAGAGGCCATGGATTACTAGAGGGACATGAGGGCCAGACTGTTGTTGGGATCCAAGTGGGATTTCCTATCACATCATAGAGCCGGTAGGTGATGGTAGTAGTCCTGTGATGGATCCGATGTTTGGGCACACACATTTTTCCAGATCTCCATCAGAGCCCCAGACAACACTATTGACAGAACATGATGACTCGATCGGGGAGCAGACAAATTTCATGAGTCTTCTCGGCATATTGACTGTGCGTGGAGTCACAGGGTAATTAGCCTACTCTGGTTGGAGATGGTAGGAGGAGGTGGCATTGACAAGCCACCAGACAGGGCATTACATGGAGACAATGCTCTCCCATTGGTATATTGGACACCAGAGCTACTAGGGATAGGCACAATAGTGTCATTTCCGTTGGCATGTGAGGAGTCGCGCTGCTTAGGTTTTTCAAGGCAGATGGGGAGATGTAGCCCACATCATGGAGGGCTCACTAACAGAGTGGGGGGTACTTTGGCATATGCGGGATACCGTATGTTACAAGGTGGTACAACAGTAGGTTGTGGTACACGGGACTGCAAAGGGTTATGTCGTAGGGTTCAATGTTATGTAGAGGGATGTGGACTGATGGGTATATACCCATTTTTAGGCCATAACATCTAGTGGTGTGCAGGGCTATGCTGCGAGGAGCATGGAGATGCATGGTGGTGTGTTGTAGCATGTTGGTTTACACTGTGGAGTACGAGTGACTCGCATCGCATTGAGTACTCGTAGGGAGTGTTAGGTACAGTGACACTGACAGGACACAAGTTGATACAGGATGGGACAAAAGTAGCAAGGGGTATCCAGTGGTGTACAGGGGTAGGCTGTGATGTATAGTGGCATGTCAAGGAGTACAAGGATGTTCCGTGGTATGCAAAGGCGTATGGTGTTGCACATGAGGGTCTTGGAGTGTTGCCTCTAGGGAGACTTATGGACAGAGACACCGGGCATACCTTTGGTTGTAGTTCACCCAGGTTTGACAGGGACGCAGATGAGCAATACTTAATGGTATCCACGGGAACTCACATGCCTATCCCTCTTCTACAACACCTACATGCACAGATTATTTGGCTGTTGTCCCTTGACACTCTGGGCATGAGCAGTAGGGGGCTGGGAGCTCACTTGAGATATGTGGAGGGGACTCAGCACAACAGGGGAGAGACTCCTCAACGATGGCATTGGGTCAGGGCACGAGCTAACAGGTACAAGTTTGGAGAGTGCATGGGTTGCTGTAGTGATAACATATGTTTCACCCTTGAGTTCACACTTAAGGGGATACATGACACATTTCAGGTGAGGCACTCAGAGGTGTCATGGGAACATATATAGCAGGTGGATGACCTCTCTTGTGGGCGGATGTTTAGACCTTAGGAAGTATCGAGCTGTGCTTTGAAGAGGTAGGATTGCAGGTTTCACGATGTGGTATGGCAGGCACATGGAAATTTTGAGTACACCAGGTTGATTTCTGATATGCAAAGTCTATATATTGATTACATGCAGGGAGCAGAGATGTGGAACAGGAGGGTTCTGGAAGTCATCAGGACTATGTTGCAGCGGATTTGGTTATGGTGTCCGGGGATTCAGTTGGCTGACAGGTAACTCCATTTTGAGATGAGCAGGGTCACAACAGAGGGTGATCTAGCTCACTTTGGGGTTGACTCATGGGGGATCATTGAGGCCTCCATTGTATGGCGATTGTAAAGTCCCACCTTACCCACCATCAGTAAGATAGAGAAGTAGATGTCTCATAATCACTAATACTCATTTGCACAAAATCCTAAAGAATTAGTCACTGTAAAATTGTTTCCAACAAAAGGCCCTTTTTATTTTGAAAGCTTTAGATAATACAAGAAACAACTGTCTTAGTCACACTTCAACAAATTCTTAAATTCATTTTCACATTCATACCAAAAACTTGCAGACATAGGAAGCTACACCCATTAAATAGTTTATTTAAAATTTATAGTAACATAAAAACACAAGAGTAACTAAGAATTTTACACTAACAATTTATATGCACAAAAGCTACAGCCATTTAAGATTTTTGACAAACACTTTGCAGACATTCACTCTACACTCATTAAGCCCTTTTGACAAACACTTTGCAAGCACGCAATTAAAAGTCATTGAGGCATTTTGTCAAATACTTAGCAACAATGAATTTAAGATTATTCTTCAACATATTTATCTCCTAAAATTCAGAATTTAAACTGTAAATGTTTCCATCTTAAAACAGAGACTAAATGATCTTAGTTTTTCATCAAAGACTCAACAACAGGCGCACATAACTCAGAGCAGCAATCTGCCAAATCGCCTAGATTTCCGATCTGGGTTCTGAAAAGTATTTTTTTGGAATGAAATCAGGGGTTACATGACCATTAGGCACGGATACCCCCTGATGTTGGGCTGAATCGAATTCAAAACGCCCAGAAATGCGATTCTTGAAAACAACAAAATCTATAGCCTACATGCTTCATTTATGACTTTTGTCAAACATATGGAATGAGAACTTACAACTACACCTCTACATGAGGAAAAACAACCCAAAGTTATGCCACTAAGATATGCTCATTGAAATCGCACATTTCTAAATCCACCATATGAGTCCTTAAAACATTTTACCATCCAGAAGCTAATTCATATGATTTGACAAGCTTTTTGAACCAATTGTTACAATTTGACAAACACATGGCAGCCCTGAATGCTACAGCCATTAAGGCTTTCTCTCAAAATTCTGATAGTACTATTACAACAACTTGAATAACAAAGCATTGAATTATTAATAAGAATATGAAACATAAGCCATAACTGAAATTTATCTCCAACTTACCTCAAGCATTTGATCTTCCAAACTATATTTTAGTTGCCATTGTTTTTGCATTTTCTTTTAAGGGTTGATTCTGTAATTCCTCCAAGTATATTTTGGATACATGTCCATTTTCTTACTTCTGATGTAAGCTGCAAGTTAGCACTTATTCATGCATAAATAAATTGATAACATTACTCATTCATAGATTTTGTCAAACACTTTGCAAACTATCCTAAAACCATTTATAAAACATGCATCTATTAATTATTTGAAACAAAACCATAAATCATGAAATACTTACCCAAGTCCTTTGGAATAAATTTATTGCAATTACCTTCAACAATATTTGGCTTTCCTTTTTCAAATGCTACAATACCAAGATTAGTACCATAAACTACACCAATAATAACTCCAATATTGAGATCTAAACATCCATACATATAGATTAATCTAGTCTTCATTTTTAACTAATCAATAATATTCTAGATAACATAACCCTAAACCAAAATTAGATGCTTACAACAATTTAAATGTCTACTTTTTATTTTATGCCAAAGCTATACTACAATTTTAGGACAATGGAAATTATACCTGAAGAGATCTTCAGCTCCAATCGTTGAGAATATGATCCACTTTCGATCCCTTAACCAACTCATTTGAACCATCCGGTTTTCCACCCAACCATATCCAGGGAGAACTCCTCCCCCTGGAACCCCCGAGCTGTAAAAGCTCACAAACAGTACCAAAATACAATAGTAGAGAGATAGATGCAAGGAAAACTAAGGAGTATAGTTTTCACTTCCTCTAAATACCACTCATGTTCAACCTCAATAGATACTTAGTAGATTCGTAAGAAATTCAGATTTGTTTTGGAAGTAATTGAATACTCTCCATATCTCTCCCTCTCACAATAGTCCTCAAGTCTCTTCCACTCTTGGCATTACCCCCCTCCTCCCCCCTAATGAGAATACATGAGACTCATATATAGGAGGAGCAACAATTCTTGTCATAAAGGAGGATTAATATGCATGCATTGTATTCCATTTAGAGGAGTGTAACTTATGCCATTAAGGAGAGGTATGCATGCCTTATTTAAGGAGAGTGTAACATATGCATTAAAGTGAGTGTAAGAGGAATATTATATGACATATATTTAATGAGTGTAAGAGGAATATTTTATGACATATATTTAATGAGTGTAAGAGGAATATGCCATTCATTGATGAGTGCATAAAAGAGAGTGTAATGTAATATTTAAAATAGAGAGAGTTACATAGAGCCATGAGAGTCATGAAGGAGAGAGGTGTGAAGTGATTGAGGAGATATAATTCCCTTTTAATAATAATATCATAATCTCATAAAAGATAATAATAATATTAATAATATTAATAATATTGAGGATTAAGTCGAGATTGAACTATTACAATTGATTAATCATAAGTTAAGTGATTTTCCTTCAAATATACTTGTTTACCCATTGATTGGAGGTGATTTACTATTTTTGGAAATTCATACTTGAAATAGTAGACATGACTTTCTATTTTTAGAAAGTCACTCCAAAATTGTTAGGAATGAGATCTTATTAAGGAAATTCATATGTGAGCTGCCCATGAGTGGTATTTTGGATAATAGGGATTCCGCACCCCTATTGTATGCATCTTTGTGCCTTAGTAGATTGAGGACTCCACGCCCTGATCTACTCTAAAGATCCAAGATTCCACACCTTGATCTTTTTAAATATTCAGGACTTCGCGCCCCAAACATTTCATTATAGATTCAAGACTCCACGTCTTTATATTTCATGGATTTAGGACTCCGCGCCCTAATCCTTTTATTATATATCCAAGACTTCACGTCTTTATATTTCATGGATTTAGGACTCCGCGCCCTAATTTCCATGGCTTCTCATCTACTTTGCTTTGAAACTTCGCGCTTCACCTTAAGGTATTGATTGTGAGCTCATACCCATCTGATGGTTCATTGGTAAGGTCTTCTTCCAAGACCTGCACACATCACAAACTCATTGATCAAATAAATCAAATGAATTTCATAATTGACTTATTCAAATTTTACCAAATATTGTGCATGACTTCCACGGTAATTTTGGTTTTGGAGAAATGACTTCCACAATCATTTATAGCTTGAGCATCCTTGTTGGCAATGACCAAGTCCCCTGCCACATCATGCTTAGTACGATATTATGCACATATAATCATACAAATTATGTATCATCCATAAATCATAATTAACCATATGTTCCATCTAACCATGATCGTCCATGGATCTGTGTCTCAATTCTGAATCACCATTCATGTCATACACCTATGTCCAAAATAGGATACCAAAAGAGAAAACATTGCTAATATGCTCTTAACCAAAATCAATTCTTGTGTACGCAACCATAGATATTATCATAAGCACACAACAACCAAGTGACCTAAACCAGGTCATAGCATATAAGCATGTACATAAGTCTTTCATACATTATATTATATCATTATATCAAAATCACCATCTCTAAGTGTCATCAAAACTATCTCACTAAGAAGGGACACTACAGCGATGCATGTTTTTCTAGTTGTTGCTTAGGATCGGGATTAGCGATGAATGGGTAGATATTGACATCATAGAGATACCTGGGCATGATGAGCTTGATCTTTGTCGATATTTCACCACCAGGTTTCAAGGGAGGAGGATACAGTGTGCCCACGATGGGCAGCTCATCAGAGCCAAAGTGGCGCAACGGCAACATGGTGGCACCCTTCTAAGGCTAGTATGGGACCTAAGCATTGCAGTACTGGACAACTCAATGACCTTGAGGGACGAGCTAGCTACTACAGGGGGGATCATTAGGTCTTCCATTGGGCTTTTGTGACTCGCTGATGGCATGTGGGACTCCATCAGCATGGTAGGTTGGTAACTAGGAGGATAATAGGGGAAGCTCATGCGGGAGAGATTTCTTCCCCACAAGGGTTGGTTTGTATCTTCAGGAGTCTACTCTTGGAGTGCATGAGGTGGACTACTCAGTAGAGCAGCTTCATGGGGAGTTGGATAGAATCCTGCATTATCATGATGCTCTGCTTATTGATAGTATGTAGAGGGTTTCTGGTACCTATACATGGCTGGATAGTGAGTGGAGCAAGGGGTGCTCCACATTGATCAACGTGGCTTGGGATTTGGGTATCGAGGGATTCTTTTGTGACAGGATAATGCATGGGACAGGGATGACTTAGTGGCACATTTGGGACCCTGGTATTATTTGCAGTGATATGTTTGGGCCATCAGATAGTGGGAATACGTGTTCAAGCATTGCTTGAGAACAAGCAATTTTTGGCGGGGAGGACTGTAATATCCCCAATTTTCATAAGCCACTTAAGAAATATTACAATTTTTGACAATTATGAAATTAGCAATAATTTTTGGTATTTTGACTTAGGAGAAGGAGAAAATCAAATTTTTAGTAGAAGGTGGGGACCACCAAGGGAGAGAGGGACAACAATTATAAATAGAGCTTGGAGGCCTCCATTTGGTATTTTTGATCATTTGAAAATTTAACATTAGTTCTCTGGAGTTGCTCAGCCAAGACAACCATGCTGTTCAGCACAAGGAATTTTTGAGCGGGAATTCCACCCTCATTTCAGAGAACTTCGAGTGTCTCCCTAGTGAGGCAATTTGGGGAGCTCAACTTAGAGTTTCCATAGGGCATAATTGTAGGTTACTTTAGCTGGTACGTGTTCCTTCCAAGGCATAGAGGTGGCTCGAATTGATTGTGGGGAAATCAATTACGGAGGAGCAAAGCATTGGAGGATTTACAGGTATTTTCCCTTATTTTAGCCCAATATTTTTGCGGTGATTAGAAGGGTCGAGTTTGAGGGAATTCTTGGGGTCGAAATTCTGCATTTCTAGAAGTGCGCAGGGGTCTCTAGGTAGTCTTGCATAGGGGCTAGAGGAATATAGGTTGAGTAGAGATAAGGGCTGAAGATTGGAGGTATTCCTCAGGGGAGAATTTAGCTAGAGTTGGGAGAGATTTCTAGTGGTGGATTTTGGTTTAATTTAGTAGTATCAGTATTGTGGGGCGTTTTCTAGCCAAATTGGGAAATTTGCACTTGTTGGGGGTGACCGGGGGTCGGTGGATTAAGCCCAAACGCTTTTTGGGTTTATCGAGAGGAGTCTCTGGATAATTTTATAGAATTTTCCGGGCGATATTCAGGCATGAAATCCTCATTCTTATAGCAGGGTGAATTGCTAATTAGCTGGGGATTTTGCATCATTTTGTGGGTTCGATTATGGCTTGGAGATATGCCAAATCTTTTATGGGTATTTTCAGGTTTGAGGAGAGGAGCTCACGGCTGTGATTTCAGAGCATTCTAGGCATTATTTTGAGCAGATCATCCAATTCCATTTGGTAGTTTGTAGGAGATTTTTTGGGTAGAGCGTATTATCAGTTTGGAGCCATTTCAGCAATTGGGTTAGCGAGATTGCACCTGGGGTTTGCATAGCTTGCTTGGCAAGCTTGGGTTCCATTGTTCTCTCATTTTTTACTCAGATTTCCCCATATTAATAAAATGGCTCATATATTCTGCTCATATCTCCCGGTGTTCTAATTTGGGTGCTTGATTTTATATTTTTCTTGTTCCTAATTCATTACTCTATATTTACTGTTATTTTCCAATAAGGAATATTACATTTTATGATTGAACTTGGCCCCTCTTCATCAACAATTTGACCCAAATTTGGCTTGGCCACTCCACTAGAAGGTCATCACTAATTCTAGCTATCCTTACAAAGAAGGAAGCCACAATGTCGTCTTTAGTCATTTTTGTAGTCCTTAGCTCATTCTTCAAACTTGCTACTTGACCAATGTTCTTGATAGTAAACAACTATGATAAGGCCTCATACATTTCTTGAGCATGGTCTATTTTGGATATGTATGGGAGAAGATTGTCCTTTATGCCTTCTACAATTAGTGTCATGGCCAATATTTTAGATTCTTCAGTAGGTTTCTTCACTCTTCCTTTGACTAAATCCAAGACTTTGTTCTTTTCAAGAATGAGGTAAATTCTCTTTTTCCATGACCTGTAATTTGATGGTCCTTCTAATTTGTTCTCTCCCTTTATTCGACATTGTTTGTGATACTCCCACTTAGCATTATTGCTAAGTGAAATATCAATTTTGGAAAATTTTGTCTTAATTCATGTTTGCATTTAGGGAATGTGGGTTTAAAGGCCCCACATGTATTTTTGACTTTAAGCAAGCTCGAACATTAGAGTTGGAGGGAAATATTGCGGCCTTAGTGGAGTGTGGGGGCCACCCATGGATAATTACGACCCACATGAGGAAGTATGCTTTCACTGGAGCAAAGTTGGTGGGGGAAAGTAAAGCTGGGCCCACATGGGCATTTTGGAGGCTCTTTGACAAAAAGAGAAAGAGGCACTCATTTGGCTCATTCTTGATCATTTGATAATTTATCTTTGACAAGCACGCTTGAGCTGAAGCCAAGTTTGCAAGTGTTGTTTAGCACACGAGTGTTTCCGAGTGGAAATCTCAACCCTTGCTTTGGTGGACTTCAAGGGAGTCTCACCCATTTTTAGTTGATCCGGGAGCAACATTTCAGAGTTTGGGGCCAACATGACCAAGAGCTATGTAGGTACTGCGCAGTAGAGGTTGGAGCCACACGTGGGGGTTGAAGAGCGAAGATCATTTGGGGCTGAAACTTGTGGGGAAGGCCGAAAGGGAGTTTCTTGGGTGATTGGAGGCAATTTTGGGGAATTTTCCAGCAATTTGGTGGAGCAGCAAACACAGTGTCTGCTGCAGGTTACATTTTTCTGCTTGTGGAGGAGGGCCAAGCAATTGGGATCAATTTTGGAGTGTCAAAACTAGAGCAAACCCTTTCTGGGTTTTTCTGGGTTTCGACAAGGACCTCAAAAATAATTTGGCAGAATTTTTTGGGCAGATTTGAGGGGTCCAACAGGGATCCCAACTAAGCCAGCAACTAGAGGAGCTAGGGGGAAATTGGGTTGAAATTCTGAGGTCAATATTTAGCCAATTTGTAAATTTTCGTAGATGTTCTATGCTTGATGCAACTTCACTTTTATCCCCAATATCAAACAACAATCACATAAACAAGAAAGTAAAATGCTGACAGAGCATACCAGTAGATCGATAGAAGACAAGCCAAAAATTACACTTAACTTGATCAACAAAATATGTGTGTTGTGGTGCGTTATGATGGTCAACAGGATGCTTCAACTAGCAAAGTCTCAATACGGTCAGCCAACCAAAAGTGTCACACAACCCTCTCGGACAGCTATACCAGTCAACCCAAAGTCAACGCTGTCCCAGTCAACAGTCAATGCAAAACATCAACAACAAAAAGTCAACGCAGTTCGATCAAAGTCAATGGTCAACCTCGATTTCTGTGCCAATAAATGCGGACTGCAGAAATCATAATTTTGACCAAGTTTGGGGTCAGCACCATGTGTTGACCAAAGTCAACGCTGGTCAAATCTGTGCTGAAAAACCCTAGGTCAAAAACAGAAAATCCTTTTGCTGCGTTTCCAACGTGTGGAGAAGACTCCAAGTGATGATCAAACCAATCAGATGAGGAGAGAGAATGTGTGATGATGTGATGAGTGAAATGACCTCCAACGTTGACCTATATATATTCATCAGTGAGGGTGTGTGACACCTCTGTTACGGCTTCAAGCCTACATTACAATTCTGGCCGACCTTGCACATAAGTGGAATTAATTCAAAATAAATGTTCTGCTCATCAAATCAAGATGATCTTTAGATCGATCTTGCACCTCTCCGAAAGAGGCGTCCAATAAAAATATTGGCATCTTCATCTGAGCATCACAACATGGAGTTTGGACCTAGTTGTGCAAAATTAACACAATTCCTTCATGGGTTATTGGTGGAGAACCTGGGGTTAATTTCCCGGAATTTTCTAAGCACCGGAGAGGGCCCTAACATCAGTTCTACTCATCTAGCAGCGTATTTCTGGACAGTTTCAGCACAGAGCCAGCTACAACGTAGCAACAGATCAATGAGGGGTACCATTTCTTTCATTTGTGCTTTTGCTAGCTTGCCTTGAGCAAGCCTAGGTGCACTCTTTCCATCACCTTATTGTACTCTCACATTTATCAATAAAATGGCTCAACAATGCAGTTTTTGGTGCAATTATATGTTCTGATTGTGTGTTTGCTGTTTATGGTTTTTATGTCTATGAATGCTTTGTTTATTACTTCAAATTTTCCTTAGGGATATTACATTGTTCTTGAAGATAGTAAACTTATTCCTCTATAAGGTCTCCTTCTATGATTCCTTGATCAACTTCTTGTGATTCCTTTCTTTCAATAGATCCTTAAGCTGCCTTTTTCTTCTTTCTTCACCAAAGCTCTGATACCATGTTGGAAAATCAGAAAGGCAGAAATATTTTCTTATCTTTGGTAAATACTTGTGATGTTCTTATAATTTTATTATCTTTGTGTTCTTCTTTTATCTTAATTTATCAAGCAATGACCAAAATAGTAGCACAAGGATTAAGTACACCAGATATAGGCGGACAACCAGGGAAAAACCCCACTCTAGGGGAAAATCCAGTCAATAATTCTTCCTTCAATGGTTTTCTTGAGATAATCCAAGACTCTAAAATTAGACAAAAGAAATCCTCCACACCAAGTCAACTCTCTCTTTGATGCAGAATTTCGACCTTGCACCAGCAACAACAACACTATCATTCAACACTTATCTTCGATCTAACAACTTCGATCTTGTTGCAATGACTTCGATCTTGGAACAATACCTTCACTTGAGGTAGCAAAAATTGGCAGCAACAACTTCAACTTAGTAGTGGCAACTTCGATCTGGCAGTGACTGGCAACAACTAGTAGCAGCAACTTCAATGTAGCAACAAAAACTTCAGTCTCCCTAGATAGCCCACACGTGAGAGATAGACGGCTTAAACCTTCGATTTTGACAAAATCTTCCTTCTTCTCCAACCTCACACTTCTTTTAGCCCTCCTTTCTCTTACTTCGCACTTTTTCTGGCTTCCTTCTTGATATCGAACTAGTGTGAGAGAGTGTGCTCCAAATGAATTCAAACTGCTTCTATACATAGGCTTTTGGTGGGGTCGAATTGCGCAGATTGAGGGCGACTTGGTGTGGAGGTGACATAATTCATTTTTGACTAAAAAATAATCCTTTTTACATGATTGAAAAACCCAAGAAGGGTCTCTTTAAATGTACAATGACTTTATTGACTCAGAATAAATCTTAGAAGTCCTCAATGGGGACTTTGACCTAAAAACATGATGACCCAAGCATGAAACCCATGCTTTAATAAGTCGTAATAATAATAATAATTCTTTTCTTTATTCTTTTGATAAGTACATTACACAATGACTCAAATACATTTATGAAGACCGAACCTAGTTACATTCTTCAACAGAAGGAATACTCATCTCAAAGATCACATCATCACAAGGAGAAGAAGACCTCGAGTACCCTACCTCTACTCAAAGAAAGAAGGACCACACATTTGAAGCATTTTGAAGTCTCCATATTCTACATCCAAAGGAAGCAGGAAGAAGCATTGCCATCATCATCATGAAGGTGATCCCCCTCTTCTTGAAGAAAGGATTACATCTCAAGCATATAATCTAGAAAAGAAGTATTGTCATCTTTGAAGAAGGAAGACATCATCAAGGAAGCAATCATCTTCAAAAAGGAATCTTCTATTATCAACATCATCAAGAAGGCATCAAGTTGAAGATATCATTATCTAGGAGCATCTTCACTTGACAAGTAAGTATCTTTATATTTATGTCTGAATCTACTATCAAAATGACTTCATTTTGCAAGGAGAGAAACAAACTGGTTAGGTCATCAAATTTCCTTGCATGGAAGAAGAGGATATATTTGATCCTCATAGAGAATGAAGTTATTGAATATGTTAAGGGTTCAATCTCCAAACCATCACAAGAGCAAGCTCAAGCACTATCGATGTATATGAAAGGGGAAATAAGGGATCAAATAATCCTTATAGAATCACTCATCCCCTATGTAGCTAAGATGGAAACTTCGAAAGAAATCTATGATAAGTTGGTAGAATTGTTCTCCGTAAGCACTGCAGGAGAAGTTATATCTTTGAGAACCAAGCTATAGAAGATGAAGGTATCAAAGGAAGAAGGGATAGCCTTATATCTTATGAGGGTGTCACAAATAAGAGACCAACTACAAGAGTTGGGGGAAATAATGTCCGATAAAGAAATGACCACTGTTGTGCTCAATGCACTACCTGATGAATGGGGTAGCTTTGTATCAAATATCTATGGAAAGAAGGAAGCTACTCCATTCAAGTGAACTTTGGTCATTATGTAAAATTGAAGAAACTAGGTTGAAGGCAAAGAGCGATGTTGGATCAAATGAACAAGTTCAAGCATATGTTGCCATGGCCTAGAGAAAAGGAAAATTTGGAAAGTTTGGTCCTTAGAGAAAGTAGAAGATCGATATGTGAAAGATGCAATGCTATGAATGTAACGAATATGGGCACTTTAAAAGGAATTGTACCAAACTCAAGAAGGACAACAAGAAGAGAAAAGAAAGAAATGAAGTGCATGTCACTGAAGAAGTAGAAAAACTTGAAAAGAAGAAGACAAAGGAGGAGGAAGTGAAAGATCTCTATTATGACTGAGATAATCTCCTTCACTTAGTTCTTTTTAGTTTTGTAAATGATAGCTATCACGGTAAGAAGCATCACAAGAATGATAGGATGCATTAGCGCTGAAATAGAGATGACATCATCATAGAAGCATGGAAGTATAACTGAAGTAGAAGTGTTAATTTTGGGAAATAGGTCCAAACTCCATGTTACACTGCTCATATGATGATGGTCATATTTTTGTTGGATTCCTCTTTCGGAGAGGTGCAAGATTGATCTAAAGATCATCTTCTTTGAATGAGAAGAACATATATTTTGAATTTATTTTCCACACATGTGCAAGGTCGGCTAAATTTGTAATGTAGGCTCACATGCCTAATAGATGTGTCACACACCCTCCTTGATGGATATAAATTGGAGAGTCTTGGAGGTCATTTGATCATCAACTCATCCCACATCTGTCATTGTGATCTAATTGGTTCGATAGCCTTTGGAGGCCTCTTCCCCTCACACGTGCAGCGCTGGAGCTGCTGTTTTCAAAGGATTTGTTTAGGGCTGATTTGCTGAAGCGTTGACCAGCGTTGACTGTGGTCAACCGTTGTCCATTTGACCTCACTTGCTGAAATTTTGATTTTTGGAGGCCGTACAGTTGGGCACAAAAATCAAGGGAAAAGGAGCTGTTTGACCGAAGCCCTAATTTGCTGCGTTGACTTTCTGTTGCTGTCCTGCATTGACTTTTGGTTGACTAACGTTGACTTGTGATGAGCTGCCCTTGAGGGCTGTGGGTGTGACACTTGGAGGTTGGATGATCTAAGAAAGTCTTTGTTGGCTGAAGCATGCTGTTGACTGCTGTAACAAACACCATCCTATATCTTTGCTGGACAAGAAGAATTGTAAAATCTGATCTATATTATTGGCTTGTTTTCTGTTGATCTATTGTTGTATTCTATCAGCATTTTACTTTCATGTTTATGTGATTGCTAATTTGAATCAGGTCTAAGAAAGATTGAAGTAAATTTGCATTAAGCATAGAACACGCCATGGTTATCTAAATTTAACATGGAATCAGAGCCGAGGTGAAGACAAAGTCCAAGCTAGTGTGAGAAGCAATCACTGAAGAAGGAATCCTATTAAGGACCTCAACCTACAAGGGTTTGAAGGCTGATGATAAATTGACTGATAAGTCTGATTATCATGCATGGAAGATGTCCTTGGATTTGATATTAGAAGATCGAGATGTCATGGACTATGTGTAGGGAAAGATTCAAGAGCCCCAATCAAATGCAGCTGCTGCCACAAAGTCGAAGTATAGAAAAGGGGAAATAAAAGCAAAGATGATTATCTGGGATTTTATTCATAAGCACTTGGTTGCTTACATTTCTAAGCTGAGCACATCTAAAGAGATGTATGATAAGCTGGTTAGCATGTTCAGGGCTAGTAATGCTAATCAAATACTTTTCTTCAAGAATCAATTGAAGAATATCAAGAAGGGAAAACATGAATCTATTCAATCTTATTTTATGAGGCTCACTGAAATCAGGAATAACCTCCTAACTATTGGGGAAGCAATAGCTGATCGAGAGATGGTCCTTATTGCGCTTGGAGGTTTCCCCCATGATTAGTATGTATTTAATACTACTATTCTTAATAATAATGTGATTCCTGATTTTGATGAAATATTGACGAGATGCACTGAAGAGGAGACAAGAATGATGGAGAGGGATTATCCCTCTAATGGAAATGGAGGTGACCCTACTGCCTTCGCTGCTCATGCAAAGAAAAGGAACAATGGTGGTCCGAGAAATCAAAACCATGGAAGAGCGGGGCCCAAAGGAAAGAAGGGAAGATGTTACACCTGTAACAAGTTTGGTCACTATTCAAGAGAGTGCTCTAATAGAAGGGACTCTCCCAGGGATAATGATAACAACAACTCCAAGGGGAATGGCAATCAAAGGAACAACAGGTTCAAGGGAAAAATGAAGGCTCCCTCTGATCGTAGTGGAAATGGGCAACCTTTCAAGAGCTCAAGAAATTCCAGGTATGATGAGTCTAATGTTGTTGATAATAAGAGAAATGAATTTATTCTTGTATCTGCCCTCTCTGCTGCATCTCCTCCTGACACCATGGATGTCTAGCTGATTAATAGTGGTGCTTGAAGGCACCTCATTGGTTATAAAGAAGCCCTCTCTGATTTGATTGAGAAGGATACTAATCTAGAAATTATCCTTGGAGAAATGCCACCTATCCTGTGAAAGGGACAGGGACTGTGACCCTACATCTATCTCAAGGTCAAGTCCTCCGTTTACAAGATGTGTTGTACGTACCTGATTTGAAGAAGAATCTTGTGTCTATTTCGACAATGGAAGACAAAGGGTTCAAGGTGGCATTCGTTGATGGAAAGGTATGTATTTGGAAGAAAAACTTCAAGGAAGCTCTTATTATTGGTTTTAGAGTTGATACACTCTACCAAGTTGGAGGAAGTCCATTGGGGGCTATGTCATGTGATACAACTCTTCAAACAGAGTTATGGCACCAGAGGTTTCCACACCTCCATTACAAAGCCCTTCCCAAAGCAAGGAAGATAGTGACAGGGATGCACGAATTTAGAGATGATCATGAAGGTATATGTCAGTGTTGTGCCAAAGGGAAACATACAAGGGGACCATTCCCCTCAAGTGTCTCAAAGACAACTGATATCTTGCAGTTGATACATTTTGATTTATCTGGTATGCTGCCCGTGACATCCTTGGGAGGATGTTCCTATTACATGACTTTTACAGATGACTTCTCCCGCAAGACCTGGATATATTTCTTGAAGAAGAAGGATGAAACATTCAAATGGTTTCGTACCTTCAAGGCCTTGGTGGAAAATCAAACTGAGAAGAGAATCAAAGTTTTGAGGACCGACAATGGGACCGAGTACGAGTCAAATGAATTCAATGAATTTTGCAGAGAAGCTGGCATTAAGAGGGTGACCACAACTGCGTATAATCCTGAGCAAAATGGTGTTGCTAAAAGAAAGAATAGGACCATTGTGGAAGCTGCCCGCGCCATGTTATGTAACCAAGGTCTTCTAAAGTTTCTATGGGGAGAAGCTGCGAACGTTGTTGTGTACGTTCAAAATAGATGCCTGCATTCTGCTATGGACTCCAAAACTTCCGAAGAAGTCTTCTCTAGTAAGAAACCTGATGTTTCTCATTTCAAAGTTTTTGGTTGTCTTGTTTATTTTCACGTGCCGAAAGAAAAGAGAAGCAAGTTGGATGCTTTTGGAAAGAAGGGAATGTTTGTGGGCTATAGTATAACTTCGAAGGCATATAGAATCTATGTGCCTGGTCAAAGAGAAGTGGAGATATGCCACGATGTCACCTTCGATGAAGACACTGGCCTCAAGAAAGTGAGAAATCTTCCTAGCTTCAAGGAAGACAAAGAAGATGAAGAAGTAGGGAAGCAGGAAGAGCCGAAGGATGAATTGATGACCGATGTTGAAGGACCTATGGATCCTATTGATCCACCTCCTTCAAATAAGAGAAGACCCTCATGGCTCAGGGATACTCTCACAGATGCCGAGAGACATATTGCCCCAAGGGGGACATTCCGTGAAAGCAAGAAGCTGAAGAGATACCAAGGGTATCTAGCAACCATGAGTACAATTGTACGATCTGAGCTTGGATCATTTGAAGACGCTGTAAAGCATCAAGTTTGGAAGGATGCTATGCACGAAGAATATGAGTCCATTATGAAAAATGATGTCTGGGAAGTGGTCCCGAGACCAGATGACAAATCTGTCGAAATGGCTCTATAAGATCAAGCATGGATGTGATGGTAGTGCTAAAAGTACAATGCAAGATTTGTTGCCCGAAGCTTCTCTAAAAAAGAAGGCATAGATTGTGATGATATATTTGCATTTGTGGCCCGCTATACCACCATCCAATCTATCATTGCCCTTGCTGCAATGCAAGGATGGAGTCTCCATTAGATAAATGTGAAGACCGCTTTTCTGCATGGTTCTATAAAGGAAGAGGTGTATGTGGAGCAACCTCTAGGGTTCGAAGTTCGAGATAGAGACACCTATGTATGTAGGTTGAAGAAAGCCCTCTGTGGGTTGAAGCAAGCCCCCAAGGCTTGGTACAAGAGGATAGATAACTACTTGATAAAGCTGGGCTTCACTCTAAGTAATGTTGATCCAAACCTTTATTTTAAGGTTGATAGAGAACGACCTCTCATTCTGGTTCTCTATGTGGACGATCTCTTCCTAACAGGTGCTGACCCTCTCATTCATTAGTGTAAGAGGGAGCTAGCTTCCGAGTTTGAGATGAAAGACCTAGGACTGATGCATTACTTCCTAGGCTTGGAGGTCTGGCAAAGGCCAAGCGGATTTTCCTTTCTCAAGGAAAATATGTCGTGAAGCTGCTGGAGAGATTTGGTCTGGTGGACTATAAGTTTGTGTCGACACCGATGGAACTCAACTTTAAGAAGTTGTGTGGAAACGCTGCTGGGCCTGTGCTGGCAAATCCTACCGAGTATTGACAACTTGTGGGGGCCTTGATGTTCCTAGTGAACTCCCATCTAGACGTATGTTTTGCCGTGAACACTTTGAGTCAACATATGGTTGATCCTCATCACATTCACTGGATTGGTGCCAAGAATCTATTGAGATATCTTCGGGGCACAATCAACCATGGGCTGAGATACACTGCCGGGAGTTTGAGACTCCATGGATATACCGATGCCGATTGGGCTGGCAGTGTGGTGGATCGTAAGAGCACATCTGGATGTTGCTTCACCTTGGGTTCTGCTTCGATATCTTGGATGAGCAGGAAGCAGAAGTCGGTGGCTTTAAGCACCATTGAGGCCGAATACATTGCAGCGAGTACGGCCTGTTGTGAAGTTGTTTGGTTGCGAAAGCTCTTCAGTGAGCTGTTTGGGCATGTGCTAGATACCACCGTTATCCTTTGTGATAACCAGAGTGGGATTCGTCTTTTTGAGAATCCCGTGTTCCACGATCGATCTAAGCATATTGATATCAGGTACCACTTTATCCGGGATATGGTACAACGAGGCGCCGTAAGGTTCGATCATATAGGAATTGATGAGCAGGTCGTGGATATTCTCACGAAGCCCCTGGGGAAGGTCAAGTTCCTAACCTTCCGTGAGAAGCTTGGAATCATGGAAAGACCCTATTCTAAGGGTCCTGCTTGAGTTGGAATATGAGCTCTAGGAGCTCCAAGGGGCTTGGGGATAGCTTCTTAGAGCTATAAGCACACACAGGGCTAGGCTTGCCGAACCTTGTTGTGCTTCTGCCCCACCGTTATGATATTAAGTTGGTTCACCGCTCTTTGATCTATGCCCCACACGCATCCTACCCATAGAGTTTTAGACTCATGGGAAGTACTTCTCATTTGGCCAATGAGGTGGGAAATGTGGATAGAGACCAATAACAAGACCGATGGATGCATCGAAGATTGTCGTACTCTCTATGTCTAGGATGGCACGTGTCCAACACCTTGATCTGGGATCAAGTATGATGAGGTTCTTACCTCTAAACTGACTTCGGGTCAGTAAACTAACTTCGTGTTAGTATGTGACTCTTTTGAGTCTATTGAGGTTTTATCCTCTAAAATGACTTCGGGTCAGTAAAATAACTTCATGTCAGTAAACTAACTTTGGGTTAGTATGAGACTCTTTTGAGTCCAAGAGAGGTTTTAACCTCTAAGCTGACTTCGGGTCAGCTAAGTGTGATGTCTTTGCGACTCACCGTTTGTTCTATTTGAGAAGAAGAGCCAACAAAGAAAGTTACGGCAGGATGACGCACGATGCTAGATAAAAATACACGATGGTACTGATGGATGGCATTTGTGGACAAATTGAGTTCACCTTAGTTGAGAGGGAGTGTTAAGTTTGGGCAACTAGGTCCAAACTCCATGTTGCACTGCTCATATGATGATGGTCATACTTTTGTTGGATTCCTCTTTCAGAGAGGTGCAAGATTGATATAAAGACCATCTTGTTTGGGTGAGTAGAACATATATTTTGAATTTATTTTCCACTCATGTGCAAGGTCGGCCAAAGTTGTAATGTAGGCTCACATGCCTAATAGATGTGTCACACACCCTCACTGATGGATATAAATTGGAGAGTCTTGGAGGTCATTTGTTCATCAACTCATCCCACATCTCTCATTGTGATCTAATTGGTTCGATAGCCTTTGGAGGCCTCTTCCCCTCACACGTGCGGAGCTGGAGCTGCTGTTTTCTACGGATCTGTTTAGGGCTGATTTGCTGAAGCGTGGACCAGCGTTGACTGTTGTCAACCCTTGTCCGTTTGACCTCAAACTTTTGATGAAATTTCGATTTTTGGAGGCAGTACAACTGGGCACAAAAATCAAGGGAAAAGGAGATGTTTGATCGAAGCCCTAATTTGTTGCGTTGACTTTCTGTTGTTGTACTACGTTGAGTTTTTGGTGTTGACTTTTGGTTGACCAACGTTGACTTGTGATGAGCTGTCTTTAAGGGCTATGGGTGTGACACTTGGAGGTTGGCTGATCTAAGAAAGTCTTTGCTAGTTGAAGCATCCTGTTGACTGCCATAACGCACACCATCCTATATCTTTGCTGGACAAGAAGAATTGTAAAATCTGATCTATATTATTGGCTTGTCTTCTATTGATCTATTATTGTGTTCTATTAACATTTTACTTTCATGTTTATGTGATTGCTAATTTGAATCGGGCCTATGAAAGATTGAAGTAAATTTGCATTAAGCATAGAACACACCATGGTTATTTAAATTTAACAAGAAGTCTACATGATTATATCAGTCATCATGATAGAAAGAAAGTAGTTCATGGTATCCTCATTGAAAGCATGAGAGGACAACCAAAATAGTAGTATGTGGTTGGAAGACAGTCATCTAGTATGATTAAAGATAGAGAAAGGTAATCATACATCATCATTATAGAAAGGAGCATTTGCAGGATGAGGATCATCGTGATCCTCCACTAGAATGTTTATAAGAAGGTTCACCTCTACTTGGAAAAAGCAAGTGTCTCGCTGATAGTCTACATTCCACCTTGTGTGGGATCCATTGTTTAGACGGATGATGGTATGTTGACAAAGGAGTGCAACATGTCAAGTTGGTTGAAGTACTTTAATCTTCAATCAATGAAAGGAAGTTACCGAAGGAACTCTGGATGATCACAGGAAGAGGTATGTATATTTGGAAATAGATAGATAAAGTCACGTCATCATATGGTTTCAGTTAGAATGATTGAATGCTCTATCTCATGACCATGATCAAAGAAGATCTCTTCCTTTAGAAAGATGCATGAAGGCATATGCCTTGAACTAGTTCACATATTGATAAGATGAAATCAACATAATATGATCTCATATGGAATATGAGGTGGTTGATAAGATGAAGGAACTATGTAATATGAGATGGTTGATAAGATGAAGGAACTATGTAATATGAGGTGGTTGATAAGATGAAGGAACTATGTATAGAAGTTCCCGGGGAGCAATATGTGAAGAAAGGAAGAAGAATCCGTGAAAAGATGCAACTATAGTAAGAAAAGATAAGTGATCAACATCCCATAACTAAAAGAATTATCTATGACATCTCCATAGAGAAGGTTTGTAGACCTTGATAAAGTCTGAAAAGGAAGAAGACCCTTGATATTGAATGTCTTGGAGATTGTCATACATGTGCAGATGTTGATGTTGTATAAAGCTAATGTCATGACGAAGGGTCATCATAAAAAGGTAATTTTGATTTGATGTTCATTTTTTATTTTTGAAAACATCTAGTTGGGTTGTTATAGGGCTACCAAAGAGAGTTGTAGATTTCACCTACAACTAGCACTCATGTGATTGGATAAAAGATCCTGAAAGAAACATGACTTAGAAGAGGTAGTTGTATGAAGAAAAGACAGATGTGAAATAGAAGATCACTTTCCAATGAAAAGAAGGATGACATGACTATTGGTTTAACACCATGGTTCGTTGAAGGAAAGTGATGGATGCTCGATGCCCTATGAAGAAGATCTAGAAGATTATGGCTCCATGATGAATAAGTTGAAGTTCATGACATCGAAAGGAGGAGCCCTACAAGCAACTGATAATGTCATGATCTCCACCGAAGAGCAGAGAGCTACGGTTGGAAACAATTCCCTAGTTAAGAGGGAGCTTGGACAAGTCCCTGGTTGAGAGGGAGCTTGAGTATATTCCTTTTTATAGGAATCAATATATCCTCCCTTGTTGAGAGAGAGAGATAGACACATCATTCTTGTCTTAATGTTATGAAGAAAGAATGGAGGATTGGGTAAACATTTGAGTTTGCTTTTGATACTCTTTGAGGATGTGGTAGGGCATCCGATAAGCAAGAGTAGTCGAAGAGTAAATTCCTTGAGGATGTGTTATTCCAAGACAGGAATTGTCATAAAAGGACATACCCTTTGAACACCCGTGTGGGGTATGTTCCTTGAGAGACAATGATTTAGGTGTCTATAAATCATTGGTATCACCAGTATTGTGCTTTGATCTTGTGGAGAGATAGAGTTGTTAGTCAAGGCCTTGCTATGTGACAATGTTGGTTGGTATGATAAGATGGACTATTATAAGCTTATAAGATAGCTTATGAGATGGATTACAAATCCGACTTTTCTTATGAGAATTCTTTGTTGAATTTCCATGTTCTTGGGATCTACGATAGAATCTTAAAATCTCTGACGCTACCAAACGAAGAATCTCAACAAAGCTACTTTGCACAACAAAATATAAATAGCAGTAAATCACACATGCACAAGTATCGACAATTTTTTACATAATATTGTACAAATATGTACAACAACCAAATCTTCTTTATATTAAACCAATTGAATAATACAACAGTCTAGGGCTTCCCATATAAGGGATAATGACCCTCAATTATTCCCCAAGAACAAGAATACAAGATACACTGACAATCTTGTTGCAGTGTTTATGTCGTATCTCGTCCTACTAGTCCTTCGCTCTCGTTCTGCTCTCTAGTGCCCTTAGTCCATCAAGGGACAACACATAGAGTCTCCAAGAGGGCTGCCACCTATCACTGCTACAAGTTGCTTCTGCTACAATGAACACCGGCTAATCCAATCTGCTCTTCTAGGCTGGCCAATCCCTGAGCTCCAATCTACCAATCTAGTAGCTTCTTTCGTCCATCAAAGAGCTACACATTAGGCTCAATTATTCACCCAAAGCACAACTGCCAATGTCCTTCTTGTCACGCTGGTGTAGGGCTACTTTGGTCACTTTCTTGTTGCCCTCCACCAACCATTAATTTCACAATACCTGCATTGTGAAATCTACTCCATGGAAAGGCTTCTAACCACCACATTAAGCCTTCCAATTGGCTCCCACAGGATGCTACAAATTTTTCCACACATGGACCATCTACCTAACAACAAATTCAATTCCAATTCAACAATCACACATACCTTTGACTGCTTCTTGGACTGGAGTAAACTGCTGTTGATGAGGCTTCCTGGTTAGGGCTTCCAACAACCACCTGTCAACCCTCTTTTCCACCTCCAAATTGCCTCCTACAACTGTGGCCTAACCTCCTTTCCTTGCTACTTACCCTCGCTGTGATGTTGGGCTAAATTCTAGCCTCTGAACTTACCCAACAACCTTCTATTTTGAGATTGGCCTCCTTGTACATACACCTGTACAATATGCAACCCTCAATCAACAAAGAATTATGCCATAAATACTCCCCAAACCAACCCAAATTTGTCCTTGAGTCTTCTACTTACTTCTATTCCTACTCGACCCTTAAATAAGCACCAAGTCAGAACCAAACGACTTCTTTTCTCCAACTTCGACCTCCTCTCCGAACTGTGGCTACCTCAGATGATTGTTTCCTATGAATTGTTGTGCATGGGATGTTGTAAATGAGCCTCACACACCTCATATTTATATCACTCAATGAGGGCTTCAACGAATTCATGAAGGGACATGACTTTTGGCTAATTTCACTTCAAGCCTACATGACTTGAATACCCAAAAAATTTATTGTCAACTTCAAAAATTCATATCTCATCAAGGACATCTCGGAATTCGAGGATTCTTGAAGCGCTGGATTCTCCTCACTGTCCTCTATCATATCCATCCATCACATGTCCAAAATGCCTCATGGTTTTGGGCCAAACACCGATGGGTGCAAAACAACAACCTTGGGTTCCAAGCCCACAAGTGATTCTTGTGGTGCTCCAAACTCCAAACACCGAACCCTAGGGCTTGGAGTACCTCTGAAGCTACTAAAAATCAACACTCCCTCTTAGAGATGTAGGTACTTCCAAGACTAGGAAGTAACTCATTATCATCATCACTACTTGCAACACTCGCCCAACTCTTGGCACTCACCACTGCAGCAATCCCTTTAGTATGAACTATGCCTCTCTCGGAAGTGTCACTATCACCGGAATCATCTTGATTCTTCTTCTCTTGAATTATCTTCCACTCTCTACATGATTCCTTCTTGGCAGTTGTAGGAGCACCCTTGCTCCCCACTAACCACGCGCTCTTCTTGGGCTGCAAAGTCTCCCTTTGAATGTGCAAGCTCCCGCTAGAACTCGATTCCCTACGAGCCTCTGGAATATTGTTAAATTTGGACAACTAGGTCCAAACTCCATGTTATGATGCTCAGATTAAGAGGCTAATATTTTTGTTGGATTCCTCTTTCGGAGAGGTGTAAAATCCATATATAATATGTCTTAATCCGATGAGCAGAACATTTATTTTGAATTTATTATTCATAATAAATTATATGTGCAAGTCGGCCTTAAGGTTTCACACCCCCAGCAGATGTGTCACACACCCCAATGATGGATATAAATACAGGCAAAGTTGGAGAGCATTTCATCACAACACAACTCACAACATCTTCTCTCATCTGATTTAGTATGAGCTCCTTGGAGGACGAGTTCAGCCACACGTGTGAAGGAGAAGAAGGACAAAACAGTACGGCTGAGTTGAAGGACGATTTTCTGCAGTTAGGGTTTTGCAGAAAGTTTGACCAGCGTTGACTTTGGTCAACGCATGGTCCAATTGGGCTGAAAACTTGTGGGAAGTTCGATTTTGGAAGGCCGTACCATTTGGCACAGAAATCGAGGTCAAAGGGTTGACCAATCTGCTGCTGCATTGACTTTTAGCTTGCTGCCCTGCGTTGACTTTTTCAGGACAACGTTGACTTTTTGGGAGTTGACTTGGGTTGACTCGTTTGCTGATTGGAGGACTGTTGTGACACATGCTGGGTTGGCTGACCAAGGAGACTTTGCTGGTTGAAGCATCTTGTTGACCGGCGTAACGAACCACCACATTTTTCCTGTTTCTGATTTGTCTTCTGTAAGATCCACTTATATGTTCTATCTGCATTTTACTTGACTATTTTGTATGATTGCTGTGAGAAAAGTAAAATTGCTCCTAGCATAGAACATCTTCAAAAATTTACATGGTATCAGAGGTGAGGTGAAGACAAATTCTATCTGTAGCAATCATCGCCGGAAGAAATGGGTTCCACAAGTCTTGAATTCAAGGAGAATGACAAGCTGACTGGAAGGGATGACTTCCATGCCTGGAAGATGATATTAGATCTCAAATTGGAAGATCATGATCTCTTGGATCATGTGACGGGGAAGATTCAAGAACCTCCATCAAATGCTACCGCTGCTGTTAGAAACAAGTATAAGAAGGGAGAAATCAGAGCAAAGCTATTGATCAGGGAATCCATACATAAGAGCCTGGTTGCCTATATATCTGAACTAGGCACATCCAAGGAGATGTATGACAAATTGATACTTATGTTCAAAGTAAACAATGTGAACCAAGTGCTATTCCTCAAGAACAAGTTGAAGAATATGAAGAAGGGCCGGGATGAGTCTATTCAAACTTACTTTCTGAAACCAGGAACAATCTACTAGCTATTGGGGAGACAATAGCTGATCGTGAGATGGTTCTCACCGCACTTGGAGGACTTCCATATGAATGGCAAGTATTCACAACTACCATTCTCAACAATAATACCATTCCTAACTTTGATGAGCTTCTGTCTAGATGTATGCAAGAAGAAACAAGGATGAAGGAATTCGATAATGACAGAAATGTTGCCTATGGTGCTCATTCTCGAAAGAAGAACTCTGGTGGTTCTAAGGACAAAGGAAGGACAAGGACTCAAGAAAAGAAGGGTAAGTGTTTCACTTGCCATAGGCCTGGTCACTATGCTAGAGAATGCCCCTTCAAGAAGGATTCTCCCGATAGTGATGATAACAACAACAACCGAAGGAATGGGAATCGAAGAAACAACAAATCCAAAGGAAAGAGGAAGGCTCACTTTGGTGGAAGCAATCAACCTTGTAAAAGGTCTAGGAACACCAGGTATGAGGAGTCTAATGCTGTTGATAAAAGAAATGAGTATATTCTTGTATCTGCTCTCTCTGCTACATCTCCGTCTGACACTATGGATGTCTGGCTAATCGATAGTGGTGCCTCATGACACATCACTGGATTCAAGGAAGCACTCTCTGACATGGTTGAAAGGGATACAAATCTAGAAATTATCCTTGGGGATAATGCCACATATCCCGTGAAAGGGATAGGGACTGTGACCCTCCACTTGTCTCAAGGACAAGTCCTACGTTTGCAAGATGTACTCTATGTACCTAAATTGAAGAAGAACCTTGTGTCTGTATCTGCCATGGAAGACAAAGGATTCAATGTAACTTTCTCTGATGGAAAGGTGCTCATGTGGAAGAAGAGCTTCAAGGAATCTATCTCAATTGGTTTTAGGGTTGGTACACTCTATCAGGTTGGAGGGAGTCCGTTGGGAGCTATGACTTGTGATACTATCCGACAAACCGAACTATGGCACCGAAGATTTGGACACCTTCATTACAAAGCCCTTCCCGAAGCAAGGAAGGTGGTGACAGGGATGCCTGATTTTGAAAATAATCATGAAGGTGTATGTAAGGGCTGTGCTGAAGGAAAACATACAAGGGGACCTTTCCCCTCAAGTGTCACAAAGACATCTGATATATTACAACTGGTCCATTCTGATCTATCTGGTATGTTGCCCGTGACATCCCTGGGGGGATGTTCTTACTACATAACATTTACTGATGACTTCTCTCGCAAAACCTGGATATACTTCTTGAAGAAGAAGGATGAGGCTTTCATGTGGTTCCGTACCTTCAAAGCCTTGGTGGAAAATATGACCGGAAAGAAGATCAAGATTTTGAGGACTGACAATGGCATTGAATATGAGTCAAATGAGTTCAAAGACTTTTGCAGAGAAGCTGGCATTAAGAGGGAGACTACCACTGCATATACTCCTGAGCAGAATGGTGTTGCTGAACGCAAGAATAGGACTATTGTGGAAGCTGCCCGTGCCATGCTATGTGACCGGGGTCTACCGAAGTTTCTGTGGGGAGAAGCTGCAAATACTGCTGTGTACATTCAAAACCGATGCCCTCATTCCGCTCTGGACTCCAAAACTCCCGAAGAGGTTTTCACTGGTAAGAAACCTGATGTCTCACATTTTAGAATTTTTGGATGTCTTGTTTATTTTCATGTGCCGAAAGAAAAGAGAAGTAAGCTGGATGCTTCTGGGAAGAAAGGAATGTTTGTGGGCTACAGTGAGACTTCTAAGGCCTATAGAATCTATGTACCTGGTCAAAGGGAAGTAGAGATATGCCATGATGTCACCTTTGACAAAGATGCTTCCCTGAAGAAAGTAGTAGATCTTCCAAGATCTAAAGAAAATCATGAAGAAAGGCCTGGAAAACAAGAAGAACCGCAGGATGAGACAATGCCTGATATTGAAGGACCAATGGACCCTATTGATCCATCTCCTTCACTGGGAAAGAGACCATCATGGCTCAGGGACACCCTCGAAGATGCTGAGGGCCATGCTGCCCCAAGGGGGACATTCCGAGAAAGCAAGAAGCCGTGTAGGTACCAAGGGTATCTAGCCGCCATGAGTACTATTGTACAATCTGAACTTGGATCCCTAGGAAGTCACAGCTATCAAGGTTGCAAGGATGACATAACGCAAGAATATGCATTCATAATGAAGAATGATGTCTGGGATGTGGTCCCGAGGCCGAAGGACAAATCAGTTGTCACCGCAAAATGGCTCTACAAGATCAAACATGGATCTGATGGGAGTGCTGAAAAGTTCAAGGCAAGATTTGTTGCTCGTGGCTTCTCTCAAAAGGAAGGAATAGACTATGATGACATATTTGCACTTGTGGCACGATATACCACCATTCGATCAATCATAGCCCTTGCTGCTACGCAAGGATGGAGTCTTCATCAGATGGATGTCAAGACCGCTTTTCTGCATGGTGCAATAAAGGAAGAGGTGTATATGGAACAACCTCTGGGATTTGAAGTTCAAGATCGAGACACTCATGTCTGCAGATTGAAGAAAGCCCTCTATGGGTTAAAGCAAGCACCCAGAGCTTGGTACGAGAGGATGGATAGTTACTTGATGAAGCTGGGCTTCACTCGAAGTAATGCTGATCCGAACCTTTACTTCAAGGTTGTGCAAGAGAAGCCTCTCATTCTAGTGTCGTATGTGGACGACCTCTTCCTGACAGGTGCTGACCCTCTCATTCATCAATGTAAGAGGGAGCTCGCTGCTGAGTTCGAGATGAAGGACCTAGGGACCTATGCACTATTTCTAGCTCGGAGGTCCTGGCAAGAGACCTGGAGAGATTTTCCTTTCTCAAGGAAAATACATTGTGAAGCTTCTGGAAAGATTTGGGATGGTGGACTGCAAGTCCGTGTCGACACCGATGGAACTCAACTTTAAGAAGTTGAGTGGCAGCGCTGCTGGGCCTATCTTGGCCAATCCTACTGAGTATCGACAACTCATAAGAGCTTTGATGTTCTTAGTGAACACCCGACCAGATATATGTTTTGCAGTGAACACTTTGAGTCAACAGATGGTTGAGCCTCATCACTTTCACTGGGTTGGTGCCAAGAATCTTCTGAGATATCTTCGGGGCACGATAAACCATGGGCTGAGATACACTGCCGGGAGTGTGACACTCCGTGGATATACCGATGCCGATTGGGCTGGCAGTGTGGTGGATCGTAAGAGCACATCGGGATGCTGCTTCAATCTTGGTTCTGCTTCGATCTCATGGATGAGCAGGAAGCAGAAGTCGGTGGCTTTGAGCACCGCGAAGGCCGAATACATTGCTGCAAGTATGGCCTGTTGTGAAGCAGTTTGGTTGCGTAAGCTCTTTAGTGAGCTGTTTGGACATGTGCTAGATACCACTGTGATACTCTGTGATAACCAGAGTGGGATTCGTATGACTGAGAATCCCGTGTTCCACGACCGATCCAAGCATATTGATATCAGGTACCACTTTATCCGGGATATGGTACAGCGAGGCGCCGTAAGGCTCGATCATATAGGAACTGATGAGCAGGTCGCGGATATTCTCACTAAGCCCCCGGGGAAGGTCAAGTTCCTAACCTTCCGTGAGAGTCTTGGTGTCGTGGAAAGACCCTATGATGTGGGTCTTGTTGGACGATGAGCTCTGGGAGCTCTGGGGGGCTTTGGGGATAGCTTCTCGGAGCTATAAGCACTCATAATGCTTTTGCCCCACCCTTGTGATTATTGAGCTGGTTCGCCACTCATTTATCTGTGCCCCGTATGCATCCTACCCATTGAGTTCAGGGCTCATGGGAAGTACCTCTCATTTGGCCAATGAGGTGGGAAAAGCTAGAGACTATTAGCAAAGACCGATGGACGCATCAGAGATTGCCGTACTCTCTATCTAGGATGGCACGGTCCAACCACTTGATCTGGGATCAAGTTTAGTGAGGTCTGGGACCTCTGCCTGACTTCGGGTCAGATGAACCAACTTCGGGTTGGTTGGAGACTTTTTGTGAGTCTGATAGAGGTTTCGAACCTCTGGGCTGATTATGTCAGTCGGGGGATGATGTCTTTGTGACTGACCCACTTCTGTTCTGAAATAAAGAGGCCAGCAAAGCAAGTTACGGCGGGATGACGCACGATGTTTGATTGCACCGATGGATGGAGTTCTCCCTAGTTGAGAGGGAGTGTTAAATTTGGACAACTAGGTCCAAACTCCATGTTATGATGCTCAGATTAAGAGGCTAATATTTTTGTTGGATTTCTCTTTCGGAGAGGTGTAAAATCCATATATAATATGTCTTAATCCGATGAGCAGAACATTTATTTTGAATTTATTATTCATAATAAATTATATGTGCAGGTCGGCCTTAAGGTTTCACACCCCCAGCAGATGTGTCACGCGCCCCAATGATGGATATAAATACAGGCAAAGTTGGAGAGCATTTCATCAAAAAACACAACTCACATCTTCTTCTCTCATCTGAGATAGTACGAGCTCCTTGGAGGACGAGTTCAGCCACACGTGTGAAGGAGAAGAAGGACAAAACAGTACGGCTGAGTTGAAGGACGATTTTTTGCAGTTAGGGTTTTGCAGAAAGTTTGACCAGCGTTGACTTTGGTCAACGCATGGTCCAATTGGGCTGAAAACTTGTGGGAAGTTCGATTTTGGAAGGTCGTACTATTTGGCACAGAAATCGAGGTCAAAAGGTTGACCAATCTGCTGCTGCGTTGACTTTTAGCTTGCTGCCCTGCGTTGACTTTTTCATGACAACGTTGACTTTTTTGGAGTTGACTTGGTTTGACTCGTTTACTGATTGGAGGACTGTTGTGACACATGCTGGGTTGGCTGACCAAGGAGACTTTGCTGGTTGAAGCATCCTGTTGACCGCCGTAACGAACCACCACATTTTTTCTGTTTCTGATTTGTCTTCTGTAAGATCCACTTATATGTTCTATCTGCATTTTGCTTAACTATTTGTATGATTGCTGTGAGAAAAGTAAAATTGCTCCTAGCATAGAACATCTTCAAAAATTTACAAAATATGGACCTTCTCTAGAACATGTACCTTCTCCTATGAAGCCTGCACCTGCACCTGCTTCTCTGGATCCTGCACTTGGTCCACCTGCTTCTTCTTCCCATGATATATAGGCTTGCCCGTCAGCCTGTTTAGACCATGCTCTCTAACTCCAATCACAATACCCGCAGAGCTATAGCCTCTGGGCTTGAGTCTTTCCTTCCCATCTTGGAATAAGACCTTAAACACCTTCTTCTCGATCATCGAGATAAATATCACTCTATATATGAGTCCTAGTACAAATAGTACGTCCTGGACCCACATCACCTGTCATGTCTCCATCCTAAATGGCACAAATCCCGATCCTCGGATCTCCTTTCGACTCTTGTCGCCCAACACCATGTACAACTTTGAGTCCCATTCAACTAGAGTCTTGAAAACTTCCTATGAGCCTGTCACATGTTTCGTCACGCCACTATCCACGTACCATCCATCCTCATCAATGTACCCTGCGAGAAATGAGAGATCATAGCAAAGTCCTCCTCCTCCAATCTCCTGGTGAGAGCATCTATCCCAATAGAAGTGGCAACACCAGTGACCTGCTTCCCTTTCCTCTTCTCATCATCTCCCTTCTTCTTCATTGAACATCTCGACAAAAAATGACCTATCTCGCCACATTTGAAACACTTGAATTTACTGAAGTCCTTCTGCTTACCTCATTCGTGCTACAAGTGCCATGTCATCATCAGAAGCTCTCTTCTTTGGATGAAGATCCTCGTCTCGGAACTCCTCCTAAATGAATTCGTCCCACAACCTATTCTAGTCTGGCAACTTTTCTCTAGCAACGATCCCTTTGATGAAGGGCTTCCATTCGTCGGTGAACCCTTTCAAAGCAATTCTCACCATATCGTTCTCTGAACTAGTCACATCGACAATAGCAAGCTCATCTTTGACCCGAGACAATCTTGGCAGATACAAAGTCACTCCTTCACCGTGCATCATCTTCGTGGACTTCAACTTATCCTCCAATACTAGTACCCGGTTCTCGTTCTTATTTTGGAATAAATTCTGAAGAGCCATCCACATCTCATGTGCAGTGTTCTTCTCAGACAAATGAGGTATTAGGGGATCCTTCACACCATCAAGGATGATCAATCTCGACCTCTTATCCAAATCCTTGTATACTTCCAGCTCCTTTGGGTCAGTTGGCTTCTTGATGGCTTTCTTGGCGAACTCCCAGATCCTGTTGACCTGCAAGACCAACTTGATCCTTTCCTTCCATGGACTATAGTTGGACAACCCCTCTAACCTGTCCTCATATTGTAAACCAGGCTGTAACTTCGACATTGTAGTGAGCCCTTCACCTATAATGTGACCAACTCCCTCTTAAGCTGTACTTCGCTGTGTACTTTGATGATTCACTGTCTTCCAAAGTAGCTCAATCACACTTTGATACCATGTTGAATTTCCATGATTGTGGGATCTAGGATAGAGTCTTAAAATCTCTGACGTTACCAAACCAAGATTCTCAACAAAGCTACTTTACACAGTGGAATATAAATAACTGTAAATCACACATGCACAAGTATAGAAAACTTTTTACAAAATATTGTACAAATATGTACAACATCCCAATCTCCATTATATTAAACCAACTAAATAATACAACAGTCTAGGGCTTCCCATACAAGGGATGATAACCCTCAACCATCCACAAGTACAAGAATACAAGATACACTAACAATCTTGCTGCGGTCTCTATGTTCTTATCTCGTCCTATCGGTCCTTCGCTCTTGTTCTGCTCTCTAGTGCCCCTTAGTCCATCAAGAGACAACACATAGAGTCTCCAGAAGTGCTGCCACGTATCGTTGCTGTAAGTCGCTTCTGCGACAATGAACACAGGCTGATCCAATTTGCTCTTCTAGGCTGGCCAATTCCTGAGCTCCAACTTGCCAACCTAGTAGCTTCTTTTGTCCATCAAAGAGCTACACATTAGGCTCAATTCTTCACCCAACACACAATTGTCAATGTTCTTCTTGTAACGCTGATCTAGGGCTACTTTGGTCACTTTCTTGTTTCCCTCCACCAACCACTAAGTTCCCAATGCCTCCATTGTGAAATCTGCTCCAAGGAAAGGCTTCTAACCACCATGTTAAGCCTTCCAATTGACTCCCACAGGCTGGTTCAAATTTGTCCACACATGGACCATCCACCTAGCAACAAATTCAACACCAATTCAACAATCACACATACCTTTGACTGCTTCTTGGACTGGAGTAAACTGCTGTTGATGAGGCTGCCTGGTTAGGGCTTCCAACAACCACCTGCCAACCTTCTTTTCCACCTCCAAATTGCCTCTTACAACTGCATCATAACCTCCTTTCCTTGTTGCTAACCCTCGCTGAGATGTTGGGCTAAATTCTAGCCTCTGAACTTACCCAACAACATTTTGTTCTGAGCTCGGTCTCCCCGTACATACACCTGTATAGTATGCAACCCTCAAACAACAAAGAATTATGCCAGAAATACTTCCCAAACTAGTGCAGATTTGTCCTTGAGGCTTCGGCCTACTTCTGTCCCTACTCGGCCCTTAAAGAAGCACCAAATTAGACCCAAATGGCTTCCTTTCTCCAACTTCGGCCTCCTCTCTGAACTGCGGCTACCTCATATGATTGTTTCCTATGAATTGTTGCACATGGGATGCTCTAAATTAGCCTCACACACCTCATATTTATATCACTCAATGAGGGCTTCAACGAATTCATGAAGAGACATGACTTTTGGCTAATTTCACTTCAAGCCTACATGACTTGAATACCCAAAAATTCATTGTCAAATTAAAAAATTCATATCTCATTAAGGACATCTCGGAATTCGACTATTCTTAAAGCGCTGGATTCTCCTCGTTGTCCTCTATCATCTCCATCCATCACATTTCCAAAATACCTCATGGTTTTGACCCAAACATCGATGGGTGAAAAACCCCAACCTTGCATTCCAAGCCCACAAGTGACTCTTGTGGTGCTCCAACCTCCAACCTTGAACCTTAGGGCATGGAGTACCTCCCAAGATACTAAAAATCAACATTCTTTAGTTTGAGAATGTCCAAGTACCTTGTATGGATTATGAATACCCCCTAGTTAAGAGGGAGTGTTGAAATGTGTAACTAGGTTGATTTTATGTATTTGATGTAAAGAGAAAAATAAAATTATTATTGTCATTCTTGAGGCATGGGTTTCATGCTCAAGGTTACCTAATTTATATGTCAAGCACCCATTGAGTGCTTATAGGGCTTGTCATTGAGTCAACAAGTCAATTGAGTCATTGTCATGTATGGAAGACCCTTGTGGGCTTATTGTATCAAGATTTTTTTTTTTTTTTTGTAAAGTCAAAAATGTCATATAGACCTTCCAAGACCTTGTCATCATGCAAAGAACAAGTTGACCTTCAAGCAACATCAAGTTGGCCTCATGTACAACTATTTGACCTCCAAGGAAGGCTATATATAAGGATGCATCGACCTCATTTGAAAGGCATCAGTTTAACTTGCAAGAAGTTCAATCTAAAAATAAGAAAAAGACCTAGAAGGTGCGTAGAAGAGGAGAATTCGAGGAGGAGAAAAATCGAAGCTAAGAAGATTGTTTTTGGGCCAATATCACTCACACGTGTGAATTGCAACTAGGGTTTCTAAAGTGAAAATTTGCAGACCTCAAAAGAAGCCGAAATCTAGCATTAAAAGATCATTCTTGCTAGTCGAATTCATGAGAAGAAAAGTCCAAGGAAAGCAAAGGAGATAAGCCTCTTAATTTTGTTCTAATCCACTCACTCGTGCGAAGTAGCAGTGATTGCAGGAGGCCGAAAATTGCAGGCCAAAATTATAGCCAAAGTTGCAGGTCTGAAATCTTGGTCAAACGAGAAGTGGAAGCAGTTGTATGGCAAGTTTGACTTGGGTTGACTTTGTGAGGAGGAAGTGCTTCAAGGAGAAGTTTGACTTGTTCTTGGAGGGGTCTTTGTCAAGGGTCATAGGTCTCAGAATTCGTCATTTGAAGTTCTATAAGAAAAAAAGAGTTCTTGTGGGTTTTCCTCTCAAGAGGAGAGGTTTTGGCCTGGTTAGTAGCCTATATCTTGCGTCCTCTTGTCTCATTGTTCTTTATTGTTTGGTAGCTGTTTGATGATGAGAACACTAATTGTAATCAAGTGAAAGAAGAATCTAATAAGTAAAAACACAACAGTTATCAAAGTAAGAGAAATCACCTAATCTAGTTGTCCCTAGATTTCTCAACAAACTGTCATAATGTATTTCTGCAATATCCTTCTAGGCAACAAAGAATATGTTAACCAGATAACCATTAAAATAAATATTAACATCTAACTTACCTTATCATGATGGCCTTTTCATCAAAGCATCAATTTACTTGAGTTCTTCAAGATCAACATCCTTTCGCATGATCCATATCCACATGAATCTATCTTCATGCATTAATTTTAATTAGAGTGCCCATGGATCGAGCTTGATTACCAAACAGTAATATCTTTCTTGGAGTTGTCAATGTCAACTCCCTTTCTTTCTTCCGAAGATAATACTTGATGTTGGTCAACATTGCAATCTTGTGAGTGTTGAGAAATCTAGGGGACAGCTAAAGATAGGTGATTTCTCGAATTTTGATAACTGCTTGTGATATATTTTTACTTAACTTGATTAACTTCTTCTTTTTCTTGATTATTATTAGGGTTCTCTATCATCAAACAACTACCAAACCATAAAGAATAGTGAGACAATAAGACAGGATATAGGCAATCAACCATGGCCAAAACCTCTCCAACTAAGAGGAAAACCCACTAGAATTCTTTCTCTTCTTATAGATCTTTAATTGACAAATTCTAAGACCTTTGACCCATGACCAAGACCCTCCAAGGCCAAGTCACACCTTGCTTCCAACAACTTTTGCAATCTGGACTTCTAGAAGCGTCTTCTGCAACTTCGACTTGCCCAACAGATTTTTCTGCAACTTTGACTTGCCTAGCAGATTCTTCTGCAACTTTGACCTCTCCAGCGGATTCACAACTTTGACCTTTCACAACTTCGACCTAGTTGCAACTTCACAACTTCAATGCAATTTCACAACTCCGATGCAGCTTCACAACTTCGATGCAGCTTCAGAATTTTGTCTAGCCCAGTAATTGTAGAAACCCTAACGAAAGAGAGAGAGAGAAAGGCCCAAAAACTTCGTTCTCGATCTTCTTCTTCTTCTTTCTTTTCCAGCTTCTATCTTGAGGAGATCAAACTTGCTTAAGTGAATATCCAAATGAGGTCGAGTTCCTTCTTATTTATAAGCTTGTGTGGGGTAAGAATTGCTATTTTTAAGCTGACTTTCCCTTCATGTAGGCCGACTTGATCTTTGTGCCATGACAAGGTCTTGGAGGGGCCTTTGACTCTATTTTGACTCAATAAATTTTTCTTTACAATATTTAACATGCACAGATGGGTTTTCAATACATGACAATGACTCAATTTACTTTATGACTAACCTAGAAGCACTCAATGGGTGCTTGACCTATAAAATAATTTCTCTTGAGCATAAAACCCGTGCCTCAAGGCTCACAATAATAAATTTATTTCTCTCGTTTTTATTAAATACATAAAATCATGATTACATATGTCATTATGAAGACCGAACCTAGTTACACATTTCAACACTCCCTCTTAACTAGGGAGGTATTCATAATCCATACAAAGTACTTTGACATTTTCAATCTGAAGAATTCTCATAAGAGAGTCGAATTGGTAACCCATCTTTTTAGCATCATATCAACTAACAACTCTATCTGTCCACTAGATCAAAGCACAATTCTGGCGAGACCAATGACTTATAGAAACCTTCATCATTGTATCTCAAGGAACATACCCCACCCGGGTGTTCACAGGGAATGTCCTTCCAGGACTATTCTTATCTTGGATTCCTAGTCCTCAAAGAATATCGGTGCCCTACGACTACTCTTATCTTGGATGCCCTACCACATACTTAAAGAGTATCAGATGCCATATGCTTATAGACACTTGCTTTTCCCAAGAGAGGGTAATCTTCTAATGAAGATTCCAATGGAGGATCTTGATTATCCTCATTCAGCAAATGCTCCTTTCTCATAAAGATGATATATGATGAATTCCTTCTATCATGCTAGATGAATTTCCTTTCCCATAAGTACTACTTATGCCCTTAATGAGGTTAACAAGAGCTACTTCCTTTTCTTGCTACAACCATATAGACTTCTACTTCAACTATTCTTGCAAGCTTTTATAATGATGGCATGAGCCCTTGCTTTAATTGTATGCTTCTAGTATGTGTTGATTTGGGGTAGCACGAATGTGCTCTAAGTCTCAAATTTTGTGGAGTGGCTTAGACACGTGTATTCTAAATAATGCGGAAAGCATTTGGTGAAATTCCACTCGGATTGTATTCTATAGAAATAACTAATTATTTTTAAAGGGACCTTAAGTCAAAACTTAGGAAAATAAAATAAATAAAGTGTATTAATAGAATATGAGTGAGAATGATCTAGAATAAATGGATAGAGTCAAAAGTTAATCTTAGCTGTTGATTAGAGATCTAATCTGGGTCATTGAATCCTCAACGAGAAGATTATAAGGACTTGAAGGTTCATTTAAAAAACACATTCGTGGAGACATAGAGAATCTAGAGATTGAAATTTTTTGATGGAGCAAGTGCTCGAACGAAAATCAAATCTAAGTGATTCTCGATTGCAGTGAGGAGCAGTGATACCGGTTGGAAGGTTTCTTGAGCCGGAGAGTACTTAGCAACAGAGACAGAGAGAGCCACAACATCAACGCAGAGAGCCAGTGACGCAATGCTTACATAGTCACTGCACAAAGCAAGAGGGAAAGACGTTTTCCTGTTGAGGAGACAATGCAAAGCCTGAGTCAGATCCCAGAGAGGTTTTCCGGACGCCAGAAGGCTTCAGTTTCTAGCCAGCAGTGAGACCAATGCAGAGGCAGAAGGATAGCCGCAATTGTGTTGTAGTCACTGCGAAGAGGCAACGCAGGGCAATCCAGCCGCGGTGCAAATGAGTGCTAGTTTCCCGTGGAGGAGTGAGGTTTGTCTCACCAGATCTCTTCTATCAGTTTCTTTGTATGATTTGACAGTCTCGTCAATCATAGATTTGTACTCAGAATTTACTGCATAATAATATAAACCCTCAGATCTGTTGCATCGGTTTTCCCACATTGGATTTTTCCGGGGATATTAGTCCAAAAACAATTGTGTTAGATGGTTGTGTGATCTATGTGTGTTTAGGTTTGTTTCCGCACTTGTATTTCTTTCGCAACTTAATTGTGTAGGCTGTAGTGAATGGATTTCGATATTTGCTTATAGAACACAGTAAATAATTTGTTAAGTAAAATAACAAATAGAAGATTTTCCATCAATTGCTGCAGTAGGATACCGTGTAATATGAATTTTCACATGGTATCAGAGCTTGTTTAAGCTGAGTGCAAGCAAGACAAAGAACAAATCCAACAGATCCAATGTTGAAGTTGCAGCTGGGAATCAAAGAGCTACGTAAGCAGCAGATCGATTTCCCAGTGAAGTGTGCAGTCCAAGCTAGGTTCGCCATATCAGCAAGGAAAATCTCTCTTTGAGTGAGTTGACAGAGAGGTAGGATTGTTCCAGATTGCTGTTTATCCGAGGTAGAGAGAGCAGCGAAGCAGATCTACGTAGATAAGCAACTAGAGGGATGCAATTGACTATGCAGTAGTGATTGCTAGTGCAGAGCGTCAGAAAGCGTAGCTGAAACACAATTTTGGGGATTTCTGACCTTAGTGAGTTTCTTGCCCAAGAAACTTAGTTTCCCTGTATAGTAGCAACAGATTTCATGGCTTGAAACACAAGGAGTACGTAAAGCGAGCTGTGCAGAGGGTGAGAGGCAGTAGATCGACAACAGTTGGGTGAGATGGCCACCAGCGGATTGCATGACCAGGACCGGTTGGAGGGTGCCTACAACTATGTAATATGGAAGGCAAGGATCTCCTTCCTTCTAGATGAGCATGACCTCAAGCACTTTATTGATAGTGCTCTGGCTAAACCGATGGATGCAACACCATTACGGACCTTCAAGAAGAATATGGCGAAAGAAAAGCGGTTGATTCTTGATGGAGTGAGGGATCACATCGTTTCACACATATCTAGCAAAAGGACAACCAAGGAGATGTGGGATGGGTTGGATACGTATCAGGGGTCTTCCGAGCAACGAATGATGTTTTTGGAGGAGAAAATGCGCACCACCAGGATGCAGAAGGGAGAGCGTATTGATCCATTCTTGTCCAGTCTTCAGGAAAATTGAGATCAATTGGCAATCGTAGGAGCAACTCCTAAGGCCACAAAGATGGTTAGATTGGCCCTCAAGTTTCAACTCCGTGTTCGAGGATTACCAAGTTTTTGTCCAGAGCATCCTGGGTAGAGAGAACTTGTCGGATTGGGAGTCAATGTGGACAACTCTTTAGCAAGAAGAGATGCGGAGAGACTTACTCAAATGTCAACTTGAGGGCGGCAACAACAGCGGTTCGAAGATGAAGAAGGAGGAGGGAGATAATGCGTCCCTTGCATCAAAGGGGCAGCCAGAGCAAAGCAGGAGGAAGAAGGATCTGTCAAAGATCGAATGCTTCTGGTATGGCGAGATGGGACATTACACCACATAGTGTCCTCTCAGAAAGAAGGACAAGGATGAGAAGCATGATCCTCAGGACGGAGCAACAAAGATAGAGGAGGAGGAGTTTGCAATGATTGCTCATATACCTCCAAAAGGGAGGTGGGCTGATTTGGAGTTGTAGACCCAGAGATATACAAGATGGGCAGGATCCTTGAAGAGTCCACCTCTCGGATCATCACCTTGCTACGCTATGTCTCCTCCTTTTGCATTGTGATATGCATGGATGACAAAACCTTTCCTTCACTGAGGTAGGTCTCGCCCTCCTTGTTTCTTCAGTACTATATTACAAACTTTTCCCTTCACAGAATAGGTCTCGGCCTCCTTGTTTCTTCACTGTGATACTTACCTCCTTCGCTTTATTGCAGACCCAATACAGTGATATAGTATGTCTCCTTCACTTTGCTATGTATACTCCTTTCTTCGTTGTCTATACCGTACCAAACTATAGACCTTATCCCTGTAATGTATGTTCGAAAATCTCAGACAATCTGAACTGTTCTTATCTCTGTTCTGCGCAGTATACTAGGGTATAAATAGTTGTTTCCATCTGTAATACACTGACCTGTGTATGAATAGTTGTGACTGATCTTTGAGCCTACTTGTCCAACTGTTATGAGGCTGACTTCTCCAAGGAGTATTCTTCCAGCAAAGTGACAAGGGTGTTTACATCGTTTCTTTGACTCTTTGCAAGTGTAGCATTGCTTCATATACACGACTCTAGTTTATACATTTATGACAAGATGAGAAATCCCTTAAAGACATCAAGAAGAAGTCTCTGACCTATAATAAAATTCCTTGCTCATGAAACCCATGAAGCAAGCTTAACAAAAATACATTTTATTATATTTGTCTTCTTCATTACATAAATTCATAATTACATAGTCATTATGAAGACCGAACCTAGTTACACTTTCTAACAATCTCCAGTTTGAGCCCAAAATTGACTTACTAACCTATTTTTACAGACAATGCTAGGGTTACTGCAGTGCCAACAAAAAGTGATCTTTAAAACCTCATCCTTCAACCTTCGCTCTGATTTCATGTTGGAAATCGGGAGGATTTCATCTTATTAACAAATTTCCATTACCTGATAATTACTTGTGAGATTGTTAGCAATTTTATTATTATCATTTCTTCATTCATCAAGCAATTACCATAAAACCATAAGATCACAAGAGACAATAGAGCACAAGATATAGGCTCCAAGCCAGGGAAGAACCCCTCCAAGGGGAAAACCTAGAAAAATCTCTTCTTATAGAATCATATCAAATTAGATATCCAAGATCCATAACCCACATAAATCTCCTCCTTTAGATGCCAAGTCAAATCATTCTTCCTTCTAGCAGATTCACCAACAAGAAACCGACAAGAGATGTTTCAAGGCATATTTTCTTCCAAACTTTGACCTTCCTCATCTTCTCCATCTTCTCCGCGATATTTCAGACTAAAAACCATCCAAGTGTGTGTATCCAAATGAGCTCCATCTACCCTCTATTTATATAGATTACAGGGGGTGCGAATAGACACGTCCATTGGGGTAGATCGGACTTGACATGTAGGCTGACTTGGCATCTAGAGGGGTTTCTGTCCATAAATTTACATTTAAAAATCTCTTTTTACTTTTTCTTTTATAATAGGTCCAAAATAGGACTTTGACTCTTTGATCAAAAACCTAGAAGCATGAAGAACATGCTTATCTAGAGAATAATAATGATTGTTCTTTTCATTTGCTTTTTACATAAAATACATAGTGGTACAAATTATGAAGACTGAAACTAGTTACATTCCCCAATGACATTCATGTTCCTTGAATAATGAATGTTCCTCTTAGGCCTATTGGCATAGGTCTTTGCTGATGGGGTTCCATAAGATCCATGCAAACTATGTGATGTATGAAAGTAGTCTTATGTACTTTTGGAAGAATCCATGCTCTTTAGTTTTGTAATGCCCCTTTCCCATCCATAAGGGCATGAAAGGTTTGGAGTCATAGCCTACCTTGATCCCATGGGCTATTGATAGGAAAAAGGGGGTTAATAGAATAAATTAATAAATAATCAAATAAGGGTGGTAAAATCCAGTTTAGATCCATGGTTTTTGCTCACCACCCATGGTTTTGGAGGAGGAAAATATTATAAAATAGAGAAGGAAGTTCAAGGGGAGACATGCGAAGAAATTATTCTGTGAATTGTTAAGAAGCTCGAGCAACTTATGTTGGAAATACCGAGAGGGGGGGCGAATCAGTGTTTCTCATCAATTAGTAATTTTAAAATCTTTTCAGAGCATTAGTTAATCTTCAATTATTCTTGATGTTTATCCAATAACAACAGTAAACAATAGAACACAATAGGGACACGAATTTTAGGTGGAAAACCCCCTCCAGGTCAAAAACCACCGAACACTTTTGTAATAAATTCTTTAATCTTCAGCCCCAACTGAAATGAAAGGTACAACTTCCTAGAATTCTAGAAAAGCATTCTTCTCCAGCTCCCACTGGAAGGACGCCCCAACGCCCTGGTTTCTTCAGTAGTCAACTTAATGGATGCCCCGACATCATAGACCAACCTACCACCTTGAAGTGTTCACAGGCTCCAACCTGTAGGTGACTTCATGCACCAACCTAGCACCTCTCTGCCACCCTAAAATGATCAGAAATAAGACGAGTGTGGACTCCCGTACCAGGGACAATGATCCACGATACAATATGATTCACAATGCTTTTCTTGAACTAGACCAATCACCCAATCACACTATGACCTGCAACCCAACCATAACATTATCCAACAAGGGCAGTTATACCTTCCAACAATGCCTCTCCAACTCTAGGCAGATTGACTCTTTTACAATAATGACTCTTTTACAAATTTACAATGATGATTTTTACAATACTGAGTTTTGACACGACCTGATACTTGACTTGACACTGCTTCTTTGAACACTAGCAGCTGCTGAGGTATTGTTGTGCTTGCTTCAAGTAATGGTACTTTTGCGTTGCATTGTCCTTCTAGTATGTGTCTAAGTTGTCCTATTGTGTCCTCCTCCCTGCACATGCAAGACCCAAACCAATATACAAACAAAATACTAACATTGTCCGACAAACCATATGTCAGAGAAATATTCAAAATTGAAATGTAAATACGTTCAACATTTATGAACAAAACCCGATTAAACATACATACAAAATACTTGCACTGTCTTGCAAAAACACATGTCAGAGATGATATTCAAATTAAAATTCAAACACTAATCATACATACCTTGTTGTAGCAGACTTACCCTTGACTATTGATATGTTGTCCTTATTGCAATGATCCTTGAATGCATATTTTTTCTTTCCTTCTAGAAGTTCGATATTGAATCTGCTGTATCTGTGTAATTTCAGATCTCCAAGGTCGAAAATTTCGTCTTGTGGTAGCCCTATGAGTCCTCTTTCCAACCCTGTAGGTCTGATCAACATTGGATTCTTCAAGAAATAGCTATGCCCAATCTCCTACGATGACTTGATTATAGGCTGGTTTAGTAGAGCGAACTTGTACGAAGTTCCACGTGTCACTGTTTCAACCTTTGGTCCTGAAAATGATACACAACAAGCTACAACTCGTCCTCTTTCTATCACTTTTACGAAATTTGAATCCAATGCTTAGAGAGAAAGTTATGACGATTTTCCCAAGGTCATTTGTTTGACATGAAATTCGGGAGCCTACAAAAACCCTAACTTCCTCGGATCATATCTCCGAATATATAGCAAACCAATATTTGAAATTCGGACACGAGCTTCATTAGGATTTCCTCGAAATGGGTTTTTAGTTTCAGCATCTGAAGCTTTGCAAAAAAAAGTTATAGTGAAAATGCCACGATGAACTGTTATAAGTAACGAAATCCTTACATGAGGAGGATATGAAGGTCACAATTTATATAAATGCTTAGGTTGAGAGGGTATTCAACAAGTGAACGTTGGAGGGATTTTAGGAGCTTAAAAAATGATTAATTATTGACAAATCAATGACCACAACCAATGATTAGTGTCATGCCACAATCCCATGGGGTCTTAGCCCACTAACTGGGGTTACTAACTTCAAACACGAATATCTCTCAAACCGTGAAGAAATACGTGGCATGCCATATATCAACGGAAACATCTCGACAAGTAGAAACTCTCCAAAATATCCTTGACTCGGAATAGAGTAAGTTGTCAAGTCAAAATTCCTATGCAAGATCAGGGTAGCCACTGATGCTCCTTGGTTTGACATCAATGACAACGACTGATCAACAATCTTCCCCTTTGGCATTGATGGAAACACAAGTACTCTCTCGACGATCAGGACACCTCTTCTTACACCATTCTCTCCCCCTTTGTCTTCAATGGCAAAGGGTAACTCACCCTGACAAACGTCATCTTGCGGACATGTACACACCTCAACTACCATTTTTTTTTTTTTTTTAACTTAGTTAGATAAGAGAAAGAGTCTAATGAGAACTTGGGAGAATCCCAAGCTTTAGGCAAAGATACTCAAATGCTTCACGAGGTAATGGTTTGGTAAAGATGTCAACAATTTGTTCCTTTTTGCCAACATATTCAAGCTTGATATTCTTTCGGTGACCTGCGCTCTAACGAAATGATATTTGATCAGATTGTGCTTTGTTTTGGAATGCATCATAGGATTCTTGGAGATACCGATGGCACTGGTGTTATCACAAAAGATGGGAATAGGCTCATCAAACTTGACTTGAAGATCTTGCAAAGTTTGCTTCATCCAGAGGACTTGAGTACAACAGGCTGTTGCCATGATATTCTCTGCTTCCGCTGTGGATAACGAGATTGAACATTGCTTTTTACTTAACCATGAAACAAGGCAACCACCTAGATAGAATGCTGCTCCACTGGCACTCTTTCGATCATCAACATTTCCTGCCCAATCTGCATCTGTATAAGCTTGGATAATTAGACTATTTCCTTTGGGATACCATAAACCATATTCTGCTGTGCCCTTAAGATATCGGAGAATTATTTGACGGCAATAATATGAGATTCTTTTGGTGCTTCTTGGAATCTTGCTACTTGTCCAATTGCCTGCATTACGTCTGGTCGAGAAGCTGTCACATATAGAAGACTGCCAATCATAGATCTATACAACCTCTGGTCCACATCCTTTGATGAATCATCTAAACTTAACTTGCAACCTGTTACCATTGGGGTAAGGACATGCTTGCAATCTTCCATCTTGAATTTCTTGAGCATTTCCTTGATGTACTTGGTTTGATATATAAATATTCCTTTATCCTACTGAGATATCCGAAGCCCTAAAAAGTATGTCAGCTCGCTAAGTATAGACATTTCAAACTCACTTTTCATCTTTGTGGCAATGTTTTTACTTAATCTATCATCATTGCTTCCAAAAATTATATTGTCTACATATACCTCGATAATTGTTAGGTTATCTTGATCCACTTTCACATATAGATTGTTGTCGGTGCTTCCTTTCTTGAACCCTTGTTGATGTAGATATCCATCAAGACGAGCATACCAGGCTCTAGGAGCTTGCTTGAGACCATATAGTGCCTTCTTTAATCCGCAGACATAGTCTTCCTTTTGAGAGAGCAGAAAACCTTAGGGTTGTTCAATGTAAACTTCTTCTTCCAATTCACCATTTAGAAAGGTTGACTTAACATCCATTTGGTAGACCTTTATGTTTCTCGAGCATGCATAAGTGAGAAACATTTTGATAGCTTCCATTCTGGCAATGGGAGCAAATGTTTCTACAAAGTCAATTCCTTCAACTTGTGCATATCCTTTGCAGAGTAATCTTGCCTTATTCCTGGTAATCTGTCCATCCTCATTCAATTTGTTTATGAAGACCCATTTAGTTCCAATAACATTTTTATCCTTTGGTCGTGGAACCAATTTCCAAGTATCATTCTTCTCAATTTGGTCCAGTTCTTCATTCATAGCTACTACCTAGTGTTCTTCTTGACTAGCTTCCTCAAAATTGCTAGGCTCAAAAGTTGCTAAAAAAGCAAGGTGTGCTTGTTGTGATGAACGCAGTTATTGTTGAGATTTTGTGTATTTGGGGCAGCGTCAGTTGTGCTTTAGGTCCCAAATTTTGAGGAAGGACTAGAGTTCACCTGATCTACAAGACCCAAAAATGCAATTTGGGAAATTTCATATGGTTTAAGAGATATTAAATTAGTTAATTATTTTAATGTATTTCCTAAGTTAAACATGTGATGAAATTGTCTTAAGTCACACGGATCAAGCTTTCTTTTAATCTTAGCCATTGATTCAAGATCTGATCATGGCCGTTGATTTGTCAATAAGAAAAGTATAAAGGGAAGGCTTGGGGTCATTTGTAACACACACAGAGGCAGAGCACTGAAGCTAAGCTGAGATTCTAGGGCAAGGTTGCTAAGAATTCTCAAGTGTTTCAGTTGCAGAGAGGGGAATTTAGACCAAGGGGATGATCTGATCTCGGGGTTTAGAATACACAAGAAGCAGAGAAGAGATTAGGAAAGACAACGCAGAGGAAGGCAGCAGCAGACGACAGCAGCAAGGACAACGTGATTTTCAGGAAACCTTTCAGGGGTTACACAGAGACCCTTAGGGGCAGCGTAGTGACTGCGTCACCCAGTCTGGGGTAACACAGTCCCTTCCAGTGACAACACTGAGGATTTGGAGGCCTTCAGAGGTTGATGCAGTCTCTTTCAGGGGCAGATCTAGGGTTTCTAGGCCTAGGGCAGATCTGGGGTTTCTAGGCCTAGATCTGGCTGAGTTCTGTAAATCCCATTTGAGGGTGTGGATCAGTCAGTATTGTTGGTCTTAGATTAGCCAGGTGTTGCAGATCTAGAGTTTTCTTTGTAGGGTTTTCCAGATCTGGAACCTAGAGTTGTGTATTCAGAAATATTCTTAATAATAGAGCCCTCCAGCAACTAGAGACCGGTTTTCCCACATTGGGTTTTTCCAGGGACAGTTTGTCTAGAAATAACTGTGTCACTTTGTCTATGTGTGCATGTGCTTATTCTAGATCTAGATTGGTAGAGATCTGTTATGTGTTTTGCTTTGATGTTGACTTGAACTTATTCAGTTGATAACTTGTATAAGTAGGAGAAGCTTAACCGGATTAACATAAATAATTTCTGCATAAGAATTAAGATTCAGAAATTTCTATAGTTGTTGGCTTCTTCTGGTTCCAATTCCTTCATTTATGTTGCCGATGATTTGATTTGATGGATGATTCCTGATGATTCTTTTGACATCATTCTTTTAAAGCTTTTGGAGAATTTTCTTGTACATTCCGCTGATCATTTCTTATTTCCTCCTGGTTGATTGTTGTTTCGTTATTTGATTGGTCTTGTTTTGGAGCTTCTTCTTATTCCTTCATAGATTCTCCCTCAGATCCCTCAAATTTGCTTGAATGGACAATCCCATCGTCATCCTTTGCAACACAATCTTCATCAAAAGTAACATTTATGCTTTCCACTATTTGTTTTCGCCTCATATTGTAGCATCTATAAGCCTTCATTTTGTGTGAATAACCAATGAAAATACCTTCATCGACACAGGAATCGAACTTGCCCAATATTTTATCTTCTCTTTTGATGTAGCATTTGCTTCCAAATATTTTGAAGTATTTGACGTTAGTCGGTTTTCCTTTCCATATCTCGTAGGGAGTCATGTTACAATTGTTCCTTAGCAAACCTCTGTTTATAATGAATATAGCTGTATTGATTGCTTGAACCCAATATTTATCATCTAATTTTGAGTCATTTAACATTGTTCTGGCCATTTCCTATACGGTTCTGATTTTTCTTTCAACAACTCCATTTTGCTGCGGTGTTTTGGCTGTTGAGAATTTCCTTTTTATTCCAATTTTCATCACAGTACTGCTGAAATACCTTAGAAGTGAATTCTCTGCCATTATTTGATCTCAGACATTTGATCTTGAAATCAGTTTCATTTTCGACCAATTCCTTGTAGATTCTAAAACATTCGAATGCCTTAGTCTTTTTCTTTAAGAAGCTAATGTCTGTCATTCTGGTGTAATCATCTATCATTAGCATAAAATATAATTCTCCATCTAAACCTTTTGTTCTCATAGGACCACATAGATCAGTATGTACTAATTCCAATGGACGTGATGCAAAGTGTTCTTTTGTCTTGAACTCAACTTTTGTCTGCTTGCCGTGCCGACAAGATCCACATATCATATTGGTGGGTTATGAAGTTTTAGGCATTTCTCTTACTGCTTCTTTCTTGCTGATCCTGACCAATTTTTTGAAATTTATGTTCCATTCATTTGTGCCATAACCAAATTTCGTCTTCGTTCACCAAAAATCACCCTTTAGGTGTCTCATCCAAAATATATGTCATTTGGAGCTCTGCTTGCTGTAGCCACAATTTTACCGAACTTTCCTTTCTTGATATCACATTTCTAAGAGTTAAATAGTATCGTGTGTCCTTGATCGCACATTTGTCCAACACTGAGTAGATTGTGATTCATATTTTCAACCAACAACACATCTTTTGCTAATGTATTCTTGCTTCCAAGTGTGACTATACCTACTCCTATGACGTTTGAAGACCCGTCATTTCCAAAAGACACTGTTCCATCCTTCTTTTCCTTCAAGGATATGAACTTATTCCTATCTCCAATCATATGAGTTGAGCAACCACTATCAACATACCATCGTTTTTGTTGCTTTGAGCCTTGAGAGCGATGTCACATTTTTCAGTCTTCTTTTTCCATATTTGTTCATTCTGATTTTGCGAGAATTCCTTTGAGGAACTTCCCAAGTCTGCAATCTTTAGCCAGGTGTCCAAAATTGTTACATTTGTAACATTCAACATCATCTCTCAAATGATCAAATCTGTTAATATTTTGTTGAGTTCCAGAATATCCATTTCTAAAAGATCTCCCGAAACTGTGTTTATTCCAAACACACGTGCGACATTATATAGCTCTATGTCCAAACCTTCCACATGAATAACAATGATCATAGAAGATAGGTTGATACCTGGGAGGAAATCTTCTTCGAGGAATTGTCTTCCATGGTTCTTCCTGCGAGTAATGATCTCTTGAGTTGGTTGGAAGGTCTACCTGCTTGTTAGATTTTGCATATCCATCTTCTTTTGTTGTCATAGAAGGACTTGGCTCCTTTTCAAATTTTTCTTTGTAACCAAGACCAGTCTTGTCACTGTTTGATCATTGATTGTAGATGATTTCTTCCAATGCCTTGGAGCTGTTGGTGTAGTTTTGAAGAGTTTTTCCATTTTTTACTTGCTTTCGAAGGGAAACTATTTCAGCTTCCAATGCTTCTCTTTCCTTGTTGCTTTCCTTTAATTCTTCCCTGAGCAATTCTTCAACTCGTTTGTATTCTTCAACCTTGATTTTAAGATTTAGGACATGTTCCCTTTCTATCTTTAATTCATCTTCAAGAGTGTTGACATGCTTCTTCTCGACCTTGAGCTCTTTGATAACCCTGATCACTTCATTTTGAAATTCAACTTCAGTCATCTCTTCTTCTTTGCCTCTTTCTTCGTCAGATGCTTCTTGCCTATTATGCTTGGTCATAAACAATACTCTTCCGTTGATTTCTTCTTCGTTATCACTGTCTTCATCAGATGAGGAGCTATCTTCTTTTGAGAAGAAACTCTTCTTAAATCATTTCTTCTTTCCTTGCTTGTTGAACTTCCTCAGACCTTTCTTTCCTTTCGTAACAGCCTCATTTTTGTGAGGACAATTTGCTGCAAAATGCCCAACCTCACCACAATCGAAACATATCAATGGAAGTTTACCTTTGAATTTCCCTGTACCTGTTCTCATTTTTTGCGTGAAGTAGGAAAATTCTTCTTCATCTTCTTCCTTACAACTACAAGTTTTCACTTTAGGAGTATGCTTGTCCTTACTAGTTTTCTTGGATGCGGTGAATGTTGTTTCTAGGAGAGACGTGTCGTCCTCTTCTTCAATCTTCATTTCATATGCCGTAAACACGCCATGCAATCCATCTTTGCTGAGATTGGCTAGATTCGAACTATATTCCAAGACAGATACCTTTGGGTTCAACCTTGCCGGCAAGGTTCTAAGGATCTTTTGGACAACAATTTTCGTGTCGACAGGTTCTCCCAAACCTTCCAATGCATTTGTTATTTCAGCAACACTGTAAGTATGCATCAATATTTTCATCTTCCTTCATTTCGAGTTGCACAAATTTCGCCTTGTAAATTTGAAGCTTTGCTTCTTTCACGTTTGAGTCACCTGCATATATATTCTCAAGCTTGCCCCATACTTCTTAGAATTCTAGAAAAACATTCTTCTCCAGCTCCCACTAGGACGCCCCAACGTCTTGGTTTCTTCAATAGTCAACTGAATGGATGCCTCGACATCCTAGACCAACCTACCACCCTGAAGTGTTCACAAGCTCCAACCTGTAGGTGACTTCATGCACCAACCTAGCACCTCCTTGCCACCCTATAATGATTAGAAATAAGACAAGAGTGTGGACTCTCGTACCAAGGACAATGATCCACGATACAATATGATTCACAATGATTTTCTTCAACTAGACCAATCACCCAATCACACTAACCTGCAACCCAACCATAACATTTTCCAACAATGACGCTTATACCTCCCAACAATGCCTCTCCAACTCTAGGCAGATTGACTCTTTTACAATAATGACTCTTTTACAATTTTCCAGTGATGATTTTTACAATAATGAGTTTTGACACGACCTGATACTTGACTCGACACTGCTTCTTTGAACACTAGCAGCTGCTGAGGTATTGTTGTGCTTGCTTCAAGTAATGGTACTTTGGCATTGCATTGTCCTTCTAGTATGTGTCCGAGTTGTCCTATTGTGTCCTCCTTCCTGCACATGTAAGACCCAAACCAATATACAAACAAAATACTTACACTGTCCTGCAAACCATATGTCAGAGAAATATTCAAACTTCAAATGTAAATACGTTCAACATTTATGAACAAAACCCAATCAAACATACATACAAAATACTTACACTGTCCTGCAAAAACACATGTCAGAGATGATATTCAATTTAAAATTCAAACACTAATCATACATACCTTGTTGTAGTAGACTTACCCTTGACTGTTGATGTGTTGTCCCTTTGTCCTTACTGCAGTGATCCTTGAATGCATATTTTTTCTTGCCTTCTAGAAGCTCGATATTGAATCTGCTGTATCTGTGTAATTTCAGATCTCCAAGGTCTGAAATTTTGTCCTGTGGTAGCCCTATGAGTCCTCTTTCCAACTCCATAGGTTTGATCAACATTGGATTCTTCAAGAAATAGTTATGCCCAATCTCCTACAATGACCTGATTATAGACTGGTTTAGTAGAGCGAAATTGTACGAAGTTCCATGTGTCACTGTTTCAATATTTGGTCCTAAAAATGATACACAACAAACTTCAACCCATCCTATTTCTGCCACTTTTTACGAAATTTGAATCCAATGCTCAGGGAGAAAGTGATGATGATTTTCCCAAGGTTACCTGTTTGACATGAAATTCAGGAGCCTGCAAAATCCCTAACTTCCTCAGATCATATCTCTGAAAATGTAGCGAACCAATATCTGAAATTCGGACACGAGCTTCATCAGGATTTCGCTCAAATGGGTTTTTAGTTTCAGCCAATGTTGCACGAAGCGGGGACGTTTTTTGGAAGCGGGGACGCGGAAGCGTCATTTCCAAAAAATCTAGGAAGCGAAGCGTCTCGGAAGCGTCTACTATATATATATTTTTTTATTTTTATTTTTTTGCATTTATATTAAAAAAATATCCAAAATACCAAATTAATTCTAGAAGATATGGACGCATGCATATTTGTACATAAATCAAAATAGATACGTCATCCATTGTACATTAATGATTAATTTTTGAGCATCAACCATTTAGATGCATCAACCATCTATAATCTAGATTCTTCTCCTCTTGTCTAGCCTTTGCCTCTACCTCGATTATCTAGGGACATTAGTCAAAATTGCCCAATTTTGATCAAACCCTAATGCAAGCCTTAAAATATCATAGAAAGAACTTAACATGCTTGATCGATTATTTTGACTTGATTGAAATGTAATTTTTTGCTAACGACATGACAAAGGAGTTCAACAATTAACACCACCAACACTAGGGTACATATAGGGCTTGGTGCACTTGATTAAATGCTAATCACATACCCTCATACATGATATAATCTAATGACATGCCACCATGCCATTGATCCTGAATTCCTGAAAAATGTTAAGTCTGCTGAATTTTGAATAGGATATGAAATTCTATTTTCTCCATATGAAGTCCGATCAGGCTGGAACCACTCTCAAACATCCTGAGTCATTTCATGGTAATGTTAAAAATTTAAGTAAAAGGTTTTACTTTAAGAATTTAACATTACCATGAGCGAGCATCTAAGAAACATCTGAGGAGGTAAAAGAGAGCTTATATTTTTTTCATCATATCCCTAACTCAGCACTAACTCACCTACTAACCCAACCAAAGACAAAAATAAAATTAAAAAAAATCGTTTTTCTAACCTACATTAGTCGGATCCGTACGGCACTGTACGGAACCGCTGGCGATCCGTACGGATCCGTACTGCGATCCGTCATACGGATCCGCGGATCCGAGCGTATGGATCCGAAAAACCAGGAACTGCAAATTTTTTTGGGATCCGTTTCGAAAATTCTAACTCATGCTCCTGATATTCTGATCTCAGATTTGTTCCACGACGGCTTCGGCCTTGAGCTGGGACGTTTCCGCAACATTGGTTCTCAGATCTCAGTTTCTTTTTAAAAATGTTATAAAGGAAAATGCCACTAAGGACCAAGTATAACATAAATACATGAGGAGGATATGAGGGTCACAATTTATATAAATGCTTAGGTTGAGAGGGTATTCAACAAGTGAACGTTGGAGGGATTTTAGGAGCTTAAAAAATTATTAATTATTGACAAATCAATGACCACAACCAATGATTAGTGTCATGCCACAACCCCATGGGGTTTTAGCCCACTAACTGGGGTAACTAACTTCAAACACGAATATCTCTCAAACTGTGAAGAATTACGTGTCATGCCATATATCAACGGAAACATCTTGACAAGTAGAAACCATCCAAAATATCCTTGACTCGAAATAGAGTAAGTTGTCAAGTCAAAATTCCTATGCAAGATCGGGGTAGCTCTTGGTGCTCCTTGGGTTGACATCAATGACAACCTTAACTCACTGGTTGAGGGAGAAACTCTCATTATTTTCCAGTTTTAGTGTTGAAATATACACCCTAGATGGTGGTGGTTGGTTTCGGTGGTTGTAAAACCACCTTAGCTAATCATTAATATTGTAGGTAGTCAAAGTAATATATGCAAGAGCTTACAGAGAGGGCCGAATTATTGTGCTTCAGGTCGAATAAGAGAAAAATTGTAGTTGCCAAAATTGTGTTTTCTCAGAGAGCAAGTTGGTCTCTGGTGAAGTGGTCAAATTGTTGATCAACAAAAGAGGCAGAGTTCCATCCATTGAAGGCCGAGTTGGTCTAAGTACCCGGGTGCGAGTTGCTAGTCCTTGGAGGAGCGAAATTTCCAAAGGCCATGTTCCTTAATTTGCCGTCAATCTACGTGGAATGAATTTTTGTGAGAAGGGGGAAATTTCTTAGGCCGAATTGTTGAAGTTATGGGAGTGAATTTTTGCATTTCAGATGGGGCTGCGTTTCATTAGCTGAGGGCCAAATTGAACGCTAATTGTGGAGGCCATTTCACTTCAACAAGAGGGGCAAAAAATAATCCAAGAGGCAAAAATTGTCAAGGTTTTTGGGATTCTAAAACGTGGCCCGAGTTGCTCAGTAAAGAGGGAAAAGTTTAATTGTGATGCCAGGGCTGAGTTACTCCGTAAAGAGGGCTGAATTCAATTGTTAAGGAGGCATGGATTTGCACCAATAAGGAGGGACGAATGGTCATTTGCAAGCAGGCCAAATTTTTCAGTTGAAGGAATGAATAATCAGAAATTCGAGGGCAATGATTTTCAGGGTTCATTCACTAGGTTTTATTGCAAGAATTTTATGTAAATTTCCTCCCAAGAATTCCATTAATAAAATATTGCCGGAGCTGCAACATTTCATCTAATTTATGGGTTTTACATTTGCAATTTTATTTAATGTGCTGGTAATTTCTGTTGTGCAAAATTGTGCAATTTTTACTGTATCTTTAGTGAAGAATTTCATGGCATATTTTCTTGAGCAAATTCCCTAGTATTTTAATCAAATAATACTAAGGGATATTACAAGTTCTTTGTTCATTTGTTGTAGATATGGTTTTGCTTGATCATTTGGTGGTTTCACATTTTAATCTCAAATGTATGATAACCAAGTTTTCAACAACATCAACTTTTTTCTAGTTCCTTTAGTTAATTGTAATATGTTTCTTTTAGGCTTATTATGTTTGATTTTGTTTGGTTTCTTTGAACTCATTTAAGATGGTATGCTATTTTCAAATCTTGCAGTGACATTGCCTTGAGTTGGGACAATTTGATTTTTGCGTTCTTGTTCAATGGCAAGAAATTTACAATCTTAAAATACAACAATTTCACTTTCCATGCCATTGATGTTTCCCAGGGAGCAATTGTATTTTCGGGGACAAGAAGGATTTGTAGAGTTTGGAAAATTTAAAGCTCTAACATTGCGCTTTCATGATCAAACCACGAGGAGAAGCAACTTTGGAAAAAACAATCAAAATGTCTTGTCTTTGTCAACACGATCTACGCAAATGGAGTTGAAAAGGTGGATTCCTTTGATGCAAAACACTTCTGAAATTATTTATTTAATTTTCTCACCTGTGCCCTCTTAAATGGTTTGGCAATATTTGCATTACTATGGTGTAATGTTTTATAAAAGGATAGTCTCCAAGCCCTGTTGTAAAAATGCATACTTAGATATTTTTGAAATTCTGAAATATGACCTAAAGAATCTATGGAATGCATTTGTAATTCTTCATATTTTCAGATTTTGTCCATATCCTTCTATTTCATCAAAATTTAAAGATGCATGCTTTAGAGCTTTTTAAGAGACATGAACTACGAATGTAGGGAATGCACTTGCATTTTTTCATCCTATCCCATTTTTTGTTTTATCTATATCCTTTTTATTTCATCATAGTTTTTAATGAGATATTTAACTTTATGTTTCCTTTAGAGAAGGCCTCCTACATTATAATGAAGTTTAGCTAGAATAATAGTGGTGCCTTGTCAAAGCACAAAAGTGTTTTTCCTACGATCATTTGTGGTTTCTTTTATTGTTATTCTTAAGTGTTTGTTGACTATATAAATTTATGCCACTCTACATTGCTCATCCTTTAATCTAGGAGTTTCTTTATTAATTATTCACTTTTACTCCTAATTATAACTTATAACCCTTTGAGATGTCCCACACGTTTTTCTTTGCTTTGATGCCCTCATATCCCTCTTTTGGTTTACATTTCTCATTGACCTATTATACTTTCGTCTTAGGAACAAATTACAATCAAAGCAAGTGAAACAAGGTCAAGCTTAAGAAAGCATTATTTTTAGGAACTTTTCATAATGAAGTTCTCATACAAACTTCGTATTTTGGATAAACTTAATCTTGATACGGAACCTGATGATCCTCTTGTGATTTTGTAGAATATGCATTATGATAGAAGAAATGAACGGCACACACCTTTCTTTCTTACATTAGCGGTGAATGATTTAATTTTGCACAATTTTATGCTTGATTATGTTGCATCTTTAGGTTATGAACCAATTAGAGTTGAAAATTACAAGACCATAGAAACACGTGTGGTTTTGATTGAAATTTTATCTAGATTTATGTTTTAATCAAAGATTTGAAGGTTTGTTTGCCAGCTAACCCTAACATTGATGTGCTCATGGATACTATTGTCATAGATGTTCCTGATGCCTGGGGTATGCTCTTATCAAGAAAATGGTCAGCCATAATAGGTGGGCATTTGCAAATGGACTTGTCTTATGCCACCATACCCACCCTTAATGGAAAACCATTCATCATTTATAGAGAACCTGCAATTAGATGTCATGTGGAAGACATCAAGGAATCTAGTAATCACATATTTGATATTGGTTGAGGATTTGTAGATTGATAACTGTTTTTGCAAAATCTAGCAAGCCTAGTGCAAATCCTCACTAGGTTTGGGGCTAGATCTTATGGCAACAAGGAGGAAGGTTTGCCACTGTCACCTCAACAACCTTCCTCTTGCTCTTTAGTGGGATTTAAACCACAAGGGAGGCTTTCTCAAATCACTTATAATGATACTCTAATACTAGGGATTAAGGTGATAAGTTTTTCGAGGTCTAAATATAGATAGAGTACTTGTTAGGGCCAAATATGACCCAGGTTTTCTATGCTAAAGTTCACGTATTCTAAAACTAGAACACTAGATGGGCTGCTATAAGTTAGGATTCGGATTTCTTTAATAATATGGCATTCAATGTCATATAGCAGCCTAGAAAAGGCCTTAAAATGATATTCAACAAGAATGGGACAAGGCCTTCAAATAGAGGATAGGGTTAGGCTAGGGAAAATTATTTTGTGGCTGTTAGATATGCATAAACAACAAATAAAGGGGTGACATCAGCCTTGTTAAAGTAGGTTGGACCATGCCTTATGCTAGATTTTGCTTGTAGATAATTTATAGAGGCTAATCCTAAATGAGCCACCCACATGCAATAAAATAACACTCTTATGCATAAATCAGACTTAGAACTTGTTGGAAATACTGAGAGGGGGGTGAATCAATATTTCAGTTCAGTTTAGTTAATTCTTTTAATCTTTAGAGCATTAATTAGCATTAGTATCAAATCAAAACATAAATCAACACCACCATTCAACAATGCACAATATCAAAGACATTAGACACAAGATTTTTAGGTGGAAACCCTTATGGGAGAAAAACCACCAAACACTTCTTAATATATGTCTTCAAAGAATTTACATCAATTAGGAAGCTCCAACTTCCAAGATTTTCAGCATCAACTGAAGGAGGCTCCAACACCCTAGTTTACAGGTTCCAACCTAAAGGATGCTCCAATGCCCTGATTTACCAGCTCCAACTGGAAGGACGCTCCAATGCCCTGGTTTTCTAGGTGCAACTAGAAGGATGCTCCAACGCCCTGGTTTTATCAGCTCCCACTGAAAGGATGCTCCAACACCTTGCACAGGCTCCAATCTTTCCTAGCACCACCCTACCACCCTGAAGTGTTCTCAAGTTCCGACCTGAAGCAGACTCCACTCTCCTGCCTTGCACCACCCTATTTAGCAAGTAGACCACGTTTCACAATTTCAGGCTGGATCAACCTTTGCTCAATAAACAACAACAAACTATACTGTAATATCTTTTCATTAATCAAATCAGCTCTGCTCAAACACCATATGTAACTGACAAACCCTTAGTGTCTGGATACAACCATAAATGACAAATCTAGGCTCATACACCATCATGCAATTACCGACATCAGATGATACAATCTCTGCTGCATAACAATGCTACTGTCAAACCCTAGCAAAAGCTCACAATTGAAGATGCTTCTTATAGCATGCAAACTCAAGGGTAAGTCCTCACTCTGCGTCATGTATGCTCTAGGTGTACAATGATGTCTCAAACTTCAGATCTGAAAATTCTTATTTCAATAAAAACACAACTGAATCAACATGTTTCATACCTCATGTTTGAAGTTTAACATAGATCTGTTGAGCTCTCTGCCCTTTAAGATGTTCTCTGTGCCACTGATATGAAGATGAATACTTCAGATAATGGTGAGCCAACCTTTATGAGCCTTTAACTCCAGAAGCTCCTCTTAATGATTTTTGCACAGGCCTTTATGAAGTGCAACCTTCAAATCACAAATTATACCTCAGTATGCAACAGATGAGTTTCCTTGGTCTTGGGACCAACTAATGACTATGCCTTAGGGATCTTTATCTCAACAACTTACAAATCGTAACTTTGTTTTGCTGAAAGCTAAAATGCTCTTGTTCTCCCATGGTTCTCCAATGTACTACTTAAGACTGAAAGAATACCCCAAGTTGATGTCAACACCTTTTTGCTGAAAGCTAAAATTCTCTTGTTCTCCCATGGTTCTCCAACTTACTACTTAAGACTGAAAGAATACCCCAAGTTGATGTCAACACCTTCCTTTTGCTACAGGAACTAGTCCTGAAGATGTCTTGAATCTGTTTGCTGCCAAGAATATGCCTGAGGATGCAATACTGATCTGACCTTTGCTGGTTTACATTCACTGCCTGGATATTAAACCTCAGTTCTGTATTGTAAGGTTCAGGATTGCTTCTGTTCAATAGCTCCCATAATGCAATGTGACAGAACTACTTCTTGGTGATAGAGTATCAAACCATACAGTGCTAGACTTTACCTCTGACTTGAATTTTGACCTGAAGATGTATCAATGCTGATTTGAAGAGGTGCGCAATAATGTCTCAGCAGGCCTTCTAAAAACCTTAAGATAGTAATGTCAAGTAAACAATGCAGTAATGTGCCAAGGAAATTCTACTGATGGATCAGAAATGGTTTCAAGTTAAATGATAAAATGTTATAGTATTCAAATTTCAACATACTTACTGTAGACTCTAGAGACCCCTTGAAACTCGGTGATATTTGTGCCACCAAATGGAGCCTCAGAAAGGACTAATCCAAGTCTCAGACACTGCCAAAAGATTAGGGTACTGGACTGTCTCCAAAACAGAAATATCACCAATAAAATGACAACGAAGATGCCAGCAAATTCAACCTTAAGAGATATCACGATTCACAACGATCTATTCTTGGAGGGCCGAAAACTTGTCAAGATAGCACTGATATTCTTGCTCAAGTCCAGTGAAATTTCTTCAGATGTGTGCGAATGTGATTATGGCGTAGAAGAGTGTAATATTCGAAATTAGCAGTTCAGCTAATTGGAATATTGATTTTGAATAATTTTTGCATTTCCTATTGTTGAGCGGAAATAAATTGGGCAGGGGACCCACAAATAACTTTTGGCCAAAATCAAGCCTTTTATTAAAGTCCTTAAGGGAAAATTGCGGCTCTAGTGGTGAGGTCGAGTTGGCCTTAGGTGGCAACATGGAGGGGGCATGATGTAGGCAGCGTGTGAGTGGCTGGAGGAAGGCAGCGCGTGGTTGTCTCAAGGAGAGGCAACGCAGGCCAAGGTGGGGCCCAAGGAATGCGTTGAGCCTCAATGGACAAAAGGAAGAAGGAATGCCTCATTCTTGATTCATTCAGCTCATTTCTTCTTGTCAATTTGACTGAGCACGCTTGAGCCAGAGAGCCAGGTCTGCAGTGTTGTTTAGCACATGAGATCTTCAAGCGGAGATCTCAACCTCTACCTTGGGGGACTTCGAGTGCCCACTCAGGAGAGTTCTACATTTTGTGGGAGAACTATCCATCAACATCTTCAGGAGATTGTGTGGTCCCTTTAGGACTTCGTAGAGGTAGAGAGGATTGCGAAGTGGGCTGCGCAGCGCTATTGGGTGTTGGTGCCGGAAGTGTGGAGAGAAGAGGAGTTTCAGCAAGAGATTTGGAGGGGAGGCTAGTCACCTCCTACCAAGGATTTTTGTAGTATTCTGGAGGCATTTACTAGCAGAGTCCTCTAGTGGTTTGATTTCCACCGGCATTTCGGTGAGCCAAGCCCAAAGGGGCTAATTTCCAGGGTCGAGGTTTCAGTAAACCCTTCGCGGGTTTTTTTGGGTTTGTTGAGTAGAGTCCGATGTCACAATCCCCGAATTTCCTGAGCAAGGGAAGTAGCCTAACAAGCAGTTCAAAATTAGCCAGCAACAACATTTTTGGGTTAGGCAGCGCAAAGATTGAGCCACGCAGAGGCACTTTCAACTAGATTTTTTGCTTGGGTTTGAGTTGTTCTTCAGCCTGCCTTGAGCAGACCCAGGTGCAAGCTTTCCAACACCTCATTTGTACTCTTTCCCAATATATTAATAAAATGGCTCAGTAGTGATTTTGGCTCCAGTTTGTGTGTTTTAATGGTGTAATATCTGTTGCCGTCGTTTTTAGTCTATTATGCTTTATATTACTGTTTGTTCTCGATTTGGGATATTATAGTGGTATCAAAGCTCATAGACTTGGCTCAGCCTGTGGAGCGTGTAGTCTATGACACTGGAAGACAGAAAAAACGTGACTTAGCAGAGGCAGAGATACAAGAGCAGAGAAAGAAGACTCGAAATCACCCCAGATCAGGTCGACAACGTTCTTGAGGTTGGAGAGAGAGAGATGGCGCGCACAAATGATGGGAGGAATGAGGAGAAGGAGTTTGCCCACCTTATTCTGAAATCTAGACAAGAGCTCTCCAAGAGGATGAGGAGATGGGGCAAAAACTCAGCGATGGCAGTAAGGGGAAGGGAATTCAAGGGGAATTCCAAATTGAAGAAGGGTTTGGCACTTCCCAGCACCAAACAGGCCCTCACACTACCTTGCCGACCGTACCTTACACTCCACCATGTTCCACCATTCCCACGTTCCTAGCTTCGGGGACAGGAGGACAACAGGAGCCGGAGGAGATACACTATGGGGAGTTCTTTGTGGAGTACTAGTCCTATGGGCCAAAATTTGGAAGGGCTATTACCTTCAATGAGTTTTGCCAGCTGAAAAACAACAACAAACCCAAAGGACAAGCCAGAGGAGGGTAGATGCAGGGGAATGATTTGCAGTGTACCATGGGAAGGCTATTCCTTCTGACATTTGATGTGTTCTCAAAGAGCTTAGCTAAGGCATGGGTGGAGAAGCTGGACATCTATTTCCAGCGCAATAAGATGACAGAGGTAGAGGCCATCAAGGTGGTTACGCTTCACCTGGAGGGAGAAGCTCATGATTGGTGGTTTCATGGGTTTACTACGCTGGTCACGTAGGGGTGACAATGTATGATGACTTCACAAGGAGTGGAGAGATTTGACACGAAGGATCTCGAGGAGCACTTTGGAGAACTGATCAAACTCAAGCAAACAAGGAGCTCGAAGACATATATTTCTGAGCTCTTGAGGCTATTATTGATGGCCCCAGATCTATCGGAACCTAGGAAGATTCTTTTGTTATAGATGGGCTAGCAGAGCCATTGCGGGGGCTGGTGAGGTCAAATCGACCCACTATGCTCTAGGACGCAGTTGGGAGGACAATGGACCTTCATGATGCATTACCAAGGGCTAGGGCCCCTATGCCCAACAAACCAGCCTTCCAGCAGAGAGGAAGGGATGCGAGAGCTCCACCCCCGAGAGGGAACCACGGTCGGGGACCATTAGATGATAACACCGTGAGAGATTTGAGGAGGAAGAAGCTTTGCTTCACATGCCAGGAGCCATAGGCATTGGGTCACAGGTGTGCCGGAGGGAAGGCACACTACATCGAGGTTTTCTCAGGTAGCCAGGGAGAAGAGGAAACACTCTCTGAGATGGAGATGAAGACAATGCAAATTCTCAAGAGGATGGGCCTCCACCTCCACCCCCACAAGTAGCAGGAGGATCAACGTTTGCATCGTCGGAGGGGTCCTTGCATCATTGTGTGGGATACCCAAATATCTGATACTGAGGATTAGGGGGACAGTTCAAAGACAACAGGTCTCAGTGCTTGTGGACAGTGGAGCCACACACATCGTCATCGATGCTCAGATGGTGCAGAGAAGTGACATGCAGACAGAGGGATTTGATGGATTCTCTGTGCTAGTACCGGGAGCTAGGACCATGCAGTGCATGCGTTATGTTCCAGCCTTGACAGTGACCATGGGGACTTAGTGACAAATCATTTCTTTGTGGTTGACATTTCAGACACCAACATAGTGTTGGGGGTCTAATGGCTCTTCACCCTTGGTAGAGTCACTAGTACTACAGATGGGCAGAAGCTGGAGATGGAGTTCCTGGACAAGAATGGGAAATTGGTGATGCTTAGGGGTATGCATTCATACCCACCTCAGACAGTCTCTATGCATAGGATTCTCAAGAATTCTACGAGGACTTTATTTTGAATATATATTGCTACCATTGCTGCTTCTCCCCATAGAAATTTTGGTAACTCTTGATCAAAGATCATTGTTCGTCTACCTTCTTCAATAGTCCTATTCTTTCTTTCGGCCACTCCATTTTGTTCGGGATAGTGAGAACAATGAGCTCCCTCTTAATTCTCGCTTCTTTGCAATATGCAATCAATTCTTTAGAAGTGTATTCCCCACCATTGTTGGATCTCAAAGTATTTATTATTCTTTCGGTTAGGGTCTCTACTTCAGATCTAAACTCCTTGAATTTCTCAAATACTTCATCCTTTTTCTTGAAAAGGTAGAGCCATGTCTTTCTAGAGTGATCATCAATGAATGTCACATAGTAAAGATGACCTCCAAGTGATTTATCAGACATAGGCCCACACACATCTGAATCAATGAGGTCTAATATTTCTTTAGACCTTGTCTCACTATTTGTAAATGGTTTTCTTGTATTTTTTCCCAAAGCACGTCCCTTGCAAATTCCTTCACGATCTTCTTTGATATTTGGGATGCCATTAACCAGTTGATTAAGAGAGGGAATTACCTTGTAGTGTAGATGTCCATATCTTCTATGCCATAGCTCAATGGGATTGATTTCCATATGAACTTCGGCTTGAAGAGAGGGTGTTATTGTGAAAATTACGTCAAACTCAGGAACCCTGCTGCAACAACTGATGGAAAGTCTTATATTTGCTATTTACTTGATAAATTATTCACTGTGTTCTTAAAGAAGATATCGAAATCCATTCACAATAGCCTACACAAATTAACTGCAGAAACAAATCTAAACAAACATAGATCAAACAACCATTTGACACAATTATTTTTGGACTAATGTCCTCGAAAAAACCCAATGCAGGATAATCGGTGCAACAGATCTGAGGGTTTATGTTATTATGCAGTAAATTTTGAGTACAAATATATGATTGATGAGACTGTCAAATCATACAGAGAAACCGACAGAAGAGATCCTGTGAGACAAACCTCACTCCTCCACAGGTATCAGCATTGATTTGCACCAAGACTGGACTGCTCTGCGCTGTGACAGTGTCACTTTGCGCAGTAACTGCGTCACTCTGCGTAGTAACTACGTCACAACTGTGGCTGCCCTCTGCCTCTGTGCTGGTCTCACTGCTGGTTGTAAACTGAAGCCTTCTGGCCTCCAGAAAATCTCTCTGGGATCTGACACTGGCTCTGCACTGTCTCCTTAATAGGAAAACGACTTCCCTTCTTTCTCTATGCAGTGACTGTGTAGGCACTGCGTCAGTGGCTCTGCGCTGTCTCCTTAACAAGAAAACAACTTCCCTTCTTTCTCTATGCAGTGATTGTGTAGGCACTGCGTCAGTGGCTCTGTGCTGATGCTGTGGCTTTCATTGTCTCTGCTGCTATGTACTCTCCGTCTCAGGAAATCTTCCAACCGGATCTACTGCCCCTCACTGCAATCAAGAATCACTTAGATTTGATTTTCTTCCGAGCACTGCTCCGTTAGAAAAATTCAATCTCTAGATCCTCTATGTCTCCAAAATGTATTTTCCAAATGACCCCTCAAGCCATTCTTATTATCTTCTCGTTGAGACTTCAACGACCTAGATTAGATCTCTAATCAATGAATAAGATTAACTTTTGACTTGATCCATGTATTCTAGATCATTTTCACTCATATTCTATTAATAACCTTTAATAATTTTATTTTCTTAAGTTTAGAGTTATGGTCCCTTTAAAAATAATTAATTATTTCTATAGAATACAATCCGAGTGGAATTTCACCAAACGATTTCTGGGTTATCTGGAATACATGTGTCTAAGCCTCTCCACAAAATTTGAGGCATAAAGCAAATCTGATGCTACCCAAAATCAACACTCCCTTTTAGCGAGTAATGTGCTCTAACAATATGTGCTGCTACATACTGTTCTGACCCTGAAGCATCTCCCTCTGCACTGCTGATGTCTGACACTGTTGCCCATCAATTCTGCGCAAATGCTGCATCTGTATTGCTGCTGTGACTACCACTGTCAACAATGCATATGTACTGCAACTCCCTTTGAATTTTGCATCCGTGCTACTGCTGACTTTGCCACTACCAATTGTTACTTCACTGCAACATAGTTTATTTCTGCAACTGAAAAACATCCAAAATTGAACAAGTATATTGCACCTCGGTGATGAAGATATGACTGTTGCTAGCCTTTGTGTTGCCTCTCTCTGATGTCTGACACTGTTGCCCATCAATTCTGCGCAAATGCTGCATTTGTATTGCTGCTGTGACTGCCACTGTCAACACTGCATATGTATTGCAACTCCCTTTGAATTTTGCATCTGTGCTGTTGCTGACTTTGCCACTGCCAATTGCTACTTCACTGCAACATAGTTTCTTTCTGCAACTGAAAAACATCCAAAATTGAACAAGTATATTGCACCTCGGTGATGAAGATATGACTGTTGTTAGCCTTTGTGCTACCTCTCTGAGCCTGCTGCGCTGCTGCTGCTCAGCACTGCGTCCCTCTGCGCTGCTGCGACACTGTTCTGCGTTGCTAATCACTACGCTGTCACTTCAACACTCCTCTGCACCAACTGGCACTAGTCCATGCTGCTACTGCTGTTTTGTGCTCCTGTAGCTAGGTGATGATCTGAGAGGTGGACTCCTCAAGGATCCTGCCCAACTTGTAGATCTATGGGTCTGCAACTCCAAATCAGCCCACCTCCCTCCTAGATGTATATGAGAAATCATAGCAAACTCCTCCTCTATCTTCGCTGCTCAGGGATGAGGATCATGCTTCTCATTGTTGTCCTTCTTTCTAAGAGGACACTCTGTGGCGTAATGTCCCATCTCGCCACACTGAAAGCATTTGATCTTTGAAAGATCCTTCTTCCTCCTATGCTGCTCTTGCTGTCCCTTTGATGCAAGGGCTGCATTCTCATCCTCCTTCTTTACCTTTGTTAAATTGGACAACTAGGTCCAAACTCCATATTGTGATGCTTAGATGAAGACACCAATATTTTTATTGGGTTCCTCTTTCAGAGAGGTGCAAGATTGATTTAAAGATCATCTTTTTCACAAAGGAAGAATTCGTAATTTTATTAATGAAAACAAAATTACATGTTACACTTTGCAGATAAAATTAAAAATATCGGCTAATAGGTTACATCATAACATCATATATATGGGGAGAAATTTAAACTTTTCTCCCTTTCTTCTTTTCAACCTTAGCCAAGGACCTTGTGTTGGTCTGGGTGTTTTCATTTGGGATGGGTGCGTCCTCTTCTTCATCCAGCTCCTGCCCTAGTTCTTCTGAAGGAAATTGCCAGCCCTTGGTAGCTTTCCTTGTCTTTTTCTTTTTTCTGGTGTCTCTTTTTGCTTCTGGACATGTGTTTTGCAAATGCCCGGTGTTCCTGCATATTCTGCATCTGAATGCCGTGTTTTCATAGTCAAGATGCTGAGTCCATTTCTGCTGTTTGTGATTCATTTGAATGCACTCTGGAATCCCTTTACTGAGGTCCACTTCCACACAGAGGCGTGCAAAAGTGTAGATCCTCTCCTCCAAACGATGGGTATCAGTTTTTATGTATCTCCCAATGATGTTTCCTATGCCTGCAAGAACAAATTCATTCCAAAAATGAAGTGGTAGGTTGTATAGCCGAACCCAGACCGACATTCTGGAGACCTCCATAGTATTAGCGTCAAAATCAGGAAATCATGGTATGGTGAAGAGCCCAGTGGATCCCCAGAACCATGGTCCTGCCCCAAGTATGCTGTCTCTGGCCTCCGTGGATAAGAACTTGACAATGAAAAATCCCTTTGAACAGAGATGGATTTCACAGTCAACCGTCCAGTTGGTGAAGATCCAATGAAATAGCTCCATTGGTTTGGGCCAGAAGGAATTAAATCTGCATATTAGTGCCTGAGATTCGAAGTTGGATCAATGTTCATCAATCTTTGGAATATCTATATACAGTTCTGGCTTATGATTTAGTTGTTCCACAATGTAAGGTTTGGGGCCATTCTCTGCTGGTACTGTTGGAGATGCTGTTTTATTTTTCCCTTGTAATATGTTCCTGTAAGAGGGACCTTTTGGTAAATCATTTTTGGATGTGCTGGGTCCCCGAGATCCGTTCTGCCTAGCTGATCCTCCTCTCAGTCTCAGATTGAGGTAAATGGTGGAGCTAGGGCAAATGGTGTATTCTTTGAGAGTGCTGGTATCTTGTAAAACTCGCCCACAATGAATTAGGGACTACAAATGACATGGATATCCGGCGGATAGCCAGATGTTTTGCTTCAGGTCCGTAACTTCATCAGTATCCTGTATCCAAACTAAAAAGCTATTCCCCACAGGGTTTTTTATAATAATCCGAATGTGATTAGTGCTTACCCGATTTGCCTTTGCTTTGGTTTCGAGCTTCGACTCTTCATTGTTTTTGTTTTGTCTGTAGCAATAGAGGCCAATACATGTTCGGTTCCAATGCAGTGCTGCGTTCAATGTTTGAAACCAGGGCTGCACAAATCGACAAAAAAAACAGAGGGTCGGCCCTCTTTTGCCAATAAATTCCGGAGCATGTTTAGTGCATCGTGGGTCACAGAGTACCACCTCTCGTCTAGTGACCACGGGCTTCAGGTGAAAGCCCCTGACTCCAAGCCACAGATCCCGTGAGCATTGAATGTGGGAATGTTGTCTCGAATGCGGACGCAGGTGGGGTGTCGATGTAGCAGTCCATGGCCGTCGCGGGGTGTGATGTCGACGATGCCTGGCAAGGTGTTTGATGGGGAGTCGATTGTCGGCCACAGCAGGGAGTGAGAAGCCCCAAAACCGGTCCAGTATCTCCACTAGCCCATAACCATTGTAGCATTGGGTGTCGCCATGAGGGGCAACCGATGAACAAACGCAGAAACCAAATCGTGAAACCCTAGACCTTCTTGCCGCCATCTCTCCCCCCAGTCGCTTCACATTGCAGATCTCCATCATCAATTGTCTATCTAAAGATCATCTTGATCCAATGAGCATAACATTTATTTTGAATTTATTTTTAATACTTTCAAAATATGTGCAGGTCGGCCTTAAGGTTTTACACCCCCAGCAAATGTGTCACACACCCTCAGTGATGGATATAAATAAAATCAACGTTGGAGGACTGTAGACCACACTTTGTCAACAACCCCAAGCAGTACACCCCCATTTTTTCAAATGGGTTTCATCATGTTCGACCTGGTCGCGCCATTCAGATTCCATCATCAGACGACATTTTTATAAATGATGTAAACCCATTCTGCATGTTTATGATGTAAATGATCTAAGTAAGATCGTCATGTATGTAACAACCTAGGTAAGCTTTGTAGGTTGGTGACGATTTCTATCCTAGGAGGTTTTTTGTCTCACTGATTTACTTGTGTTTTTCGACACAAGTTATCGACAGAGTTTTTCCCTCCAGCCTCACCCCAAAGCTAGGGTGGATTTTGTCATCAGCATGCTAAGTGAGTCCTAGTGTTTTCTATCGATTCCATGTAAAAGTAGTTTGAGAATAATCCTAGCTATTTGGCTAGATTATTTTATTACAAGCTACTTGGTCTACTAGATCATGTTTTGAGTCGCAGAATTAGGTATTTATTTGAGGGTCTATACGAATGGGTATTCCCCCTTGTGTCTAAATGTATTTATTTTATGTAAAGAGGGTTGGAAAAAATAATTAAAATCCCCTCTCAGTCAATTAATTAAAATTTCTGGTCAAGTTTTAAAAATCCTAAGCCAGAAATTTAATTAATTTTAGGTCCTAGGTGAGGATAAATTCTTCAAAGGCAAAATTCGTTGGTCCTTAAAAAATAAATTTTTAAAGGCCTCAGGTCAAGGGAATATTGAGAATTTTAAGAAATTTTGGACCCTTGGGCCTAGGTGGTTAAGTCAAAGTAAAAAATTTGAGGTAATTAACTCAAAAATAGTATTTTCGAGTTAATTAAAATGGATTTAAATCATAAATTCGTTTTTTCCCCAAATTTATAATTTCGACGGTCCAGATTAAAAGATGATCAAATCTTATCGACGATCGAGATTATTTTGACGTGGATCAACCGAACTAGCTGTTGGAGATTTTGTCCTATAAATTAAAGGTCTTTGTCAGTCTTGAGGCATTTGATCTTAGGATCGTGCACTTGTCTTGGAAGCTCTTGTAATTTCTTTTGAGGAATATAGCATAAAGACTTTGGGGTTACAAATTTTGGTGTTCCTTTTCCAGATCTATGTGGTGATTCATTTCTAAACTCTGCTACTTTATTTTTGCATTTTATGGTTGATGGCCTTCATGGATTAATTTGCATACAGGTATCTTGTGCAGTTTTCTGGGTTCATTAGATGACATTTTGATTTTTCTGAAGGATCTCATGTTATTTTCTTAAATCTCTATCAGTGTAAAGTTCAGATCTAAGTGTGCAGGGAAATTATTTTTTTAAAGATTTGAGCGTCTGGGGAAGTCTTCAGTTGGACCAACCGACTCTCAGATTCGTAAATTTGAAAAAGCCCATTGTTTCTAATTTCCTGAATCTATCTTACGAATTTTGTTTTTACAGGCTCTTTTAAGGCTTGTGCCTCTCTTTAAAACTTCAAATTTCCCAAAAAATGTTCTGAAATGGGTTCAAATCTGGGCATGAGGGCCTTAGATCTGTAAATTAGTTTGTAAATTTGTAAATTTTAGGGCTGTAAGGGTTTAATAATTTTCTTGGTGTATATATCTTCAGAATCTGACTGGTTTCTTGCAGGTTGTAGGTTTAAATCATAATTTTTTTTTAAAAGATCTGAGTCCGATCTAGCCCTTAAGGGCCAAATCTGGCCTCAAATCGCCTTTGTGGGCAAATTTGGACATTATTGGATTCAAAGAGCACTGCTGATTTTTTGACGGAAGAATTTTAAGGTTTGCTGGGCGATTTTCTGTATTGGGTTCTCCTCACACTGATCTTCACTCCTTTGTCTGACGCCCTCATTTCCTAACGCCCTCGATTTCTTTCCTTACCGTTCTCCATTACAGCTTTATCCCTGTCCAGCGTTCAACCTGCATATGCCTTTTTCCTCTCTCGTTTTCTCTCATCGCTGCCATTTACGCCTTTAGATCCTCCTAACGTTGCGTATCCTTCTCTGCCCACACACTTTCCTTACCTGTCCGATCCCTCATCCTCCGCATCGAAACCTCATCGACCCTGACGTCCAAGCTCCACCTTTCCTATCCTCCACACCGTCGTTCCTTCCTCCATCGTGCCACTGTCCATCTCCCTTACGCAGTTTTCCTGCCGTCATTTCTCCTCTATCCATGACGTCGAGCCTTCGTCCCTCTTCTTCCCTACTCGTCTTCTCTTCTTCCTGTTCGCCGTCTTGCATGCTCCCTTGTCGACCCTTCTTGTGCTTCCGCCATCGTGCCCCCGTCCATCGACCTGCAAACCACAAACAAGCGAACAAAAACGCATACGCACATGTTAAAAAGTCAAAACACATATATGCGTTTTTTTTTTTTTTTTTTTTAAGTCGGATTCTTTTTGAAGGTTTTTGGTTAAGCTTAGTTTTAGATTTATTTTTAAAGTGTTAGTCGTAGGTTTTAGTTTCGATTTTTTTAATTGTTAGGTTTTAAATTTAGAATTCGATTTTAGTTTTAAAATTTAGATTTAGATTTTTAGATTTTTTAGTTTAGAAGTTTAGCATTTTAATTTTTCTTTTGTTTAATTTTTTTAGTTTTAGTTTTAAGTTAGCGTTAGCTGTTTTAGATTTTAATTTTTAATTGTTTTCATTTAGATGTTAGAATTCGATTTTGTATTTAAACTTTAGTTTTAATTTAATCTTAGTTTAATTCTAACTTAGTTTTAATTTAGTTTAATTTTAATTCTAGTTTTGTTTAGATTTTAGATTCTAATTTTGTTAGATTAGAGTTTTAATTTAGATTTAGATTTTTTAATTTGAAATTATTAAAAAATAATAAAAAATTTCAAAATTTCAAAATTAAAAAAAAAAAGTCTAAGTACTGTAGTCAAATGAGCTTGAATTTTTTATATCTAATATTTGACTGTAGAACATTCCTAATTTTTGGATTCAGTTATATTGAAACATCATAAATTCAGGAATATTGCAAGCATCTGGCATTTTAATATAAATGATCGTTTCATGATAAGTTTTGCTGATTGGCTTAAGTATCGTAATGAATGATTGTGGTACTTTTTACTAAATATCATTGTGGTCATTTATATTTTCATAGCAGCAATTTTACATCCATTACTTGGATTTAATTGCATAACGGGATATTTTAACTCCATAAGGCACTGGTTTTAATCTAATTGATCTGTGAAATCTCGTTAATCCTATCAAGTATTTGGTGTTTTCGCTGTGTCTCCTGAGTTGGTTTATTCTCAACCAATTCTGTTTCTTCATTTCTATTAGGGTCTACCTCTCTTAGCTTGCAAGGAGACAACTTAGATAGAGAGATTGGGGATCAGGGTGACAACCCCCGATCTGAGCCGTTGTCGCGGTGCCTAGACAATTTGTGCGACAACATTTTTTGGTGCCGTTGCCGGGGATAGAGTTTTTCTGTCCTTGGTCTTAAACGACATTTTCTAATCTTCTAACTTTCTTTCGCCATTCATTAGCCTGTCACAAGGGATCACATTTTCTGGCGTCATTTCATCTCTTTATCTTTTCATCATCTTATCTTTCGTCATATCACTAATCATTTCATCATCGTATCTTTAGTAGCTGGACATTTCGGTTGGCTTCTTGTTTGGGTGGCGACTCCACTTATTCATCTATTTACTCTCAAACAAGAATTCTTCCCTGATATCCATCTGCTACTCTCGATTATTCTTCTGTTTTAGAATTAGTTTCATGTTCAAGTGGCGACTCCAATTCTTTCATTTCTTATGAGAATTTCTACTAAGAAGCTCGCTTCTTGTGGATCTCTTGATTTTTCTTGAACAAGGATATCTTTCTTTAACATCCATTTGGTTTTTCCATTTAAGTAAGTCATCATGGATGATCCTTTTTATGACATGCCAATGGAAGCCATTCGAGAAATGCTTGTGTTCTCAGGTGGTAATTCAGTCGCTGCTCGAAATCATCTCTTAATGATTACTCATATAATAAATAAATATTGTCTTCCTTCACAATATAATCGAGAAGATATCAAGATACGTCTCTTTTGTTGTTCCTTAGATGGTGATGTTCTGGAAGGGTTGGATAATTGGCCTGGGGGTTATATTACTTCTTGGCGAAGTATCGTCAAAGCTTTTGTAGAAAAATATATGGCACTAGATGATTCGCCTTGTGCTCCCAGTATTGTGCAAAATAAAGAAATTGATCCTGTAGAAAATTCAACTATCAGCATGAGATTACCAGACAATTCTCAGGATGAATCCACTTGTACCATGATAGCACAAATCCATGATAGTGGTGAAGCAGAAACATGTTGTCAAACCAGTGTTGACAACGATAAGCATCTTGTTAACGAATTGATTCAAATGGTTAAGGATATACAGCTAAATCAGGCTCAGGTAATCAAGAATATGGAGGCCAACCAGACTCAAATCATTAAGAATATGGAACTTAACCAAGCAAGATTAACAACTGATCATACCAGGGAAATTGATGCTATACAAAACAAGTTGTTAGCCTTAGAGGAAAACATGACGATCATGGAATTCAATCACTCCAATCAAATAATTGCCATGGAAGAAAAGCATATTGAAGAAATGACGATCATGGAATTTAGTCACTCTAATCAAATGGCCACCATGCGAAGTCTTTTGATCACCATGAAAGCAAATCATGAGAAAGAAATGAACTATATTCATAATTGCTTCATGGCCATGAAAGCGGGTAATGATAAAATTATAAAGGACATGGAAACCGGTCAAATGTCTCTTCAGCATAGGTTATTGATTGTTGAAAAGAGTCAAGCGAAGGAAATCAGTGCTATAGAGGTTAAGCATTCTAATCAAATGACTGTTATTCAGAATAAGTTGGAAAAAACTGAAAGATCACATATACAAAATGTCAAACCTAGGTCAGAATTGTCAACAGATCATAGGCCTCCCAGTTTGCTGAAGCAACCTCTATCCTATTATGAGGAGATCATTTATTCCATTGAAAAGTGGTTGATTGAAGGCGACCCAGATAAAAGGAAAACCGAAGGGAATCAGGTTAATATATCACCCTTGACAGAGCAGATGCAGAATGAAGAAAGACATGTCACACATATATTGTTTACTTCGTCTGAAAGTTCACAAGAAGAATGTTCCACATCATCAATACAATCTTCCACAAAGAAGAGTCTGAAGCGAAAAAGAAAAAGAATAAGGAAGCGCTTCAATACATTTGATGGCCGTGAGAAGCTCGACATTTGGATAAGACAGAGTCCTACATTATGCAAGATTGGACATGGCAGCTCTGAAAAGCAGCCAACAAACTTGCCTGAAAGTAGGCAAATGCTCAGCATGCACTATATTGAACACATCTGATGCCACAGGGCATCCTTTATATCGTATCTCTAACCCTACACCTTGTTATTTCAGCATTTCATTTTGCAGTTAGAGTAGATTTACTTTTCATGTTAAGTAGAATAATAAATAATATAAGAGTTTCTATTTTTCATGTGCTTAATATTATATGCTGATATTTGGATGGAAGCTACTTATGTAATTTTGTGTGTTGCTTGGATACAGATTCGGGATTCTCACATTCCTCCGGTGAAGCAACGTGTCCCCAAGTAGAGCCAGATGTTGACCACACTTTGTCAACGACCCCATAGCAGTACACCCCCATTTTTTCAAATGGATTTCATCATGTTCGACGTGGTCGCGCCATTCAGATTCCATCATCAAACGACATTTTTGTAAATGATGTAAATCCATTCTGCATGTTTATGATGTAAATGATCTAAGTAAGACCGTCATGTATGTAACAACCTAAGTAAGCCTCGTAGGTTGGTGACGATTTCTATCATAGGAGGTTTTTTGTCTCACTGATTTACTTGTGTTTTTTGACACAAGTTATCGGCAGAGTGTTTCCCTCCAGCCTCACCCAAAGCTAGGGTGGATTTTGTCATCAACATGCTAAGTGAGTCCTAGTGTTTTCTATTGAGTCCTTGTAAAAGTAGTTTGGGAATAATCCTAGCTATTTGGCTAGATTATTTTATTACAAGCTACTTGGTCTACTAGATCATGTTTTGAGTCGCAGAATTGGGTATTTATTTGAGGGTCTATATGAATGGGTACTCCCCCGTCATGTGTCTAAATGTATTTATCTTATGTAAAGAGGGTTGGAAAAAATAATTAAAATCCCCTCTCAGTCAATTAATTAAAATTTCTAGTCAAATTAATTAAAAATCCTAAGCCAAAAATTTAATTAATTTTAGGTCCTAGATGAGGATAAAATTCTTCAAAGACAAAATTCGTTGGTCCTTAAAAAATAATTTTTTAAAGGCCCCAAGTCAAGGGGATATTGAGAATTTTAAGAAATTTTGGATCCTTGGGCCTAGTTGGTTAAGTCAAAGTCAAAAATTTGAGGTAATTAACTCAAAAATAGTGTTTTTGAGTTAATTAAAATGGATTTAAATCATAAAGTCGTTTTTCCCCAAATTTATAATTTCGATGGTCCAGATTAAAAGATGATTAAATCTTATCGACGGTCGAGATTATTTTGACGTGGATCAATCGAACTAGCCGTTGGAGATTTTGTCCTATAAATTAAAGGTCTTTGTCAGTCTTGAGGCATCTGATCTTAGGATCATGCACTTGTTTTGGAAGCTCTTGTAATTTATTTTGAGGAATAAATCATAAAGACTTTGGGGTTACAAATTTTGGTGTTCCTTTTCCAGATCTATGTGGTGATTCATTTCTAAACTCTGCTACTTTATTTTTGCATTTTATGGTTGATGGCCTTCATGGATTAATCTGCATACAGGTATCTTGTGCAGTTTTCTGGGTTTATAAAATGACATTTTGATTTTTCTAAAGGATCTCATGTTATTTTCTTAAATCTCTATCAGTCTAAAGTTCAGATCTAAGTGTGCAGGGAATTTTTTTTTTTTTTAAGATTTGAGCGTCTGGGGAAGTCTTCAGTTGGACCAGCCGACTTTCAGGTTCGTAAATCTGAAAAAGCCCATTGTTTCTAATTTCCTGAATCTATCTTACGAATTTTGTTTTTACAGGATCTTTTAAGGCTTGTGCCTCTCTTTAAAACTTCAAATTTCCTAAAAATTGTGCTGAAATGGGTTCAAATCTGGCCATGAGGGTCTCAGATCTGTAAATTAGTTTGCAAATTTTAGGGCTGTAAGGGTTTAATAATTTTCTTGGTGTATATATCTTCAGGATCTGACTGGTTTCTTGCAGGTTGTAGGTTTAAATTAGAATTTTTTTTTAAAAGATCTGAGTCCGATCCAACCCCCAAGGGCCAGATCTGGCCTCAAATCGCCTCTATGGGCAAATATGGACATTATTGGATTCAAAGAGCACTGCTGATTTTTTGACGGAAGAATTTTAAGGTTTGCTGGGCGATTTTCTGTATTGGGTTCTCCTCACACTGATCTTCACTCCTTTGTCTGACGCCCTCATTTCCTAACGCCATCGATTTCTTTCCTTACCGTCCTCCATTACAGCTTCATCCCCGTCCAACGTTCAACCTGCATATGCCTTTGTCTTCTCTCATTTTCTCTCATCATTGCCATTTACGCCTTCAAATCCTCCTAACGTTGCATATCCTTCTCTGTCCACACACTTTCCTTACCTGTCTGATCCCTCATCCTCCGCATCGAAACCTCATCGATCCTGCCATCCAAGCTCCACCTTTCCTATCCTCCACGCCGTCGTTCCTTCCTCCATCGTGCCACTGTCCATCTCCCTTACGCAGTTTTCCTGCCGTCATTTCTCCTCCATCCTTGACGTCTAGCCTTCGTCCCTCTTCTTCCCTATCCGTCATCTCTTCTTCCTATCCGCCGTCTTGCATGCTCCCTTGTTGACCTTTCCTGCTCTTCCGCCGCCGTGCCCCCGTCCATCAACTTGCAAACCACAAACAAGTGAACAAAAACGCATACGCACATGTTAAAAAGTCAAAACACATATATGCGTTTATTTTTTATTTTTTAAAGTCGGATTCTTTTTGAAGGATTTGGGTGAAGCTTAGTTTTGGATTTATTTTTAAAGTGTTAGTCTTAGGTTTTAGTTTCGATTTTTTTAATTGTTAGGTTTTAAATTTAGAATTCGATTTTAGTTTTAAAACTTAGATTTTGATTTTTAGATTTTTTAGTTTAGAAGTTTAGCATTTAAATTTTTCTTTTGTTTAGTTTTTTTAGATTTAGTTTTAAGTTAGCGTTAGTTGTTTTAGATTTTAATTTTTAATTGTTTTCATTCAGATGTTAGAATTCAATTTTGTATTTAAACTTTAGTTTTAATTTAATCTTAGTTTAATTTAGTTTAATTTTAATTCTAGTTTTTTTTAGATTTTAGATTTAGATTTAGATTCTAATTTTTTTAGATTAGAGTTTTAATTTAGATTTAGATTTTTTAATTTGAAAATATTAAAAAATAATAAAAAATTTCAAAATAAAAAAAAAAGTCTAAGGACTGTAGTCAAATGAGCTTGAATTTTTTTTATCTAATATTTGACTGTGGAACATTTCTAATTTCTGGATTGAGTTATATTGAAACATCATAAATTCAGGAATATTGCAAGCATCTGGCATTTTAATCTAAATGATCGTTTCATGATAAGTTTTGCTGATTGGCTTAGGTATTGTAATGAATGATTGTGGTACTTTTTACTGAATATCATTGTGGTCATTTATATTTTCATAGCAGCAGTTTTATATCCATTACTTGGATTTAATTGCATAACGGGATCTTTTAACTCCATAAGGCACTGGTTTTAATCTAATTGATTTGTGAAATCTCGTTAATCCTATCAAGTATTTGGTGTTTTAGCTGTGTCTCCTGAGTTGGTTGATTCTCAACCAATTCTGTTTCTTCATTTCTATTAGGGTCCACCTCTCTTAGCTTGCAAGGAGACAGCTTAGATAGAGAGATTGGGGATCAGGGTGACAGCCCCCGATCTGAGCCGTCGTCGCGGTGCCTAGACAATCTGTGCGACAACAAGGACATTTCACTCATCTCCTCATCACACATATTTCTCTCTCCACTTCTGATTGGTTCGAGCTCCAAGGAGGCAAATCTGCGGTTCACACGTGAGAGAAGGATGAAGACTGTTTTTGTTGCAGCTAGGGTTTTACCGCAGGTTTGACCAACATTGACTTTGGTCAACGCATGGTCCAAAGAGCTGATTTTTGGCAGAGACTTCGATTTATGCAGTCCATACATTTTGGCACAAGAACCGAGGTCAAAGGTTGACTAAAGACCGAGCTACGTTGACTTTTACTTGTTGCTGTTCTGCGTTGACTTTTTTGGGGTTGACTTTGAGTTGACCGTTTGGCTGTTTTAAGGGTAGTTGTGACACATACTGGGCTGGCTGACCAAAGAGACTTTGCTGGTTGAAGCATCCTGCTGATTGCCGTAACGCAACAACATATATATATATATATATATTTTTATGGCTTGTCTTCTGTTGATCCACTGGTATGTTCTATCAATATTTTACTTTATGATTTATGCGAGTGCTGTCTAGTACTGAAGAGAAAGTAAAGTTGCATCAAGCATAGAACATCTACATAAATTTACATGGAATCAGAGCTGAGGTGAAGACAAAGTCTTAATTTATAGCAATCACCGAAGAAGAAAATGGGTTCCACAAACTATGGCTTCAAGGAGGATGACAAATTGATTGGGAAGGATGACTTCCATGCTTGGAAGATGATATTGGATCTTAAATTGGAAGACCAAGATGTCATGGACTATGTGCAGGTTAAAATCCAAGAACCTCCATCCACTGCTATTGCTACTGCCAAAACAAAGTACAAGAAGGGGGAGATCAAAGCAAAACTGATGATCAGGGAATCCATTCATAAGAGTTTGGTGGCCTACATCTCTGAGTTAGGTACATCCAAAGAGATGTATGATAAGTTGGTCCTCATGTTCAAGGCCAACAACCCAAATCAAGTACTATTCTTCAAGAATCAATTGAAGAATATGAAGAAAGGCAGGGATGAGTCTGTTCAATCATACTTTCTGAAGCTGACCGAGATCAGGAACAATCTGCTGGCTATTGGGGAGAATATAGCTGATTGAGAGATGGTACTCACCGCACTTGGAGGGCTCCCATCCGAATGGCATGTGTTCAACACTACCATTCTAAATAATAATGTGATACTTGACTTTGACGAATTACTATCGAGATGCATACAAGAAGAGACAAGAATGAAGGAGTATGGAAATGAAGGAAATGCTGCCTACGCTGCTCATTCTAGAAAGAAGAACTTTGGTGGTCCAAAGAACAAAGGAAGAGCAGGGGCCCAAGGAAAGAAGGGCAAGTGTTTCACTTGTCATAGGCCAGGTCACTATGCTAGAGGATGTCCTTTCAAGAAGGATTCTCCCAATGTTGATGACAACAACAACAACCAGAGGAATGAAAGGAACAATAGGTTCAAGGGAAAGAGGAAGGCTCCCTCTGGCGGAAATGATCAATCTTTCAAAAGGTCAAGAAACTCCACTTATGAGGAATCAAATGTTGTTGATAAAAGAAATGAATACATTCTTGTATCTCCCCTCTCTATTGCATCTCCACCCGACACTATGGATGTCTGGTTGATAGATAGTGGTGCCTCAAGACACATCACTGGGTTCAAGGAAGCACTCTCTAATATGGTTGAGAAGGATACTAATCAGGAAATTATCCTTGGAGATAATGCCACATATCCTGTGAAAGGGACAGGGACTATGACCCTCCACTTGTCTCAATGTCAAGTCCTCTGCTTGCAGGATGTACTCTATGTACCTAATTTGAAGAAGAACCTTGTGTCTATATCGGCCATGGAGGACAAAGGTTTCAATGTGGCATTCACTGATGGAAAGGTGCGCATGTGGTTGGAGGAAGTCCATTGGGAGCGATGACATGTGATATTATCTGACAGACTGAACTATGGCACCAGAGGTTTGGACACCTTCACTACAAAGCCCTTCTTGAAGCAAGGAAGGTGGTGAAGGGGATGACCGAGTTTTCAAATAATCATGAAGGTGTATGTCAGGGTTGTGCCGAAGGAAAGCATACAAGGGGACCTTTCTCCTCAAGCGTCACAAAGACATCTGATGTCTTGCATTTGATACATTCTGATCTGTCTGGGATGCTGCCTGTGACATCCTTGTCAGGATGTTCTTATTATATGACGTTCATAGATGACTTCTGGATATATTTGTTGAAGAAGAAGGATGAGGCTTTCATGATATTCTGTACCTTCAAGGCCTTGGTGGAAGTGCTGGTAGGGAAGCTGGCTTCAAGAGGGAGACCGCAATTTTTGTGGGCTATAGTGAAACATAGAAGGCCTATAGAGTCTCTGTGCCTGGTCAAAGGGAAGAGGAGATATGCCCAATGTCACTTTTGACGAAGATGCTTCCTTGAGGAAAGTAGTCAATCTTTCGAGATCTGAGGAAGATGATGAAGCAAGGCCTGGAAATCAAGGAGAACCGAAGGATGAGACAATGCCTAATGTTAAAGGACCGATGGACCCATTTGATCCACCTTTTTCACTGGGGAAGAGACCACCATGGCTCAGGGACACTCTCAAGGATGTCGACGGATATATGGCCCCAAGGGGGACATTTCGTAAAAGCAAGAAGCTGAGTAGATACCATGGGAATCTAGCAGCCATGAGTACTGTTGTACAATCTGAGCCTGGATCTTTTGAGGAAGTCGTAAAGCATCAAGTCTGGAAGGATGTTATGCACGAAGAGTATGAGTTCATAATGAAGAATGATGTCTGGGATGTGGTTCCAAGACTGGAGGACAAAGCAGTTGTCACCTCGAAATGACTCTACAAGATCAAGCATGGATCTGATGGAAGTGCTGAAAAGTTCAAGGCAAGATTCGTTGCCCATGGCTTCTCTCAAAAGGAAGGCATAGACTATGATGACATATTTGCACCTGTGGCCTGATATACCACCATTCGATCTATCATAGCCCTTGCTGCTACGCAAGGATGGAATCTTCATCAGATGGATGTAAAGACCGCATTTCTGCATGGTGCGATAAAGGAAGAAGTGTATGTGGAGCAACTTCTGGGGTTTGAAGTCCAGGATCGGGACACCCATGTCTGCAGGTTGAAGAAAGCCCTCTATGGGCTGAAGCAAGCACCCAAAGCTTGGTACGAGAGGATAGATAACTACCTGATGAAGCTGGGCTTCACTTGTAATTATGCTGATCCGAACCTTTAGTTCAAGTTTGACAGGGAGAAGCCTCTCATTTTGGCGCTGTATGTGGATGACCTCTTCTTGACAGGTGCTGACCCTCTCATTCATCAGTGCAAGAGGGAGCTCGCTATTGAGTTCGAGATGAAGGACCTAGGATTGATGCACTATTTCCTAGGCCTGGAGGTCTGGCAGAGACCTGGTGAGATTTTCCTTTTTCAAGGAAAATAAACTGTGAAGCTTCTGGAAAGATTTGGTATGGTGGACTGCAAGTCCGTGTCAACATCAATGGAGCTCAACTTTAAGAAGTTGAGTGGCAGCGCTGCTGGCCCCGTGTTAGCAAGTCCTACTGAGTATCGTCAACTCGTAGGGGCCCTGATGTTCTTAGTGAACACCTGTCTGGACATATGTTGTGCTGTGAACACTTTGAGTCAACACATGGCTGATCATAACATTCACTGGGTTGGTACCAAGGAACTCTTGAGATATCTGTGGCACGATAGACCATGGGCTGAGATACACTGCCGGGAGCATGACACTCCTTCATATATTGATGCCGATTGGGTTGGCAGTGTGGTGGATCGTAAGAGCACATCTGGATGCTGCTTCACACGTAGATCTGCTTCGAGCAGGAAACAGAAGTTGGTAGCCTTGAGCACCGCGGAGGCCGAATACATTTCAGTATGTATGGCCTATTGTGAAGTCACTTGGTTGCGAAAGCTCTTTAGTGAGCTGTTCGAGCATGTGCTAGATGCCACTGTTATCCTTTGTGATAACCTAAGGGGGATTCGTTTGTCATAGAATCCTGTGTTCCACGAACGATCCAAGCATGTTAATGGCTGGTACCACTTTATTCGGGATATGGTACAGCGAGGTGTCGTAACGCTCGATCATATAAGAACTGATGAGCGGGTCACGGATATTCTCACAATGCCCTTGGGGAAGGTCATGTTCCTAACCTTCTGTGAGAATCTTGGAATCGTGGAACGACCCTATTCGGAGGTTCTTGTTGGACGATGAGCTCTAGGAGCTCTGGTGGTCCTTGGGGATAGTTCCTCAAAGCTATAAGCACACACGGGGCTAGGCTTACCGGACCTTGTGGTGATTCTGCCCCACCGTTATCATGATTGAGTTGGTTCGCCTCTCATGATCTATGCCCTGTATGCATCCTACCCACTGAGTTCCGAACTCATGGGAAGTACCTCTCATTTGGCCAATGAGGTAGGAAAAGCTAGAGACTAGTAGCAAAGACTGATGGACGCATCAGAGATTGCCGTACTCTCTATCTAGGATGACACGTGTCCAGCCACTTGATCTGGGATCAAGTCTAGTTAGGTTTCGGACCTCCTACTGACTTCGGGTCGGATAAACCAACTTCGGGTTGGTATGTGACTCTTTGAGTCCATGTGAGGTTTCAGACCTCCTACTGACTTCGGTTCAGGTAAACCAACTTCGGGTTGGGTATGAGACTCTTTGTGAGTCCTATAGAGGTTTCGGACCTCTTCGCTGAATGTGTCAGTCGGGAATGATGTCTTTGTGACTGACCCACTTTTGTTTTGAAATAAAGAGGCCAGTAAAGCAAGTTACGGCGGGATGATGCACGATGTTTGATTGCACAGGTGGATGGAGTTCTCCCTAGTTGAGGGGAAGTGTTAAATTGGACAACTAGGTCCAAACTCCATGTTGTGATGCTCAGATGAAGACACCAATATTTTTGTTGGGTTCCTCTTTCGGAGAGGTGCAAGATTGATCTAAAGATAATCTTGATCCAATGAGCAGAACATTTATTTTGAATTTATTTTTAATACTTTCAAAATATGTTCAGGTCGGTCTTAAGGTTTTACACCGCCAGCAAATGTGTCACACACCTTCAATGATGGATATTAATAAAGTCAACATTGGAGGACATTTCACTCATCTCCTCATCAAACATATTTCTCTCTCCACTCCTGATTGGTTCGAGCTCCAAGGAGGCAAATCTGTGGTTCACAGGTGAGAGAAGGACGAAGACTATTTTTGTTGCAGCTAGGGTTTTACCGCAGGTTTGACTAGTGTTGACTTTGGTCAACGCATGGTCCAAAGGAGCTGATTTTTGGCATAGACTTCGATTTATGCAGTTCGTACATTTTGGCACAAGAACCGAGGTCAGAGGTTGAATGAAGATCGAGCTGCGTTGACTTTTACTTGCTGCTGTTCTACGTTGACTTTTCTAGGCAGCATCGAATTATCTGGGGTTGACTTTGAGTTGACCGTTTGGCCGTTTTGAGGGTTGTTGTGACACATACTGGGCTGGTTGACCAAGGAGACTTTGCTGGTTGAAGCATCTTGCTGATCGTTGTAATGCAACAACATATATATATTTTTCTGGCTTGTCTTCTGTTGATCCACTGGTATGTTCTATCAACATTTTACTTTATGATTTATGTGATTGGTGTCTAGTACTCAAGAGAAAGTAAAGTTGCATCAAGCATAAAACATCTACATAAATTTACAACCTTCGAACCACTGCTATTGCTGCTCTCAAGTTGACACAAGTAAATCTCTCCTCATTTGTTCTTGCTGAAGAGCTGCTCACATCACTTCCCAGCCCGGTAAATTCTCTCTGCCCAGGATACTCTAGACAAAGACTCGATAGTCTTCGAACACAAAATTTAAGGCAAGTTTGACCATCTCTGTGGCCTGAGGAGTTGACCCTACAACTGCGTGCTGATGTCAGTTTTCTTGAAGTCTAGACAAGAATGGATCATTGCATTCTCCTTTCTGGATCTTAGTGGTTTGCATTTTCTCCTCCAGAAACATCTTTCGTTGCTCGAAAGACCCCTCATATAGCGTTTCCTATGCATCCTACATCTCCTTGGCTGTCCCTTTGCCAGATATATGTGAAACAATATGATCCTTCACTTCGTCGAGGATCAATCGCTCGACCTTTGCTATATTTTTGTTGAAGGCCCTTAATGGTGCTGCATCCACTGATTCATCTTGAGCACTTTCGATAAAGTGCTTGAGGTCATGCTCATCTAGAAGGAAGGAGATCCTTTCCTTCCAGATGCATAGTTGGAGACACCATCCAAACGATCTTGGTCACACAACCCACTGGCTGCCATATCACCCAAGGGCCAAACGCTGTTGATTTGCTGCCTCTCACCCTTTGTGCAGTTGGCTTTACACACTCCTTATGGAGCAAGCCACAAAATCTGATGCTATTGCATAGGGAATATGAGTTTCTTGGGTAAGAAAACTCATTGAGATCGGAAATCCCCAAAACTGTGTTTCAGCTACGCTTCCTAATGCTCTGCGCCAACAATCACTGTTGCGCAGTTGGTTGCGTCCCTCCAATTGCTGATCTGCGTAGATATGTTGCGTTGCTCCCTCTGCCTCGGACAAATAGCAATCTAGAACAATCTTACCTCTCTGTCAGCTCACTCAGAGAGATATTTTCTTGCTGGTCTAGCCCTCTTGGCTTGGACTACGCACTTCACTAGGGAATCGATTTGCTGCTTATGCGGCACTTTGATCCCAGCTTCACCAACGTTGAATCCGCTGGATCTGTTCTTTGTCTCGGCTGCACTTAGCTTAGACAAGCTCTGATACCATGTGAAAATTCCGTCAAACTCAGTAATCCTACTGCAACAACTGATGGAAAGTCTTCTATTTGTTATTTACTTAACAAAATTTTCATTGTGTTCTACAAGAAAAAATCGAAATCTATTCACTACAACCTACACAAATTAACTACGGAAGAATTACAAGTGCGGAAACAAATCTAAACAAACATAGATCACACAACCATTTAACACAGTTATTTTTGGACTAATGTCCTCGGAAAAACCCAATGCGGGAAAACCGGTGCAACAGATCTGAGGGTTTATGTTATTATGTAGTAAATTCTGAGTACAAATCTATGATTGATGAGACTCTCAAATCATACAGAGAAACTGATAGAAGAGATCTTGTGAGACAAACCTCACTCCTCCACTGGAACCGACACTGAACTGCACCAATACTGGACTTCCATGTGCTGCCTCTGCGCAGTAGCTACGTCACAACTATGGCTGCCTTTTGTCTCTGCGTTGGTCTCACTGCTAGTTGAAAATTGAAGCATTATGGCCTCCGGAAAATCTCTCTGGGAACTGACACTGGCTCTGCACTTTCTCCTTAATAGGAAAACAACTTCCCTTCTTGCTCTGTGCAGTGACTGCATAGGCACTGCGTCACTGGCTCTGTGCTGATGCTGTGGCTCTCTCTGTCTCTACTGCTATGTACTCTTTAGTTCAGAAAATCTTCCAACCGAATCTACTGCTCCTTACTGCAATCAAGAATCACTTAGATCTGATTTTCTTCCGACCACTGCTCCGTCAGAAAAATTCGATCTCTAGATCCTCTGTCTCTAAAATATATTTTTCAAATGACCCTTCAAGCCATTCTTATGGTCTTCTCGTTGAGACTTCAACGACCCAAATCAGATCTCTAATCAACCACTAAGATTAAATTTTGACTTGATCCATGTATTCTAGATCATTCTTACTCATATTCTATTAATACACTTTAATTATTTTATTTTCCTAAGTTTAGACTTAGGTTCCCCAAAAAAATAATTAATTATTTCTATAGAATACAATCCGAGTGGAATTTCACCAAACGATTTCTGGGTTATGTGGAATACATGTGTCTAAGCCTCTCCACAAAATTTGAGACTTAGAGCACATCCGATGCTACCCAAAATCAACAGTTATGACTCTATAGAAACTTCCTTCACGAACTCTAATAACCCTAGCTTTATCGATTCTTGAATATTTTCCCCAAACCAAAACCTTTCCATCAACAAAAACAACTCTATCCCCTTTATCTTCTAAGCAATAATTTGAAAGCAAATTCTTTTTCAAACCTGGAACATATAGTATATCGTTAAGATGTAGCTTAGCTCCATTCTCCAACTTCAAAGATGTTGATCCGACGCCTCTAACAGCGTAGCTTTTGTTGTCTCCCAATTCCATTGCATGAGAGGATGGTTCCTTTGATAGAGTGTGAAGTTGTTTACTTTCCCCTGTCATGTGCCTTGATGCTCCACTATTAATAATCCATGCATTGTCATGATTGAGTGAACTTGTAAGTGCTACAGCCAAGAACCCTTGGCTTTATGACCTTGTTGAATAAATTGTAGAATATCCTCTTGATCTTGCTTCCTGCAGTATTGCATCCCGTTTTTCATATAACTTATCATAGAGGGAGTAACCATTTCCTTCGAGCCAACATAGTGATCTCTAATCTTCCTTAACCTTAGCTCTGAAACCATGTTGAGAAATCAATGCAAGTAGACTTAGGTATTTGATTCCTCTTTCTTGATAATTACTTGTGAATTATGTTGGCTTCTTTTACTTCTTTGTTATATTATCTTTCGTCAAGCAATTACAAAATTATGTGTAATATTCCTAATTAGCAGTTTTGCTAATTAGAATATTAAATTTTGATAAATTTTGCTATTTCTAATGTTAGGCAGAATAAGGTGGGCCGGGGACCCACAAATAATAATTGGAGAAAGCTACAGCCTATTCCTATAGTTCTCAAGGAAAAATTGCGGCCTTAGTGGGGTCCAAGTGGCCAACATCGAATTAGAGGCAGCTTCCTAGGTGGCAGCGTGAGGGAGGCTCGATGGAGGCAACACAGGGATTGGCTCGATGAGGGGGTTGCACAGTCCATGGTGGGCCCAAGGGGAACATTGGGGCTCAATTGACAAAAGGAAGGGAAGGCAGCTTCTCCCTTCCTCATTCATTCAACTTATCTTTTTATTTTCATTTTGACATAGCACGCTTGTGTCGGGTACGAAGTCTGCGGCGCTGTTTAGCACCTGAGATTTTCAGGCAAATATCGTAACCTCTACCTCGGGGGACTTCGAGTGCCTGCTCAGGAGAGGAGATTCACCATTTTGGAGGATTATTTCACAAACATACTTGCAGGAAGAGCGTTACCACTCTAGGGATTGCGCAAAGGACATAGTGACTACGTAGTAGGGATGTAGTCCAGTTCGAAGGGTGTTTCGGGAGGAGAGAAGTGGGAGAATTTGGAACTGAGATTTGGTGGGGCAGCTAAGGGCTTCCTAACAGGGTGATTACTCAGCATCTTAGGCAATCTTGCAGTGACTTATCCAGCAGAGGAACTTCAGTCAGCTGCGTAGTGGGTCAAGCCCAAGAGGGGCAAATTTCCAAAGTCAAGCATTCCACAATTCCTTCACGGGCTTTTGTGGGTTTCTTGAGTAGAGACCAGTGCCCAAATCCCAAAATTTTCTGAGCACTTGAAGCAGCCCAATTAGTAGTCCAAAGTCAGCCCAGCAACAACATTTCTAGGTAGAGTAGCATAGCACCAGAGCTGTGCAGAGTCAGTTTCAGAGAGTCATTTCAGCTTGGGTTGAGATGTATTTCAGCCTGCCTTGAGCAGGCGCAGGTGCACCCATTCGAGCACCATTATTGTACTCAATTTCCAACATTAATAAAATGGCTCAGTTCATGTTTTTGGCTCCAGTTTTCATGTATTGATGGCTTGATTTTATTTGCTATAGTTTTTAGTCTATTACTACTTTATATTACTGTCATTTTCCCATTTGGAATTTCAGCGGTATCAGAGCTCATAGACTTGGCTCAACTAGTGGAGCACACAATCTACGACACCGAAGAGCAGACAGAACGTGACTTACCGGAGGCAGAGATACATGAGCAGAGAAAGGAGGCTCGAAATCACTCCAGATCAGGTTGATAGAATTCTGGAGGTTGTAGAGAGAGAGATGGAGCACACAGAAGATGGGAGGAATGAGGAGAAGGAATTTTCTCACCTTCTTCTGAAGTCAGTACAAGACCTCTTCAAAAGGATTGAGGAGATGGTCCAGAGGCTTAATAATGGCAGTAAGGGAAAATGAGTTCAAGGGGAATTTCAAATTGGAGAAGGGTCTGGCACCTCACAGCAGCAGGGAGGCCTCCACACTACTTTTCCGGCTGTACCCTACAACCCACCACGGTCCACCATTCCCTTGCTCCAGGCTTTAGGTACAAGAGGACAACAAGAGCCAGAGGAGGCTCACTATGGGGAGTTTTTCGTAGAATACTAATCTTATGGGCCAAAATTTGGAAGGGCCATCACATTCAATGAGTTTTACCAGCTAAAGACTAATAAAATACCCGAAGGCCAGGCCAGAGGATGGTACACGTAGGGGAGTGACTTGCAGCATAACATGGGTAGGCTATTCCTTTCGACATTTGATGGTTCCTCGAAGAGCTCAACAAAAGCGTGGGTGGAGAAGTTGGATATTTATTTCCAACTAAATCGGATGACTGAGACAGAGACAATCAAGGTTGCTACCATGTACTTGGAAGGGGAAGCCCATGACTGGTGGTTTCATGGGTTGACTACGCTGGGGCACGGTAGCGTGACAACGTATGATGAGTTCACCAGGAGGGTGTTGGAGTGGTTTGAGAGGAAGGATCCAGAGGAGTACTTTGGAGAGCTGACAAAGCTCAAGCTGACCGGGAACACAGAGGCCTATATCTCATAGTTCTTGAGGCTATTGGTGATGGTTCCAGACTTATTGGAATCTCAGAGGATTTACATGTTTGTAGAGAGCTTGGCAGAACCACTTCGTGGGTTAGTGAGATCAAGCAGATCCAATACCTTGCATGGTGCAGTAGGGAGAGTAAGTGATCTGTAGGATGCTCTACCCAGAGCTCGAGCACCCCAGCCAGCCAGACCGGTCTTCTAATAGAGGGGGGGAGATACAATAGCCCCACCACCGAGGGGTAACCTGGGCCGAGGGAAGTTGGATGATGAGACCAGGAGGGACCTTCGGAGGAAGAAACTATCTTTCACTTGCTAGGAGCCATGGGTACAAGGCCACAGGTGTGCAAGAGGGAAGGCGCACTACATAGAGGTCTTTTCAGACAGTGACAGGGATGCAGATGCATTTTTCGAGATGGGAGGTGAGGACAACGCAGCACCCAAGGGAGGAAGGACCTCCACCACCACCCCCACCGACAACAGGAGGGTTAGCATTTGCACCTTCTGGAGGGATCCTCGCATCACTGCGTGGGGTACCCAAGTACCTGACCTTGAGGATCTGGGGTATTGTACATGTACAACATGTTTCAGTGCTTGTGGAAAGTGGGGCAACACAACTTTATTGATGCACAAATTGTGCGTATAAGAGGCATCAATACAAAGGAGTTCGAGGTGTTCTCAGTGCTTGTGCCGGGAGACCGGACCATGCAGTGCACCACCTATGTTCCAACATTGATAGTGACCATGGGGAGCTACTCCGTGACTGAGCACTTCTTTGTGGTTGACATTCTGGACACCAACATAGTGTTGGGAGTCCAGTGGCTATACGTCCTTGGCAGGTTCACCATTGATTGGAAGAGACTGGAGATGGAGTTCCTTGACACAGATGGAAAATCAGTGATGCTGAGGGGCATGCACTCATATCCACTGCAAACAGTTTCTGCGCACAGGATGGTGGCTGACTTGAGGCATGGGGATATAGAGTGGGCTGTTGAGTTGAGAGTTTTAGAGGTTGGTGGAGCTGCAAAGACACCTCACCCGGATATTCAGGGCATTGTTGATAGATAATCCACATTTTTCAGGGTCATACCGCCAGGATAACCACCTGACCCGGGATTCAAGCACACCATCGAGTTAGAGCAGGGAATTCAGGCTGTGATTACTACCCCGGATAGGCACCCCAAGGCCTATAGGGATGAGATTGGGAGGGCCATACATGAGCTCCTAGAATTGTGGCATATACGGTCGAGTTCGAGCCCTTTTGCTTCATCAGTTGTATTGGTGAAGAAGAAGGACGGTACACTGAGCATGTGTATTGATTACAGAGCCTTGAACAAGAAGACAATGAAGAATGACTACCTTATTCTGCAGATCGATGAGTTGATGGACGAGTGGGGGGGGGGCAAGTTCTTCTCCAAGATAGATATGTTGTCGAGGTACCATCAGATACGGGTGAGGGACAAGGATGTCCCTAAGACCGCTTTTAGGTGCCACTATGGGCACTTAGAGTTTCTGGTGATGCCCTTTGGGCTAACCAATGCTCCCGCTACCTTCTAGTCATGTATGAACCACATGTTTAGTGGGTAGCTGAGGAAGTTCGTGCTGGTATTCTTCGATGGCATACTGATCTACAACCGAACTTGGGAGGAGCATTTACAACAAGTGGAGATAGTGCTTCATATATTGGAGGAGTAGCAGTTTTATGCGAAGTTGTCCAATTGCGAGTTTGGGTTGACAAAGATGCTCTACCTGAGGCACATTATAGGCACCGATGGAGTGAGGGTGCACGAGGAGAAGATTAGGGCCATCTGGGAATGGCCAGAGCCCAAAAATGTAACATAGTTAAGAGGGTTTGTGGGCATTTGCACCTACTACTGGAAGTTTGTGAAGGGGTTCTCAGAGTTGGCAGCGCCCCTCACAGATTTGACAAAAGGGGCCTTCACATGAACCTCCACAGCGCAGGAGGCATTTGATCACCTCAAACAGGTGATGAGTAGTTGTTCGGTCCATGCACTTCCAGATTTTACCAAGCCTTTCATTTTGGAGTGCGATGCATCCAGAGAATGAGTGGGGGCTGTACTGATGCAGGAGGGGCATCCCATAGTCTTTGAGAGATGGAAGTTCTTGCCTCACGTGAGGCTCTACCCCATATATGACAAAGAGATGCTAGCCATCATGTATGCGCTAGCCAAGTTCAGGCAATACTTGGTGGGGAACCGGTTTAGTGTTAGGATAAACCATAACAGCCTCCGGTTTTCTTGGAGTAGACAACTTTAGGAGAGGCAACAAAAGTGGGTCAGTAAAATCCAGGCTTACGACTTTGACATTGAGTATGTCAAAGGGAAGCATAACGTAGTGGCCGATGCTTTGTCGAGGAGGCCATCGTCCCTCTCACTAATGAGTATCGAGGCTGATTGGAAGGCCTAACTGTTAGTCGAATACTCGAAGGAGCGGTTTGCATGTGAGGTTTTAGATGAACAGGTGACAGATGACCGGTACCGGGTCATGGATGAGGTGATTTACTACTGGAACAGGATCTATTTGACAACCAACTCCCAGATGCGGGAGAAGATTTTGCATGCAACCCATGATTCTTGACTATCCGGGCACCAGGGGTTCACCAAGACTTACCAGGCCATTAGAGAGAGGTTCTCATGAAAGGGCCTCAAGGAGGATGTTTTGAGACATGTTCAGGGGTATGAGGTTTGCCAGAGAAACAAGGGGGAGTTGACGCATCCGACAGGTTTGTTGCAGCCGCTTCCCATCCCTGAAGGGAAGTGGGAGAGTATTTCGATGGACTTCATCACCGGGTTACCCATGGTGCAGAGAAAAGACTATATCTTCGTTGTGGTTGACAGATTGATGAAGTACACACATTTCTTCACCATCTCAGCCCGGTAGATGGCCTCACAGGTGGCCGAGTTGTTTTTCAGGGACATTTTTCGATTGCATGGTCTTCCCAAGACCATAGTCAGTGATTGGGACAATAGATTCATGGGGGGATTTTGGCAAGAGCTATTACATTTGGTGGGTAGAGAACTCACCCCGAGCACGAGTTACCACTCGCAGACAGATAGGCAGACTGAGATAGTCAACAAGTGGCTGGAGGGCTACTTGCGTAGTAACTATGTCACGGGGCAACAAAAGGCCTGGTTGTGCTGGCTGCACTTGGGGGAATACTACTACAACACCACATTCCACATGTCTTCCTTTTGTTCTTTGTATGGTTATAATGCGCTAACATTTGTTGATGTTATGTTTGGAGCTAGCAAGGCCCTTAGGGCCAAAGATTGGACCCAAGAGAGCCAAGACATTCTCAGGGCCCTCAAGGATAAATTGGTGACAACCCAGAATCAACAAAAGATGTATGTAGACAGGGGTCTTGTGGAGAGGTAGTTTGATGTGGGGGACTTGGTTTACCTTCGCCTTCAGCCTTACATACAATCTACGCTGAAGCAGAAGGGGCGTGAGAAGCTCAAACCCTGCTTCTATGGGTCGTACAAAGTCATTTGGAGAGTGAGGGAGGTAGCATATGAGTTGGAGCTACCGCGGGGAAGCCAGACCCATAACATTTTCCATGTGTCTTGCCTGAAGAAGGCTTTGGGACAACAAGTGACAACAACCATCTAGTTGCCTCCTACGGATGATGAGGGGCACTTGGTGTTCCAGCCAGAGGCCATCTTAGATACTAGGGAGAGGCACTTAAGGAGGCGGGTGGTGGAGGAGTACTTGATCCAGTGGAGGAACCTCCTAGATGAGGATGCCACTTGGGAAGGGGAGCAGATCCTCCAACACCCCTCACTTCAGTTGCTTGAGGGCAAGCAACTTCTAGGCTGGGAGGACTGTAATATTCCTAATTAGCAGTTTTGCTAATTAGAATATTAAATTTTGATAAATTTTGCTATTTCTAACGTTAGGCAGAAATAAGGTGGGTCGGGGACCCACAAATAATAATTGGGGAAAGCTATAACCTATTCCTATAGTTCTCAAGGAAAAATTGCGGCCTTAGTGGGATCCAAGTGGTCAACATCAAATTAGAGGCAACTTCCTAGGTTGTAGCGTGAGGAGGCTCGATGGAGGCAACACAGGGATTGGATCGATGAGAGGGTTGCGCAGTCCATGGTGGGCCCAAGGGGAACGTTGGGGCTCAATTGACAAAAGGAAGGGAAGGCAACTTCATTCCTCATTCATTCAACTTATCTTTTGATTGTCATTTTGACATAGCACGCTTGTGCTGGGTGCGAAGTCTACAGTGCTGTTTAACACGAGATTTTTAGGCGAAGATCTTAACCTCTACCTCGGGGGACTTTGAGTGCCTGCTCAAGGGAGGAGATTCACCATTTTGGAGGAGTATTTCACAAACATACTTGCAGGAAGAGAGTTACCACTCAGGGATTGCGCAAAGGACGCAATGACTACACAGTAGGGACACAGTCTAGTTCGAAGGGTGTTCCTGGAGGAGAGAAGGTGGAGAATTTGGAGCTGAGATTTGGGGGGGAGGCTAAGGGCATCCTAACAGGGTGATTGCTCAACATCTTAGGCAATCTTGCAGTGATTTATCCAGCAGAGGAGCTTCAGTTAGCTGCGTAATGGGTCAAGCCCAAGAGGGGCAAATTTCCAAAGTCAAGCATTCCACAATTTATTCACGGGTTTTTGTAGGTTTCTTGAGTGGAGTCGGGTGCCCAAATCTCGGAATTTTCTGATTACTTGAAGCAGTCCAATTAGCAGTCTAAAGTCAATCAGCAACAACATTTCAAGGCAGAGCAGCGCAACACCAGAGCTGCGCAGAGCCAGTTTCAGAGAGTCATTTCAGCTTTGGTTGAGATGTATTTCAGCCTGCCTTGATCAGGCCCAGGTGCACCCATTCCAACACCATTATTGTACTAAATTTCCAACATTAATAAAATGGCTCAGTTCATGTTTTTGTCTTCAGTTTTCATGTATTGAAGGCATGATTTTATTTGCTGTAGTTTTTAGTCTATTGCTGCTTTATATTTTTGTCATTTTCCCATTTGGAATATTACATTATGTGTGTATGAAGACCACAAAACAAGATGTAGGCACTCTGGCAAGGAAAAACCCCTATCTAGGGGAAAAACCAATCAAAATCTCTTCCTTCAATATTTTTCCTGAGATAATCCTAGACTCTTCACCCTACACACAAACTTCATCCAACGACCAAGTTAGTCCTACCTTCCAGCAACTTCGATCTAGACCTTCGACCTTGCAGCAACAAAACTTCGATCTATGTAGCAGCAAAACTTCGATCTTATGCAATAGCAGCACTTCGACCTATGTAGTAGCACTTCGACCCTCCTGCAACTTTGACCTCTTCTAACTTCGACTTTTTGCAACCGCAAAATTTCGACCTTGCAGCTCCATCAACTTCGATCCTGCAACTGCCCAACAATTTCGTAGAGAGAGAGGGATAAATTAGCCCAAGAACTTCGATCCTACACTTCTCCTTCCTGAACTTCGCACATTTTCCTGCACTGCTTCTTGTATATCGAACTTGTTGAGTTGGTGAGAAAGTACATTGAACTGCGTTTGTATATATAGGCTTCTTGTGGGTCGAATTGCTCCCTTGTAGGTTGAGTTCATTAGGAAAGGGTCGACTTGGTGTGGAGGTGACAAAATTCATTTTTGTCTCAAAAATAATTCTTTTTACATGATTCAAAAGCCCAAGAAGGGTCTCATAAAATGTAAAATGACTCTAATGACTCGATATAAATCCTAGGAGTCCACAATGGGGAATTTGACTAATAAAAGTGTAGGAATTTACAGGGTAAGTTCCGTAGATCAAGAACCAAAGGTCACCGCTCACAACCAGATCACAAATCAGTACACCAGTATAATCACGTGGTTAAAACCCTCAAAAGAGGGAAACAATCCATGGCCTGAGCCAACGCGGCCACTTCAGGCAATTTATTAATATAAAAATAAAAGTTACATATGTTTCTCTCATAAACGGTTACCAAACAAATGACCCTCCATGCTCTTTAAATAGAGATCATGGACCAATCGAGTGTTAAGCCACGGATCAAGTGTCGTTAATACCGAGGTGAGAGATAACCGTTGGATCACTACAAATCGTGACTGTCGGATTATAAGTTACAAATGTACATGGTAAAGAAACATACTTTACCGAACTCTACATTAGACTAAGTTATTCTTAACTATTTCCTATGTGTCAGAATATCCTAACATCCCCCCTTAAGAACAACTTGGGATAGGATTGAAGGATTTACAAAGGTGACACAAAAGGAGCCTATTTCCTATGTGTCGAAATATCCTAACATCCCCCCTTAAGAACAAATTGGGATAGAATTGAAGGATTTACAAAAGTGACACAATAGGAGAAGGAAGGAGGCATTAGAGCCTATCCCCCTTTAATGTCAACTTTCCTGAACTCCAAGCATGGATCGAAGTTTGGTAAACTTTGCTTCTATGAGAGCCTTTGTAAAGATATCAGCTACTTGATCATTGGTTGGACAGTACTGCACTTCAAAAACACGATCATGAATGAGCTTTCTGATGAAGTGTATGTGGAGTTCAATGTGTTTCATATGCTGATGCTGAACTGGATCTTTATATAGCTGAATGGCACTCTGATTATCACACCAAAGTGTAGTTGGATGCTACTGATGAAGACCAAATTCAGACAAGATCTGACGAAGCCACATGGCTTCCTTGCTAGCTTCAACTGCACCACGATACTCTGCTTCTGTTGAAGAAAGAGAGATGGCACTTTGTTTCTTACAAGACCAAGTAATAGGTCCTGAACCAAGAGTGAACACATATCCTGCAGTAGACTTTCGATCATCAGGGTCACCAGCGCAATCAGAATCAGTGAAACCAATCAACAATGGAGATGCTCCTGCACTGTAATGAATGCCGAACTAAACTGTACCTCGAATATATCAAAGTATTCTTTTAGCTGCTTTCCAGTGACTTTCGTGAGGTTGGTGCATAAACCGAGCGACAAGACCAACGGCAAAGGAAAGGTCAGGACGGGTATGGGTTAGATACAGAAGTTTACCAACAAGTTGACGATATAAGGTAGCATCAACTTCAGGGGTAGTATAAGTGACTGAAAGCTTGACTCCAGACTGAAAGGGAGAAGGGGTTGGCTTACAGTCTTCCATGTGAAAGTGGTGTAGAAGATCACAGGCATACTTGGATTGAGAGAGGGTAATGCCTTCCTTGGATTGCAAGACTTGAAGACCAAGGAAATAATGCAAGTGTCCTAAGCTTGTCATTTCAAACTTCTTTTTGAGGCTAGACTTCACATGGTTTATATGGTTTGGATCACTACTAGTAAGGATAAGATCATCAACATAAAGAACAGGGATGGTGAAGGATTTACCCACTTTCTTGGTGTAGACAGTGTTGTCAGAATGACACCTAGAAAAGCCATTATCTAATAGAAATCTATCCACTTTGGCATGCCAAGCTCGAGGAGCTTGTTTGAGACCATAGAGAGACTTCTTAAGGCGACAAACATGGCTAGAGTTGTTTTGGATAAAGCTAGGGGGTTGTTCCATGTAGATTTCTTCATGTAAATCTCCATGTAAGAAGGCAGATTTAACATCCATCTGATGGACTTCCCATTTAAAGGAGGCAGCAAGGGAAAGAACAAGGTGGATAGAATTTATTTATGGAAACAGGGGAGAAGGTTTCAGTATAGTCAACACCTTCAATTTGTGAAAATCCTTTAGCAACAAGACGAGATTTATGTCTATCCACTTTTCCATCTGGTCCAAACTTGGTTTTGTAAACCCATCTGCATCTGACAAGATCCCAAGTATTGTTTGCCAATAAGGAACGATACTCTTCATTCATAGCTTCATCCCAATTTGGATGACTGGAGGCTTCTTCAGAGGTTTTTGGATCAAGTTTTTCTGGAACTTGAGCCAATAAGGAAGAGGCTTTTTCAAACTGAGAACGTGTACGTCGTCGATTGGCAGGGTCACTTGCAAGGGAACTTGCTGCATCCCGAGTAGAGCGAACCCATCTTGGAAGCAGTGGCGTATAAGGAACAATTTCAAGAGGTGGAGGAGGATTGTCATCCTCACTGTCATCATCTGAACTAGAAGGAATGCTATTAAAAATAGAAGAGAGAGAGAGAGGTGGCACATATGCCGAATCAGACTTGCAGGCCAAAGGTGGCACACCCGCCGAACTAGGCTCGCAGGCCGATATATTTTCATCAAATTTTACATCTCTTCTAATGATTATATTTTTGGATTTTGGCAAGAAGTCTATATCCTTTGACATCTTCGTGAATATTAAACAAAATGCATTTTTCCTCTTAGGTTCTAAGGCTTTCTATTTCGTATCCGGAATATGGGCCCAGTATCACTTCCAAAAGCACGAAAGTGACTTACATCTGGTTTGATTGAGCTCCAAGCTTCTTCTGGAGTTATATTCTTTAAAACCTTAGTAGGAGTGCGATTTACTATGTAATTTGCATAGTTAATGGATTCTTCCCAAAAATTGAGACCAAGTCCTTTAGATTGACGAATACAATTAGCCATTTATTTTAAGGTGCAATTCTTCCTCTCAGCTACACCATTTTTTTGTGGAGTATATGAAACAATATGTTGCAATTGAATGCCATGCTTAGTGCAGAAGTTGATAAATTTGTTGTCAACATATTCTCCTCCATTGTTTGATCTTAACTTAAGAATTTGATGTCCAGATTGTTTCTTAATAAAGGCCTTAAAGGCCAATAACATGTTAAAAAATTCACTCATGAGTTTTAAGAAGTATACCCAAGTGCGTCTAGAAAAATCATCAATGAAAGTTAAGAAGTACTTGTAAACAGAGAAAGAAACAACAGGAAGTGGACCACATAAATCACTGTGCACAAGCTGCAAAGGGGCTGAAGCCTGCCAAGACACATGTTTTTCAAAACTATCCCGGTGATGTTTTCCGAGTACACATATGGAGCAACAACCATATTGAAAAGATACCATAGGAAGACCCGTCACAATATTTTCCTTACATAGAGTTTGAAGAGAGCGATAGTTTGACCAAATCGCTCATGCCAAATTTTGCTCACTTCATCATTATGAGCAACAAAAACAGTGGGAAGACATGATGATCCAAAGTTGTCAAACTTATACAACCTTGTGGAATCATTAGCAATTCTAGTAGCTAAAATATGTTTAGGAACTTTGAGGTTCTTGATTACAACATCATGAGGTGAGAATTCTACTATTTTCCCTTCACTTGAATGAGTTATCTGATAGATAGAGAGAAGGTTGCATGACAAGGTAGGAACACATAATACATCATTAAACTAACCATTATTGACTCGATGAATGGTTCCATATCCTACAACACTAAGAGATCTATCATCACCAACATAAATATGTTTGGTGTTACAATCATTTAAAGAAGAAAACATGGCTTTATTTTTGGCCATGTGATAAGAAACTCTGCAATCAATGAGCCACTCATGAGAAGGGGAAGAAGAAGATACATTTAATGCATAACCAGATCTTGATGCTTAACAACCACAATCAGAAAGTGCCATGCTTGAAGATGAAGGTGAAGAGTGCTCCAAATTGATGTTGTGCTTCTTCATTGTGGCTTCTAAGGCTTCCATCTTCTTAAAACATTTGGACTCCAAATGGCCATCACGATTGCAAAAGTTGCAATGTCTATCTGTCTTCTTTCCTTTGTTTTTATATGTCATTTTGGTGAGTTGCTTTTTCAGTTTGTGGCTGAAATTGCTTAGGACCCTTGTTTGGTTTCGGACCATACTTTTTAGGATACTACTTCTTGGGATTCTTTTGATATGATTGATGTTGGGTTGCTAAGGCTTTCTTAGAAGCATTTCCAGCAGTGATAAGACCAAGGTGTAAAATTTTTTCTTGTTCTCTTATCAAAGAATCACAAAAAGCATCAAAAGAGGGATTCTTATAGGTGGTTCCTGAAGAAATGATTACTTCTCTAGTGGAATGGAAGGCGGAAACAAACGTTATATGGTAAATGCTTTATGTAAAGAATTCAAGCTGATGAGGTTGTCCTTTATCTACAATCTTCACCCAGCAGTCATGTTTTAATGACAAAAGTTCAATAGAGAACAACAGTTCCAGCATAAATTGTCTGTTTTAGTTCCCATTGATTTTAATTTTTCAAACAGTATTTAGCTTATCTAGGGCTTCATGAGGGGTGTCAATGTCAAGGATATGAAATCAAAGATCTTGAGCAATGGACATTCCTATCAACCCTCGTGCTTGATCTTGTTTATTTTCCCATTTAGCAACTTTATCATCATCAGAAGGTTTGGTTTCTACCCCTTTGGCTATTCTGTAAAGCCCTTTACTTCTAAGTATATCTACCATGTGAGGTAGCCATTGGAAATAATTGGTGCTGTTAAGAATAATCAGGCATGCTCTTTCCATTTAAAAAAAAAATACTGAAGCTGAGAAAAGCTGAAACTAACTACTTCAATGGAAAGATCTCAAAAAATTAGGCCGTTTAAAAAGAAACCGGCTCGAAAAACGGCTTCCAAATGAAGAAGTTATGCCTTTTGAAAAATTGAGTTGTAGATGCCAAATAGTTACGAGAACAGGATGAAGTGCGGCTTTTAAAAGAAAAATTCCACCCCTTTGAACAAAAACGTTTTACAAAAGAAGTTTGAGAAGGAGGCTTGAACCCAAGACCTCTATTCTCATAAACTAACCCCTCACCAAGTGAGATAGTAAAAGGATCACGTTATTGTTTGAAAGGAGGAAGGGGTTTTTTTTTTTTACTCTTCAGTGTGCGTGCCTTTTCCTACACAAAAAAACACAAAACCGAGCAAAAAAAAAAAAAAAAAAAACGAAATGCAAAGCCTTACTGCAGAATGTTAGATTTTCGATTAGCCTTACCGACAACTATCCTTTTTTTCACAATTTCTGATTTCCCGAGATCACACAAAGATGCGGCGAAAGAGCATACGCAGCAAAAAAAACCTTTTCCTATTTCTGATTTTCCAAGATCGCACGTAGCGCACAACAAAGAGCATACACAAAGAAGAGGGTATAGATCTGGGAAATAAATAAAACTTATAAACCGAAAATAAAAAAAGGGAACCGAAATAAGCAGAACTATTAACAAATATAACTGCAAAACAGATGCTTTATACCTCCAGATCTAAACTGTCATAATTTGGGCAGCTAGAAACCTTTTCGCATGAAATGAAAGGCGTTCCTCACTGTAACAGACGCTCCAGACACAACCATGCAGTTCTCCAAACCCAAAAATGTTCAGAAATAGTAGATCTACAAAACGACATTCGCATGCAGTCAAACCGACTTCAGATTTTGATCAACATAGGACACGGCCCTCAAAATAGCTTTGATACCATGTCGGAATTTACAGGGTAACTTCCGTAGATCAAGAACCAAAGGTCACCGCTCACAACCAGATCACAAATCAGTACACCAGTATAATCACGTGGTTAAAACCCTCAAAGAGGGAAATAGTGCACGGCCTGAGCCAACGTGGCCACTTCAGGCAATTTATTAATATAAAAAGAAAAGTTACATATGTTTCTCTCATAAACGGTTACCGGACAAATGACCCTCCATGCTCTTTAAATAGAGACCATGGACCAATCGGGTGTTAAGCCATGGATCAAGTGTCGTTAATACCGAGGTGAGAGATAACCATTGGATCACTACAAATCGTGACCATCGGATTATAAGTTACAAATGTGCATGGTAAAGAAACATACTTTACCTAACTCTACACTAGACTAAGTTATTCTTAACTATTTTCTATGTGTCGGAATATCCTAACAAAAAGATGATCCAAGCATGAAACACATGCTTTAATAAGTCATTGTAATAATAATAAAATTTTTATTTTTCATTTTTTTGGTTGATATATCCTCCTAGATTGAGAGGGAGAGATAGGCACATCATTCTTGTCTCCACTTGGGAAGAAAGAATGGAGGTTTGGGTAAGCATCTGGCATCCGATATTCTTTGAAGATGTGGTAGGGCATCCAAGATAAGAGTAGTTGTAGAGGACCGATATTCTTTGAGGACTAGCTATCCAAGATAAGAATAGTCCTAGAGGAACATACTCTGAGAGAACCTGGGTGGGATATGTTTTGAGAGAGACAATGATGATGGTGTCTATCAAACATTGGTCTTGCCAACATTATGCTATGATCTTGTGGAGAGATAGAGCTATTATTCAAAGGCTTGCGATATGACAATGCTCGTTGGTATGATCCTAAACAGATGGGTTACCAATCCGACTCTTCTTATGAGATCTCTTCAGATTGAGAATGTCCATGTACCATTTATGAATACCTTAGTAATTAAGAGGGAGTGTTGAAAAATGTGTAACTAGGTTCTGTCTTCAAAAATATGAAATGTACATTTGATTCTTTTATATTGTAAAATGAAAGAAAATTATTATTATTATTTTTGGAGCATGGGTTTCATGCTCAAGGTCTTTTATTTTAGAGGTCAAGCACCCTTTGAGTGCTTTTAGGGTTTTTCCTAAGTCAAGAAGTCCAAAGAGTCATTATCATAAGTTGAAGACCCCATCGGGCACATTGTAACTTGTAAAGAAAATTAATTTTGTCATTAAAAGTGTCAAAATACCCTTCAAGACCAAGTCGGCCTGGCAGTTGGAAAGTCGGCCTAATTTGAGGAGCCACGTCCACCTTAAGAATCCTATATAAAGGAGGGAACTCGACCTCCTTGGAAGACATTCATCACTCATTGAAGCAAAGGAGGAAGAGGAAGAGGACAACGAAGAAGGCTTGTTTCTGGGCTATTTCTCTCTCACACGTATGAAGGAAGGCTAGGTTTTCTGCTGCTGGTCTAGGGTTTTCCTTTTGTAGGTTCGATCTTGAAGAAAGAAGAGAAAGAAGGTCAGCGAAGGTCACATTAGTCATCCTCAAGCACCAGAAGAAGGAGAAATCCAAGCGAGGGTCTGGAGAAGCCTTGGGAGGCTAGAATAATCTCACATGTGTGGCAACAATTGCTGCTGGGAGGGCTGAAAATTTCAGACCTGCAGTAGAGGCCAGAATTTTGAAGCTGGGGGTTGAAATTGTGTTGCTGGAAGAGATTTGACTGGGTTTGACTTGAACAAAGGAAGCACATCATCCGAAACGGTTGGACTTGGTCTTAGAGGGTATTGGTCTTGGTCTAGAGGTCTTGGAATTCGTCAATTGAAGAATCTATAAGAAGAGAAGAGATTTATGGGTTTTCCTCTTAAGTGGAGAGGTTTTGGCGCTAGATTGTAGCCTACATTCTATGTTCTTATGTACTATTGTTCTTCTTTGTAATATTTCCAATTAGCAACAGCTAATTGGAAATATTAATTTTGATCAATTTTGCCTTATATAATTAAATTATAAATAAAAAGTGAGTAAGGGAGGACATAACTCACTTTAGGAATAAAGGTCACTCCCTAGTAGCACAACGTTGTAACTTAAAGGGAGCCAAGGGGGGCCAAGGACTACGTAGAGAAGAGGGGCCACGCATACACTTGGAGGGACTGCGCAGATGGAGAGGAGCACGTGGCAAGAGGGAGGCTACGTTGAGGAGATGGGCCTTAGGGTTTTGGGAGAGGCCAACGTTATAAAAGGAGGAGGAGCCTCCTCATTTGATCATTCGATTATTATGCATTTGAGCTAGTCACTTCGACTTGTTGAGCACGCTGGCTGTTTAGCCTGTCTGCAACACTGTTTAGTGCGACGAGTGTCTCCGTTCGGACATCTCACCTTTAGCCCTGGGGGACTTCGAGTGCCTGCTCAGGCAAGGTAGTTTCATTAGTCTTTGCAGGAGGATCGATTTGTGGGAGTTGCGGAGGAGCAGTACCTTTGGTGACTGCGCAGTCTTAAGAGGGAGGATGCAGTTTCTTTTGGTGGGAGTTCCGGATTGGGATTGCTTGGAGGATTTGAGCCGGGAGATTGAGCAAGGGGCTAGCCCTTGCATATCTGAGGATTTTGGCAGAGTTTGGGGTGGAGTTTTGGAGTATTCTCTTCAGTGGCAGCGTAGAGCCTTGAGAGAGAGTGTATTTCCCCAAGGGGGTGATTTTCAGGGTTCGGCCATTTTCGATATGATTTCTGGGTTTTGCTGGGATCGGTGAGTAGTGTTGGATTCCAGATTTTCAGCTCATTCCGAGGAGGGGAACAACCCCAAATCATCATTTCATTCCAGCAGTAGCAGCTACACGACAGCTTTTTGACAGTTTGGACGCAGATCAGTTTGCAGCCATTTCTCTGTCATTCTGAGAGCTTTTCTTCACTTGCCTTGAGCAAGTTTAGGTGCCATCACTCTGATCACCTATTGTACTCATCTCGATTCTCAGTATAATAAAATGGCTTGGCATTCGGTCTATATTTCTTGAGTATCTATTGTTGTCTACATTGCTATTATATGCTTTGCTACTGTTATTTATTTACCTGAGCATTACTGTAGTATACCACTTGGTGTGTTCATACTCTTAGACAGAGTCTGGAAAGGGCCAGGTAGCCTCCAGATCTCACCCTCTTTCAGAGGTGACATATCTGGTAAATGCCCTCCCAGTCCATCTCTGGTTAGAGTTTGCGTGTGTTTTGGAGATATCCCTGAAACGGGATATTACATTCTTGTTTTGGTAGCTGTTTGATGATATACAAACACAAGAAAACTATTATTAGCAAACAGAAGCTAATAATTAAGAAAAAGTAAAAAGAGATCACAAGCAATTATCAAGTAAAGAGAAATCATTTTAACTATTTCCCTTTAGATTTCTCAACCCATATATCAAGTCATCTTCCGGGATCTCTTCTAGCTTAATAGTGAACCTATTGTTAACTGAAGTACAGTGGGAGTCTAAGTCCTTACTGACACTTTCAAACTAGTGTGTAACAACAACCCCACTACATTGACTGGTTGGCTAAAGCCCTTCCGTGGAACACCAGAAGGGGTTAGACTTATTAAAGGGGATATTTATTATGGAAGAGGATGTTAGCGATAAGGATAGGTTCGGGACTTATCGCACAATGCTCTACTATCCTCATAAATCACCGATATATTTTACCATGCTATAGGAGATAGATATAGATTGCTAGCTATAAGATCACTGTCTTGATCCTAGCTATTTCATCTTACGTAGCTATTCTACTTCCTTCCTTTTGTTGGTACTCCCGAGGGCATGGTGGCTTATTAAAAAAAAGATGATGCATGTGCTTCCTTCAAGGTATATTTGTAAGCTTACACTTTATTAAAAAATTGTGCACATTCTTTAAAATTATTTGGTGCTTGAAATCATATTTTATTACCATTCCACAAAAGTGACAAGGTATTTTGTACTAGTGAGTGTAAAAGGGTGTTTGGAAATTCTAATCGCTTTATGAGAGAACAAAAAAGGAGATAGTTTGAATATAACAAAAAGCAAGAGATAGACGGGTGAATTTGTAAATTCGTTGGTTTAATATGGTCATTAGGGTGACTTTCCAATGGAATTTGAAAATAAATCATGAAAATATGTCTTGAGGGTTAAAAATGAAGGTATGTCAACTAGTTCATTCACCACTAGCACCGACAACGGAAAAGTCAAAAAGGTAAATTAACTAATTAATGGGAACACATAGTGCGAGGCACTAGAGATGTCCAAAGGCATTAAATGTGGAATTGTTTAATTGTTCCATTTTAAAAAAAATTCTATCTTGTGCATATATTTATTGATTTTGGTGGTATATGGGTTTAAAATATAAAATAGTGAAGTCACAAATGTACTAAATTTGTAGTTGCTTGAAGGATTGAGATTGGTTCCAAAGCTTGAGGATCATTTTTTTGCTATAGTGGTCTAACTTAACAGTTGGTGGCTTGGGCTTAAGATCAATGATTGCCATCTATTTAAAAAAAAACAAATAGACATCTTGAATGCCGCCATGAGATGCTAGAGTTGATCTATGCATGTCAACCCCAGTGAAGAACATCACATTGAAGGTGATGATGGTTCTTGTGGTAAAATTTTAATGCTAGTAGAAGGCAAGAAGGCTAGAGCTAAATGACTTGTATAATTTTATAACTTAGTTCTACCCTTGGGAAATGAAAAAGCTAATAGACTATGTAATAAATAATTGTTATGAATTTATTTTTCTAAAGTCACTATGTCATTAAGAATGGTTATGATTTGTTTATGTATGTACAACAATTAGTTCATATATTTCTTATTCATACATGAGTGTACTTATATCTGTATGTATGCAATATATATGAAGCCATTATTTATTTTGGTGTCTTTGTTGAATGATTATTTTTAAAGAGGTGCCATTGATCATTATATTATTAATTATTCACAATTGGATAATTATAATGTACTTAAATCAGTGATAAAGAAGAGTATCAATACCGAATAGACATTTATATATATGTATATAGTTATTTATTTAGTTGTTTATGCATTAGTATTTGTTTATATGTTTTTTTTATATGGATGCGTGCTGACTTGTAACAGGTGACTCTTAAATGGGTGACTTATTATATATATATATATATATATATATATATATATATATATATATGGATGCGTGTTGGCATATAATAGGTGACTCGTAAGTGGGTGACTTATAATAATAATAATAAGTCACCCACTCAAGTGTCACCTGTTATACCAATGTGAGTGAGAATAGGTTTAATGATGTCATTTCTCCTTTGAAACAGTACCTCAAAATTCACTTGAAGAAATTGCATGTGTTAATGTTCCATAATGGTATGATGGTTTAGATAAGTGGTACATTCGATACAAAACCTTGTATCTAACATAAGGATAATGTGGTAATTAAGTTTATTGGAAATATGAATAGCTTGTTCGTTGATGTTGTTCTAAGGATATTGTCTTTCAAAAAGGGAAAGAACAACTGTTTTCTTTTATGTTCTCTAGGACTCACAAAATGCACAAGTGATTCTTGAAACATCTGAATCATGTCTAATTGCTTAAATTTTATCGATACTCTATGGTATTATGTATGAGGTTATGGTTTCAGTTATGTTATGTCAACATGGAAATGTTTAATAAGTATAATGTTGGGATGATGTTTATATATGGTAATTGGACATAGTTCTGATGAGAGAATAATGATGTCATGCACATGTGGGTTTATTTTACTGAGATGGCCTAGATCCTAGATGGATGTTGAATTTCTTCTTTCATTGTTGGTATATATATATATATATATTTGTTCTGATGAATCATGATAAGAATGGTTATGATTTTGTTTCTCTCCATGTGATATGTAGTGAGATGATTCTCAAATTTATGATGATATGGTATGAGGTTATATTGGCATGTGAATCCATTTATTATATGACTTGATGATATATCTTTGATATAGATATGTTAATGTTATAACTTATGATGGTATTTCATGATGTAAAGCATGTGGTAATTGCATGCAAATTTCATGACATGCATGAGCATACAATTATTGCTATTCAAAATGTTGTGATAATCATGATATTATGTTCCCATGATGGCATGTAAGAGTTGGCATGCGAATTATTATTATATTATGATGTTATGACTAATGCATTGGTTGCATATTGAGATGTGCTGATTGACAAGAAATCCACAAATAGGTTGAGAAGGCTGATTTATTTGATGATTTTGTGGGAGCCCATACCTACGAGGGAGAATGTGTAATATCATATGGGCTGGGAACAGAGTCAACCAACACTGCATATGCCATTGTATCTATTTCCTTGTATAGCTCTTGATGGATGGCTCTTGAAGAGCTATAGGACCATCTTGAGGAGGTCGAGTGCCTAATATTGGATTGGGATGTTGAAGTCCAGAGGAGTCATAAGGATTTTGATGTCGAAGTCCAGAGGGGGCGTAAGGACTTTGATGCCTGGGGATGTGCACCTTAGTGAGTTGTGGAGGGAGTTGTGCCAGCGTTATGAGATGCCTGGAGTCATTGAGTACTAGGACCGAATCTTTGCCTTTAGGCATGTTGCACACTTTTTGTCAAAGTTCCAAGGAAGCAGGTATGCCAAATATTTTTCAAATGATCAGATCATCTTTCAGTAGTTTATTGAGTCATTGTAAACCCATTCTGCATTTTTGTAATGTACATGATGCTAGTAAGACTATGTGTGTATGTAACAACCTAGGTATGACTATTATTTTGGTGAGAGTTTCATCCTAGGAGGTTTTTCATCACACTGATTCATTTGTGTTTCTTAGCACAAATGGTCGACAAAGTTTTTCCTTCCAACCTCACCTCAAAGCTAGGGTGGAATTTTTCGTTAAAGTCTTAGGTGAGTCCTAGTGTTTTAGTTGAGTTTTATGTAAAAGTTGTTTGAGAATAATTTAAGCTAGTTGGATGAATTATTTTATTACAAATCACTTTGTCTACGAGATCATATTGTGTCGCAGAATTGGGTATGTATTTTGAGTGTTTAAGCCGAACGAGTATTCCCCCTTTGAGGGTTGTGTTACCCACGACTTCGTGGGTGATATCCCTAGGAGAAATTTTTCCTCCATGATGGACCTTAGCTGTCGCCAAGAGCCCCTTGTAGCCTGCTACTAGCTCATTGTGGCATTTCTTCGCCACTTGAGCCAACCATGTGGTCCCTCACCCATCTATATTGATCGTATGTTTGAAGGTGGGCCTCCCGAATCTAAATGTATGTCTTGTCATTTGGTAATTGAGTATTGGGCTTACTTATCATGGATGCTTCTGGGCATGGATTGATGGGGGAATTTGGCGGAAAGAGTGCGCTTAGCCTGTGCTCCTATCCCCTTGATCTCTTTTGGGTGTTACTGTTGCATCTTAGTCCTGTGGGATCTCCTTTATTGGCCATTTGGTTCTAGGGTGGTACTACTTGGGAAACCTCGACTTTGGGTGTGTGGTCCCACTCCTTCATCTGCATACATTACTCCCCTTCCGCTCATTATGCTCCCATTCATCACTTCTCCCACCTGGGTCCACATAACCCCCATGGGTCCACACAGGGTCAACCTCCCTATCTCCTTTGCCCCCACCTTGGGTCAGGCCTGGAATGATGCCCCAAAGGTTGAAGCATCTAAAAGAAAAAGAAAAAAACATAATTGGCCATACTTAATAGGAAATTGTACCACAAAATGCAAAAGATGGCTGGGACAAAAATAATTAGCACGTGGGAAAAAGCCAATGCATGAGATTTGCCCCTTACCCATGGCCATCACCCCGGTTCCGTAGGGCCCTAAATGAGCCTCCTTTATCATAGAGGAACCCATGATTGTCCCAACCCCCAAGAGGGCAATGAACCACCCTACCGTAAAAGGGGTATTCATTGCTATATCTGACATATCATGCTCTTATCCTTGAGCCCTGAGGAGTTAATCAAATAAAATTCATAAAAGGCAAAAGGCATATAAAGAAGGGTGGAAAAATCAAGGTTGAGACACCTCATGTACCACAACTGCTCCCTCCTACACATTATATACCTTGGTGTGGGCTCCCCCTTGTCTGGCTGCCCCTACGCCTTGATATGTGGCCCAGGATTGCTCCTTTTATTCCCTACTCCATTTCACTTATTTATCACTTGCCACCCCCGTTCAAAGGATGTACCTTGGACCTACTATCCCCTTTAAGGGTTGAAAACACTTAATAAGGTACATGGCTAACCCCCTTTGGAGTATGGAGACACTAGCACACGCCAAAGGTTGTTGAGTTTTCTTGAGTGATGGGGTAGCATCGGATGCGCTCTAGCTCCCAAAATTTGTGGAGGGACTAGAGTACATGAGATCTCCAATATCTAGAAAGGGATTTGGGAAATTTCATCCGGTTTGGGAGATAATTAATTAATTAATAATTTTAATTAAGGACCCTAAGTCTAACTTAGGAAAATTAAATTATTAAAGGTAATTAATTAAAACATGTGATGAAATTGTCTAAAGTCACACAGTTCAAGCTTTGTTTTAATCTTAGCCATTGATTCAAGATTTGATCATGGCCGTTGGTTTCCCAACGAGAAAAGTATAAAGGAAAGGCTTGGAGTCATTTGGAGAAGACACACAGAGGTAGAGCACTGAAGCTAAGCTGGAATTCTAGGGCATGGTTTGCTAAGAATTTCCAGAAGTGTTTCAGCTGCAGAGAGGGGAGTTTAGGCAAAGGGGATGGTCTGATCCCAGTGCCTAGAATCAACAAGAGGCAAAGAGCAGCTTCCAGAGGCACCAGAGATTAGCAGAGGCAAGAGCAGCAACGAGGGCAGTAGCTGCACAACGCAGGGGCAGCTTCAGCTACGTAGTCCCGTTTGGGCTAGCACTGGGCAGTCGGGGACCCAGCTGGGTTACGCAGAGACCCTCAGGTGTAGCGTAGGGTCAGCGTCACCCATTCTGGGGTTACGCAACCCTCTCTAGGGTAACGTAGAGGCACGTAGAGGCTGGCATAGGGTCTCCAGGGGCAATGCTGGGGTTTCTAGGGCCATGATCTGAGTGAATCTTGTAAATCCCATTTGAGGGTGTGGATCAGTCAATGTTTTGGCTTCAGAACAACAGGGTAGCTGCAGATCTATATTTTTATTTGTTAGGTTTACCAGTGTGGTACCCAGATTTGCTGTATTCACAAAACTTTAATAATACAGACCCTCCAGTAGCCAGAAGATCGGTTTTCCCACATTGGGTTTTTTCGGGGACTATTGTCCAGAAAATCTTGTCACTTTGTCTATGTGTGCATGTACTTTTTCTGATTTAGATCTGAATCGGTGAAAGTCTATGATGTATTTACTTCGATGTTAATCTGAAGATTTCAGCATTAATAACTTGATAAGTAGGAGAAGTATAACCAGATCTAACAGTAGATTTTTGCATTAGTAACATTCAGAAATTTTCACAAAGGCCACTACGGAAGGGCATGCCATTGTGAAGTGCCCACTTTGTTATCCATGATTTGTGAGCTCTTTTACATGATTATTTTGATGACTGGTTGTACTGGAAGCCTAGGGGACACATTGGATTTTATACATGATTGCAGGTGATTTCCATTTGGGTTTGGTCTCCCTATACAAGATCCTAACCCCTAGAGGGCTACATTAGCACATATAAGGTCTGCATAGAGAGCCATGGGCCTCCACAGCAGTAGACAGCACTCCACAGATCCTCATCGACCTTCACAGACTACTAGCGATCTACTTTTGGGATGATGGTGATGTGCTTGGTACATTATGCCCAGGAGGCTCCACAGGAGCCCCACACTCTTGGCACGTGTCCTAGGACTTGTGTGATGTCATGGCAGCATTCATTCCATCACTCGAGCCCTTGCAGAGGATCTACAAGCATCTCTAATTCATATGGAGACCCATGGGATCATTTGTGTGCCCCCACACCCATTGGGAGCACCACAAGTCTACTACTTGGAGAACAAGGGGCCACCCTCTTGTCCATCATATTCCGAGGAATTTATTCCTCATTATGGCACTTCAAGACATTATTAGGCCTTTGGAGGGCCCCATGATATGCACATATTATTATTGGGCCCTTGCGAGGCTTATTTTTTCCATTTGTGAGCTATTTTGGTGGGCTTGTCACCAATAGGGGTTTTATTTGCACATTATTTTATCACTAGGGGCTAAAGTAGGCACATAGGCTAATTCGAACTCCTTAAGAGGGTATATATTAATGTTAGATACATTCATTTGTATCATCACTTGATTTGGGATCTCTCTAACCATAGAGAACTTCACATTTTTTCCCTTGGTGGACATTTTTGGAGATAGATGAATTTTGATGTACGGATTTGTGTTATTTTTCTTCTCTTGGAGCTTTGTCTTGCAAACGAAATGTTGGTTGGATATACTCTATAACATTGTAAGTAAATTTTATCGTTGTTATTCTTGTTGTTGCATACTGCTAAAATTAGGACTAGTTGTTGCATGATTGAAATGTGGAATTAAGCATGTTTTAGCTAATTTAATGTATGGGCCAATGTTATATGAATGAAATGTCCTATAGATTATTTATCTCGATAAACTTGCATCATTTGCTTTGAAGTATAAATGCTTGAAGGTCACTTTTCTTTTCTTTCCCTCAACATTAGATGAAGCTGACTTTCCAAGCCACCTTAATCAAGAAACCAAGTTCTTACTCATCATCATCCTTGACTCCATATCCCCAAGTGCATTAGGCACTGATACCTAAAAAGGGTGGTCATCCTTTTCACCTTTTTCACCTTTTTTCATTTTTTTTCTAGCTCTAGCCCTCAAAGGTCACCTAGGGCATCAATTTCTTGGGAATTGACCCAAGGAAAATTTTCAATCTCCTACAAGTTACTGCCTTGGTGGGTCCCCTCCCTCTCCTCCAAATTTGAGGCAATTCTAACAATGGAATCTCCGAGAATCCTTAGCCCTAGCTCTAGGATCGAATTTTTCCCAGGCATCCCTAAGGCTAGACCTCAACAGGATCAATTCAACCTTTTGAAGTAAATGTTCTTGTTTGGTCCTCTCCCTTCACCTTGTCCAGGATAGCAACATCATTAGTTGCTGGATTCCATACCCGAAGATGGGATGGGTCCACTTGACCCCGTGTGTTCCCACTTCTCAATAAAGATTATTTGTCAAGGACAATTTGGGAATCCAATTTTCCTAAGGATTATAGGGATTAAGAACCTCGTTTATAAGGACATTCCTTCTCCCTCAAACCCTCCAATCCTCATCCCTTACCCCTAGAGGACCAAGTCCTCGTTTAAAAGCAAGCAAGTCACAGGAAACCAACTCCAAAAATAGAAGAAGAGAGATATCAACACCTCAGAAATAAGCCACTTCGAGGGGGCAACCTCCAATACATTACATGAATGAAAAATTCTTGGATGATACAAATTACAAAACCTCCTTTCTATATATAGGAGTCCATGGGGCCACAAAGTAATCCTAGTGGGGCCACAATGTAATCCTAGTCAACCTAACAATAATAATTTAAGGGAACAATAATAACAATATGGGGGTTACAGGGGTACAATAATAACAATAAGGGGGTTACACTAACAACAATAAGTGACTATACTAGTAATATAGGGACCTAACATGCCCCTCTCCTTCAAAAAAGTGTTGTCCTCAACACTTGAGTAGCTCTGGGTGCTTCTGTATAAAATTCTCATCCTCCCATGTAGAATCTTCAGTGGGTAAGTTCTTCCACTTGATGAGATACTTTGAAATTGATCGATTCCATAACTGTCGAGTTCTTGTTTCCGTGACCGCTTCAGGTTCCAATATGATTTTTCCTTCCTCATCAAGTTCTGGAAATATTGTTTGAACCGGAATATTTTCACCTATAACCTTCTTTAAGCATGAAACATGGAAAACTGGATGCACTCGCGAAGAAGCAGGAAGCTCCAATTTGTATGCCATAGTACCAATATTTTGCAACACCTTGTAAGGACCATAGTACTTTGGCGATAATTTATTATTCTTCTTAGCTTGCTTGAGGGACATTTGTTTGTATGGTTGTAGCCGTAAAAATACCCAATCTCCTACATCAAAACTTCTCTCGCCGCGATGTTGATCTGCCTGTTGTTTCATTCGATTTTGTGCCAAATTCAGGTTATCCTTTAAGAGTTGGAGAACTTCTTGCTGATGCTCGATGTGATCTTCCACCGCTTGAACCTTAGAATTTTCTCTTAAAGATGATGTGATGGATGGTGGATGATATCCATAAAGTGCCATAAATGGGGTCATTTTTGCTGCAGTATGGAAGGAAGTGTTATACCACCATTCAGCGAGAGGTAACCACTTGACCAATTGTGTTTGTTTATCAGATACAAAACAACGAAGATATCCTTCCAAACATTTATTTACTATCTCAGTTTGACCATCAGATTGAGGATGATAAGATGAGCTATGAGCTAATTGAGTACCCAAACAAGAAAATACCTCTGTCCAAAAATTTCCAGTAAAAATGGGATCTCTGTCGCTCACAATAACCCTTGGGCTTCCATGTAGCTTTTGAATTCTGTCCATAAATGTAGTAGCAACCGTACTTGCTTTAAATGGATGAGATAATGCACAAAAGTGTGCATACTTGGTAAGTCTATCAACTACCACCATGATGACACTCTTTCCTTCGTACTTAGGTAAACCTATGATAAAATCCATTGAAATCTCCTCCCAACGTTGACTTGGAATGGATAAAGGTTGTAGAAGTCCCGGGGTCTTAATTGTTTCCACTTTATTCTGCCGGCAAACCAAACATTCCGCCACAAACTTTTGAATATCAGATTTAAGGCCATCCCAAAAAAATTCTTTCTTCACCCTGTGGTAAGTTTTTAAAAATCTTGAGTGTCCTCCTAAAGGAGAAGTGTGCAATTCAAAAAGAATCTTTTGTTTTAGTTGGGAATTCTTACAAAGATATAAGCGATCTTTGTACCATAAGGAATCATTTTTCCAACTAAATGTATCAGATGTACTAGGATCTTGCTGCAACTTTTGAATGAGTGTCCATACATCTTTGTCCTTCTTTCAGTCATCTCTTGCTTCGGTAATCCAATCTGGTTGGATAATAGAAATGGCACAAAGCAATGCTTCCACCTCTTCATTCTTTCTTGAGAGTGCATCTGCAACAACATTAAGCTTTCCTTTTTTGTAGATTATTTCAAAGTCATAACCCAACATCTTTGTGACCCATTTTTGCTGCTCTTCTGACGATAGTCTTTGTTCCAAAAAGTGATTAAGGCTATCATGATCAGTTTTTACCTTGAAGTGTCTTCCCATTAGGTAAGGTCGCCATCTCTTTAGTGCATGTAGTATTGCCAACATTTCCTTCTCATAAATGGCTTTTTGTAAATACTTTCCTTTGATTGGATGACTTTCAAAAGCAATGGGTCTTCCTTCTTGCATTAAAACAACACCAATTCTATTTCCTGAGGCATCACATTCCACAATAAATGTTTTTGTGAAGTCTGGCGTAGCTAAGACTAGTACTAGGCACATTGCCTCTTTAAGATGTTCAAAGGCGTTAGTTGCTTCAGGAGTCCATGAAAATGCATCTTTCTTCAATAATGTTGTTAGAGGCGCTGTTATTCTCCCATAATTCTTAAGAAACTTGCGATAATACCCTGTTAACCTGAGAAATCCTCGCAACTACTTTATGGTTGTGGGGACTTTCCATTCCTTAATGGTTTTAATTTTGTTAGGGTCTACCTTAACACCCTTGTGAGATACAATATGACCCAGATATTCCACCTCTTGTACTCCAAAGAAACATTTGGATTTTTTGCATATAATTGTTTCTCCTCCAATAGTTTGAGCACCCTGTCAACATGTTGAACATGATCCTTCCAAGACCTGCTGTAGATTAGTATGTCATCAAAAAATACTAGCACAAATTTTCTAAGGGTGGGTTTGAAAATGGAATTCATTAACCCTTGAAATGTAGAAGGTGCATTGGTAAGGCCAAAAGGCATGACCAAAAATTGATAATGACCCTCATGAGTTCGAAATGTTGTTTTCGGAATATCTTCGGTCTTCATTCTAGTTTGATGATATTCTGAACGAAGATTCAACTTGGTAAAATAAATTGCTCCATGTAATTCATCAATCACAGGATGGAAAATTTATCTTTAATAGTGAGCTTATTGAGCTCTCTATAATCCGGACACATGCGCTATGATCCATCCTTCTTGTGCACCAATACTACTGGAGCAGAGAAAAAACTGTGACTAGGTTGAATTATACTAGCCTCTAACATTTCTGCAATCATACGTTCAATTTCGCTCTTTTGGACATAAGGATATCTGTAAGGCATGATGTTTGAAGGAACACTTCCTGGAATCAAATGAATAGCATGATCATGATCACGAATAGGTGGGAGTCCTTTGGGAGTTTCAAACACCTTGGAATGATTGTCCAAGACTTTTTGGAGATCTAGAGAAATAGATGATTTTGATGTTGGAACTTCTAGTGAGCATAATTGTGCAACTACGCCTCGTTGTTCTTTCTTCAGAAGCTTTGTCATGACATTAGAGCTTATTATCTTTCATGGCTTCCATGTGATACCGCATAATTCGATTTCCTTTCCTTCCGAAAAAAAATTCAAGAAATTTTTTTGAAAATTAAAAGCTACCGTCCCCAAAGATTGTAACCATTGTACTCCTAGTACAACATCAACACCTCCCATTGCAATGGAAAGCATTGGATTATTCAATACATATTCCCCCATGGTTAGCTTGATATTATGGCATTTTCCAGAGCAATTTATAGTTCCTCCATTTGCAACCATCACTTGACATTATGGTGCTGAGTATAGGAAACAATTCAATTCCTTGGCTACCTTACAATGAATAAAATTATGGGTACTACCTGAATCAATCAACACTATTACCTTTTTCTTATTGATATGTCCTTCTATATTGAGAGTTTGAGGAGTGGTAATTCCTACCAATGCATTACACGATATGGTCAGACTCATTTCTTCCTCTTCTAGGGTTGGTTCCTGGTGTATATCCTCTTCTTGTTCATTTTCTTCTTCCTCTTCACAATCTATGTAAAATAATTTCTTCTCAGCACACTTATGACCTTTAGTGTATTTGCTATCACAACTGTAGCAAAGCCCTTTTGCTCTTTTTTTCTTCCAATTGTTGTGGTGTCAACCTTGTAGGTTGTGGAAATCGAGGAGTAGCAACACTTCCCTCTTTATAGAAGTGAGTGGTAGGCTTCCTTGTCGCCATAATTTTACATTCAATTTTTCTTGCCAACCTGAATGCCTTCTCCAATGAATCAGGTTCCAAAACGTGAACTTCATGTTGGATGTTATTCTTTAAAGTACCTATGAAGAGATCAATCTTGTGTTCCTCTGGAATATCAGTTACCCTTATATTCAATTTTTGGAAGTCCTCAATGTGCTCCCCCATTAAACCCTTTTGTTTGAGATTTATCAATTGGCTAAAGAAGGTGTTTCTCTTTGTATCCTCATAATGTGCTATCATTTCCTCCGTAAAAATTGACCAAGTGACAATTTTTCTACGGGAGCAAAGCCATCGATACCATACAAATGTATTTTGTTCTAAATGTAAAGTTGCAATGCATACCTTTTGTGTGTTTTGCACATTATTGAGATCAAAATATTGCTCCATCTGTAGAATCCATGTTACAGGATCCTTGCCATCAAATTTTCTCATATCCGTCTTTGGAATATGGTGGTTCTTCAATCCAATATTAGAGTTTATGAAATCACGATTAACATTTATTTTTTTCTCATGATGAGTTTCGTCTACTATCTTTCCGCCATTAGGAATCATTTCTTGTATTAACCTTGTCATCAAACCTTCCATGTCTGCTTTTAAATCATTCTTCATGTCTTCCATGTTGTCTTTCATTTTTTCATCGATCTTAGCTTCAATGTCATCCATCTTAGCTTCCATGCTAGCTTCCATGCCATCCATCTTAGCTTCCATGCCATTCTTCAAACCATCCATCTTAGCTTCCACGCCTTTCTTCAAACCATCTATCTTAGCTTCCATGCGTTTCTTCAAAACTTCCATTTCATTTTTTGTTGCTCTTTGCGAGAGCGAAATTTGATGCACTTGCTCTTGTAATTTTGATATGTCATGTTGTGCTTCTTCCTCTTCATGAGTCATAGTAGAGCCTTTTGAAGGCTTAATGGATGTTGAATTCTTTTTAGGTGGCATTTTAGAACCCAATACTGATATCTATGCTTCAATATGCCTTTAGAATCACTTCAAATTGATTTTTCACACCAGACTTATGCAATTCGAAAAAAAATGACACACACCTTTTTCTTGCTTTTGAGGAGCTCGATATTGAAACTGAATTATCTCTGTGATTTCAGATCTTCAATATCTGAAATTCGGCCCTGTAGTTGCCCTTTGAATCTTCTTTCGAATGCCACAGGTCTGACCTGATATGGATTATTTAAGGCAAAGTTATGCCCAATCTCCCACAATGACCTAATTATGGATTGGTTCAGTAGAGCGAACTTGTACGACGTGCCCCATGTCATTGTTTCCTCCTTCGGCTTTGAAATTGATACATAGGAAACTACAGTTCGTGTACTTGCAGCCACTTTTTACAGAATTCCAATCCAATGCTTAGAGAGAGAGTTATGACGATTTTCCACGGTCACCTCTTTGAGATGAAATTCAGGAGACTGACAAAACCCTAATTTCCACAGATCATATCTCCGAAAATATTGCGAACCAAGATCTGAAATTTTTACAGGAAGTTCCTCAGGATTTCGGCTTTGCTTTATAAAATTCCGCTTCTGAACCTTCGTAGAAAACAAGTTATAGTGAAAATGCCACGATGACCTATTTAGGTGAAATTTGGGAGCCTAAAAAAACCTTAACTTGCACAGATCATATCTTCGAAAATATTGCGAACCAAGATTTGAAAGTTTTATATGACGCTCCTCAGGATTTCGGCTTCGCTCTGTAAAAAGTTCAGCTTCTGAACCTTTGTAGAAAAAAAGTTTTAGCGAAAATGCCACGATGACCTGTTTGGAGCAATGAAACTCTAGAATCCAGAGCTCTAATGCCAAATGTTATGAAACCAACTCCAAAAATAGAAGAAACAGAGAGATCAATGCCTTAGAAATAAGCCACTTCGAGGGGGCAACCTCCTTTACATCACATAAATAAACAATTCTTGGATGATACAAATGACAAAACCTCCTTCTATATATAGGAGTCCACGGGGTCACAATATAATCCTAGCCGACCTAACAATAATAATGTAAGGGCACAATAATAACAATATTGGGGTTACAGGGGTACAACAATAACAATAAAGGGGTTACACTAACAACAATAAGGGACTATACTAGTAATATAGGGACCTAACACAAGCTCCATTCTTCACTCCATCGTAGAGAAAGGGTTTCTGGGATCAGTTCATATCTATTCATTGACATATCCGTTATATGTGGCTTCCCAAATCATCAAGACTCCTCCCATCGATGAAAGTCCGTAAAGAGCAAGGAGTCTTAGTCGCGGTGACAATGGTCTGAGTCTCCGCCATTGCTCTTTGTCTAGCAATTGCCCTATTAGGAACCCCTTTAGGTCCCCTGCTGGTTTGAGTGGTAATATTTCTGGCACTGTTGCTGGGGAGGAAGCAGGTTTGCCTCCTTAGTGAATCATTGAGGAATTGATTCATTAACGACACTCTTGTTATTCCTCTTGCGACTCCATTGGAAGAACGAAGATCTACTTCTTCATTTAACTTTAAGGTCAATTCTTTTAGAGTGAAGCAAGTATTTTTCTAGGCATCTACAAATTAACCCTGGCAACTCCTATGTATTTGTCATGAATATCTCAAATAGGTCCTCCTTCTTTGATAAATTTCCCGCTTTGGACATTGCTAGCATCCCAGGGCACCCCAATCATGTCACAGGAAGGATGGTATGTGGGGTACCCATATTTGATGGTGACCTAAGTTCTGTAATTGACCATGTGGAGAGATTTAATGCACATACTTCAAGGGAGAAAATGGGCCACCAGGATGTCCTTATGTTGTTATTCTTTATTTCCCTCGATGGTCATAACTCATGGTTGCAAAATCACAAACCTAGGAGCATCTCATCTATTGAGGAGTTTGTTGATGGCTTTCTTAGACATTTTCAAGTATGCCCTGCATTGAGCATTCAAGAGGAAGCCTTCATCGAGCATCATCAAGACCTTGAGAACCTAAGTGATAAATGGGAAGATGAGTCCTCCTTGGGTCCACATGATGAAAGGGGTGATTTTGAGAACACGTTTTGGGAAGGATGAATCCATGGAAAGTGAAGTTAAGACTAACCTTATCTTTCTTGAGGATATTACTTTCGATGAATCTCCTTTTGAGAACCTTGAGGAAGGTGATCCCATTAGCCCCTTAGAAGATGACATTGAGGATTACTTCCACATTGAAAAGGGTAAATGGGAAATTGTTGGTCCTCAATTTGATTTTTCTCTCATTTATGACACTGACAAGGAAGATGAGGTTGAAAGTGGTATCCCCTTTCTCTCAGGCATTATTTATGATGACATATCCATCGACTCCCTTGAGAAGAAGGATCATTATTTTCCCTTGTATGAAAAGGAGCAATTGGAGATAACAGGTTCTCCGTTTTGGGAAGACCCTATCTTTGATACCAACAATGTTAGGATTGATAAACCCCTTGCTTATACCTACCTTCCTTATGAATCTGGGAGTATAGTCAAATCACTTGAGCCTCTAGAGTTTTCTTTTCAGGAAAAGGGTACTTTTGAAACTTCTCCTTCACCTTTGCCCTTTTATCTTGTTCATCATCTCAAGTCTTCCACAAGTGATTCCCTCATCCCTTGTCATATCCATGAGCCCTTTCCCCCCTTTAAATATAGTGTCAAGGAAGAGCCCCTCATTGACTATACTTTATCTCCTTGGATGCACCCTCAAGGTCTCGATCATTCCATGACCTCCCCTCTCTGATGTGACCATTACCTTGAGCGACCTAGTTCTTATATTCCTTCTTCCCCTCACCTTTCGTTCCCCCCTCATCACGACCTTGTGGCATCTATTATGAACAATTATTGTGATAAAAATTTCTCAAGGATAATCATTCATTCCACCATGGTGTACTTAGAGGGAAAAACCCACATCTCTAAAGTGACTTATGTTCCTTCTCTTACGGGTTCCTCTTACCTCACATGGAAGCCATATTTTCCCACCTCCTGCTTGCATCATCGTCTGTGTGTTTGGGTTCACATTCGTTTTGGGATCTGCTCCATGAGTAATCATATAGGCATGCACACTTATATTGATTTGATGATATGTTGGTTGCACTAACTATTTGATTACACTTGATATTGGCTTCCTCGTATGCATGTTAGGGTAGGATGCATTGCATGATGATTTTTGCATAACTATATTTCTCATGATAGATTAGATGCATTTAGATTAAAATTTGCATATTTTATTACTTGCTGGTTTTATGGGCTAACATGAAGCATTGTTGATCATAAGACACCATGAAAAAGATGCTGCCCCGTGGTTTTGATCTTTGACGTGTGCAGATAACAGGTCTATGGTGACCAAGAGATTGATGGAGTTCTTGTGACCTCCCATTCGAGTAGGCTTTCCCACTTCTTCGAGAGATCACATCCTTGTTGGATCCAGATGTTACCCACCACTTCGTCGGTGATATCCCTAGGAGAAATGTTTTCTCCATGATGGACCTCAACCGACAGCTAGTAGCCCCTTGTAGCCTCCTACTAGTTTGTTATGCCATTTCTCCGCCACCTGAGCTAGCCATGTGGTCCCCTCACCCATCTGTATTGATTGTATGTTTGAAGGTGGGCCTCCCGAATCTAAAGGTATGTCTTGCCATTTGGTAATCGAGTATTGGGCTTACTTATCATGGATGCTTCTGGGCATGGATTGATGGGGGGATTTTGCAGAAAGAGTGGGCTAAGCTTGTGCTCCTATCCCCTTGATCTCTTTTGGGTGTTACCCTTGCATCTTAGTCCCGTGGGATCTCCTTTATTGACCATTTGGTTCTAGGGTGGTACTACTTGGGAAACCCTGACTTTGGGCGTGTGGTCCCACTCCTTTATCCGCATACAATACTCCCGTTCCACTCATTATGCTCCCATTCATCACTACACCCACCTGGGTTCACATAGCCCCCATGGGTACACATAGGGTCATCCTCCCTATTCCCTTACCCTCGCCTTGGGTCAGGTCTCGAATGATGCCCCGGAGGTTGAAGCAACTAAAAGAAAAAGAAAAAACATAATTGGTCACACTTAACAGAAAATTGTACCAAAAAATGCTAAAGATGGCTGAGACAAAAATAATTAGCACGTGGGCAAAAGGAAATGCATGAGCTCCGCCCCTTACCCATGTCCATTACCCTGGTTCCATAGGCCTTAAATGAGCCTCCTTTGTCATATAGGAACCCATGATTGTCCCAACCCCCTGGAGGGCAATGAACCGCCCTACCTTCAAAGGGGTAATCATTGCTATATCTGACACATGATGCTCTTATCCTTGAGCCCCGAGGAGTTAATTAAAGGAAATTCATAAAAGACAAAAGGCATATAAATAAGGGTGGAAAAATCAAGGCTGGACACCTCATGTACCACGATTGCTCCCTCCTACACATTATATGTTGATTTGGGGTAGCATCGGATGTGCTCTAAGTCTCAAATTTGGTGGAGAGGCTTAAGCACATGTATTTTAAATAACCCAGAAAGCGTTTGGTGAAATTCCACTTGGATTGGATTCTATAGAAATAATTAATTATTTTTAAAGGGACCCTAAGTCAAAACTTAGGAAAATAAAATAATTAAAGTGTATTAATATGAGTGAGAATGATCTACAATAAATGGATCAAGTCAAAAGTTTATCTTAGCCGTTGATTAGAAATCTAATCTAGGTCGTTGAATCCTGAAAAAGAAGATTATAAAAAGGACTTGAAGGGTCATTTGGAAAAGACATTCATGGAGACACAGAGGATCTAGAGATCAAATTTTACTGACAAAGGAAGTGCTTAGACGAAAATAAGATCTAAGTGATCCTTGATTGCAGTGAGGGGCAGTATTTTTGGTTGGAAGGTTTACTGAGCCAGAGAGTACATAGCAGCAGAGACAGAGAGAGCTACAACTTCAGCGCAGAGCCAGTGACGTAGTGCCTACGCAGTCACTGCACAGAGTTAGAGGGAGAATCGTTTTCCTGCAGAGAAGATAACACATAGCCAGTAGCAGACCCCAGAGAGATTTTCTGGATGCTCAGTTTCCATCCAGCAGTGAGACCAACACAGAGGCAGAAGTGCACCTGAGTTGTGACGCAGTCATTGCGCAAAGGCAGTCCAACCTTGGTGCAGATCAGTGCCAGTTTCCCATGGGGGAGTGAGGTTTGTCTCACGAGATCTCTTCTGTCAGTTTTACTGTATGATTTGACAGTCTCGTTCATAGATTTGTACTCGGAATTTACTGCACAGTAACATAAACCCTCAGATCTGCTCCACCGGTTTTCCCGCATTGGGTTTTTCCGAGGAAATTAGGTTGAAAATTCCTAGATCTGACAATCTTAGGAATCCTACTGCAACAATCTGAGTTTACTTCTCCTATTATGTAAATTACATTTACAAAATTAATTCAGAATGAATTATTGAAGTAACTACTGAAGCAACCTACACTTAATTAAATATGATTCAGAAACAAGGAAACTGAGCAAGAAATCAATCACACATAGGACACCTTTATTTTAGACTAAATCCCCAGAAAAACCCAATGCGGGGAAACCGGTGCAGCAGATTTGAGGGTTTGTATTATTAAGCAGTACCAATTTCTGAATACATATCTGAATACCTCAAGGGTTATTCAGTTACAAAGATAGAAATACTGGTAGACAAAATTGTGAGAATACCTCACTCAATCATTGGAAAATCTGGTTGATCTGGACACTGGAAGAGCTGCCCTTGGAGGTCTTTGCGTAGCCTCTGCGCAGTCACTATGTAGGCCCTGCATCACCTCCTCTAAGCATTGCATCACTCCAACTGTGGATCGATTTGACTCCCAGAATCACAGATCTCATCCTCTTGGTCTCACACCTCGTCTTTCGGCTCCTGGATTAGTTCCGATAGTGAAACCTTAGAAACCCTCTAAGCCACTGCGCAACGTCTGCGTAGCCCTGCGTGGCTTTGCGCTGGCTCCGCATCAGCCGGTCTGGCTTTGCGCTGGCTATGCTGGACATCTCTCTGCCTCTCTTTGCTGATGATTTTCCGACTGAGAAAATCTCTCTGCAGAAGCTACTTTGCCCCTAACTGCACTTAATCACTTAGATCTGATCTTCGTCCGAGCACTGCTCTGTCAGAGGAATTTGATCTCAAGATTCACTCCGTGTGTGTCTTTTTAAATGACCCTCAAGCCTTCCTTTATAGTCTTCTCGTTGAGAAATCAACGACCGAGATTAGATCTCTAATCAATGGCTAAGATTATAACATGACTTGATCTTTGCTTTCTAGATTATTCTGATTCTGTTTTATTAATACCTTTTAATTATTTAATTTCCCTAAGTTAGACTTAGGGTCTCCATTAAAATAATTAATTTTTATAATAAAACATGAACCGAGTGGAATTTTCACAAACGGTTTCTATTTCTTTGGAATACCAGTGTTTCAACCTCTCCACCAAATTTGCGGCCTAGAGCAATTCAGATGCTACCAAAAATCAACACTCCCTCTTAGCGAGGAAAACGCTCTAACAATATGCTTGCTGCATACTCCTCTGACCCTGAAGCATTCTCTGCGTTGTTGATGTTTGACAAGCTGTCCACCAACCTCTGCATTGCTGCTACCCATGACACTGCCACTGCCACTGCCATTGTTGCATCTGTACTACAACTACCTCTCAAGTGCTGCATCTGCTATGCTGCTAAATTGCCACTGCTAACACTGCATCTGCACTGCAACTCAGCTGCTAAGAGAAGTAGCTGAGATCACTCAAAAACTGAACAAGTGTTCAGTGGATGCAACTCGGTGCTGAAGACTCTGACTGCTGATAACAACTGCGTTGTCCCTCTGATGCACTGTGCTGCTGCTGCTATGCACTGCGCTGCACTCCTGTGCACTGTGTTGCTATTGCTACGCTGCTGCTCTGCTCTGCTCTAGAAATAGGCGCTGCTACCTACTACACTGTCATCTCCATCACTCCTCGACTCCTACTGAAAACTCGTCCATCCCTCTACTGCAAATAGGGGTTCCCGTAGCAAGGTAATGATCCATGAGGTAGGCTCCTCAAGGATCCCGCCCAACTAAAGTTCAGAGTGAACTATAGTTCAATATCACCCCACTTCTTACCTGAGGAAGCATGGGCACTGATAGCAAACTCATCCTATTGGATTTTTGCAGTTGCAACTTTCGGATCATGCTTCTCATCCTTGTCCTTTTTCTTCAAAGGACACTGTGATGCAAAGTGGCCCATCTCACCACATCTGAAGCATTTAAGCTTCGCGACATCTCTCTTCTGTCTCCGTTGCCCTTGCTGCCCTTTCGATGTGAGGGATGCATTATCTTCCACCTCCAGACTCTTCGGTCCGCTCTCGCTGCTACAGTAAATCTTGCACTTGAAGTCCTAACCACATCGACTTCCAACTAGAAAGCGTAGCCCTACCCAAAATGCTTTGTACAAAAACTTGCCACTCCTCCATGATTGTGTTAAGGGATAGCCTCACCATAGTTTTCGAAGATGGGGTGGATCCCATGACTTCCAACTGGTCTCGAATCTCCTGAAGTCTCGTAAGGAACGAAGCAATGCGCTCCCCCTTCTGCATCTGGATCATCTGGAGCTTCTGCTCCAAGTACATCTTCCGCTGCTTGGAAGTTCCTTCGTACAACAAGGACACAGCGTCCCACATCTCCATGGTGGTGTTCTTGCTAGCTACATGAGAGACTTTGTGATCTTTGACACCATCAAGGATCATCCTCTTGGCCTTTGCCATATCGGATCGGTACTTCTTAAGTTGATCCGGATCTAAAGGTACAACAACCACATTGACCACGAACGTCTTGAGATCATATTCATCCAGAAGGAATTGGATCCATTCCTTCCAGATTACGAAGTTGGAAGAACCCTCCAACCCGTCTTGATCTTTGAGACCATGAGATCCATCTCAGCCGAACAACTGTCGAACTGCTCCCTCTTTCTCCCCCTCTGCGCATCACTAGGTAGACTTACACACTCCTTCTGGAGCTCGTAGATCTGCTGCTTAGATCTCGGAAAAACGCTGAATTCCTCAACTCAGAACTCACTAAGGAAGAATTCTCCGCTATGTGCTCTTTTATTTCTTCTGACGCTTCTCATCCCGACAACTACCTGTAGAAAAAATGTATCATTCTGGCTCTGCGTAGCTCCCTCTGCCTCAGCAAAATCTTGAACCGGAAATCCGACCTCTCTGTCGACTCACTCAGAGAGAGACAACCTCAAAAAATCAGCCCTTCTGGCTAGAATTGGGCAATCCCTTGGGGATTCGATCTGCTACTGCCATAACAATTTGGCCTTCACTTTCAACTTCAGATCTGCTCGTCTTGTTTCACATCAAATGCTCTGATACCATGTGAAAATTCCTAGATTTGACAATCTTAGGAATCCTACTGCAACAATCTAAGTTTGCTTCTCCTATTATGTAAATTACGTTTACAAAATTAAGTCAGAATGAATTATTGAAGTAACTACTGATGCAACCTACACTTTATTAAGTATGATTCGAAAACAAGGAAACTGAGCAAGAAATCAATCACACATAGGGCACCTTTATTTTGGACTAAATCCCTTGAAAAACCCAATGCGAGAAAATCGGTGGAGCAGATCTGAGGGTTTATATTATTAAGCAATAGCAATTTCTGAATACATCTCTGAATACCTCAAGGGTTATTTAGTTACAAAGAGAAAAATAGTGGAAGGAATAATTGTGAGAATACCTCACTCAATCACTAGAAAATCTTGTTGATCCGGACACTGGAAGAGCTGCCCCTGGAAGCTTTTGCGTAGGCCCTGCGTCACCTCCTCTAAGCATTGCATTACTCCAGCTGTGGATCGATCTGACTCCCGGAATCACAGATATCAGCCTCTCGGTCTCACACCCTGACTTCTGGCTTCTGGATCAGTTTCGATAGTGAAATCTTGGAAACCCTCTCAGCCACTGCACAACGTCTGCGTAGCCCTGTGTGGCTCTGCGTTGTCTCTATGTCAGCCTGCGTGGCTCTGCGCTGGCTATGTTAGAGGTCTCTCTACCTCTCTCTATTGATGATTCTTTGGCTGAGAAAATGTCTCTCTAGAAGCTACTCTGCCGCTCATTGCACTGAATCACTTAGATTTGATCTTCGACCAAGCACTGCTTTGTCAGAAGAATTTGTTGAGATTTTGGGTACCATCAGATGTGCTCTAGCTCCGAAACTTTGTGGAGGGGCTAGAACACATGAGATCTCCAAGACCCATAAATTGTTTGGAGAAATTCCACTCGGTGTAAAAGTTATTCAAATAATAAATTTTTTTAATGGGGAGCCGAAGTCTAACTTAGGGAAATTAAAAAATTAAAGTGAATTAATCTACACATGGGTGAGAATGTTCTAAGTGACGTGGATCAAACTTTCTCTAATATTAGCCATTGATTAGTGGTTAGATCACGGTCCTTGATTTATCAACAAGAAAAGTATTAAAGGAAGGCATGGGGTTAGTTGGAGATGACACACATAAAGGTAGCACTTGAGCTAAGTCGAAATTCTGGGGCACTGTTTGCTGAGAATTTTCGAGTGAGCTTGCAGCGCTGCTGAGGGGAAGATCAGCTAGGGATTACACTGCTCTGAGGCCGAGAATATATAATTAGAAAGGAAGATCCGTACCAGGCAGAGCAGAGGCCAGCAGGTGGACGTAGCCCAGCTAGGCTGATGCGGAGACAACGCAGGCGCTGACATAGGGCCTTCAGGGTGACGTAGAGGCAACACTAAGCCCAAAAGGGTGATGCAGGGGCAGCCTATGCTACATAGAGGTTGCATCGGGCAGCAGAGGCTAGTGCAAAGGCTAGAGGGACAACGATGGGGTTTCAGTGAGCCAGAAAGGGTTCATAGAATCAAACATATTTTCTGTCTCCAAGTGATAAAGTACATCTGCCATGAAATTCTTTATCAGGCAAACTGCTACTTGTGCCCTTGATGTATTCATATTTTGCTTAGTAATAAAACCCTCAAAGAGTTGCTCCACTGGTTATCCCGCATTGGGTTTTTTCAGGGACTTTTGTTCGAAAAATCATGTGTCCTTTGTCATATGTGCGCTATCTTCCAGTAAATGATCTGTATGTGTAGGCTGCAGTTGTGTTTACTTTGATGTTTTTTTGAATATTTCAGTTAAATAACTTGTAAATAATAAAACAAGTGGGAGAAGTAAATCAACATACTGCAGTAGGGTTTCTGTATTCATAAATTTTCACAGAATTCGATCTCAAGATTCACTCTGTGTGTGTCTTTCCAAATGACCCTCAAGCCTTCCTTTATAGTCTTCTCGTTGAGAAATCAACGGTCGATATTAGATCTCTAATCAACGACTAAGATTATAACTTGACTTGATCTTCGCTTTCTAGATCATTCTCACTCTGTTTTATTAATACCTTTTCACTATTTAATTTCCCTAAGTTAGACTTAGGGTCTATATTAAAATAATTAATTTTTATAATAAAACATGAACCTAGTGGAATTTTCACAAATGATTTCTGGGTTCTTTGGAATACCAGTGGCTAAGCCTATCCGCCAAATTTCGGGGTTAGAGCACTTCCAATGCTACCAAAAATCAACAAGTAGTCCAAAAACAATTATGTCTGATGGTTGTGTGTTCTATATGCGTTTAGGTTTGTTTCTACACTTGTATTTCTTCCGCAGTTTAATTGTGTAGGCTGTAGTGAATGGATCTCGATATTTTCTTGTAGAACACGGTAAATAATTTGTTAAGTAAAATAACAAATAGAAGATTTTCGATTAGTTGCTGCGGTAGGATTCCATGTAACACAAATTTTCACATGGTATCAGAGCTTGTTTAAGCTGAGTGCAGGCGAGACAAAGAACATATCCAACAGATCCAACATTGAAGTAGCAATTGGGGATCAAAGAGCTGCGTAAGCAACAAATCGATTTCCCAGTGAAGTACGCATTCCAAGTCAGAAGGGCCAGATTATCAAGGAAAATCTCTCTCTGAGTGTGCCGACAAAGTGGTAGGATTGTTCCAGATTGTTGTTTGTCCGAGGCAGAGGGAGCAATGCAACAGATCTACGCAGATTAGTAGCTCGAGGGACGCAATTGACTGTGCAATAGTGATTGCTGGTACAAAGTGTCAGGAAGCCTAGCAGAAACACAGATTTGGGGATTTTCTGACCTCAGTGAGTTTCTGGCCTGAGAAACTCAGATTCCCTGTGCTATAGTAGCGTTTTTTGTGGCTTGCTTCATTAGGAGTGGGTAAAGCTAGGTGCGCAAATGGGAGAGGCAGCAGATCGAAAGCAGTTGGGTGAGATGGCCACCAACGGATTGCGCGACCAGGACCGGCTGGAGGGTGCCTCCAACTGTGTAATTCGGAAGGCAAGGATCTCCTTCCTTCTAGATGAGCATGACCTCAAGCACTTTATCAACAATGCTCAAGCTGAACTGGTGGATGCACCACCATTACGGGTCTTCAAGAAGAATATGGCTCTGCGTTGTCTCTACGTTAGCCTGCGTGGCTTTGCACTGGCTATGCTAGAGGTCTCTCTACCTCTCTCTGTTGATGATTCTTTGGCTGAGAAAATATCTCTCTAGAAGCTACTCTGCCCCTCATTGCACTGAATCACTTAGATCTGATCTTCGACCGAGCACTGCTCTTTCAGAAGAATTTGTTGAGATTTTGGGTACCATCAGATGTGCTCTAGCTCCGAAACTTTGTGGAGGGGCTAGAACACATGAGATCTCCAAGACCCATAAATTGTTTGGAGAAATTCCACCCGGTGTAAAAGTTATTCAAATAATAAAATTTTTTAATGGGGAGCCGAAGTCTAACTTAGGGAAATTAAAAAATTAAAGTGAATTAATTTACACATGGGTGAGAATGTTCTAAGTGACGTGGATCGAGCTTTCTCTAATATTAGCCATTGATTAGCGATTAGATCACGGTACTTGATTTATCAACAAGAAAAGTATTAAAGGAAGGCTTGGGGTCAGTTGGAGATGACACACATAAAGGTAGCACTTGAGTTAAGACGAAATTCTGGGGCACTGTTTGCTGAGAATTTTCGAGTGAGCTTGCAGTGCTGTTGAGGGGAAGATCGACTAGGGATTACACTGCTCCGAGGCCGAGAATATATAATTAGAAAGAAAGATCCGTACCAGGCAGGGCAGAGGCTAGCAGGTGGGACATAGCCCAGCTAGGCTGATGCGGAGACAACGCAGGGGCTGACATAGGGCCTTCAGGGTGACGTAGAGGCAACGCTGAGCCCAAAAGGGTGATGCAGGGGCAGCCTATGCTGCATAGAGGTTGCATCGGGCAGCAGAGGCTGGTGCAAAGGCTAGAGGGACAACTTTGGGGTTTCAGTGAGCCAGAAAAGGTTCATATTGAGTAATTCCCTTGAGGGTTTGAATCAACCATATTTTCTGTCTCTAAGTGATAAAGTACATTTGCCGTGAAATTCTTTGTCAGGCAAATCGCTACTGGTGCCCTTGATGTATTCAGATTTTTCCTAATAATAAAACCCTCAAAGAGCTGTTGCACTGGTTATCCCGCATTGGGTTTTTTCAGGGACTTTTGTTCGAGAAATCATGTGTCCTTTGTCATATGTGCGCTATGTTCCAGTAAATGATCTGTATGTATGTGTAGGCTGCAGTTGTGTTTACTTTGATGTTTTTTTGAATATTTCAGTTAAATAACTTGTAAATAATTAAACAAGTAGGAGAAGTAATTCAATATACTGCAGTAGGGTTTCTGTATTCATAAATTTTCACAGAATTCGATCTCAGGATTCACTCTGTGTGTGTCTTTCCAAATGACCCTCAAGCCTTCCTTTATAGTCTTCTTGTCGAGAAATCAACAGTCGATATTAGATCTCTAATCAACGACTAAGATTATAACTTGACTTGATCTTCGCTTTCTAGATCATTCTCACTCTGTTTTATTAATACCTTTTCACTATTTAATTTCCCTAAGTTAGACTTAGGGTCTACATTAAAATAATTAATTTTTATAATAAAACATGAACCTAGTGGAATTTTCACAAATGATTTCTGGGTTCTTTGGAATACCAGTGGCTAAGCCTATCCACCAAATTTGGGGGTTAGAGCACTTCCAATGCTACAAAAAATCAGCAAGTAGTCCAAAAACAATTATGTCTGATGGTTGTGTGATCTATGTGCGTTTAGGTTTGTTTTCGCACTTGTATTTCTTCCGCAGTTTAATTGTGTAGGTTGTAGTGAATGGATCTCGATATTTTCTTGTAGAACACGGTAAATAATTTGTTAAGTAAAATAACAAATAGAAGATTTTCGATTAGTTGCTGCGGTAGGATTCCATGTAACACAAATTTTCACATGGTATCAGAGCTTGTTTAAGCTGAGTGCAGGCGAGACAAAGAACATATCCAACATTGAAGCAGCAACTGGGGATCAAAGAGCTACGTAAGCAACAAATCGATTTCCCAGTGAAGTATGCATTCCAAGCCAGAAGGGCCAAATTATCAAGGAAAATCTCTCTCTGAGTGTGCCGAAAAAGTGGTAAGATTGTTGCAGATTGTTGTTTGTTCGAGGCAGAGGGAGCAACGCAACAGATCTACGCAGATCAGTAGCTCGAGGGACGCAATTGACTGTGCAACAGTGATTGCTGGTACAGAGTGTCAGGAAGCCTAGCAGAAACACAGATTTGGGGATTTTCTGACCTCAGTGAGTTTCTGGCCAGAGAAACTCAGATTCCCTGTGCTGTAGTAGCGTTTTTTGTGGCTTGCTTCATTAGGAGTGGGTAAAGCTAGGTGCGCAAATGGGAGAGGCAGTAGATCGAAAGCAGTTGGGTGAGATGGCCACCAACGGATTGCGCGACTAGGACCGGCTGGAGGGTGCCTCCAACTGTGTAATTTGGAAGGCAAGGATCTCCTTCCTTCTAGATGAGCATGACCTCAAGCACTTTATTGACAATGCTCAAGCTGAACTGGTGGATGCACCACCATTACGGGTCTTCAAGAAGAATATGGCTAAAGCCAAGTGGTTGATCCTTGATGGAGTGAGTGATCACATTGTTTCACACATCTCAACCAAAGGAACAACTAAGGAGATGTGGTAAACGTTAGCAACACTGCATGAGGGATCTTCCGAGCACCGGAAGGGGTTTCTGGAGGCGAAAATGCGGACCACCAGGATGCAGAAGGTAGAGCGTATTGATCCATTCCTATCTATACTTCTGGAAAACCGAGATTAGTTGGCAGCTGTAGGAGTTGCTCCTAAGGCCACAAAGATGGTCAGATTGGCCCTCAACTCAGTGTCTGAGGATTACCAAGTTTTCGTCCAGAGCATCCTAGGCAGAGAAAACTTGCCGGACTGGGAGAAAATGTGGGCAACTCTTCGACAAGAAGAAATGTGGATAGACTTACTCGAGTGTCAACTTGAGAGCGGCAGCAACAACAGTTCGAAGATCAAGGAGGAGGAAGAGAATGCGACCCTTGCATCAAATGGGCAGTAAGGGCAGCACAAGAGGAAGAAGGATTTGTCAAAGATCAAATGTTTCCGGTGTGGTGAGATGGGGCATTACGCCCCACAATGTCCTCTCAAGAAGAAGGACAAGGATGAGAAGCATGGTCCTTAGGCCGAAGCAGCGAAGATAGAAGAGGATTTTGCGATGATTTCTCATATACCTCCAGGAGGGAGGTGGGCTGATTTGAAGTTGTAGACCCAGAGATCTACAAGATGGGCAGGATCCTTGAGGAGTCCACCTCTCGGATCATCACCTTGCTACGGAAGCCCAAAACAGTAGTAGCAGGATGGACTAGTGCCAGTTGGTGCAGAGGAGGCTGAGGTGCTAGCGCAGTGGTTAGCAGTGCCAGAGTCTGAGCAGCACAATGCAGTGTTGCAGTAGCGTAGAGGGACACAGTGTAGCGCAACAACAACAACTTCAAAGAGGTAGCGCAAAGGCTAGCAACAATCAGATCTTCATCACCAAGATGCAATATGCTTGTCTAATTTAGGATATTTTTTTCAGTTGCAGTGCAGTAGTAGTTGGCAGTGACAGAACCAACAACAACACAGATGGAGAATTTAGAGGGAGCTGCAGTACGAATGTAGTGGTTGACAGTGGCAGTGTCAACAACAATACAGATGCAACAATTGTGCAGAGTTGGTGGACAACATGTTAGACATTAGCAACGCATAGGGAGATGCTTTAGAGTTAGAATAGTATGCAGTAAGTCATATTGTTAGAGCACATTCCTCACTAAGAGGGAGTGTTGATTTGGGGTAGCATCAAATGTGCTCTAAGTCTCAAATTTTATGGAGAGGCTTAGACACATGTATTCGAAATAACCCAGAAAGCGTTTGGTGAAATTCCTCTCGAATTGTATTCTATAGAAATAATTAGTTATTTTTGAAGGGACCCTAAGTCAAAACTTACGAAAATAAAATAATTAAAGTGTATTAATAGAATATGAGTGAGAATGATCTAAAATAAACATATCAAGTCAAAAGTTAATCTTAGCCGTTGATTAGAGATCTAATCTGGGTCGTTGAATCCTCAATGAGAAGATTATAAGGACTTGAAGGTGTTGAGATTTTGTGTATTTGGGGTAGCATCAGTTGTGCTCTAGGTCCCAAATTTTGTGGAAGGACTAGAGTACACTGGATCTACAAGACCCAGAAATGAATTTGGGAAATTTCCGCTGGTTTAGGAGATATTAAATTAATTAATTATTTTAATGTATTTCCTAAGTTAAATACAGAGGCAAAAGGGCAGCTGAGTTGTGACGTGGTCATTGCGCAGAGGTAGTGCAGGACAATCCAGTCTTGGTGCAGAGATTAGTGCCACTTTCCTGTGGAGGAGTGAGGTTTGTCTCACGAGATCTCATCTGTCAGTTATGTTGTGTGATTTGACAGTCTCGTCAATCATATATTTGTACTCATAATCTACTGCATAATAACATAAACCCTTAGATCAGCTACACTGGTTTTCCCACATTGGGTTTTTTGGGGACATTATTCCAAAAACTATTGTGTCAGATGGTTGTGTGATCTATGTGTGTTCAAAATTGTTTCCGCACTTGTATTTCTTCCGTAGTTTAATTGTGTAGGCTATAGTGAATGGATTTCGATATTTTCTTGTAGAACACAGTAAATAATTTGTTAAGTAAAATAACAAATAGAATATTTTCCATCAGTTGTTGCAGTAGGATTCCGTGTAACAGGAATTTTCACATTATATACCCTGGTGTGGGCTCCCTTGTTTGGCTGCCCCTACACCCGAATATGTGGCCCAGGATTGCCCCTCTCATTCACTACTCTGTTTCACTTATTTATCACTTGCCACCCTCGTTCAAAGGATGTACCTTGGACCTACTATCCCCTTTAAGGGCTAAAACCACTTAATAAGGTACATGGCTCACCCCCTTAGAGTATGGAGACACTAGCACATGCTAAAGGCCCACTATAGAGGGGCATGCCATTGTGAAGTGCCTACTTTGTTTTCCATGATTTGTAAGCTCTTTTGCACGGTTATTCTAATGACTGGTTGTACTGGAAGCCTAGGGGACACATTGGATCTTATACAGGATTGCAGGTGGTTTCCATTTGGGTTTAGTCTCCCTATACGGGATCCTAATCCCCATAGGGCTACATTGGCACATATAGGGTGTGCATAGAGCGATGGGCCTCCACAACAACAGACAACACTTCATGGATCGTCATCGACCTTCAGAGACTACTAGCGATCCACTTTTGGGATGATGGTGATGTGCTTGGTACATTATGCTCAAAAGGCCCCACAGTATCCCCAAACTCTTGTTAGGCGTCCGAGGACTTGTTCGATGTCATGGCAGCGTTCATTCCATCACTGGAGCCCTTGTAGAGGATCTACAGGCATCTATGATTCATATGGAAACCCATGGGGTCATTTGTGTGACCCCACACCCATTGGGAGGACCAGAGGTCTACTACTTGGAGAATAAAGGACCACCCCCTTGTCCATCATATTCCAAGGAATTTATTCCTCATTATGGCACTTCAGGAGATTGTTAGGCCTTTGGAGGGCCCCTTGATCAAGAAACCAAGTTCTTGCTCATCATCATCCTTGACTGCATATTCCCTAGTGGATTAGGCATTGATCCCAAAAATGGGTAGTCATCATCCCTTTCACCTTTTTTCAGTTTTTCCCAGGTCTAGCCCTTTAAGGCCACCTAGGGCATCATTTTCCCGGGAATTGACTGAAGGAAAATTTTTGATCTCCTATAGGCTACTGCGCTAGTGTGTCCCCTCCCTCTCCCCTAAATTTGAGGCAATTCTAATGGTGGAATCTCCGAAAATCTCAAGCCCTAGCTCTAAGATTGAATTTTACCTAGCAATCCCCAAGGATAGACCTCAACAGGATCAATTCAACCTTTTGAAGTAAGTATTCTTGTTTGGTCCTCTCCCTTCACCTTGTCCAGGATAGGAACATCATTGGTTGCTGTATTCCATCCTCGAACCTAGGTTGGGTCTACCTGGCCCTGTGTGGTCCCACTTCTCAATAAAGATTTTTTGTCAAGGACCATTTGGGAATCCAAGTTTCCCAATGATTATAGGGATTGAGAACCTCGTCTATAAGGCCATTCCTTCTCCCTCAAACCCTCAAATCCTCATCGCTTACCCCTAGAGGAACAAGTCCCTTGCTTGAAGAGCAAGCAAGCTCCATTCATCACTCAATCCTAGGGAAAGGGTTGGGATCATTCATATCTATTCATTGACATATCGTTTATAAGTGGCTTCCCAAATCATCGAGACTCCTCCCATTGGTGTAAGTCCATAAAGAGCAGGGAGTCTTAGCCGTGGTGACAATGGTCTAAGCCTCCGCCGTTGCCCTTGGTCTAGCAGTTGCCCTATTAGGAATCCCTTTAGGTCCCCTGCTGGTTTGAGTGGTAACGACTTGAATTGTAAAAAATCTTATGTAAAAAATATTTGAATGCATGGTCCTTCATACTTAGACACCATGGTTAAAATATTAGAGGGTGGAAAAAATATTAATCCCCTCAAGTGTTAACTAACTAATTTTTCTGACAAAAATAAAATTAAATCCTAAGCCAAAAAATTAATTAATTTAGAGTCAAAATTAAATTGATAGGAAAATTAAATTCTCCAAGTGGAAAAATTTATGGGTTTTGAATGAATTATTTTTGGAGGTCATCCACCAAGGGAATATTGGATATTTTACGAAAAAATGGACCCTTGGACCTTGGTGGTTAAGTCTAAGTCAAATTTTTGCAAAAATAATTTATTTTGAGCAAATAAAATTTTGATTTCTGGTAGCATCGAATGTACTCTAAGCCTCAAAATTTGCAGGGAGGCTAGGACACATGTATTCCATAAAACCCAGAAATCGTTTTGGGAAATTCCACCCGGAGACAGTTTAATTAAAATAATTAATTATTTTTAATGGATCCCTGAGTCTAAACTTAGGAAATTAAAATAATCAAATGGTATTAATTAAACAGGGTGCGAATCTTCTAGAAAAAGACAAAGATCGATTCAAGATGATTTGAGCCATTGATTAGGATCTAATCTGGGTGGTTGAAAGTTCAATGAGAAGATTATAAGAAGGAACTTGATGGGCACTTGGAAAATACACCGGACAGATACTCAGTTGCCTAAGCACATCGATTTTCTCACTGGCTGAAGTTCGACACGAGAAAATCGAATCGGAGGTAAAGTTGCAGGTGGGAGAGAGAGGGTATCGACAATAGTCGGGAGTGCAGGAACAAATTGGAAGAAGCAGCACATAGACAGTGATGCAAGCATTGCGCAGAGAGTGACGCAGTGGGGCCAGCGTGAGGGTAGCATGTTCTCTCTGGGGTCGAAAATGCAATGTGGAGCGTGAGAAATTTGTCTGTATAATTTCTCACAATGATTCTTCTTCTATTCTGCTATTTGTATCTTGTACATGAGATTTTGCTGAAGAATAATAAAGAAACTGTCATTTGTTGCATCGGTTTTCCCACATTGGGTCTTTTCGGGGATGATCGTCAAAAAAGAACTGTCATTGTGATTGTACTTGTGCTTAGAGCACATTCCTCACTAGGAGGAACAACTTCCCGGTGCCACTTTCCGGATCCCAGTCTCTGAAACTGATCCACCAGCGAAATTCCGAAAACCCTTCCTCTGCCTCTACGTTGATTCTACATGAGCCTACGCAGTCACTACGCCAACCCTCTTCCTTTAGCCCTGGCTTTGGTTAGATCTGTTCTGCCTCTCTCTGACTGATGCGCCACCGGTTGAGAAAATGTCTTCTTCTTCTCCGTATGCTATCTTTGCACCTCACTGCTTAGATATGTTGCTCAAATTTCTCAGCAAGCCACACCCCAGAAATTTTGATCTTAGATCAATTCGGTGTCTCGGTGTATTTTCCAAATGACCCTCAAGCCTTCCTTTATATTCTTCTCGTTGACATATCAACGACCCTGTTAGATGTCTAATCAACGACTGAGATTATAACATGACTTGATCCATGTCCTCTAGAAGATGCACACTCTGTTTTATTTAATAGCCTTTAATTATCTATTTGCCCTAAGTTTAGACTTAGGGTCCTCATTAAAATAATTAATTTTTTAAATAAAACAAAATCCGAGTGGAATTTCCACAAACGCTTTCTGGGTTCTTTGGAATACTAGTGTCTATGCCTCTACACCATATTTGAGACTTGTAGCACTTTCTGTTGCTACAAAAAACAACACTCTCTCTTAGTGAGGAAAGTGCTTTAGCAATAATGCCTGCTGCATACTGCTCTGTCCCTGAAGCATCCTCCGCGCTACTGACGCTGTCCACCAACACTGCGCTGCTGCTGCCACTGTACTGCTGCCCATGATATTTCCACTATCACTGCTGCATCTGTACTGCAACTCCCTCTCAAGTGCTGCATCTGCTATGCTGCTAACACTGCTACTACAACTCACCTGTTGAGAGAAACAACTAAAAATCACCCAAAACTGAACAAGTGTTCAACAGATGCACGTCAACGCTGAAGAATTTGACTACTGATAGCTATTACGTTGTCCCTCTGATGTTCTGTGCTGCTGCTGCTCTGCACTGTGCTGCTGCCTTTGCTATGCATTGCTCTAGGAATGAACGCTGCTATCTACTGCACTGTTGTCTCCATCACTCGGCTCCATCTGAATACTCCTCCAGCCCGCTACTGCTGATCATGGGCTCTTGTAGCAAGGTATGATCCATGAGGTGGGCTCCTCAAGGATCCTCCCCAACTGAAGTTCAAAGAACTACATCTCAATATGACCCCACTTCTCAGTGGGAGAAGCATGGGCACTCATGGCCACCTCATACTCCTCGATTCTCGCGGCTGCAACCTTTGGGTCATGCTTCTCATCTTTGTCCTTCTTCTTTAGAGGACATTGAGATGCATAGTGGCCCATCTCGCCACATCTGAAGCACTTTACCTTTGAAGCATCAGACTTCGGTTTCCGTTGCGCCTAATGTCCCTTTCATGCAAGGGCTGCGTTCTCCTCTTCCTCCAAGGATTTCGATCCGCTTCCATTGCTGCCATCAAGTTTGCACTTGACGAGGTCTCTTCTTAGCTCTTCCTCCTAAAAACCTGTCCATAACTACTCCCAACTAGGTAATGCTGCTCAGTCCAGTATGTTCTGGACAAACACCTGCCACTCCTCCGTGATACCATCAAGGGCCATCCGTACCATGGTTGCAGCTGTAGGTGTAGCACCTATTGCCAACAATTGATCTCGAACCTCCTGAAACCGCATGAGGTATGAAGCCACGCGCTCCAAAGATCCCCCATATAGGTCATGCAAAGCTGACCACATCTCTCTGGCAGCATTCTTGCTAGCCAAATGTGAGACGATGTGGTCCTTGACACCATCAAGGAGCAACCTCTTTGCCTTTGCCATATCAACCTTGTACTTCTAGTTTTGATTCGGATCTCTAGGTACAATTACCACGTTCTCCACGAATGCCTTCAGATCAAATTCATCTAGAAGGAACATAGCCCATTCCTTCCAGATCATATGGTTGGAAGAGCCCTCCAACCGATCTTGATCACGAAGTCCGTGAGATGCCATCTCAACCGAAAAACTATCGAATCTGCTCCCTCTTTCTTCCTACTGCGCAACACCTGGCAGGCTTACACACTCCTTGGTGGAGTTGTAAGTTCTATTGCTCCTCTACTGCTCATCAACTAAGAAATGTTGATTTCCTCGGCTAGGAAATCACGGAGGAAGAATTCCCCAAATACGTGCTCTGATTCCTGATGCTTTTCTACCCAACAACAATTTCAGAAAACTGTGTCCCTCTTTCTTCTGCGTGGAGCCTCTGCGCTGATCCCTCTGCCACAACAAGATTTCAAATCTGGAAGCCCTTCTCTCTATCGACTCACTCAGAGAGAGACTACCATGAAAATCTCAACCCTCCTGGCCATAACTGCACAATCCTTCAATAGATTCATTTTGATGCACTGCAGCAAAACTACCTTCACTTCAGAATTCAGATTCGTTCTTCTTCTTTCACATCAATGCTCTGATACCATATGAAAATTCCTAGATCCAAACAGATCTAATGAAACCTATTGCAACCATCCGAATTACTTCATCTATTATGTAATTTACTTTACATAAATTTTTTTGAATACATTCATGAAATACTGAAGCAATCATTGAAGTAGCCTACACTACAATAATTATGATTATGAAATAAGGAAACTGAACAAGGAAATCATTCACACATATGACACCTTTATTTTGGACTAAGTCCCCGAAAAAACCCAATGCGGGAAAACTGGTGCAGTAGATCTGAGGGTTCTATTATTATGCAGTAGCAATCTCTGAATATATCTTTGAATACCTCTAGAGTTATTCAGTTATAGAGAGAAATACTGGCAACAGAGTTTGTGAGGATTTACCTCATTCAATCACTGAATTTCCGATGGATCCGGATGAAGAAAACATTGCCCTAGAGAAGCTCGTCGCAGATCTTGCTCTGGAACTTACAACCACTGTGTCAGCCCCTTCCAGGCTCAGCCTTAACCCTCAACCAAGTTGTTTTGCCTCCTTGGACCCTGAGGAAGAACCTCTCGGTGCCACTTTTCGGATCCCAACCTCCGAAACTGATCCACCAGCGAAATTCCAAAAATCCTTCCTCTGCCTTCGCGCTACTTTTGCATGAGTCTATGCAGTCACTGCGTCAGCCCTCTTCCTTCAACACTGGCTTTGGTTAAATCTCTTCTGCCTCTCTTTGACTGATGCTCCACTGGCTGAGAAAATCTCTTCCTCTCCGGATGCTATCTCTGCCCCTCACTGCTCAGATCTCTAGCTCCAATTTCTCAGCAAACCACACCCCAAAAATTTCAATCTTAGATCAATTCAGTGTCTCGGTGTATTTTCCAAATGACCCTCAAGCCTTCCTTTATAGTCTTCTCGTTGACATATCAACGACCCATATTAGATATCTAATCAATGGCTGGGATTATAACATGACTTGATCTATGTCCTCTACAAGATTCACACTCTGTTTTATTTAATACCCTTTAATTATTTAATTTCCCTAAGTTTAGACTTAGGGTCTTCATTAACATAATTATTTTTTCAAATAAAAGAAATTACAAGTGGAATTTCCACAAACGCTTTCTGGGTTCTTTGGAATACTAGTGTCCAAGCCTCTACACCAAATTTGAGACTTATAGCACTTTCTGATGCTACAAAAGACAACACTCCCTCTTAGTGAGGAAAGTACTTTAGCAATAATGCCTGCTGCATATTGCTCTGTCCCTGAAGCATCCTCCGCGCTGCTGATGCTGCCCACCAACACTGCACTGCTGCTGCCATTGTACTGCTGCCCATGATACTGCCACTATCACTGCTACATCTGTACTGCAACTCCCTCTCAAGTGCTGCATCTGCTATGCTGCTAACACTGCTATTGTTAACATTGCATCTGCACTGCAACTCACCTGTTGAGAGAAACAACTAAAAATCACGAAAAATTGAACAAGTGTTCAGCAGATGCACGTCGACGCTGAAGAATCTGACTACTGATAACTATTGCGTTGTCCCTCTGATGTTCTGTGCTGCTGCTGCTCTGCACTTACCTGCACCACTGTGCACTGCATTGCTGCCTTTGCTCTGCACTGCTCTAGAAATGAACGCTGCTATCTATTGCATTGTAGTCTCCATCACTCGGCTCCATTTGAATACTCCTCCATCCCGCTACTTTCTGATGCTACAAAAAACAATAGCAAGCTCCTGCTAGAACTCGACACCCTTCGAGTCTCTTGAACCTGGACCTTCTTCTCTGGAACCTGTACCTGCCCCTCTGAAGCTTGCACCAGCACCTGCTTCTTTGGAACTTCCACCTGCTCCACTTGCTTCTTCTTCCCATGATCCATAGGCTTGCCTGTCAGCCTATATAGACCAAGCTCTCTAACTCTAAGCACAATACCATTGAGGCTAGAGCCTTTGGGCCTGAGTCTTGCCTTCCCATCTTGGAAAAAGACCTCAAACCCCTTCTTCTCGATCATCGAGACAGATATCACACTATATCTGAGTCCTAGTATAAACAATACATCCTGGACTCACATCACTCGTCTTGTCTCCATCCTGAATGGCACAACTCTCGATCCTCAGATCTCCTTCTGACTCTTGTCACTCAACACCATGTGCAACTTCGAGTCCCATTCAACTAGAGTCTCAAAAATCTCTTCTGATCTTGTCATATGCTTCGTCGCACCACTGCCCACATACCGTCCATCGTCATCGATAGTACGCTGCGAAAAATGAGAGATCATAGCAAAGTCCTCCTCCTACAACCTCCTGGTGAGAGCATCTATCTCAGCAGAAGTGGCAACACTGGTGACCTGCTTCCCTTTCTTCTTCTCGTCATCTCCCTTCTTCTTCATCGAACATCTTGATGAAAAATGACCCATCTTGCCACCATTGAAACACTTGAATTTACTCAAATCCTTCTTCTGCTTACCTTTTATTCGTGCTGCAAGTGCCATGTCATCATTTGAAGCCCTCTTCTTCGGATGAAGGTTCTCGTCTCGCAACTCCTCCAGAATGAAGTCGTCCCACAGCCTATTCTAGTATGACAACTTCTCTCTGGCAACGATCCCTTTGATAAAAGGCTTCCATTCCTCAGTGAACCCTTTCAAAGCAATCCTTACCATATCATTCTCTGAAATAGTGACACTGACGACAACAAGCTCATCTTTGACCTTAAACAATCTCGTTAGATACGAAGTCACTCCTTCACCCTACATCATCTTGGTGGATTGCAACTTATCCTCCAATATCAGTTTCTGGTTATCGTTCTTATTCTGGAACAAATTCTGAAGAGCCATCTACATTGTTAGTGTTCGTAGCATCGGATGTGTTCTAGCCACGAAATTTTGTGGAGAGGTTAGAATACAAGAGATCTCCAAAACCCAAAAATCGTTTCTGGAAATTTAGCCTAGAAATGACTTAATTAGATTATTAGCCAGTTTTAAAATATTTCATAAGTCTAAACTTAGGGAATATGGTTAATTAATCAGAAATAATTAAGTCAAGGCAAGAATCATCTAGAAACTCACACGTTTCGAATCCAAGATGATCCTAGCCATTGATTAAGTTTTAATCTTGGCCATTGGTGCTTCGACAGAGAATTATAAGAGGAGGTTGATGTGGTGATGAAGAAAACACTTGAGAGGTTCGATTTCATGAGCAGATCGATCACCAGAGTAGCAACAGTCAGTTGCCGGAGAGAGAGTTAGCGAGATCGAAGCAGTGAGGAAGAGGGGCAAAGACTGTGAAGCCGGAGGAAGGATTCTAGATTCGGTGAGTGGATTTGTAGAGAGGCAGAAGGGCCACAGAGAGGCTGATGCAGAGGCAGAGCAGTAGCCTTTAGAGGCAATTCGATTCTGCTAGGGAAAAACCGAGTTTCAGTGCCAGAAGCTGGACAGAGGTTCCGGAAGCTAGGAGAGACATTTTCCTAGACATCAGTATAACAGACGGCTTGAGGAGAAGCTAGTTTGAGTTGAGTGCAAAAGTGACTGCGCTAGTGTGACGTAGTAGCTGCGCAAAGCCAATTTGGATGGCTCACCTAGAACTGAGATCATAGCCCGAATTCACATGTGGAGAGGAAATTTCCTCACTAGACTTTCTTGCCAGTGTTTCTCTGTAGGATTGCCAGTTTCGACATCCAATTGTACTGAAATTATTTTCACTGCTGCTTAATATTAAAATCCTCATCTGCTCCACCGGTTTTCCCAAGTTGGGTTTTTTCCAAGGACTTTCGTCCAAAAATAATTGTGTTATTTTATGTGTGTGCGCTAGCATTTCTCCCAACATTTGTTCTTCCACAATTTTTATTTGTGAAGGTTGCAGTGTATTTATTTCGATAATTGCCATAGAAAACAACAAATAAATTGTTAATTAAAATTAACAATTAGAAGAAATAATATCAGTTGTTGCAATAGGATTCCTGGTTTCGGAATTTTCACATGGTATCAGACCACAGATGATTAGCCGGAGAGCTCAGTAGAAAAGACAGAAGGAGTTTCGCTGTTCAATGTGGGTAGTAGATCGAAATCCCAGAGGCAGCACAATGACTTTGCCAAAAGGCCGAGTCACTCAAGGAGAATCAATTTTTTCTGAGAGAGCGACAGAAAAATTCGATCTCTCCAGATCGAGTGGCTCTAGAGGTAGAGGGAGTAGCCCATTGTTTTTTGCAGAGCAAATCTCTAACTGGATGCACTAGTTTTGCAGCAGTTTGCTAGAGCATGGCTATTGTTGGGTGGAAGAAGAGCACACATTGAGGGAAAAGTTTCCTCAGGGAACTTCTAGTCTCAAGACATTTGATTTCCTTTGCAGATTAGTAGTCGTTGTGAGTAGAGTCTCACTCTAGAAGGGATTGCAAATAGCTTAGCAGAAGGGAAGAGGAGATTTTCAACATTTGTTGAGATGGCTATTGCTGGGCTTCATGATCAAGAAAGGTTGGATGGGGCTTCCAACTGCATCATTTTGAAGGAAAGAATGTCCTTTCTTCTGGATGAGTTTGGCCTCAAAACATATAGTGATGCTGTGGTAGTGGTTCCCACGGATGCGAATCAACTGAAAGAGTATAGAAGGGAGATGGCGCGAGCAAAGAGATTGATCCTAGATGGAGTCAGGGATCATGTAGTCTCGCATATCACTGGCAAAGATACTGCCAAGCAAATGTGGGATGCACTTGCCACGCTATACCAGGGTACTTTCGAGTAACGAAAGATGTATCTCGAGGAGAAGCTGAGATGCATCTAAATGTAGAAAGGGGAAGGCATAAACCTTTCCTCACCAGGATTCAAGAGGTTCGAGATCAATTGTCGGATGTTGGGGCAACACCTCAAGCTTAAGAGGTAGTACGCTTAGCGCTCAATAGCATCTCATAGGATAGGCAAGTCTTTGGCCAAAGTATATTAGGCAGAGACACGCTAGCAGGTTGGGACAGAATATGGGCTGACTTGTAGCAAGAGGAGATTTGGCGAGCTCTCTTGAAGAGCTCCATCAGTGGCAGCAACAGCGGATCGAAGCAGGTGAAGGTGGAGGAGAATGTGGCCCTTGCATCTAAGGGTCCCAATCAAGGACAGGGGGAGCAAAGAAAGAAGAAGGACCTATCAAAGTTCAAGTACTTAAGGTGTGGTGAGCTAGGCCATTACAGTACCCAGTGTCCTCTCACAAAGAAGGACAAGGAGGAGAAGCAGGACCAGCAAGCAGCTTCTGCTGAGATCGATAGGCTTTCCTCTAGGCTGGAGGAAGACTTCACAATGTTCGTTGATATACCCCCAGGAGTGAGGTGGGGTGAATTGGTGTTGTAGCCCCAGAGAGCTACAAATGGGTAGGATCCTTGAGGAGTCCACCACTTGGATTAATATCTGGCTACGGGGGCCCACTGAGTCCACTACTTGGATCAATATCTGGCTATGGGGGCCCACCGAGTCCACCACTTGGATCAACAACTGGCTATGGGGGCCCACAGTGTTCAATAGTAGGATGGACCAGTGGCAGCTGGTGTAGTCAGATGCCAGAGTGACAGTTGCAGTGACTAGTAGCAGTGAGATGCTGGGGAGCGCAGTGCAGAGTTGGTAGCAATGCAGTTGGCATAGTACAGAGTCAGCAAATGCGCATAGTCTTTAGTGGACAGTGTAGAGGCTAGTAGCAGTCAGGGCTCAGGTGACAGATACATCATACTGAACATAGTTGATTCTATATTTCAGAGGTTTCTCGGTTGCAGATGTTGCAGTTGCAGCAACAACAGATGAGAGGGAGTTGTAGTGCAGATGCAGTGTTGGCAATAGTTCAACAGGGTCAACAATAGCACATATGCAACTCATATTAGAGTTGCGCAGTGGTTGGTGGGCAGTATGGCTAGACATCAACATCGTGACAAGAGATAGTATAGAGACAAGGTGTTGTGGCAGCAGGTGCAACACTAGAACACATTCCTCGCCAAGAGGAAGTGTTAAATATTTGTAGCATCGGATGTGTTCTCTAGGTACTGGCAAATCCCGAATGGCCCTGATCTTCTCCTCATGCACCTTGACCCCATCTGCGCCAATAATGTGTCCCAAATAAAGAATCTTTGCTAGCCCAAATTCACACTTGGTCAACTTGGCGTAGAACTGCTGCTCCTCTAAAATGCGTAGTACCGTCTCTAAGTGCTACAGGGGCTCTTCCCACGTCCTGTTGTAGATCAAGATGTCATCAAAGAAAACCAACACGAATCTCCTCAACTGCCCCTTGAACATATGGTTCATGCATGACTGGAAAGTGGTAGGGGCGTTGGTCAACCCAAAAGGCATGACCAGGAACTCGAAATGCCCATAATGACACTTGAAGGCTGTCTTTGGAATGTCCTCATTCCTAACCCGAATTTGATGATACCCCGACCGCAAATCTATCTTAGAGAAGAACTTAGATACTCTAAGCTCATCCATCAACTCACCAATACGTGGTATGGGATACCGATTTGTAAATTTATGTAGATGTTCTAGGCTTGATGAAACTTTACTTTTACTCCCAATATTAGTTAGCAATCACATGAACAATAAAGTAAAATGTTGATAGAACATACCAGTAGATCGGTATAAGACAAGCCAAAAATATATAAGTGTGTTGGTGCATTATGTCGGTCAACAGGATGCTTCAACCAGCAAAGTCTCAATATGGTCAGCCAACCAGCAATGTCACAAAACCCTCTAGGACAGCCAAACGGTCAACTCAAAAGTCAACCAAAAAGTCAACGCTGTCAGTCAACAGTCAACGCAAACAACAACAGCAGCTAGGTCAACGCAGAAAAGTCAAAGTCAGCATCTTGCCTCTGGAATAGTGCCAAAAAATGCGGATTTGGAAAATCAAACTTTTGGGAGAGTTTCAGGTCCTTTTGACCTTGCGTTGACCAAAGTCAACGCTGGTCAAAGTTTGCTGTAGAAACCCTACACTGAAATCAGAAATGTGATGCTGCTTGGAATTTCCCACGTGTGGAGAGAAGAGCCACCAAGGTCATCGAACCAATCAGATGAGGAGAGAGAAATGTGTGAGGATGAGATGAGTGAAAATGTCCTCCAACATTGACCAATATATATCCATCAGTGAGGGGGTGTGACACCACTGTTGGGGCACAAAACCTTAAGGCCGACCTGCACATATCTTGAATAAATTCAAAATAAATGTTTTGCTCATCGGATCAAGATGATCTTTAAATCGATCTTGCACCTCTCCGAAAGAGGAGTCCAATAAAAATATTGGGATCTTCATCTGAGCATCACAACATGGAGTTTGGACCTAGTTGTCCAAAATAAACACTCCCTCTCAACTAGGGAGAATTCCATCCACCTGTGTAATCCAAACATCGTGCGTCATCCTGTTGTAACTTGCTTTGCTGGCTTCTTTTTTTTCAGAACATAAGTGGGTTAGTCACAAAGACATCATTCTCTGCTGACAGATTCAGCCCAGAGCTCCGAAACCTCTATAGGACTCACAAAGAGTCTCATACCAACCCGAAGTTGGTTTACCTGACTTAAGTCAATTGGAGGTCCGAAACCTCACCATACTTGATCCCAGATCAAGTGGTTGGATCATGCCATCCTAGATAGAAAGTACAACAATATTTGATGTGTCCATCAGTCTTTGCTACTAGTCTCTAGCTTTTCTCACTTGACTGGCCAAATGAGAGGTACTTCCCATGAGCCCTGAACTCAATGGGTAAGATGCATACGGGGCACAGATAATGAGAGGTGAACCAACTCAATCATCACAACAGTGGGGCAGAGGCACACCAACAAGGTTCGGCAAGCCTAGCCCTGTGGTTGCTTATAGCTTCGAGAAGCTATCCCCAAAGCCCCTAGAGCTCCCAGAGCTCATCATCCAACAGGACCCTCAACATAGGGTCGTTCCATGATACCAAGATTCTCATGGAAGGTCAGGAATTTGACCTTCCCCAGGGGCTTTGTGAGAATATTCGTGACCTGCTCATCTGTTCCTATATAATCGAGCCTTACGGTGCCTTGCTGTACCATATCCCGGATAAAGTGGTACCTGATATCAATATGCTTGGATTGATTGTGGAACACGGGATTTTCGGACAACCAAACCCCACTCTGGTTATCACAGAGTATTACAGTGGTATCTAGCACATGCCCGAACAACTCATTGAAGAGCTTTCGCAATCAAACTGCTTCACAACAGACCATACTCGCTGTAATGTATTCGGCCTCCGCGATGCTCAAAGCCACCAACTTCTGCTTCTTGCTCATCCATGATATCGAAGCAGAACCGAGTGTGAAGCAGGAACCTGATGTGCTCTTATGATCCACCACACTGCCAACCCAATCGGCATCAGTATACCCATGGAGTGTCATGCTCCCAGCAGTGTATCTCAACCCATGGTTTATCGTGGTCCGAGAGTATCTCAAAAGATTCTTGGCACCAACTCAGTGAAAGTGATGAGGCTCAACCATATGTTGACTCAAACTGTTCATTGGAAAGCATACGTTCGGACGAGTGTTCACTAAGAACATCAGGGCCCCTACGAGTTGATGATACTCGGTAGGATTTTCTAGCACATGCCCAGCAACGCTGCCACTCAACTTCTTAAAATTGAGCTCCATCGGCGTCGACACGGACTTATAGTCCACAATACCAAATCTTTCCAGAAGCTTCATAATGTATTTTCCTTGAGAAAGGAAAACCTCACTAGGTCTTTGCCAGACCTCCAATGCTAGGAAGTAATGCATCAGTCCTAGGTCCTTCATCTCAAACTCAGCAACAAGCTCCCTTTTGCACTGATGAATGAGAGGGTCAACACCTGTCAGGAAGAGGTCGTCCACATACAACACTAGAATGAGAGGCTTTTCTCTATCAACCTTGAAGTAAAGGTTTGGATCAACATTACTACGGATGAAGCTCAGCTTCATTAGGTAGCTATCTATCCTCTCGTACCAAGCTCTGGGTGCTTGGTTCAGCCCATAGAGGGCTTTCTTCAACTTGGAGACATGGGTGTCCCGATCCTGGACTTCGAACCACAGAGGTTGCTCCACATACACCTCTTTCTTTATCGCACCATGCAGAAATGCGGTCTTTGCATCCATTTGATGAAGACTCCATCCTTGTGTAGCAGCAAGGGCTATGATAGATCGGATGGTGGTATATCAGGCCACAGGTGCAAATATGTCATCATAGTCTATGCCTTCCTTTTGAGAGAAGCCACGAGCAACGAATCTTGACTTGAACTTTTCAACACTTCCATCAGATCCATGCTTGATCTTGTAGAGCCATTTCGAGGTGACAACTGCTTTGTCCTCCGGTCTTGGAACCACATCCCAGACATCATTCTTCATTATGGACTCATACTCTTCGTGCATAACATCCTTCGAAACTTGATGCTTTACGACTTCCTCAAAAGATCCAGGCTCAGATTGTACAATAGTACTCATGGCTGCTAGATACCCTTGCTTCTATTCGACTTCTTGCTTTCACGGAATGTCCCCCTTGGGGCCATATGTCCCTCGGCATCCTTGAGATTGTCCCTGAGCCATGATGGCCTCTTCCCTATCGAAGGAGGTGGATCAATCGGGTCCATCAGTCCTTCAACATCGGGCATCGTCTCATCCTTAGTTTCTTCTTGATTTCCAGGCCTTGCTTCATGATCTTCCTCAGATCTCGGAAGATTGACTACTTTCCTCAGGGAAGCATCTTCGTCAAAGGTAACATCATGGCATATCTCCACTTCCCTTTGACCAGGCACATAGACCCTATAGGCCTTTGAAGTTTCGCTGTAGCCCACAAACATTCCCTTCTTCCCAGAAGCATCCAGCTTGCTCCTCTTCTCTTTCGGTACATGAAAATAAACAGGACATCCAAAAACTCTAAATGTGAGACGTCAGGTTTCTTACCAGAGAAAACGTCTTCGGGAGTTTTGGAGTTTGCAGCGGAATGCAGGCATCGGTTTCTTATGTACACAGTAGTGTTCACAACTTCTACCCATAGAAACTTTGGTAGACCCTAGTCACATGGCATGGCACGGGCAACTTCCACAATGGTTCTATTCTTTTGTTCAACAACGCCATTCTGCTCAGGAGTATAGATAGTTGTGGTCTCCCTCTTGATGCCATCTTCTCTGCCAAAGTTCTTGAACTCGTTCGTCTCATATTCAGTGCCATTATCGGTCCTCAATATCTTGATCTTCTTCCCTGTCAGATTTTCCACCAAGGCTTTGAAGTTACGAAACCACATGAAAGCCTCATCCTTCTTCTTCAAGAAATATATCCAGGTTTTGTGAGAGAAGTCATCTATGAATGTCATATAATAAGAACATCCTCCCAAGGATGTCACAGACAGCATCCCAGACAGATCAGAATGTATCAATTGCAAGGTATCAGATGTCTTTATGACTCTTGAGGGGAAAGGTCCCCTTGTATGCTTTCCTTCGACACAAACCTGACATACACCTTCATGATTATTTGTGAACTCGGGCATCCCCGTCACCACCTTCTTTGCTTCGGAAAGGGCCTTGTAGTGAAGGTGTCCAAACTTCCGGTGCCATAGTTTCGTCTGTCAGATAGTATCACATGTCATCGCTCCTAGTGGACTTCCTCCAACCTGGTAGAGTGTATCAACTCTAAACCCAATTGTGATAGCTTCTTGAAGCTCTTCTTCCAGATGTGCACCTTCCCATCAATGAATAGCACATTGAAACCTTTGTCTTCCATGGCCGATATAGACACAAGGTTCTTCTTCAAATTAGGTACATAGAGTACATCTTGCAAGCAGAGGACTTGACCTTGAGACAAGTTGAGGGTCACAGTCCCTGTCCTTTTCAAGGGATATGTGGCATTATCTCCAAGGATAATTTCCAGATTAGTATCCTTCTCAACCATATTAGAAAGTTCTTCCTTGAACCCAGTGATGTGCCTTGAAGCACCACTATCTATCAACCGGACATCCACAGTGTCGGGTGGAGATGCTATAGAGAGGGTAGATACAAAAATGAATTCATTTTTTTTATCAACAACATTTGATTCCTCATACCTGGAATTTCTCGACCTTTTGAAAGATTGACCATTTCCGCTGGAGGGAGCCTCCCTCTTTCCCTTAAACCTGTTGTTCCTTTGATTGCCATTCCTCCGGTTGTTGTTATTATCATCATCGGGAGAATCCTTCTTGAAAGGGCATTCTCTAGCATAGTGACTTGGCCTATCACAAGTGTAACACTTGCCCTTCTTTCCTTGGGCCCCTGCTCTTCCTTTGTTCCTTTGACCACCAAAGTTCTTCTTTCTAGAATGAGCAACGTAGGCAGCATTTCCTTCATTTTCATACCCCTTCATCCTTTTCTTTTCTTGTACGCATCTCGATAGTACTTTGTCAAAGTCAGGTATGACATTGTTATTGAGAATGGTAGTGTTGAACACATGCCATTCGGATGAGAGCGATCCAAGTGCGGTGAGTACCATTTCTCGATCAACTATCGTCTCCCCAATAGCCAGTTGATTGTTCTTGATCTCGGTCAACTTCAGAAAATATGATTGAACAGACTCATCCCTGCCTTTCTTCAGATTCTTCAATTAATTGTTGAAGAATAGAACTTGATTCGCATTGTTGGCCTTGAACTAGTGTTATCAGAACCGAACCGGTTTTGAAAAACCGGCCGGTCCGACCGGTTTGGATGCAAAACCGATCTGAACCGGCCCTCCAAACCGGAAATGATCGGTTCGGTACCAAACCGGCCGGTTCCATCACCAGACCGTCCGGTTCGGACCGGTTCAGAGACCGGTTGCACCAGTTCACAAGGCTGGGCACTAAATTTTTTTTTTTTTTTTTTTTGTTAAATAATTATTTTTAGTATTTACTAGTTACTAATGCTACCCTAGACCCCCCCTAAAGCTACTTAAACACCCCCACCCCCTCTATTTCACTCACGCTATTCATTCGAGTCTCTTGCAATTTTTGCGCTGAGTTCAGTGAGGAGAATTCAGAGAGTATTTTGTAGGGTTGTTCTAAGGGAGTTTTTTTGCAGATTTGAAGAGCTGATTGGAGTCTTGCAGAGTTGTTGGGTTGGCAGAGTTTTGAGATACTTCAAAGATTTTTTTTTCCCAAAGATCTTTGGGTTTTCTTCAGTGGTTTTTGCAATTGGTGGAAGATTTTTTTTATTTTGTTGGGGTTGCTACATAGTTGATTTCAAAAGATTTTGGAGCTGATTTTCTCCAAAATTTTAGAGGGTAATTAAGGGCCATGGGAATCAAGCCATAATCCCATTGCAGACTTGGATGCTACTTATTCTTCAGATGAGGATAAGGAGGACGATCAGGATGATGATTGACGATTGATGATTTGATTATTGATTTGTTGTAGCTGTAGCTTGTAGTATTGTAGATTATAGTATAATAATATGATCTATGATGTTATTTTGGACTATAAAGGCCTTTTAGAGCCTGCTTCTTGATGTTTGTAACATTTTAAGTTCAACGATGTTTTGCACTAAGTGCTATTTTGGTTGTATGCAAAATTACAGTATTACTTGCTATATAAATGAGAACTTTTGCATATTTGTGTATAAATGTGGTTTGGATTCATATGGATGCACATGAATATATTTGTTTTTTCTTTAAAATATGAATATTTTATGTGTTTTTTCAAGCTTCGGTTTTTTAGGTTAGGTCAAATTCAACTTGATTCTAGGTCCACAAGGTTTTCCGGTTCGATATTGGATTTGATTCAGAATAACATTGCCTTGAACATGTGGAATGGACAACATCATGCATCTCCTTGGATGTGCCAGCTCATAGATGTGAGCAACCGGACTCTTCTCGTTGAGTCCTGATCATCATTTTCTTTGATGTAACATGTATACTTTGTTTGGTAGCAACGATTTGCATTGTTGCAGTGGATGGAGGCTCTTGGATTTTACCTTGCACATAGTCCATGACATCTTGGTCTTCCAAGTTAAGATCCAATGTCATCTTCCAAGCATGGAAGTCATCCTTCCCAGTCAATTTGTCATCAGCCTTAAAGCCATTGTAGTTTGAGGAACCCATCCTCTTCTTCGGTGATTGCTACAAATTAGGACTTTGTCTTTGCCTCAGCTCTGATACCATGTAAATTTATGTAGATGTTCTATGCTAGATGCAACTTTACTTTTACTCCCAATATCAGACAGCAATTACATAAACAATAAAGTAAAATGTTGATAGAACATACCAGTGGATCGACAGAAGACAAGCCAGAAGTATATAAGTGTGTTGGTGCGTTACGACGGTCAACAAGATGCTTCAACCAATAAAGTCTCAATATGGTCAGCCAACCAGCAATGTCACACAACCCTCTAGGATAGCCAAACGGTCAACTCAAAAGTCAACGTTGTCAGTCAACGGCGGTCAACACAAACAGCAGCAGCAGCTAGGTTAATGCTGAAAATTCAAAGTCAACGTCTTTCCTCGGGAATAGTGCCAAAAAATGCGGATTTGGAAAATCGAACTTTTGGGAGAGTTTCAGGTCCTTTTGACCTTGCGTTGACCAAAGTCAACACTGGTCAAAGTTTGCTGCAGAAACCTGAACCCGAAATCGGTAATAACAACATGGGAATTTCCACATGTGGAGAAGAGGCCACCAAGTTATGTTAGTTTCAATCGAGGATGAGGAAGAGAAAATGTGTGAGGATGAGATGGTAGAAATGTCCTCCAACGTTGACAATATATGTCCATCGGTGAGGGTGTGTGACACAACTTTTGGGGCACAAAAACTTTGAGCCGACCTGCACATATCTTGAATAAATTCAAAATAAATGTTCTGCTCATCGGATCAAGATGATCTTTAGATCGATCTTGCACCTCTCCAAAAGAGGAGTCCAATAAAAATATTGGGATCTTCATCTGAGCATCACAACATGGATTTTGGACGTAGTTGTCCAAAATTAATATTAAATTCTTAAAGTAAAAGTGACATTTCCTTTATTTTTCATTTTCATCATTTTACTTAAATTTTTAACATTACCATGAAATGACTTAAGGATGTTTGAGAGTGGTTTCGACCTCGTTGGATTTCATATGGAGAAACTAGAATTTTAGATTTCACTCAAAATTCCGCAAACTTAATGGTTTTTAGGGTTTCATGGTTTGGGGGTTTGCAATGTTTCCATTTGATTCTATCATGTGTAAGGGTATGAGATTGGCATTTGATCAAGAGCATGAAGTCCTTTAAGAACCTTGATATTGGTGGCATTGATTGTTGAACTTTGTTGATGTTGGTGGTATTGATTGTTGAACTCCCCCTACTGTGGCCTAACAAGAATGTACCCTTCACTCCAAGAGAAAACAATACAGTTAACATGTAACGTCTTTTCGCATTTAAGGTTGAGGAGATGAACCCTTCACTCAAACCAAAATCATTGTTGAACATATTTTAAAATTTTTTCAATTTATCATGTTGTAAGGTTGAGCAATCCAAGTACGAAGACTTTGAGCTGAATGATGTTTATGTATATCTTGTTGATGATCCCATTTCTAGTAGCGATGAATCAATGATGAGTTTCACGAGGAGGAGGAGGAGGAGCAACAACAGGAGGAGGAGGTGACACCACCTACCCCTGCTACCAGTAGAGGATGTGGTCTGCCTCTTTTAGCTCCTGGTGCTTCAGGATCTGGAGCACAACAGAGTCCATTGCCAACCTGTTGTGACCAGCAACAACCCCCCTTTTATTTACTATTAGTAATAATACTAAATAAATGAGGACCCTTAGTTAAAAAATTTAAAAAATCAATTAGGATTTGTTTGCCTTTTCAAATAAAACTTTCTATCATAAACCTATAGAAATCCCTTAGAAAGAATATTTAGAAACACTTAAGTTTATGATAGATTATAATAAAATTGCTCTTGAAACAAGATAGCGCATTCATAACAAAAATAGTATATATAAAACGCATTGATCGCAGATCGCATAGTGCAGAAAACAGAAATGATTAATGAATATCTTTTGCGCTCTTATTAATTATGCGCTTTTGCGATTTTGCGCTTTTGCGATGATTTCATTTTGTGATTTTGCGCTATTGCGATATGCGCTATTGCGCAATTTCCGCTTTTGCGCTATTTTTATGACTGCGATGACTTCATTTTGCGATATTGCGACATTGCGATATTGCGATATTGCGCAGCAAATCGCAAATCGCAATGTCGCAGATTCATATAGGCGCGCTATCCCAAGGCAATCTTCTCATATGTCAAATCCGTTATGCGCTTTAATGATTATATTAAATGATTGGATTGATTATTAATGTGAAATGAGATTGTGTTTAGATTGAAAGTCGTTTCATAATTAAAATATTATATTTTATCCGCTTTCATATTCAAAACAGTCTCATCACCTTTCTTATATCATTACTCTCATTTATTCGTAAAACGCAGGCACGAAGGAGCAAACCACTATACAAAGCTTCCGCTAAACACTATGGGTAAGAAGGAGAAGAGCTCAAATTCTGAGAACAAAGAAATGGCTTCGCTATACGCAGACACCGCCTGTAAAAAGGTTGCCGGTATATCCACTTGGGAAGGAATGTATAATCTGTTAGAAGAAGAAAACCCTGTGGTGATAAAAGTTACAGCTACAGCAGGTTCAAAGAATACGTCTAAAGCAACCCTTAGAGACTTGGCTTGCTCATTTCTGCATAGAATAGCAGCAAGGCCAAGGATTCTCCCATATACAGACATGGTGAGATGGGTGCTGGATAGCACAGATATTTCAGACAGACAATTCAAAACTCCATCTGAAGAGCTAATCGGGTCATTCACCATAGAAGATCTGAGATTAATGTATAAGCTGCCAGAACCTCAGGCAACTTTCAACAAGCAATTTATGGAAGAGTTTGCCAAAGAACACTCAAATTTGGCAGAATGCACAAAGGAGTGGACCAAAAGAAGTGAACCATTGAAGAAGAACAAACAAGGTATGTACAGCACGGGTTCACTTACCTCTCATTGTTTTACTGCTGCCATGTTATGCAGGCTTTTTGGAAAGCCTGACATAAATATGATCTTACCCGAATGGCTTCCTTTGTTGAATGCGGCTGTTAATTCTACAATTGTAGATTGGGCCAAAATCCTATCTGATAATCTCACCATTGCTATTTTTCATTACCGGTCTAAACGAAATGTTTCCCAGCGGGTTTATCCGCCTTTTTATTTATCTGCTTATGTCATGGACGCCATCTGCTATGTCTCTAAATTCCCTGTGATGGGCTGGAAATGGACTATCCACGATCCCTTGCCCATTCATGTGTACCATAAAGAACTATGGGAGTCTAAGTTTGTCCCCCATTTTTACCAAATTTGTCATGGAATAATGCTGCCATTGTACAGAACATTGTATAATAAAGATGCCCCAAGGTTATCCTCAGAAACAGAGGTTGATATTCTCCCCGTCGCGAGATGGTTTGGAGAAGAATTGTTCACTTATATTAGGGTTTTTGGAAGTTATGCTTCTCCCCATGTGTTACCCCTATATGTTCCAGATAGACTTGTAGCTCGAGAAATTGCTTATTAGACCTGTGGCCAGGGAGGTATAACAAAAGATTTAAAAGAGAAGAAAAAGGGCATTTGGCCACAATTTCCCGTAAAATGTGGAACATTTTCACTGTTTGATATTGGTCATGCATTTCAAGAGATAGGCAACGTTACATGCCTACAACTGTTCAAATTCTCGAGAAGGTTATTCGACCCAAATGATATTGTTAAGAATTTTACCAATGCAATCAAAGTAAGGGAATTTTCCGGGGAACAGGATCCTTTTGATGATATGTTTCAAGCAAGAAATTCATTCAAAGAAGTTTTGAATTCGGCTCAAGCACAACTATCCCCAGAGGAATTCAAGGAATTCAAGCTTTACAGAGAAAGGAGACTAATTCCTATTCCTTTGGATAATCTACGCTTAGAGCCCACAAGGGAGCAAACTCCTAGTGTTAGTCTTAACGGCAGTTCAAGTACAAGTAAATCTAAATCAAAATCTGACAGAGATTCTGAACACTCCAATAAGTCTAAAGAAAAGGAAGATAAAATGGAAGAATCCATTAAAGATTCTGCACAATCTAAAGAGCTTACTCAACAGCAAATTTTGACTTCTCAACAAACAAATCCTCCTCCACCCAATGTACAGCAACAGCCAGTCACCATTGGGTTAGATAAAGAATGGGAAACCTTTAATCAATTGATTAATGTAGAAGGATAGAATGTACAGACCCCTGTCCAGACAACCAAAGTTTTGAACACAGGAACAAGCAGCACAGCCGCAGTAACAGAGCACATACCAATCACACCCTCCTCTGAAATTGTACTTAATGTAGAGGACATTCCTCCTCTGGATGTATTTTATAGCCCAAAATACAAAGCAGTAGTAAAGAGACAAAGGAAAAAGAGAAAAAAAGAAAGTGCAATTGCTACTGAACTAGAACAAGTAGACGTTTTGTGGAAAGATCCTGCCACAGAGCCTACTCATAATCTCACTAAGTTATCTCAAATAACAGGAGCTTATGCTTCTGCAACAATTGATAAAGCAATTGAGATACAACTTTTGTTGGATGAAAAAGAAGAACAGATAAAAGCTCTGCAACAGCAATTGCAACAGGTACAGGCCAATAAGGAAGCACAATTAAAACTTGAAGAGTTACAACAACAACTTCAAGAAATGCAAACAGGACATCAAAAAAGCCTGGCTGATAAAGACAAACAAATACAGATTATCCAAGAACAACATAAAGATGATCCTAAGCTTCCAGAATTCATTTCAGAAACCATCTCTTTGAACAATCAACTACTGCAACAAGAGGAAGTTTTCTGCCAAAAAATATTGCAATGGAATTCTTTGTGCCAAGAAAGCGATAGAATCACAAATTATGTCGTAGATTTACGAAATGATTATGATTTGATTAATGAAAATATCAATGATTATCTGGCATGGAAAAAGACAGAAGAAGGCAGAAAAGCTGGTGCACCCATCATTAACGAGAACCATAAAGAAATATTGTTTAATAATTGGGATGCACAAATCAGAAGGGCAGAAAGGGCAGCAGAGGAGGCATCTACAGCGGCAAACACTCTCACTGATTGTGTAAATGACAATTTACACAAAGCTAACTTGATTCCTGAAACTGTTCCAGGATATCTCCCACAGGCAAATCAACTGCAAATAGAATGGAGGCAAAAGGCAGAAGAAAGAGCAAAATCCATCCAAGGGTTGACAAGATTGAATTGGGACTCATACTAGATGTACTTGGTTAAGCCACACAGTTAGCATAGTGCGCTCAATTGTATCATCAATGCTACAGAAAAGATTGCTCCTACGCTTGCCGACTCTGTCTTTTCAGGACAGTTGAATTCTGAAGTCGGTCAACCGCATCTTCTCAAAACTATGCTAGATGCCTGCAAGCTTAAAGATCAAGTTAATAGATAGATAGATTTAGTTTTAATTTCACTGTATTTTAGCCTAGGAAAAGGACGGTCATTGAACCGAATACTTAATTTTTGTAATAAACTATTTTTAGAGTTAGTTAAGTAGTATTTAAACCCCTCTCATGCATTTAGAGAGGGGTCCTGGATCTTAATATTTTTGGACTTGGAAATTGCATTTCTGTACTCCATTGTCTTATATATTTTTTGAAAAGGATCACATCTGGTGATTTTCATGCGGAATTATCTTTGAAGTGTTGCATTTCTGTACCTTGGAATTTGATTTTGCATTAGAGTTACTGGATAGAGTATCAGATTGCATTTGAAAGTCTTCAAGATGAACAAGGTATTTCTATCTGTTCACTGTTGATCTCTTTTGTCTTATGATATTCGTTTTAAAATTGCTATCATGTATATGTATATTGGTTTTCACAATGCTTTCTTTTATATATCATTTTTGAGTATAATTGAAACGTTATTTTTCATAATTACATGTAAATGTTATACAATGATGAATGCAATATGCTTATATAACTCTGTTTAATTTCTTAAACATAGTTATCTTTATTTGTTTCTGCACATTTCAATTTAATTAATAATACATTTTCATGGTTATTGTTGAATTGGAACAATCTTAAGTTGTATTCACATATAGCTACCCAGGTTAGTGTTAGAATTTCTTTATCAGTATTTAGCTTAAATTAGATAGTTTTATTTCAGTTATTTTAGTTCCATTTCCACCCACCCAATCCAATCCATTTAGTTACAAGGAAACTGGTCCTTTAAATCCAGTCGGAGCCACCATACCAAACGGAAAAGGAGCTGTCTTAAGGTCCCGACCGGGTGGTTTTCCCCGATGTTTGAAGCGATTTTCCTGAGCTTCTTTGTATGACTTATTATAAATACTAGAGAAAGGCTGACAATTTCTGTAAGAGCGGAAGATTCAAGTCTTCAAGGTTATTTGGTGCATTCCTTTGTATATAACATTATGACTCATGATATGAGATACATTATTATATTTTTTGTTGATATTTTGAGGTTGAGTTGAGACTCGGGACTTAGTATTCAAGACATGATTCACTATTATGTGTGATGTAGCACTAGACATGATATTACACGTCTTATATATTAGTTTTTTTTTCATATTTATGTGTCAATGCATTTATTTTATGTTGTGGGTGCTTTAGATATTAAAAAAATTGAAAAAAAATGAATATTTTTGTATGTGCCGATTTTTTCCCGATTTTCCCGATTTTTTCCGTTTTTTTCCCCTCGCCGATTTAATCCCGATCGCGATGTTTGCAACTTTTCTTGAACCCCCTGTCTGGTCGCTATCCAGGTGGTATATCTCCAAATACTACTGCATATCTGTCCAACATAGCCTGTCTGCCTGGATGTGGTGGCTCGGTCTGTCCCCTAGCCTCTGAAATCCTCAACTCCACTGGCCACGCTATGTCTCCATGCCACAAGTTTGCCTCCATCCCGTGAGCTGAAACTGTCTGTGGGGGATATGAGTGCATACCCTGAAGAACTACTAGCTTACCATCCGGTCCGGTAAACTCCATCACGAGCTGCCTCCAGTCGGTGGTAACTCGGCCATGGGAATACAACCATTAGATACCCATCACCACATTGGTGTCTGGTATGTCCACCACAAAGAAATGATCTGTCATCGAATAGTTCCCCTCATTGTCAAAGCGGGAACATATTGATTGCACTACATAATCCTGTCCCTCGGTACTAGCATTGAAAATCCCTCAAACTCTGCAGTGGTGATGCCTCTCCTCTGGACCATCTGAGTTTGAATAAAATTGTGGGTGGCCCCACTGTTAGTTTCTAGTAGCATCAGATGTACTCCAATACCTAGAAATTGTTTATGGAAATTCCATCTAGAGACGGCTTAGTTAAAATAATTAATGAATTTTTTTTTATATTTCCTAAGTCTAAACTTAGGAAATATGTAATGTTCTAGAATAGGAAAAGCAATCTATGCGAGAAAATAACAAATTTGCACCATTGAAATTTTTAAACAATGCAGTAAACACCCAGAACAATTAGAAATATGAAGTAGTTGAGCCATTTTATTATAGAAATGGGCAAGAGTACAAATATATGGAAAAAAAGCACTTGGGCTTGCCATTTTAGCAAGTGGAGCAAAACCCAGGTGAAACAATAATAACCCAAAAACTGCCCAACTGATGCTCTGCGCTGTCCCAATAGTTCTGCACTAGCTGCTGCAAAGAAATGGCTGAAAACCCCACCTGTTGTGCTCTGAAAATTCTGCAAAGTTACTCCTAGGCACCTCAAGCCAGCCTGACCAAAACCCATAAATGGTTTGGCCAAACCTTGACCCTCCAAAATCGACCCCCAAGGGCCCTACGCTCTCTAGTAATTGCTGAAGCACACAATTTTCTCAAACACCAACAAAAATACTCCGCAACACTCCCAAAATGTAGTGAACAACTCCACCAACACTTCGCTTATTTCTCCCAGCAAGCAACAACCCCAATGGCTGAGACTCTATCTCCCCTGTGTGCCCAACTTCTTTCCTCTGCGCTGACCCCAATGACTTCAAAATAGCTCCTGAATATAGCTGCCACTTCCAGCCTTCAAACTCACTCAATAGCCTACAAATCCACTGAGTCTCCTCCAAAATTCTCTCGGCAATAGACCTCCAGAATAGTGCTGCAATGGCCACACAAGAACCACTACTGCGTCCTCCAGAAATACGCACTGTCGAGGAAAAATTAATGTAAATGTTGGAAATATCTCTATGAAACTCTGTCGGATGACAATGGATGAACCTCACTAGGGTGGCACTCGAAGTCCCCCGAAGAAAGGGTGAGTTCTCTATGAAGAAAACTCTTGCTAAACAACAAGTGGCCCTGCTAAATAACTCAAGCAACAGAGACAAAATCGATAAGCCAAGAATGCCAAATGAAGTGAGCTTCCTTCCTTTTATAACTTTCGTGGAGCCTTTCTTCCTGCCTTTTCTTCTTTCGTGGGTCCCTCACCAAGCCAACACTTTCCCACTCATGCTTTTCGAACTAGTTTATAGGGAGTGTGTATTTCATTTGTGGGTGGTCCCCACATGTCACTAACAAAACAACATAAAAGTAAAATTAACTTGCTTCTAACTCCTAAGTCTTCTAATAAAAATCAAATGGGCTCCGACTTTTCCAAAATTGGACCCCAAAATGTAGAAATAAAACTCCGTTCCAAAATAATTTAGGAAGGGACATTACAGTCCTCCCCTCTTAAATGTTCAGTGCTGGATGCTCAAGTATGTGTTCAGCCTCCCAAGTTGCATCGTCATCCGACAAGCTCTTCCAATGCACTAAGTATTCTCTGATCGTTCTTCTCCTGAGCTTACTCTCCCTAGTCTCCACGATGGCGTCCGGTTCCAAAACCAGATGCCTCTCATGAAAATTCCTAGATCTGAAATCCTACTGCAACAACTGATGAGAATTCTTCTATTTGTTAATTCCTTGAAGAAATTATTTACGGTGTTCTACTGTAAATATCGAATACCCATACACTACATCCTTCACAAACTAACTGCGAAAAAATATAAGTGCAGAAACAAAATTTGAGCAACAATAAATCATAGACACATGACACCGTTGTTTTTGGACCAATGTCCCTGGAAAAACCCAATGCGGCAAAACTGGTGCAGCAGTTGAGGGTTTATTTATTATGCAGTAATTTTGAATACAATTTGAGATGCCTTGCTGGCTATCCTCACAAAGAATCTGACTGACAAAGAGCTAGTGAGATTACCGCACACACTTACAATGTAAGCCCAAACTGGCCAAACTCCGAACTAACAAGCCCTCCATTGCCTCTGTGTAGTCTCTGCGTCATTCTGCGTGGGCACTATGTCACTGCTACTGGGTGGCTCTTCTTCTGGTTGGATCTGACCCTCTGGCCTCTCCCGATCTCACACCTCGGCTCTCCGACACTGGATCTCACTGATCCTCAACTGAATCACGGACTTTCTCAAGGCTACTGCGCTGCCTCTTCTGGCTCTACGTAGCTGCTGCGCTGCCCATCTATCTACTGCTCTTTGTCTTCTCTGCAATGTATTCCCCGACTCAGAAAAATCTCCAACCGACAATTATCTTTGCCCCTCTCTACAAAAATCTTCTCGATTGATTTTCTCTTTGAGCACTGCTCACTAAAGAATTTCGATCTCTAGATTTTCTCTCTTGATGTCTCTTCCAAATGATCCATCATGTCCTTCTTATAATCTTCTCGTTGAGACTTCAATGGCCGAGATTAAATCGTTAATCAACGACTAAGATTAACTTTTGACTTCATCTTCGTCTTCTCTAGAAGATTCACACTCTGTTTTATTAATACCCTTTAATTATTTTAATTTCGTAAGTTTAGAATTAGGGCCCATAAAAAATAATTAATCATTTTTATTAAAACACACTCTGAGTGGAATTTTCAGAAACGATTTCTGTGTTCTTTGGAATACATGTGCCTAAGTCTCCCTGCAAATTTTGAGACTTAGAGCACATCCGATACTACCCAAATAAACATAAATCAACTTCCAACAACATCGTCTTGCAGTCTCTTGTATAGAGCTGTTGTTTTTTTCTACTGCATTTTGCTGTGGAGTCCTGACTCCTAGCAATAGAAAGTTCCCTCTTGATTCCATGTTTTTCACATGATTCATTGAATTCTCTTGAGGTAAACTCGCCAACACTATCTGTTCTTAAGCATTTGATCTTCAACTCACTTTCACTTTCAACTCTTGCTTTGAAAGTTTTAAAACAATCCAGTGCTTTTGATTTATATCTTATGAAAAATGCCCACATCATTCTAGTATAATCATTATCAATAATATAAAGTACCTTTCTTCTTGTAGAGCTGGAGTCTTGGTTGGACCCCACAGATCTGCATGAATGATTTCCAAATGCATTGATGTTGAGCATTCCTTTGATTTGAAGCTGGTCCTGATTTGTTTTCCATGTTGACATGGTACACAAATAACATTTGCTATTGATTTTTCAAGTGCTATGTAGACTAGCACAATATTTCTGAAATACTGATAATTATTTCTGATATTGATCTTTTTCTATTTTATTCCAATATATCATATATATCATTCAAATATTATACTTCAGAAATTCAACCATAAAGAACAATAGAACAATAGAGATCACAATGCACAAAGAAAATACAAGATTTACCCTAGGAAACGCCACCAAGAGGGTAATCCCAACAACCTTTTCAGTAGAGAAATTCCTCTGTTCAATAAGAGATGCACCTAGACCTATAGTATAACTTCGTCTTCCCCCCCAAGTCTAGTCTCCCGATCTGATTCAACAATTCGCTCTACTGATCTGCCCCAAAAATTCGACCTTCTGCATCAGCTTCAGAAACTCGGCTTTCTGCGACTGCTTCAGAAACTTGGCTGTCTGCCACTGCTTCAGAAACTCGGCTTTCTACGATAGAAACTGCCCGGAAAATATGCGAACCAGAAGAGAGAGAATCTATCCACACAGCAAGCTTGAGAGAGAGAAAAAGAGCTAATTCGTCCTTCTTTTCATCCTTCTTGATCTTTTTGCTAGGATGCCCAAAACTTGTCTTCTTGAGAGAGTGCGAATTGGTCGTGGAAGAATGAGGTCAAGCTACCTTAATATGGTGATTTGCCTTAGTTGAAGGGGTGTACCTTTTTCCTGGGCTGACTTGACTTGGAGGGAGGCCGACTTGATAAATTTTGAATCCAGAAATTACAATTCGAAAATTCAAATTTTCTTCATTAAAAGGTTGTAATGGTACTTTGACTCAAAACAAATTTTCTTTTGACTCTAGCATTTAAAATATGCTTTACAATAATAAATACAAGTACATCAAGTGACCAAATATACATTATGAAGACCAATCATAGTTACAAATTCACATTTGCTGGTTTTGAGATTCTGGGGATGTCTGTTACTGCTTGAGTTTTGCTAATATTCACCAAGTTGTCAAAGCTTAGGTGTCCCAAACACTTGTGCCATAGCCAACTTTCATTTGATTGATTCATATAACATCTTTCTTCTTGATTTTCACTGAGAATATATTCATTATCTGCTGTTCTTACTACTTTTCCTACTAGTTTTCCTGTGGATGACGTCCTTATCTCAGAGTCTTTGGCACGAAAAATGAGATCATGTCCTTTATCGGATATTTGGCAGACACTCAGAAGATTATGCTTGAGCCCTTCAACGTATAGTGCATTTTGTGCTTTGCCCTTGCCATTGGTGAAACTCACTGTGCCTTTTCCAACAATTTTAGCAAATCCATTGTCTCCAAAGATCATATTTCCATCATTTTTTGTGCTTTGTGAGATGAAATATTTATGGTCACAAGTCATGTGCCTAGAACATCCACTATCCACAAACCATATATTTTCCTTTTTCTGAGCATACAATGCTAGGTTGCACTTCTCATAGGTAGATTCTTCGATGTTCTTTCTCTGTATTGTTTGTTTTGGCTTTAATGGGCAATTTTGTGCTTCATGACCTGGATTGTTGCATTTGCTACATTCTCGACTATACTTTGAAAGAAGGGCAAAAGAATTATAAGTCTTGACTTGATTTTTCCTCTTGATGTCAACAATCTTGTGTTGATGATTAGTCCTATATGCCTTGCAATGTTTTGCATAATGACCAAAATTTTTACAATAGAAACAATTGCCAAGAAAATTAATTTGATACCTGTTGGTGCAATCTTGCCTTGATGGGATATTCCTTTCGTGAAGGAACTGCTTCTCATTTCTTGAACAAACCTTGGTTTCTTGAAGAGTTATTGAGATGAGGTCCTTTAACTGTTGAGATTTTGTATAGTTGGTGTAGCATCGGGTGTGCTCTAGCCCTGAAATTTTGTGTAGGGGCTAGGACACACTTGATCTCCAAAACCCAGAAAGTGTTTTGTAAAATTTCAGTTGGTGTTCAAGTTATTTAAATAATTATTATTTTAATGGATTTCCTAAGTCTAAACTTAGGGAAATTAAATAATTAAAGTGAATTAATTAACACGTGCTGAAATGTTCGAAAAGACACAGATCAAGCAGTCTTTTACTCTTAGCCGTTGATGGATGTTTTAATCTCGGTCGTTGATGAGGTGAATGAAAAAGTATAAGAGAAAGGCTTGAGGGTAAATTGGGAGAGACACACAGTTGCAGAGCTGAGAAATAGATCTCGAATTCTAGGGCGGGTTTGCTAAGAATTTCCGAGGAATTTTCTGCAGCGAGGGGTAGTATTGGCTAAGGGGATGATATGATTCCGGAGCCAAGAGTCAGTAAGAGGCAGAGGAGCAGCAACAAGGACAACGCAGAGAAGCAGAGTAGCAACTACGCAGGTGCTGTGCAGCCGCTACGCAGGTACTACGCAGGACAACGCTGAGGCACCAAAGGGCTTCAAAAGTTACACAGAGAGTCTCCAGGGCCAACGTAAGGCCTGCATCACCCTTCCAGGGGTTACACAGTCCCTCTCTAGGCAGCGCAGTGGCATTCTGAGGCTAGCAGGGTTGACGTTGGGGCTTCAAGGGTAGCGCTGAGGGTTTCTAGTGCCAGATCTGGGCTGAGTCTTGTAAATCCCGTTTGAGGGTGTGGATCAGACAGATATTTGGCACTAGAACATCATGTTAGTTACAGATTTGATTTCTTTTATTCTCTACCGGGTTTTCCAGATCTGGAACCCAGATTCACTGTACTGAGGAACTACTTAATAAAATAACCCTCATATTTGCTGCACCGGTTTTCCCTCTTTGGGTTTTTTTGGGGACTTATGTCCAAAAATCCATGTGTCACTTTATTTTATGAGCGTATTATTCAGTAAATGATCTACATGTGTAGGCTGTAGTTGTGTTTATTTCGGTATTTTCTGAATCTAATTTCTGAAAATAACTTGTAATAATTTAAATCAAGTAGGAGAAATAAACCATGATAATGCAGTAGAATTTTCACATGGTATAAGAGCGGTAACAGATCAAGTTGAATCTCTAGCAATCAGCTGTAGAAATATTTTTCTACAGGGTGGCAGAAGAAGCAGCAGATCTAGAAAGGTCATCTTGACAGCAGGAGAACGTAGATCCAAAAGAGGACAATGCTGAAGCTGCAGAAGGCCTTCAAGCTTACGTAGATCCTTCCTAGGGCAGCGTAAGGACTGCGTCATCCAGTTTGGGGTTACGCAGTCCACTTCTGAGCAGTGCTGAGGCTATGTTGGGCCAGTCAGTGAGACGCAGTCTTGTCATTTCTCCAGTTGTAGAAGAATTTTGCCATGATCCGGAAGCAAAGCTTCAGATCTTCAACAATGCTGGTGGGGTGGAGACTCTACAGGTGCAGAATTGTGCCTAGCTAACTCAACAAAGGCGGGAGGAAGACAGTTACTCAGCAAATCTGAGCCAAACATATCTGAGATTTGATTAGGAGGATCAAAGAGAGCTATTCGTTTGTATTTGGGTGAAATATTTCCAGGAGGGAAATCAATTTTCAGAAGAAGCAGTCTTAGAGCGTTTGTAGTCACCAAGAAACCCAGATCCAGAGGGAGAAGTACTGTTTCTGTCAGATCTGAGCAAGATGGCTTGATATGGACTGAGGGATCAAGATAGATTGGACGACATGTCCAACTATATTATCTTGAGGGCTAGAATCCTTTTAGTCCTGGATGAGTATGGACTCAAATATCATGCAGAGAAGGTTCTTGTTGTACCAACCGATGTGGATCCTCTGAAGAAGTATGAAGAAAATAAAGCGTGGACTAAGCGTTTGATTATAGACAGAGTCAAGGACCACGTTATTCCTCATATTGCTGGAAAGACTTCAGGAAATGACATATGGGTAACCTTGGACACAATGAACCAAGGAGGTTTCGTCTAAATAAGAATGCTTCTCGAGAACCGGATGTGGTTGTTCCAAATGATGAAGGGTGAAGAGATAGATCCATTCCTCTTGAGGCTTCAAGCCATCCGAGTTCAGCTGGTTGGCATTGGTGCTACTCCAAATGAGGGGCTCTTAGTGAGGACTGCTCTGAATGCAGTCTCGGAAGATTGGGAAACGTTTGTCCAGAACATTCTAGGAAGGGCAACGTTACCATCTTGGGCTGACATGTGGGCTATCCTCTGCTAAGAGGAGATCAGGAGGGTCACCAAGCGACAAAACATCAGTGGAGGAAGCGGAAAGGCCAAAGTCAGGGAGGAGGAGGAGGAGGATGCAACCCTTGCATCAAGGGAGAAGAAGCAACAAAGGAAGAAGAAGAAGGACCCTTCCAAGGTACGATGCTTTAATTGTGGTGATCTTGGACATTTCGTCAACAGTTGTCCTAAGAAGAAGGACAAAGGATCTTCTGATTCCAAGGTTGCAAAGCAAAGGAAGATGGCTTTGATGATGATGCAGCCATGAGTGCTGATGTGCCTCGAGAGAAGAGCATTGGCGGGATCCTTGAGTCAGCCCTACTCTTGGATCACATACGAGCTATGCGAGCCTTAAGACGGTAGCGGGATGAGTCAAGAGATGGTTGCAGAAGGCCACATTGAAGCAGAAGAGGGAGCTGAAGAGTTGAAGAGGGAGCAACGTGATGTAGAGGCAGCAACACAAAGGGGCTGATGGGACTTCAGCAACGCAGAGGGGTTGATGGGACTTCAACAACATAGAGGGGCTAATGGGACTTCAGCAATGTAGAGAGGCTGTGCTCATGCAGTGTAGTGTTGCAGTATGACAGTGCCTCTAGGAGGACATCGTAAATCAACATCCAGGGAGCTTCAGTGATGGAAGGCAACCTGACTTATCTGTCAAACAGTTGGGCAAAAGTCTTTCAGTTGCTTACTTCTCTGCAACTGAGTTGCAGTGCAATAGTTAGTAGTGGCAGTGCTATGGGAAGCATGATGCAACAATTTGAGAGGGAGTTGCAGTACAGATGTGGCAGTGGCATGGGCAACAATACAGAGAGCAGCAGTGCAATGGATGGAGGGCAACAAGCCAAGCATCAACAACATAGAATCCAACTTCAAGATCTTGTAGTGCATGGTGTGGATGCATTGCTAGAGTACACTTGCTAGAGCACACTCCATGCTAAGAGGGAGTGTTGAGATTTTGTATAGTTGGTGTAGCATCGGGTGTGGTCTAGCCCTGAAATTTTGTGGAGGGGCTAGGACACACTTGATCTCCAAAACCCAGAAAGTGTTTTGTGAAATTTCAGTTTGTGTTCAAGTTATTCAAATAATTAATTATTTTAGTGGATTTCCCAAGTCTAAACATAGGAAAATTAAATAATTAAAGTGAATTAATTAACATATGTGCTGAAATGTTCTAAAAGACACGGATGAAGCAGTCTTTTAATCTCAACGGTTGATGGATGTTTTAATCTCGACCGTTGATGAGATGAATGAAAAAATATAAGAGAAAGGCTTGAGGGTCAGTTGGGAGAGACACACAATTGCAGAGTTGAGAAATAGATCTGGAATTCTAGGGTGGGTGTGCTAAGAATTTCCGGAGGAATTTTCTGCACCGAGGGGTAGTATTGGCTAAGGGGATGATTTGATCTCGACGCCAAGAGTCAGTGAGAGGTAGAGGAGCAACAACAAGGACAACGCAGAGAAGTAGAGCAGCAACTACGCAGGTGCTGCGCAGCCGCTACGTAGGTGCTACGCAGGACAACGCTGAGGCACCAGAGGGCTTCAGAAGTTACACAAGGGTCTCTAGGGCCAGCGTAAGGCCTGCGTCACCCTTCCAGGGGTTACACAGTCCCTCTCTGGGCAGCGCAATGACATTTTGAGGCTAGCAGGGCCAACGCTGGGGCTTCAGGAGCAGCGCTGAGGGTTTCTAGTGCCTGATCTGGGCTAAGTCTTGTAAATCTCGTTTAAGGGTGTGGATCAGTCAGATATGGCACTAGAACATTAGATTAGCTGCAGATTTGATTTCTTTTATTCTCTGTCAGGTTTTCCAGATCTGGAACCCAGATTTACTATACCGAGGAACTACTTAATAAAATAGCCCTCCTATCTGCTGCACCGGTTTTCCTGCTTTGGGTTTTTCCGGGGACTTATGTCCAAAAATCCATGTGTCACTTTGTTGTATGAGCGTATTATTCAGTAAATGATCTGCATGTGTAGGCTGTAGTTGTGTTTATTTCGGTATTTTCTGAATCTAATTTCTGAAAATAACTCGTAATAATTTAAATCAAATAGGAGAAATAAACCATGATACTGCAGTAGAATTTTCACATTAACGACATCAACAAAACTTCTAGGCTTTTCTTCATGATGACCGTTGGTGTCTCCTTAAGAATTGGAGGATTCTCTAATATATCCAAGTCCATATTTATCATGTGGTGGCCTGAAGTTGAATATGTTGTCCAATGTTTGGGATTTGCTCAAATTCTTGTTGGCCTTGTCCAACTCCCTATTTAAAGATACCACTTTTGCCTCCAATTTTCCACAAATCTCTTCCTTTTCCTTTAGCTTATTGCTTACTACTTCTATTCTTTTAGGTTCTTCCTTCTCAGTTTTGAGAGAGATGTTTTATTGAGATAACTTCACATTCTTTTTCCCGAGGCTTTCATTTTCTTCTATGGCACTACTCAATAGTTCTTCCATATTTCCTTCTACTTCTTCTGGTCTCCCTTCTTCTTCTTTTGGATTATCTGTTTCATTTGTGAAGGCCATGAACAATACTTCACTGCTTCCACCATATTCTTCTTCTTCATTAGAGTCATCACTGTCTTGCTTGGAGAAGAAATCCTTTTTGATTGAGCTTTTCCTATTGAAGGTTCTTTTCTTAGGTTCACCTTCATCATCACTGTCATCTTCAAAAGGACATTTTGCTGCATAATATCCTATTTTACCACATCTAAAGCATATCAGAGGTAACTTTTCTTTTAGTTTGGATCCTTTCTTCATCTTCTTGACAAATTGTGCCATTTCAGTATCAGAATTATCATTTCTGCAATCACAATTCTTTCCCTTTCTTGATGTCTTGGATGCCTTGAATGCAGCTTCCTTATCAGTTGAATTTCCTGACCTCATCTCTTATGGTGTGGGAATTCCATGAAGTTCATCCATTGATAAAGAGTCTAAATCTTTTAGTTCTTCTTTGGCACAAACCTCGGCATCAAAACGATCTGGAAGGGATCTTAAGACCTTTTGGACAATCCACTTTTCATTGACATTTTCACCTAGTCCTCAGAGAGTTGATTACTTCATCTACTCAGAGAAAGTAAGCAAGAATATCTTCTTCATCATTCATCTTGAGACTTTCAAACTGCCTTCTAAAGGTTTGAAGGTTTTCCTTTTTGACCTTGGCATCTCCTTCGTAAATATTGACGAGCTCGTCCCACATATCCTTAGCTATTTCAATACCCAAAACTTTGGTGAATTCTGAATATGACAAACCACTTGCTATAGGATTCAAAGCCTTGGCATTTGCCACATATGCTTTCTTCCCATCTGGGTATGTTGGTAGAGGAGATGGGATTTTGTATCTATCTGTGATAGGTTGCCAAACCTTAACTCCATGAGACATTAAGTAGTACTTCATTATGACCTTCCAAAAGGAAAAAAATGTTCCATTAAATTGGGGAACCTTAGTATCTTTACTGGTCATTGTGATTCAAAAATCCTTCTTCCAGCTGTTAGGTTGATCTTGAAGAAGCTGACTCAGATACGAATTGTTGGAAATACTGAGAGGAGGGGGGGGGGGGTGAATTAGTATTTCTTTCAATTGTTATATTATGCCAGTTAAAATTTTATCACAAGTTAAAGTGGAACGCAAGAAGTAGAACACGAAAATAATTTTATTAATGAAGATAGTTAGGACTCCAATCCTCTTTTACAAAAATTCAGGCTCCAACTTATACAACACAATTTCTAACTTCTTCAAGGCTCGAACCTTGAATGAGGACTCCAATACTCAAACACAAATCCAGGCACCAACCTGGTCTCAATGAGGACAACAATCCTCTTAGGCTCCAACCTAAACGAATACTTCAAATCAACTTCTTCAAGATGTTTCCAAAAACCTTTCCAAAGTTTGTTTTAAATACACTTCCAATGCTGCTCAATAAAGTCTTCAAGATCTTCTTCAAGGTTGCTACAAATGGTCTCCAAGATATTCCAAAGGGTTCTTCAAAGTCTGGTACAAATCTGTTCCAAAAAATTCTGCTCCATACAAGGCTTCAATAATGCTCCAAAAGCTGCTTCAAAAGTCTTCAAGAATGCTCAAGACTCGTCTGCTCCAAATTCTGCTACAAAGGGCTTCAAGACTACTCCAACAAATCGGTCTAAAGTTTGCTTCATGATGGTTCTCCAAGGTTGCTCAATAGTTTGTTCAGAGACACTCCTCAAAGACTACTTCAATGAGCCCTCAAGTCTGCTCAAAGAGATAGTCAAAGTCTGCTCCAAGAGATTATTCAAAAGAGATCCAAGGTCTACTCACCAAGCTTTTGTGGGTCGACCTATGAACTGTTCCTTCCATTGAGGTTGCAAACTCCTAATAGGGCCTTTTGATAACCCTCATGTAATGGAAACTTGTTTACCAATCATAAGCTAGGAAGACATTTGGAGATGATGCTTGTGTGAAGTACTTTGGTGCCTTTTGCATTAGATATGGCCCACTATGATACTCCTATGGTTATTTTACCTATGATGATGGTTTCAGTGGATTTTGAAGGTATGTTTCAGATGCTTATTCCTAGGCACAACTACCATCCCTTGCAGGATTGTATTGAGCTTCTCTAGCACTTCAGAGAGGAAGGCCAACCCCATTTGATCACCATTCTAGGTGCTAGAGCCAAGATGTTGACCACTTATTGAAGAGTGTTGAACTTGGGATGTATTCATCACTGATGATGACTCTCTTCTGACTCTCTTCTCCCTCCATATACATTGTACATTTGAGTTGGGATGTTGCCTAGAAAGTTGATGTACACCAAAGATTATAAAGCATCCTCGGGCTAGCATTGTACCTTTTTGATGGATGTTGCCTTGTTCTAAGTTTATTTGATGAAGATGATAACTTGAGACCCTTCTAGAGGAGATGTTATGCTTCTCTAGATGATGGCGTCATGGCCTAGCCTTGTGATGACCCCTTCATTTGGCTTGGAGTGATGACATTAGCTTGGTTGAGGGATGATATATTGATGAAGAGAGGTTTGCTTGATAATTGGACTGTGAAAATTCCTAGATCTGACAATCTGAGGAATGCTACCACAACTAACTGAATCTATTTCATCTACTTGTAACTTACATTACATAGTTATTTTCATATTTCTTCATGAAAATATTGAGGTAAATTACTGAAGCAACGTACACTTAATACTTTATGATTCTGAAAGAAGGAAACTGAGCAAAGAATAAATCACACATAGGACACCATAATTTTTAGACACAAGTCCCCGGAAAAACCCATTGCGGGAAGACCAATGCAGCAGATCTGAGGGTTTATTATTATTAAACAACAATTTTTGAATACAATCTCTGGATACCTTGCTGGCTATCTAGTACAAAGATTTCACGACAAACAAAAATATAGTGAGTTTTACCTCACACTGCAAGTCCCGGCTGATCTAGTAGCTGAACTGATGAGAGCCCAACAACCTTTGTGCTGTCTCTGCGCAGTAGCTCCGTAGGCCTGCGTGGGGATCTCTGTGGACTGCATCACTTCTTCTTTGGGATCGATCTTCTCCTTGGAAAGTCGAATTCCACCCCTCCCGACTTAGAACCTCGTTCTCCTGACAAATCTCAGACTATCCCATGGAAACACTGTGCAGCCTTTGAGTGGGCCTGCATCACCTCTTTTGGGGCTTGTGTCACACCCTCTGGAGGCTGCGCTGCTACCTCTGCTGGTTCTGTTGTCTCTCTGCTATGTATTCTTGGTCTCGAAGAAGATCCTCTGAGCAACCACTATCTCTGCCCCTCACTGCAACTGGAATCACTTTTATCTGATCTTCATCCGAGCACTTGCTCTGTCAGAAGAATTTGATCACTTGATTCACTCGGTGTGTTTTTCCAAATGGCCCTCAAGCCTTCCTTTATAGTCTTCTCGTTGAGATATCAACGACCAAGATTAGATCTCTAATCAACGACTAAGATGATAACTTGACTTGATCTTCGCTTTCTAGATCATTCTCACTCTGTTTCATTAATACCCTTTAATTATTTAATTTCCCTAGGTTTAGACTTAGGGTCCCCATTAAAATAATTAATTTTTACAATAAAACATAATTCGAGTGGAATTTTCACAAACCGTTTCTGGGTTCTTTGGAATACATGTGCCTAAGCCTCTCCACAAATTTGGAGACTTAGAGCACTTCCGATGCTACCAAAAATCAACACTCCCTCTTAGCGAGGAAAGTGCTCTAACAACATGCCTGCTGCATACTGCTCTAACCCTGAAGCATCATCTATGCTGCTGAAGTCTGACAAGCTGTCCATCAGCCACTGCATTGCTGCTGCAACTGTACTGTTGCCCATGACACTGCCACTGCCATTGCCATTGCTGCATTTGTTCTACAACTCCCTCTCATGTACTACATCTGCCATGCTGCCAGCACTACCACTGCTAACATTGCATCTGCACTGCAACTCAACTATTGAGAGAAGCAACTGAAAACCACCCAAAGACTGAAAAAGCATTCAGTGGATGCACCTTGTTGCTGAAGATCTGACTGCTGATAGCTACTGCGCTGTCCCTTTGATGCACTGCACTGCAGCTGCTCTGAATTGCGTTGTTGCTACTCTGCACTGCACTGCATTGTTGTTGCTTTGCTTTACACTGTTGCTGCTCTGCTCTGCGCTGCTCCAGAAGTAGGCCTTGCTACGTCCTACAATTTTCGCTCCATCACTCCTCGACTCCCACTAAAAACTCCTCCATCCTGCTATTGCTAATCAAGGGCTCCCATAGCAAGGTTGTGATCCAAGAGGTGGGCTCCTCAAGGATCCTGCCCAACTGAAGTTCAAGATGAACTACAGTTCTATGTCGCCCCATTTCTCTCCTGGAGAAGCATGGGCACTTATGGAAAACTCATCCTGCTCGATCTTTGTAGCTGCAACTTTAGGATCGTGTTTTTCATCCTTGTCCTTTTTCTTCAAAGGACATTGTGATGCAAAGTAGCCCATCTCGCCACATCTGAAACACTTCACCTTCGAGACATCTCTTTTCTGTCTTTGTTGCCCTTGCTGTCCCTTCGATGCGAAGGCTGCATTCTCCTCTTACTCCGGATTCTTCAATCTTCTCCCACTACTACCGTTAAGGTTGCACTTGACTAGATCTCTCCTCAGCTCCTCTTGAAGTGCTGACGACATCTTCTCCCAACTAGGAAGCTTAGCCCTGCCCAAATTACTTTGGACAAAAACTTGCCACTCCTTCGTGACTGTGTTAAGGGCTAGCCTCACCATAGTTGCAACAATTGGAGTGGATCCCATTGCTGCCAACTTGTCTCGAATCTCCTGAAGTCTCGTAAGGAATGGAGCAATGCGCTCCCCCTTCTGCATCTATATCATTCAGAGCTTCTACTCCAAGTACATCTTTCGTTGCTCGGAAGTTCCTTCATATAGCAGGGACAAGGCCTCCCGTATCTCCCTGGTGGTGTTGTTGCCAGATATATGAGAGAGTATGTGATCCTTGACACCATCAAGGATTAGTCTCTTGGCCTTTGCCATATCGGACTTGTACTTCTTGTTTTGACTCGGATTTGTAGGTACAACAACCACATTGTCCACGAATGCTTTGATATCATATTCGTCTAGAAGGAATTTGATTCTTTCCTTAGAGATTACGTAGTTGGAGGATCCCTCCAACTAGTCTTGATCTCTCAGTTTGTGAGATCCCATATCAGCCAAAAACTGTCGAACTTCTCCTCTTCTTCTCCTATTGCGCCGCACTAGGTAGGCTTACGCACTCCTTGTGGAGCTCGTAGATCTACTACTTAGATCTTGGAAAAATGCTGAATTCCTCGGCAAGGAACTCACTGAGGAAGAATTCCCCACTATGTGCTCTTCTTCTCCTTTTGACGCTTTTCTACCTAGCAACTGCCTGCAGAAAAATTGCATCCCTCTGGCTCTGCGTGAAGGCTCTGCGTTGCTCCCTCTGCCTTGCCAAGATCTCGATCCGGAAGTCTTACATCTCTGTCGACTCACTCAGAGAGAGACAACCTTGAAAAATGAGCCCTCCTAGCTAGAACTACGCAATCCCTCTAGTGATTCGATCTGTTGTTGTTGCAACAATTTTTCCTTCACTTCAGTGCTAGATGCGCTCTTCCTGTTTCACATCAAATGCTCAAAAACCATGTGAAAATTCCTACATCTGACAATTTGAGGAATCCTACTGCAACTAATTGAATCTACTTCATCTACTTGTAACTTACATTATACACAGTTATTTTCAGATTTCTTCATGAAAATATTGAAGTAAATTACCAAAGTAACCAACACTTAATACTTTATGATTCTGAAACAAGGAAACTGAGCAAAGAATAAATCACACATAGGATTATTTTTGGACAAAAGTCCTCGGAAAAACCCAATGCGAGAAAACCAGTGCAACAGATATGAGGGTTTATTAATATTAAGCAGCAGTTTTTGAATACAATCTTTGGATGCCTTGTTAGCTATCCAGTACAGAGAAATCACGACAGACAAAAATATTATGACTTTTGCCTCACACTGCAAGTCCCGGCTGATCCGGTAGCTGAACTGATGAAATCCCAACACCCTCTGCGCTGCCTCTATGTAGTAGCTGCGTAGGCTTGCGTGGGTACCTTTGTGGACTGCTTCAGCTTCTCTTTGGGATCGATCTGCTCCTCGAAAAGTCGAGTTCCAACCATCCCGGCTCAGAACCCCAATCTCCTTACAAATTTCGGACTATCTCACGAAAACACTGCGCAGCCTCTGCGTGGTCTTGTGTCACCCCTTCTGGGGCCTGCGTCACACCATCTAGAGGCTGTGCTGCTTCCTCTTCTAGTTCTACTGCCTCTCTGCTATGTATTCTTGGTCCCGGAGAAGATCCTCCGACCAATAACTGTCTCTGCCCCTAACTGCAACTCGAATCACTTATATCTGATCTTCATCCGAACACTTGCTCCGCCAGAAGAATTTGATTTCTTGATTCACTCGGTGTGTTTTTCCAAATGGCCCTGAAGCCTTCCTTTATAGTCTTCTCATTGAGATATCAATGGTCGAGATTAGATCTCTAATCAACGACTAATATTATAACTTGACTTGATATTCGCTTTCTAGATCATTTTCACTTTGTTTTATTAATATCCTTTAATTATTTAATTTCCTTAAGTTTAGACTTAGGGTCCCCATTAAAATAATTAATTTTTACAATAAAACATAATCCGAGTGGAATTTTCAGAAATGGTTTCTGGGTTCTTTGGAATACGTGCCTAAGCCTCTCCACAAACTTGGAGACTTAGAGCACTTCCGATGCTACCAAAAATCAACATGGACACCTTGTTAATGAGAAGATGGGCTATTGAGTGAGGAGCACCTTTTTGACTCATCCATGGCATATTTTGATGGAGACGTGCACTTTTAGAGAATGATGTCACCCATGGAGGCCTTTTTGCTCACATGTATGGGTTAAACAAAGGCTTATTTTTATGTTTTATCATTGAGATAGCTATATTTGAGGTTGGCTTTTAACCTCCTTAAATTGTAATCATATTTTTATATTATTTTTAGGGTTTTTAATCAATTTGAAAGCTTAATTAACTTGGTTTCCCTCCTACAAGTAGAGGGAAGTTGATTTAGCAAAGGGTCATGGTAACAACCTCACTCATTCATTAGAGAGTGCACACTAGTGTCTCTTTTCCCTTGGAGGAAATGGAGCATTCATTGAACAAATTGCCTTGGGGTGGATATCATGATTGGAAGGAATTTCCTCTTGGATGATAAAGTGATTCTATGGTGGTTTTGTGTAAGTTTATTGTATCTTCTTCAATTTTGTAATCGTTGTAGAATTAGGGTTTCACTGAAATTTTCATCATATGTATTGAATCTTTTATGGTTCTAACATCTTCTTTTGTAAAATTATGACCAAGTTTCCATCAAGGAACCTTGGTATAGCTTCCTTGCCCTTCTATCCCCAATTGATTGAATGTCACTAGGGTTTTGATGGAGAGAAGCCTCATTGTAGGATTTCCTCTCTCATAACTTTTGTTCCATTGGTCCTGTGCCAAAGGGCTCACCTTTGATTTCATTAGCCCAAGATTGAGAAAGGCACTAGTCTACTAGTTTGTCAATCCTATAAAAAATTAAATCCTAAATTTTTTTTTTCATGTTTTCTAGTGTAAATTAGAGTTCAGTTACATCATAATCTGCATTTAATAGCATAGAATACCTTGGACCTCATAGTCATTGGGTTAGGCTTTGCATACATTAAATTGGAAAAGTAAAAACATAATTTTTTAGGCATTTTCTGCCACTTTTTAGGGTTGACGTCTAGGATTTTATAGCTGTTTTATGTGTTTTCAGCCTTTGAAAAATTGCTGCAACCTATTTCCTACTTTACTCATTAAGTAGCCTTTGCTTATTTCTTGCTTGTCTTCAATTTTAGACTTTTTTTTTTTTAATTGCTGTCATAAATTCTGTATGCTGTAACTTGTGTTGCTTGAAAACCATAATTTATAACAAGAATTGGCAATTTAAAGTTAGCATGTGTTTGAGAACTTGTTTAAGTTGCTAACGTAACAGTGGCAACTGATCCTATTGTTACCCCTAATTTATAGTGCTTAGTGAGTCTTTGTACTAAGGTGCGAGATTTTGTGGTAACAAGAACCAAGTGGAATTTTTCCAATATCTGTGCCCCTTTAAGCATATAGTTAGACCATATCATTTGGGCTAGATATAAGATTTGATGATGTTTTTGTTTTGCTAAATACAAGTTAAATAATTTTACTTCTTGATAAATATTCATTTAATAACTAAATCCAACGTAATATTAATCTAAACTTTTGAAGATCTTATTTCAGAATTTGTCGTGGCTAACATCCAAGCTTTATTCTCCAGTATCATAATAATCATTGATCATAGCTCAAGTGACGCCTTAAGAGGCGTTGAGGGACAGGAATTCACCCTCGATTGATATGACATTTCTATACTCATGATGGACTTGTCATACTACAGATTACATTCTGTCAAAATTGTGTAGGCATATATTATGGCTCTTCTTAATGTCTATAGCTCAGATTGTGTTTGTTCAAATCAACTTTTAGTGATATCTTCTGGCATTTTATCTTCTTTAGAAATTCTGTTTAGTTAAGTGTACGTTTCATTTATAATGCAGGAATGCAATTGTATTTGGCAAGAGGAGCTCTGTTGAGGTTGTTGATGGTTGGGAAGAAAACAGAGAGCTTCTTGAAGATCATTTAAACAGCCTTGGACATGCCATTACCATGGATAACCCAGAAGCGGCCATTGGAGTCATGGACAAACTTGGGTTGGTTATTTGATTTTTTACCAGTTTTCTCTAATGTCTTTCCTGTTTAAGGTGTTGCATTTAAATTGCATTGTTTATGCTGAATATTTTTTTGGATATAAAAAGGAATACTTTTCTTCATTCTTTATTGACCAAACAAATGTCTTGATTATCTTAGAAGTGATTTAAAAGGTATCCTACACTTCTAGGAGGTTTTATTACATCTAAACTGTCAAATGCAAACCTTCAATTGTACTTCCACCTGGTTTCTCTAACTTGGAGAAAATGATGATGCTAATTGTTTCAATTCCTCTTGTGAATCAATTAATTGGTAAAAAGGATCAGTGAGATAGGCGCCAGGAAAGAAGATAATGGACAATTAAAGTTTGAATGAGAAGTAAAGCATGGCAAAGACATCGTGGTAATTTTAGGAAAGGGTTTGTAACAAAAAAATGTCACAATTATACAGTACAACAGCAAAGAAATGCTAGGAAACGGTGTGGTAAGTTGGTAACTCTATAAAAAATGAAGAGCATATGAAGGAAAACACACTTCTCTACTGTGACTAAACAATTAATCATCAAGTGGGATGGATTTTGGATGTTAGAAGTTATGGCTTGTAACTGCATGGATTACCAGGCTTGCAAAGGTCCGGCAAGATATGCTAAAGCGGCACCATACAGGAGTGTCCACTGTCACCTCAGCATGAGTCCCCACTTGTTAGGCCAACTCTTGAAATGCCACAGGAGGTCTCCCTACACAATCAAAACACTTGACCACAAGATTAGTAGATTGGTGCCTATAAATTCCTATTGGGTAATGTGGTCTAGGAGTTAGTTTGGATAGTTGCAAATATGAAAATAATATTCTATAACATTAAAATGGGGATGTAATATTCCTAAGGGAAATTAACAGTGATAAACAAAGCATCTACAACACAAGCAACACAAATTTCACACATAAAATTAAACACCCAGAAATGTGAAAATTCTATAGTGGAGAACCCTACTGCAGCTACTTATTAAATTTCTTCTATTGCATTATCCAACACAATTATTTAACATTTCTCTTGAGTTAAATAACAAAATAAAATATGCTGCAGAGTTCACATAAAAATAGCACAAGTAATCACATATAGACACCGTTATTTTTGGACAATTGTCACCGGAAAAACCCAACTTGGGAAAACCGGTGCAACAGATTTGAGGGTTTTTTTATTATGCAGCAGAATCCAAATACAACTAGGGTGCCAACATCCGGAAAACCCTTCAGAGAAATTTAGGCAATCAGGTGAAAATTGTGAGATATACCTCACTCAGCTAATCTCCGGCCAATCTGACAATGTAAGTGATGCCCTTACTACCTTTGCATGATTTCCTATACTGGACTGCATAAGCCTGCGTGGGAAAATTGAAGGAATTGCGTCACTTTGTTCTGCAACTGATCTAGCTGATCTAGGGCTGAATTTTGGCCCTCCTGGCTCAGAAATTCCAGCCTTTAGCTAACTCTGGTTTGACTCCTAGAGACACTGCGCTGTTTCTGCGCGATTTCCTGCTGGATCTGCGTCACTTCTTTAGAAAACTGCGCTGTCTCTATCTGCGTCACCTCTGCCTCTCTCTGAAAATGCACTCTTGGTCCTTCTGACCAATTTCTGCTTCTGCCCCTCTAGATCTGATCACTGAATCAAATCACTTAGCAAACCCAACCGTAGTGATTTGTTCTTGATCAAAAGCTATGCTTCTCTCTCACAGCTCGAAAATGCCCAATGGCTCAAGTGTCAAGCGTATTTTCCATAGGCCCCTCACCCTCCTTATAATCTTCCATTGAGTCTTCAACGACCAAGATTAAAACATAATCAAGGGCTAAGATTAACTTGGAGGTGATCCATGACTTTATCTAGAAGATTCACACTTGATTTAATTAATACACTTTAATTAATCAAATTCCCTAAGTCTAGACTTAGGAAAACATTAAAAAATGATTAATTAATTTAATCAAAATCATCTCTAAGTGGAATTTTCCAAAACTATTTATGGGTTTTATGGAATACATGTGTCTTAGCCTATATACAAAATTACAAGGCTAGAGCACATCTGATGCTACCATAAATTAACAACAAATACTCCAAAAATTGCGCCAAACTGAGCCATATTTCATTATAAATCAATGGGGTACAATATAAGTATGGAGTGAATGCGCCAAGGCTTGCCTGAGGCAAGCTAAACAAATCCTAGGTGATGAAAACAAGTGCCCGAATGCTAGAAAGATGTCCCCATCAAAGCTCTGCGCTGAACATGGAAAACTACATTGCTCGCTGATGTAGATCTATTGTTTGTCCCTCCTCTAGTGCTCAAAAAGTTTCGGGAAATTAACCCCGGTCTCTCTTCAAATAACCCACCAAAACCCATAAAGAGTTTGGCCTAGTTCTAACCCCCGAAATTACACCCAATTTCAATGTGCTCCTCCAACTGCTGGGTAATTTGACCCACCTGGAAATGATTGTTGCTCAAATCCTCCACAATGCGGTAAATGCTAGCAAAACTCCCCTCCAGATGCCTCTCCAAATTCCAACTCAACTCAACCCCAAATGTCACTCCACCTAGCTACCATGTGTGGCCTAGAAACTGCCTTTGCACAAGTCCACGCAGTCTCTGAAATGTTGTTACTTCTACAGTCAAAACCCCATAGAAATGTGCCTGTTTAACACGCCAATCTCTTACAGAAAATGGTCCAAAGCTATCCCGGAAAGGCCAACAGGTTTGTTGCCCCACAACAAACTCTCACAGGTAGTGCATGTTTCTGTCCTACACCCATCCTGCTGAATAATTCCCATGGAATGCACTGATGCCACGTCCGGAACAACTCCCAAATGGTGTAGATCTCACTCCTTGTGTTGGCACTCAAAGTTCGCTGAAGGTAGGGTGAGAATCTTGCTTGAGAATCTCGTGCACTGAACAACACTTGCAGACTTGGCTCAACAGCTCAAGCGTGCTAGTTAGGTTCGATATGCAAAGGTTCAAAAACCCCAAAATGATGCATCTTTCTCCTATTTATCCTTGAGCTTCCCTTTTCCCATGTGGACCCCATGCATCGACCTCGCCTTGATTTTCTCCCTCCAAAAGTGCGAGTTTGCTCAAAGGGTGCGTATTCCCCTTTTGGGGTGGCCCCCACCATCCACTATCACTACGATTTTCCCCTCTTCTCCTATATTGGGACCTTCCTTAGCCAAATTAATCAAGTGGGGTCCTCCTAACCCACTTCTCCTAAGTTAAGCACCCAAAATATCAAAATTAACATAACTTAGACAAAATTGCAAAACTGGTGTAGTTGCTGGGTGAATTTAATTAGAGGGGACATCATAGTCCTCCCCTCCCAAATGTTTCTTGTCCATGCGAGGTGCTGCAAAATATGCTCCCCTTCCCATGTGGAATCCTCATCTGGTAAATTCCTCCATCGCACCAAATACTCTCTGATAATCTTGCTCTACAATCTCCTCTCCCTGGTCTCCAAAATAGCCTCAGGCTCAAGAACCAAGTGCCCCTCTTCATCCAGTGGGGGTAGCTCTATCGCTGCTGTCACGTGTTGTCCCAATACCTTCTCGAGGCATGAAACATGAAAGACATTGTGTACCTTGCTTCCAGGCGGAAGCTCCAACTCATATGCCACCTTTCTAATCCACCTGATCACCCTGTAGGGCCCATAGAAACGTGGCTATAACGTCTCAGGCCCCTTTTGCTTCGACGTGGACTGTCTATATGGTTGGAGACGCAAAACGACCAAGTCTCCTACCTCAAAGTGCCTCTCGAACTTGAGCCTGTCTGCATACATTTTCTGTCGATTTTGGGTGGTCTGTAGGTTGTCTTTAAGAGCCTTGAGGGTGTATTGACTCTCCTGAATCCAAATTTTGGCTCGTGGGGCCCTGTTGTCTCTAAAAATAATGTTAGCAAAAGATAAAGTATCATACCCATACAAAGCACAAAAGGGGGACATACCGATGGACATATGGTGGGTGGTATTGAATACACCCCTAGGTGCAACCGCCTCATCCACACTCGCTGTTGCCTTGTCACGTAGTTCTATAAGTATCCCTCCAGCCACTTGTTGACTATCTTGGTCTGTCCATCTGTCTGAGGGTGGTAGCTGGTACTGGGAGTGAGCTCAGTGCCCACCAACCTAAAGAGCTCCTGCCAAAATTCCCCCATGAAGTGACTGTCCCTGTCACTGACTATGGTCTTGGGAAGACCATGCAACCGAAAGATCTCTCTAAAAAACAGCTCCGCAACTTGCGAACTAGGCTACTTGGTGTGGATAGAAAAGAAATGGGCATACTTCGTCAACCTGTCCACCACTATGTATAAGCAATCACGACCTTGCACCATGGGAAGTCTTGTGATGAAGTCCATCGAGATGCTCTCCCACTTCCCCTCCGGAATGGGGAGCGGTTGTAGTAACCCAGCAGGATGGGTCAACTCCCCCTTGTTCCTCCGGCAGGCCTCACACTCCTGCACATGCCTCAACACGTCCCCCTTGAGACCCTGTTACCGCTCAAACCAGCAGGGGACCTAAAAGGGACTCCTAAGAGGGCAACTGCTAGGTCAAGGGCAACGATGGAGACTTAGCCAACTATTACCACAACCAAGACTCCTTGCTCTTTACGGACTTTCACCAATGGTGTTGATTTTTGTAGCATCGGAAAGTGCTCTAAGTCTCAAATTTGGTGGAGTCAAATTTGGTGGAGAGGCTTAAATGCTTGTATTCCATAGAACCTAGAAACCGTTTGTGGAAATTCTACTTGGTTCATGTTTTATTAAAATAATTAATTATTTTAATGGGGACCCTAAGTCTAAACTTAGGGAAATTAAAGAATTAAAGGGTATTAAGAAAACAAAGTGTGAATCTTCTAGAGAACGAAGATCAAGTCATGTTTTAATCTTAGCCATCGATTAAACATCTAATATGGGCTGTTGATTTCTCAACGAGAAGACTCTAAAGGAAGGCTTGAGGGTCATTTGGAAAACACACCGAGATACTGAATTGATCTAAGATCGAAATTTCTGGGGCGTGGTTTGCTGAGAATTTCGAATTAGAGATCTAAGCAGTGAGGGGTAGAGATAGCATCTAGAGAGGAAGAGATTTTCTCAGTCCGGTGGAGCATCAATCAGAGAGAGGCAGAGGTGATCTAGCCTAGCTAGCGTTGAAGGAAGGGGTTGACGCAGTGACTGTGTGAGCTCACGTAGAAGTAGCACAGAGGTAGAGGGATCCGAAAAGTGGCACCGTGAGGCTATTCCTCAGCATTCACAAAGGAAAAGCGGCTTGGAGGAGGGATAACACTGAGCCTAGAAGTGGCTGGAAGTTCTAGCGCTGGATCTTCCAGAGCTTGTCCAGGGTAGATTTTCCTTCATCCGGATCAACCAGAGACCTAGTGATTGAGTGAGGTTTTTCTCACATATTCTTCTGCCAGTATTTCTCTCTGGAATTGAATAACCCTTGAGGGTATTCAAAGATGTATTGAGACATTGCTACTGCATAATAAAACCCTCAAATCTTCTGCATCAGTTTTCCCGCTTTGGGTTTTTCTGGGGACTTAGTCCAAATTAAAGGTGTCATATGTGTGAATGATTTCCTTGTCTAGTTTCCTTGTTTCTGAATGAATTTTAGTGTAGGCTGCTTCAGTAGTTGCTTCAATAATTCAGATCTGAATTAATTATGTAATGTAATTTACTTAATAAGAGAAGTACACTTAGTTGTAGTAGTAGAATTCTTTAGATATGTTTGGATCTAGGAATTTTCCCAAATGGGAGGAGACTCGATAATTAGGAAGTTACTTATAAAGGATTGATCAACAAATAGACGTGAAGTGACCTTAAAGACCCTTTCCCTAGGATAGGATTAAGAATGGAGCTTGCTTGCTCTTTAAGCAAAGCACAAGACTTTCTAGGGAAATGAGGTGAGGATTTGAGAGTTAGGTTAAAGGAATATGACTTGAAAAGGATTTTCCCAATCCCTAAAATCCTTATAGAACTTGGATTCCCGAGTTTTCCTTGATGAATTGTCTTTGATAAGAAATGGGACAACACAGGTGGACCCAACCCAGGTTAAGGAGATGGAGTTTAGCAACCGATGATATTCTTAACTTGACCAAGGCAAGGGAAAGGATCAAACAAGAATTTTCACCTAAATATGTCAAATTGATCCTATAAGGTACTAGCCTTGGGAAATAAAAAACATGAAAGAAATATATATCAGTAAGAAGTGTTGAGAAATGTAACTAGTTTCAGTCTTCATAATTGTATTTGGGTCATGATGCAATGTATTTGTCAAAAGAAAGAAAAAGAAAAATTATTGCAAAAGAAAATTATTTATAAGCATGGGTTTCATGCTCATTTTATTTTGTTTCTAGGTCAAAGCACCCATTGTGGGCTTCTAGGGTTTGTCTCATGAGTCATTATAATAGTCATCTTGTATTAGACCCTTCTTGGGCTGATTGTATCAAAGAAGAAATTTATTTCTATGTCAAAATTGTCAATTATGCCTCCTCCACCAAGTCGGCCTGCCCTCCCTTCATGTCGGCCTCGTAGAGGCTAAGTCACCAGGTTCGTGTTCGTGTTCGAGTTCGGCAATGTTGAAATTCGAATAAAGTTCGGGACTGAAAATTTTTCCGATAAAGTTCGGTATAAAATTCGACATATAGAAATTTGAAAAAACATATATATATATATATATATATATATATAACAATTTTAAGCATGTTGAAACTTGAAAGATAAATATGATGCACATAAATAAGATGATAGGATTATTGCTCAAACATTTACATCATTTCAATTTTCCACATATAAACCATGAAAGTGAGTGCCAAAATTCCAATAAATAACCAACTTCAGTCTTCCATACATAGTAAACAAGGTGAGAAATTCATCATAGACATTAGCAGTAGGCTAGTAGCACTATAAGAATATCAAATTCAACAAAACCATGGGCCATATCAGATTTCATATATTGAAAACAATCTGATAAAAAAGTATTCAAAATATATAAACTTTAAAGTACTTTGGCAGTTTTAGAATATTGTTCATGCAAAAAGTAAACTAGAAGTCTAGCAAAAAGTAAACTAGAAGTCTAAAACGAACACAAGTTTTATTCTTGATGTTCTGATGGCCCACTTGTGATATCAAAAAGTTCTATATCATCAAGAGCAGTATGGGTTGTGAATCTGCTAGATGCCTCAACATCAGATTCATCACTCAGTTCCCTGTCAATGTCACTATCATTGTAAAAATCAGCTTCGCCTTCATCCCTTGATGCATTAAGAACATGATCAATGTACGGAGTAGAGGAATTGGATGACTCTTTTGACACATTTTTCAAAGCCAAATGCAAGTTACTACAAACATAAACGAGATCTTCTAATCTTCCAGATAACAATCTATTTCGTTTCTTGGAATGAATGTGGTCAAAGGAACTCCAATTCCTTTCACACGTTGATGCACTTGATCCCTAACTTAAGATACGAATTGTAAAAGTTTGCAATACTGGTGCCCCTGGACCATAAAACTCCCACCATACTGCTGGATCACTTTTGCTCCTATCACACTTTGCTGATTGTGTACCAAATAGCCCTTCTTCTAACCTGTATGCCCTCAACTGAGATCTGACCAAACCTGCAATTGTTGGATCTGGATGTAGCTTCTCAATAACATGAATAAGTCCATTCATGACTTCTTCATCCCTATGTCTTGGCAACCCAAACAATCTAGGGTCCAAATAACATGCTGCTGCATGTAATGGACTATGCATCATCTTCCATCTTTGATCAATTACTTCCCATATCTTTTGGTAATCAGCTTCCACATTATTAAAAGCACTTGCAATGGCCTCTTTGCAACGATCAATATTTTCATAAACAAAACCCATACAAGGTTTGTCACCATCAACCGTGCGGAGCACATTAACCATTGGGCCACATATTTTTAAAACCTTGTCTGCATTTTCCCAAAAGCCATTATTGAACACTATTTGTTCAACATGTTTCCCCTTAGATTTCTTTGAAAGGGGAGATCGTTCCCACTCGGTATTGCAGAAAACAACTCTTAGGCTTCCTTTTTCCTCAACAACTCTTTTCAAAGTAATATAGAAAGTAGCAAACCTTGTATCACAAGGCCTCAACAACTCTTTAGATGCATTCTTCCTGTATATGCTCAAAGTGAGACGATGGTTGATGATGAAGTTTGCAATTGTTTTGCCTCTTCGTATTGTTTCATTGACCCAAGGAAATTTGTCTAAATCATGCAACATCAAATCCAAACAGTGAGCTGCACAAGGGGTCCAATAAATATGATTATACTTTTCCATAATCATTCTCCCTGCACCAACACAATTTGATGCATTATCTGTAACAACATGGACCACATTTTCCACCCCAACCTCTTGAATTGCTTCATCCAAAATTTCAAAAATAAATTCTGATGTCTTCACCTGATTCATTGCATTAACTGCCTTCAAGAAAAGTACCCCTCGAGGACTGTAAACAAGCACATTGATCAATGGGCGATGACACAAATCTGACCAACCATCACTCAAAATTGTGCACCCTGTATGCTTCCAAGATTCTTTTATCACAGACAATTTTGCTGTGACTCTTTCTTTTGTTTTCTTTAGCAAAGTGGTCCTTAAAGCTTCAGATCCGGGAGGAACATAGCCCTTTCCAAAATCAATGGCCTTTTTAATTAGATTTTTAAAATATGGACTCCTGGCCACATTAAAGGGAATTGCACATGCATAAAAAAATTCTGCACAAGCATCATCAACTTCCTGTCTCTCCACAGGTTTCCAGAATTGAGTTAATGTTTTGGTTCCACCTGTTTTTACAGCAGTAGAACTTGATCCACCAATGGCTGACATTGAATTAGTGGTGAACGTGTTTGAGGAAGAGACGGCAATCTCCCTCTCAATTCGCTGCCTCTTCTGCTCCCTTTTTTCCTTTTCCGCCTTTGAAGAGGAATAGCTTTTTTCCACTGCGGCTTTTTGTTCATCTGAGATCTTAGTGCAGCCCTCAACACCACCTCCACTGCCATTGCTAATACTGAGAAGGTGATCCACAGCTCTAGTTAAAGAGCCAGTGAATTGATGCCCACAAATCTCACACACAAGATTTTTCCCATCTTTTCTAACAAAATTCCATGCTACTTGAGTTGATTTTGGGGGTGCCATTGTCCTGACTCTTGATTGCTGAAGTGAATCACAGTGGGTGAAATGTCTGCAATTTTTTTTAAAAATAACATTAGAATTAGTTCTAAATAATTTTGCATTGACTGTACTATAATTTAAATAATTTAAATTTTGCATTATGACTGTACTGTAATTCTGCTAGACTGTAATTTTTTTTTTTTTTTAATAAACAGACTTACAAATAAAGGACAGATTAAAAATTTAAAGGCTGTGTTATTAATATTTTTATGAGGCATTATAGACTACAGTAACCCTGAGGGCCTAGCCTATCACAAATTCACAATAACATTAATCGACAGTGGACATCAATAGTTCAGTTTCTGTCAGAGAATAGGAAAAGAAAATGGCGCACTGGTACATGCAAAATGCCCAGATATTGAACCATAATCACCTGTTGAGTCTGTGGATGAATCTAGGGCTGGTTACTGAGGAATTGTTTTCGATCCTATGGTAGGGCATTTTTGAGCAGCAAATCAAGGTGAATCTAAGATCTACTCTGATAGCATTCGGCCTTCTTGTTCTCTATTCTGTGACCTGTCTGAGTTTTGTTGAGGTCACAGTTGTACATGATTGGAATTTGGGACCTAATAAAAATTCTGGAGCAGAACGTCTTAATCAATTTCTGAATCCATCCAAGACTTATTTTGGCACATTCTTGCTAATCCTGAAGCATAGTTCCGTGTTATGTTTTTTGGCCTTCTATAAGGAGAATAAGAGCCCAAACCATTGACTCTGTGTACTAATCTGAGAGAAATTGTAGTGAATTATTCTCATCGTTTTCTTGAGAAAATCCAGGGTGGAGTTGCCTTGGTAAGCCTTATGGGGTACTGTGCAAATTTCAACCTCCTAAATTCCTAATCAATCATTTCTTGACTCATTCTAGATTCATATTAAGCATTAATTGCAAATGTTATGGCTTGATTGTGAAGGGCATGTCTGAAGCATCTTGCACACTATGGTTGCATTATACCTTGGTGATTGTCTGGGTAAATTTCCATTATAAATTGTGTTCATTTGTGATATGATCCGTGGCAACTTTTGAGACACTTTGTGGAACTTTCCAAAATTCTGAGCTCTTTTATAGAATGTTTTACAGACTGTAGCCTTGCTCTGACTATGCTATGCTCTACTTCCTCAATTTTTAACTGCGACAATCTCCAATTTTTACAATGTTTTTTCTTTCAAGTTTGTTTTAAACCTAAATTCCTAATCAATCTTTTCTTGACTCATTCTAGATTCATATTAAGCATTAATTGCAAATGTTATGGCTTGATTGTGAAGGGCATGTCTAAAGCATCTTGCACACTATGGTTGCATTATACCTTGGTGATTGTCTGGGTAAATTTCCATTATAAATTGTGTTCATTTGTGATATGATCCGTGGCAGCTTTTGAGACACTTTGTGGAACTTTCCAAAATTCTGAGCTCTTTTATAGAATGTTTTACAGACTGTAGCCTTGCTCTGACTATGCTAAGCTCTACTTCCTACATTTTTAACTGCGACAATCTCCAATTTTTACAATGTTTTTTCTTTCAAGTTTGTTTTAAACCTGGTTTTTTTAAAGTTGGTATTGATCCAAAGAATGTGAGGTTATGCTCCTTCTCTAGACTGCGGAATTACACAATATAGCCAAAGGTCAAGGTAATTGCAGAGAGTAGTGTAGTTCCCTCAGAAACATATCCTCCGACTGCCAAAAGGTCAATATTCAAGTCTGTAGGCTGTAGCAAGGGTATTTTGGCATCAACGTTTACGGTTTCATTAACATGGCAAGTGAACTTATGGTTTAATTATTGAAAATGCCGGCCGAGTGAACTTACGTGTGAGGACTGTGAGCCCGGGCCGGCAATGTGAGCCTGTGTAGCGGCTAGCCTGTGGCGCTGTGGACAAACTTGACAAAGACTGTGAGCCCGTGGAGCTAACTCTAAGCGGCTGTGCGCTGTAACAGTAAGCCTGTAGGATGTAACTTGTCTACCGACGCTTAACCTGTCTGCTGTGGTGTACACTGTAGAGTTCTGAGTAACTTGTCTGCTGTGGCGTCGGGTCGAGAGGAAGTTTTTGGTGAGTAGTTCGAGCAACAATGCCGCAGACCTATTACCAATTTACCAAATGCCAAAACCTAAACTCGAATTTTTTGCCGAATTTAATAAAAAAAAACGAATTTAATCGAATTTTTTCAGGTTCGTGTTCGGGATTATGTTCGGCATGAGGTTCAGCTTTGTGTTCACCGAACACAATCGAATTTGTTCGGATGCCGATTAAATTCGGCGAACTTCGAATTTTTTCCTTCAGGTTCGCCGAACCCGGTGACTAAGCGTAGAGGTGTTGGAAATACTAAGAGGGGGGTGAATCAATATTTCTTTTCAATTTTTTTTTTTACCAGTTAGATCACTTATATTTAGAACACAAAATGAACAATAAGAATAAATGCTTTTATTAATTTCTTCTTTACAATAAATCAAGTACAATATATGTAGGGCTCCAACCATAGATGAAGACACCAATCTTCAATCTCCCAGGCTCCAACCTGTATTTGCCAAGCACCGACTTGAACTTCCAAGGCTCCAACCTTGTCAATTCTGAGGCACCAACCTCAAGGGCTCCAACCCTATATCTGGTATAGGTTCCAACCTGGTCCTTTGAGGACTCCTATCCTCTAGGGCTCCAACCCTATCTTCCAAGGCACCAACCTTGTCTCTTTGAGGCTCCAACCTCTTGCTTCAATTCGTCAAGATATATTTGGTTATACTTCACGGCTCCCAAAGTCTTTTTCAACGAGGCCTGTCACACTTAATCTCCATGTCACATCATCAATGACAACCTTTTCTTCTTACAAGGTGTCAACATTGCTCTTCATCATACCCAAACAATTTCTCCAAGGTTACTCCATGAGTGTCTTTAACAATGCGTCATGAGGCCTCCACTAAAGCTTTCAATATCAGTTACAAGGTCTTCAATAATGCTTATCCCAACAAGATGTCCTTAATAGAGTTCCCTAAGGGTGCTCCAAAAACTTCTTAAATAGATCTTCTCATTAAACTCCTAGGGATCTTAAGCTATATTTAGAGATGGTCCAATTTGCAAACCTCCAAACAATACTTTAAGAATGCCTTCAAATGTCACACAAAAATTGCTTCTAGATGCCCACAAATCTGTTCTCAAATGATCCCAAGTGTCACAAGTTCAGAGGGATAGGTCTGCAAAAACAATTACTATTATTCTGCTTTCACCAAATACTTTGTTTTCAAATAAATCAAAACTCCCAAGGTTTGCAACAACTGCCCCAAAAAGTCTGCAAGAGTTCTTCACAGGATGCCTTCAGAACAGTTCCGTACGGTGGCTTCAACACTGCTGTAATATGTCCTCAACAAATGTTTTAGACAACTTCAAATTATGCCTTTAAGCTGCTCCAAGAGATGTCAATGGACTGCTTTAAAATATGTCATTAGGTTGTTCTAGAAATGATTGTAGGACTGCTTATTCAAGGCCAAGATCCGAACTAAATAGATCTGAAATCAACCCTCCACTAGGTTGTGATCTGTGTAGGTTTTAACCCTGAACAGAAATTATCTACACACGAATCTTATAACAGAAAATAAACAATAGCGAGAGCATAAAACATAAAATAGATAAACACAGAGATTTTCCCCTGGATCCCAAATCGGGACGACCAGCTTGATTTTTCATTCTATTCCTTTTAGTGTTACAACACATATATATACATGCTGAAGCATACATAAACCCCAATCCATTAACCCTGGATTAGAACATAACCGTAGTTCCCTTGACCGGATCTACAAAATACCAGGGGCCGAAAACCATCCTACCCCAAAACCATGTGAAAAATCATGCACAAAACATGGGTGGGTCTGCCTATGAGTGGGTCTGCACACCAAACAAATTTTCGCCAGGGCGCTGCCCCGGACCCCAACAGTGGGGGCTGCCTCCCCCCTTGTGACCCCCCTGCTGCGCTCGGCGCAACGTACAACGCGTGGGGCTAGTCGTGGAAAGAATATAACACATACCCAACATTCTCCCACTTGTTGTTTTCTTTCCACAGGGGGCCACAGGAGAGCTTAGTCATTGGGCCAATTCTTCAACACCCATTGTTTCTCTACACCAAGAGAACTTCTGAGTGCTCACGGACTTCGTCAATGCATCTGCAACATTCTTCAAAGTGTCCACCTTTACCAGCAACACCCTTTTAGCCTCAACCATATCTCTAACAAAGTGATATTGAACATCAATGTGCTTTGTCTTTGAATGATAAGCAGGGTTCTTAGCCAAGAAAATTGCACTTTGGCTATCACAGTCTATCCTTATAGCTCGTTGTACCAACCCCATACTTGAACACAATCTCTGCAACCAAACTGCTTCCTTGCTTGCATGAGTGGCTGCTATGTATTCTGCCTCTGTAGTTGAAAGAGCCACTACAGACTGTCTTTTACTCATCCAACTGATTGCGCCTCCAAATAGGCTAAACACATACCCACTTGTAGATCTTCTTTGGTCTAGATCTCCAGCCCAGTCTGCATCAACAAAACCACGAATGTCCAACATTCTTTCCAATCCTGGTCATCCCTGGTAGCACAAGCCATAATCACTAGTGCCACGTAAATATCTGAAAACCCGCTTCACTGCTGTCCAATGCTCCTCCTCTGGGTTTGACATAAACCTGCTCAATACTCCCACTGCATGTGCAATGTTTGGTCTAGTACAGACCATTGCATACATCAGGTTACCCACTGCACTTGCATATGGAACACGGGACATATCCTCTTCTTCTTCTTGTGTCTTGAGACATTGTTCAGTAGATAGCTTTACACCTACAAGAATAGGAACATTCACCGGTTTACTATCCTGCATATTGAACCTCTGCAATATAGTCTCGACATACTTCCTTTGGTTTAACCAGAGCTTCCTCTTTGCCCGATCTCTCTTAATTTCCATGCCCAAAATATAGTGTGCAGCACCAAGATCCTTCATGTCGAATTTGGAGAACAGTTGGGTCTTCAAATCTTGGATAATTTCTTTATCATTTCCAATCAGCAACATATCATCCAAATACAAGACCAAATAAATAATACGGTCACCAATTAATTTAAAATAAACACAGTGATCCTCCTTGCTTCTGGTGAAGCCAAGTCCCCGTATATAGGTATCAAATTTCTGATACCACATCCTTGGTGACTGTTTTAACCCATACAGAGACTTCTTCAACCTACATACCAGTTATTTCTTACCCTTCACCATAAAGCCTTCAAGTTGCTTCATGTAGATCTCCTCTTCTAGATCCCCATGAAGAAATTTTGTCTTCACATCCATCTGTTCTATCTCAAAATCAAATGCAGCAGCAACAGATAAAAGTAATCTAATAGAAGTAACCTTGGCAACAGGAGAAAAAATATCACCAAAATCAATTCCCGGCACCTGGGAATAACCTTTCGCTACCAACCGAGCTTTATATTTCTCCACCTTGCCTTCTACATTCATCTTCTTCTTAAACACCCATTTGCTCCCAATGGGCTTCCTTCCAGCCGGCAACTCCACCAGATCCCATGCATCGTTTTTGTGCAAGGATGCCATTTAATCAACCATGGCCTCCTTCCAGAGTTTTCCATCCTCTGAATCTACTGCCTCCTTGACAGTTCTGGGTTCATCATCAGTTATAGTTAAGGCAAAACCTGAACATAAAGCAGATGGACTATACCTTTATGGTTGCCTTCTTTCCCGAACTGATCTTCTCAAAGCTGGAGTTTGTGGCTCTTCATCTTCTGAGTCTTCTTCTGTTGTAGAGTCTGATTCATCCTCCTTTAGCTCAAACTCTATCTTCTCGGGTTCCTTTGGTAGGACTTCATGTTTAACAACATCTTTCACTTCTCTAAACACCACATCTCGGCTGTACACAACCTTCCTTGTTTCTGGGTTCCAAAGCTTGTAACCCTTTAAACCATCCTTATACCCAATAAAGATGCACCTTTCAGATTTATTATCCAACTTGGTCCTTTTCTCCTTTGGAACATGTACACATGCATCACATCCAAATACCCTTAGATGTGAAAGAGAGGGTTTCTTACCAGTCCATACCTCATGTGGGGTCTTATCCTCCAACGCTGATGAAGGTGATCTGTTAACTAAGTAACATGCAGTTTCCACTGCCTCTGCCTAGAATTCTTGTCCTAAACCGGTACCACTGAGCATGATTCTTGCCTTTTCCATCAGTGTTCTGTTCATTCTTTCTGCAACTCCATTTTGCTGCGGTGTGTATGGAGTAGTCTTCTGTCGTGCTATACCCTTCTTACAGAACTCTTCAAATTCCTTCTTGCAGAACTCCCCACCATTATCTGTCCTCAGCGCCTTTATCTTCTTCTCTGTCTGGTTTTCCACCCGAGCCTTAAATTCTTTAAATTTGTCAAAGACTTCAGATTTCTTCCTCAAGAAATATATCCATGTATTCCTTGAGAAGTCATCTATGAATGAAACATAGTACACAGACTTTCCCAGTGATGGAACTGACACGGGTCCAAACACATCACTGTGCACAAGTTCTAATATCTTGTTTGCCCTCTTAGCACCAGAAGGAAAACTCACCCGATTCTGCTTCCCATATACACAATGTTCACAGAAATCGAAATCCAAAGAGCAATTAGACATACCTTCTACCATACCATTTCTATGCAGTATCCGAAGGCCCTTCTCTCCAATATGTCCAAGCCTTTGATGCCATAGCATGGTCTTTTCTCCAGAGACAGCTAGACTTTCCGTCCCACTTTCAGGAACCACAGAACTATTACACCCATCAATAATAGTGCTACCTTGTAGCTTGTAAAGAGTTCCAGTCCGAACTCCCCGCATTAATACCGGTGCTCCCCGAACCATCTTACAGGCATCTTTCTCGAACACTGTTTTTACACCTGCATCATCCATCTTGCTTACAGAAATCAGATTTCTGGCCAATGCAGGAATATGCAGAACACCAGGAAGTGTTCTAATCCTCCCACCTTGCAGCTTCAACTTGACCTTTCCACGTCTGACGATTCTGGCCTTCCTATCATCCCCTAGGAAGACATCACCACCATCATATTTCTCATACTCGCAGAACCACTCCCTATGGGGAGTGAAGTGAAAGGATGCACCTGAGTCAATCAACCGTGACTCATGATCTACATGTGTATTTGAAGAAGAAGCCAAATACACATCCCCACCTTCATCCGAGGTGGTTTTTGCCTCTGCAGAAGGACCTTCATCAGATCCCTTTCCTTTCTCAGGAGCTTTAGATCTGCATTCCTTTTTGTAGTTCCCTTCCTTTCCGCATTTCCAGCACACCTTTACAAACTTTCCAGGAGATTTAGATCTCCCTCTAGATTTAGATCTCCCACTCGAAACCTTATTCTTGTTTCTGTTCTGGGACCTTCCTCGTACGGATAAGGCATCTCCATTCTGACCCTCCATATTTCTCCGTCTCATTTCCTCCGACAGCAAGGCTGAGACAATGTCATCAAAATTCAAGGTAGTTGTGTTGTGCCTGCCTGTGCAATATTTGGCAGGACCGAGATACGGTAGAACACAACTTAAAGTGATGCACTTATCTTCATACGTATTTGTATCCTACAAGTATGAGTAACTTACACGGTATTGAAGAGGGTTAGGATGATCTGTCCAGAGTCTCCATCCAACCCATCTGAGTTTTGTACAACTTTCCTTGAGAACAACCTTGTCACCAGAGACTTAGATTGGTACAAAGTCCCAAGTTTTCCCCACAAATTCTTCGCCGTAGCTTCCCCAGATACATTCAACAATACTGAATCTGAGACACAACTGTATTGTGCTCTTAGCCTTCCGATCCAGTTTCTCCCAGTCTTCATCTGACATTGCCGTTGGTTTGGTACCTGGATCTACCGCGATCCACTGATCTTTATCCACCAGCATATCCTCCATCTTGAGCTTCCATAACTCCAAACTCTGACCATTAAACTTCTCGATCTCTATCTTTCCGCCGCTCGCCATCTTCTTTCACCGCAAGAATCGATCCCGCAGATCTCCCACTGAACAGGGTCTACCTCGGGCCCGAGCAAAAAACCCTCAGCAGCAAAGGCGTCCCCTTGAAGCCAAAATAGCTCTGATACGAAATGTAGGTTTTAACCCTGAACAGAAATTATCTACACACGAATCTTATAACAGAAAATAAACAATAGCGAGAGCATAAAACATAAAACAGATAAACACAGAGATTTTCCCCTGGATTCCAAATCGGGACGACCAGCTTGATTTTTCATTCTATTCCTTTTAGTGTTACAACACATATATATACATGTTGAAGCATACATAAACCCCAATCCATTAACCCTGGATTAGAACATAATCGTAGTTCCTTTGACCAGATCTACAAAATACCAGGGGCTGAAAACCATCGTACCCCAGAACCATGTGAAAAATCATGCACAAAACATGGGTGGGTCCGCCTATGAGTGGGTCCACACACCAAACAAATTTTTGCCGGGGCGCTGCCTCGGACCCCAATAGTGGGGGTTGCCTCACCCCTTGTGACCCCCCTGCTGCGTTCGGTGCAACGTACAGTGCGTGGGGCTAGTCGTGGAAAGAATATAACACATACCCAACAATCTGCTGTTCCTACAGGGCTAAAAGTCTGCTCTCCACAAGCTCTTGAATAGGCAAAAAATTCCTGCCACAATTATGAGATCTAGTTGTTGGTCACAGGTCTGAGTTTGCAGTTCTCCACTAAATTTGCAGTCCAAAAACAGTGCTTCACAGATCTGTAACAAGAGGTCGAAGTCTGGGCTCTGAGAAGGCCAAATTTCAGAGAACCTCATTGCCGAAATTCAGAGAAAAAAACCACATGTTTGAATTTCACTGTGTCTGCAGGTCCGAAGTTCAACTTTTTTCTTGGTCCAAGCTACCCAACACTTGTTAACAGTTCACTGTGCTGTCCGAGCTGTAGTGGGATAGTGTCTCTTCGCAGTTCTCTCCACTGGGCTAATAATCTGTCCGTTTTCAAGATGTTTAACCCAAACATAAATCCTTAAACATAATATTAGCCCAAAACTTTATTCTCCTCAGCCTCCTTGCTGTTCTGTGTCTTCTCTCTGAAAATGATCACCGAAATCATTAACTGAAATGATGGTCTGCAGTCTCTATATATTCAAATTTTGTTGCTTGAACGAAGGGACATGTCTCTGGAGTAGGCCGACATGGGTAGGGTAGCACAGGTCGGCTCAAGGACTAGATTAATTTTCTCAACTTGTAAAATTTATATCTCCCAGCTTATTTGGAGTTTCGGGCCAAGTGATAGCTCATTGAAAAGGAAAAATAATGCTCTAAAAGATGGCAAAGGAATCAACTTGAGAGGCTGCCTCTAAGATACTAGAAATTATTTTTTAGTGTGACTGGTCATAAATTAGTGCAGAATTAGAGACAGGGCAGATAGGTTTTTCTTGTTAGGATTCTTCATGGTTTAGCTTCTTCATCATAGGATCATGGTGTCATTATGCATGTCATCATGCCAGTATCCATCATTCATGTTATCACGAAGGTATAGCATCATGTATTCAATAATAGTGCAGGTCTTCCAACCTTCATCAAATGCAACATCATTAGGAGAGCTTCAAATAATATCTTCCTAGTCTTCCAACTTTTATCAAGTGACATTAACAATCGTGGTCATTCATTTAGTATATGACATCATCAATTGCATCAAGAGTTATCTTGACATCTTCGTAGATTAACATCATTATTGATGGTAACCTAGTCAACCAAGGGTTATGGCATCATCATCTAGAACCAGACATCTCAAGAATATTGACATCTTAGTCAACGCCATATTGACATCAATGACAACCTTGATTAACAAGAGGAGCTTCTGTTGAAATATGTAACTAGGTTTGGCCTTCATAATGACATATGTAATCATTACTTTATGTATTTGTTGTAATGAGAAAAATAAATTTATTTTTGTTTTCTTGAGGCATGGGTTTAATGCTCAAGAGGAATTTATTTTATAGGTCAAGATCCCATTGAGAGCTCGTAGGGCTTTTGAGTCATTGTCATGTATGAAAGACCCTTCTTAGGCATATTACATATTGTAAAGAAAATTATTTGAGTAAATTTTAGAATCAAAAGACCCTCCAAGACCTTGTGAAGTGCAAATAAGCAAGTCGACCTATCTAGAAGGTGAAGTCAACCTACAAAGAAGTAAGTCGGCCTATCTAGAAGGTGAAGTCAGCCTACAAAGAAGCAAGTCGGTCTATCTAGAAGGTGAAGTCGGCCTATTTGAGGGCTCAAGAAACACTATATAAAGGAGTACTTGACCTCATTCAACGAGAACTCACTCATTCATCAAGAAGTTCGATCAAGCAAGGGAAATGAGCCTAATATCTAGCAAAGACGAAGAGAGTTAGAAGAAGGAAGAGCAAAGCATTTGTGGATCTGTTTTTTGGGCTATATCTCACCACATGTGCGAGGATTAGGCCATCACATTGCTACAGTAAAAGCCGAGTTAATGGGGTTACAAGATGCCTTATGTGTAAGCCGAATTGACAAGGAAGAGAAGTCAAGTCAAGCGAAGGAGAAAAGAAGCAAGTTTATCCATATTCTAGCCACATGTGTAAACTAGGGTTTCTGCAGAAGAATATGCTGGGCAGGTCGAAGTTGCAGAAAAATTTTCTGGGCAGGTCAAAGTTCCAGAAGAATCTGTTGGAAGGTCAAATTTGCAGAAGAAGTTGCTGGAAGTTAAAATTGCAGAAGTAGTTGCTGGAAGTCGAAATTGCAGAAGTTGCTGGAAGCAAGAATTGACTTGGTCTTGGAGGGTCTTGGTCCAGGGTCATAGGTCTTGGAATTCGTCAATTGAAGATCTATACAAAGAAGAAGAATTCTAGTGGGGTTTCCTCTCAATTGGAGAGGTTTTGGCTATGGCTGATCGCCTATATCTTATGTCCTTCGTCTTATTGTTCTTTATGGTTTGGTAGCTGTTTGATGAAGAAAATACTAATAATAATCAAGAAAGAAGAAAAACTAATCAAATTAAGTAAAAATACATCACAAGCAATTATCAAATAGAAGAGAAATCACCTACCCTTGCTGCCTCTAGATTTCTCAACAACTTCAACCACTATAGATAGAGATGCATTCGACCGAGTATGGAAGCTATTCAAGCAAGATACGATCTGCAATTTCGAAGTGAAGAAGAGAGTGCGAAGAGCCAAAAAGAGGAGAATCATAGTGAAGAAAAGGAGAGAGTTGTCTAGCTAAAAGGAGCTGAAATTTTTGTCTTTCTGCCACGTGAGAATGAATTGAAGAAAGTTGTAGGGCCTAAGGTGCAGGCCAAAATCTCAGAGTTGCAGGAAAGGGTGGAGACCCTTGAAAGAGTCAACCTATGTTGGGACTTGGAGAATTTTGACTTGAATTGACTTTTGAAGTTTGGTTAACTATCTTGGGAGGCTGACTTGGTGGATAGGAGGAAGTCTTTGTCTTGGTCAAAGGGTCTTAGTTGTCTCATTTGATTTGGTTCTTGAAGAAGAGAAGAGAATTCTTGGCTTTTCCCCTAGGAAAGGGGTTTTGCGTTCGTTGAGAGCCTACATCTTGTGTCCTTGTTGTTTTGATCTTCATGCATTTATGTTGTGATAGCTGCTTGATGATAAGAAAAATAAAAGAAGACATAAAATAAGGTAACGATAATCACAAGTAATTATCAAGATACGATTTTTTTTTTTTTTTTTTTGTTTAATGTTTTCTTCGCGTTTCTGATTTTCTAACAAGAAGAACAAGTTATATTAGTTGCAAAAATGAGTTATATCAGCTGCAAAATCAAATTAGAAATTTCTCCCAAAGACAAGGTAAAGTGATAAAATGAATTGCTCAAATTAGACAAAGTGAGAGTGTGAAGTGTTAGACCTATGTCATGTGAAAATTGAAGATAAAATTGCAGAAAATTAAATCAACTTACACAAAATTTCAGATCACACACATGCAAAAGATCCTCTCCCAAGAGGGGTGGGATTCCAAGAGGATGATCCTCAAGCTCCCTGAAAGAAATTTTGTTATTTTATTAAAATGAAGAAGCTCTCTAATGAAAAGAGGACTTGGATCCTTTGAGGGGAGTTTACAAAAGGGCTCAAAGAGCATATACTCTTCCTCAAGTAAATTAATGCAAATAGAAGAAAAATTACAAATGTTTCCAACAAAGTACAATGAGAAGTCCTTAAATGGGACACTTCGCTTTCCTCAAGATGTATGATTTCTCAACCAATGAGTTCTCTGCAGTGAATATAATATTTAAAAAAATAAAAAAATAAAAATAAATGAATAAATAATTATAATAATAGTTAATTAAATAATAATTAGTTGATGAAAAGACATGTCTCTAAAAACATGACCATTCATTCATTAAGGGGCACCTTCCTAGACATAAAAGCAAGCCCTCATTGTAACATTCAATTATCCTTCTATATATATATATATATTATATTTACAATACATAGTGTATTTTACATTTTAAATTACAACAAGTTACAGTGTTGTTGCTTCAGTGGTATCAGAGACATTCGACCCTTTGGAACATTAATTGCTGCACAATCTACCCATTAAACTTAGGTTTTGAAATCATGGAATTAAGTGAATATCATAAATCTAAATCTGAACTGTTTAGTGAAATTGGAGAATCATTACAACAAATAAAAGATCATTTGTAGAATCATTAAAGACTTTCAAAACATCAGTTTTGGAACCTACTTTAGAAGTTGGGCTTAATATCAATGACGATGAAATTATTGAAGATGTAGAAGCTATAGATAAGGAGGAAACAAATAATTCTCCATCACCTAAGTTGAATATTTCACCATTTGAATAAAGTGCTAACCTAGGTCACAACAATGAAAATGTGCATCAAAATAGTTGTGCCTTATCTCCAGACAATAGATTAGGTTTGAAAGGTATGCAAATTGATCAAATTTCAGAGGTGTCGAAAGATTCCTAGGCGTCTAAAGATCATCTAAAAAAGACAACAAGAGAAACTACAATAGAAAAGGACTTTGAAGTTTCCGTTTGGGATGAAGAGGACAAGATGCATACTAATGATCTAGACATTGATGTTGTGATTATTCCACCTAGTAAGGATTTGTTGGACAATGGTAGAATGTTTTATGTAGATCGCCATGAAAATATTGAAGAGCCAACCACACAAGAATTTGTGCAAACAGTTTCTAACAAAACTTGGATAAAGAGAACAAAGATGTAAGTAATTTTTATGAAACCCTCGTTGAAACCCCAGAAGGATTTTGAAAATGTCGATTCCGAAAAAAAATCGGATGAAGATGCAGAAAAAGTAGTTCCTCTTTTTAAAAAGAACATTGAAGCCGAAGAGCTCGTAGCAGAACTGGAAACTCTAGATTTGAATTTAAATAAGAAGTTTGTAGGCAAGGTCATTAATACCCCAACTGTTAAAATGAAGCAAAAAATACGTTTTTTTCAATGGGATTTCAAGCAGGCTGGTTATGTGCCAAGTCGCCATGAATTGACTTCCCTTATTTCAGTCATGCATAATAGGGGTGGGGTTAAGCTGGAGCTGTTGAGAAGTTTGATTGAGGAGACCACATAAAACCACAAAGGAGTTATTGATAATTGCGCGTTGAATACTCTGATTCAATATCTAGGTCGTTCTGTGGGAGCCAAAGAGTTTCTAGAGGTTTTAAAATAGTTTGATAAGTTCAAATGTGAGCCCGAAATTAGTCCTATTATTAGACAATTCGGGCGCTTTGCATGGGTTCTCTTTATGATGAGGCATGGATTGTTTTTGAAGAAATGGACAAGACTGGCCATTTTCCATGTGCCTCCACTATTGGTAAGATTATCCAATTGTTTTGTAGAGGCATGCGGCTGAATGAAGCTCATGCAATTTATTTGAAAAAAATTGAGAATAAGAAGTTTCCAAGGCATCTTACCCTATATGCCTTGGTCCGGTCTCTTTGCGTTGTAGCATAAACACCAGAGGTTGGTGTTGAAATTTTAAAGTCGATCAAGAAGAAAAATAACCGTCATGCTAAGGATGTGCGTCACTCCTACTTAATTGTCTTCAGTCAAACCATCCCGGATGGTCATGATTGTACGAATTGTTACAGTGATGACAAATGGATATAACAAAACAAATTTAATAAAAAGTCACTTTATGAAGGTGATTATTAAGTAACTTTATAAAGTTATAAATTTATTTTATAATAAATTATTATAAAGTCACTTTAACATAATTAATTAATTAACTATATATATATTAAATAAAATAATATTAAAAATTAAAGTAAAAAATATATTTATAAAAGACAAAAAAAATAAAAAATAAAAAAACAAATTGAAAGTGAAATAAAAAGGGGCGGGGGTGGGAGAAATATATAAACCCTAGTTCCAACATAGTACTGTGAAAATTCTATAGTGGAGAACCCTACTGCAACTACTTACTAAATTTCTTCTATTGCATTATCAAACACAATTATTTAACATTTCTCTTGAGTTAAATAATAAAATAAAATATGTTGCAGACTTCACATAAAAATAGCACAAGTAATCACACAAACACTGTTATTTTTGGACAATTGTCCCCGGAAAAAACCAACTTGGGAAAGCTAGTGCAGCAGATCTAAGGGTTTCTTTATTATGCAGCAGAATCTTGAATACAACTAGGGTGCCGACATCCGTCAAATCCTTCAGAGAAATCTAGGCAATCAGGTGAAAATTGTGAGATATACCTCACTCATCTAATCTCAGGCTGATCTAACAATGTAAGTGATGCCCTTACTTCCTCTGCGTGATTTCCTATGCTGGACTGCGTAAGCCTGCGTGGGCAAACTGAAGGAACTGCGTCACTTTGTTCTGCAACTGATCTAGCTGATCTAGGGCTGAATTTTGGCCCTCCTGGCTCAGAAATTCCAACCTCTAGCTAACTTCGAACTGACTCCAAGGGACACTGTGTTGTTTCTGCTTGATTTCCTGCAAGATCCGTGTCACTTTAGAAAACTGCGCTGTCTCTATCTGCGTCACCTCTGCCTCTCTTTGAAAATGCACTCTTGGTCCTTCTGACCAATCTCTACTTCTGCCCCTCTTTGGATCTGATCACTGAATCAATTCACTTAGAAAACCCAACCCTAGTGATTTGTTCTTGATCAAAAGTTGTGCTTCTTTGTCACAGCTTGAAAATGTCCAATGGCTTCAAGTGTCAAGTGTATTTTCCATAGGCCCTTCACCCTCCTTCTTATAATCTTCCATTGACTCTTCAACGACCAAGATTAAAACATAATCAAGGGCTAAGATTAACTTGGAGGTGATCCATGACTTTATCTAGAAGATTCACACTTGATTTAATTAATACACTTTAATTAATCAAATTCCCTAAGTTTAGACTTAAGAAAACATTAAAAAATGATTAATCAATTTAATTAAATCATCTCTAAGTGGAATTTTCCAAAACCATTTCTGGGTTTTATGGAATACTTGTGTCTTAGCCTATATACAAAATTACAAGGCTAGAGCACATCCGATGCTACCATAAATCAACACTTCCTCTTAGCGAGGAAAGTTCTCTAGCAAGACAACTCAATGTGTTGCTGCTCTGACTTCTGTAACATCTGCTGATGTGCCGTTGATGCTGCTCACCAACACTGCACAAAAACGCTGCAAATGTATTGCTGCTGACTCTGCATGCTTCTGTCAACTGCCACTGTACTGCAACTCTCTCTAAATTCTGCAATCATGTTGCTGCACTACGTGAGCACCACTCTGCACTGTGCTACCTCTTTATGCACTGCGCTGCTGCTGCTCATCTGCCGCTGCGGATCCATTTCTTACTAAAATGGATTTTCAATCATAAGCAACTATTCTTTGAACTGAGTGAACTTAATTCTTCCCAGAGCTTTAGTGAGAATATCTGTTGTTTGTTCGCCTGTGGGAATGTACTAGAGTTGTACTACCCCATGCTGAACATAGTCTCTGATAAAATGACATCGGATGTCAATATGTTTGGATCGATCATGAAATACTGGATTTTAAGAGAGTTTGATACAATTCTGATTGTCACAGTAAACACTAGTTGGCTCCATCTTGCTCCTGAATAGACTCACAAGAAGTTTCTGAAGCCAAATTGCTTCACATGTAGTTGTACTAGCTGCCATGTACTCTGCTTTTGCTGTGCTCAATGCTATTGACTTCTGTTTCTTGCTGCACCAGGACACCATTCCTGAGCCAACGCTGAAACAGTACCCAGAGGTACTTTTCTTGTCCAATGAGCTCCCTGCTCAATCTGCATCTGTGAATCCACTGAGTCTGACATCCTTTTCTTTGCCATATTTGATACCGAATCTGACTGTTCCCCGTACATACCTTAGAACGTGCCTTGCTACGGCCCAGTGCACTCTTTTGGGTTCCACCATGAACTGACTAAGAGTGTTGACAGCAAAGCAAATGTTTGGTCTGGTGTTTACTAGATACATTAGTGATTCAATGAGTTGTCTGTATAAGGTGGGGTCTACCTCCGTATCTTCTGAAGCGTCTATCTTTTTCCAATTGGTGATCATGGGTGTGGCCATGGGTCTGGAGTCATGCATTCTGAACCTCTTCAGAATTTCCAAGGCATACCTCTCTTGTCCCATGAAGATATCTCCATCCTTTTGACAAACTTCCAGTCCTAGGAAGTAGTGCATTAACCCCAAATCCTTCATGTCGAATTCAACTTCTAGATTTCGTTTGCAATCCTTGATTAGCTTGGATGATCCTGTAAGAAACAGATCATCTACATATAGTACAAGTACCAATGGCTTATCCTCTACCAGCAAATAGTAAAGATTGGTATCCGCATCACTCTTGACAAATCCCATCTTTTGCAAATAGCTATCTATTCGACCATACCACGCTCTCGGAGCCTACTTAAGCCCGTATAGAGCTTTGTTTAATCTGCACACATGAGACCTCCTTTCATGAGTCTCAAAACCCTCTGGCTGTTTGATGTATACCTCTTCCTCAATGTCTCCATTCAAGAACGATGTCTTGACATCCATTTGATGAATCTCCCATCCCATTTGTGCTGCTAAAAATACTACAGTCCAGATGGAGGTATATCTGGCAACTGGTGCGAAGGTCTCATCATAATCAAGGCCTTCCTTTTGAGCATACCCTTTTGCCACGAACCTTTCCTTGTATTTTTCTACACTGCCATCTACAGTGTATTTGATCTTGTAGATGCAACGTGATTCAACAACTGATCTGCTCTGAGGTCTGGGAACGACTTCCCAGACATCATTTGTCATGATAAAAGCATACTCTTCTATCATGGCATCCACCCATACTTGGTGCTGAACAACTTCCTGGAAGTTGGGAGGTTCCTCTACTTGAGCCACTAAGGCCTGGTACCTGTCAAGAGGTCTACGCTGTCTCTTCCCATCCGCGGGAGTTCCAATAAAGTTTTCTACGTCCCTCAGTATTTACTGAGCTTCCCTGCTGATCCGTCCACTGGTGGAAGGTTGCTCTCTCAACTCTTCCTCCTGATCTATCTGCTCTTCTGACTGAGTATCTTCCTGATCTTCCTCCGTGAAAATGTTGGTACCTGTCCTTGGTACCATAGTCTGTCTTCCTGTCTGTTCTTCTTGGTGCCCTTGCTGTTCTTAGACTAAGGGGACTTCTGCAGTTTGATCCTTTGCTAGCATATCACACGATTTCTGAAGTGCTCTATCCTCCATGAACTTAACATCCCGTGTTATCACAACCTTCCTACTGTCAGGAATATAGATTTTGTATGCCTTGGAGGTGTCAAGAATATAGATTATGTACCCAACAAGATACCCCCTTTCTACAGTTTGATCTAGCTTGCTTCTCTTCTCACTCGGTACATAACAGTAAGCCATGCTACCAAATATCCGAAGATGCCATACCTCCGGTTTCTTCCTTGTGAAAGTTTCCTCAGGAGTCTTCTTACCCAATGCTCTATGAGTTGTTCTGTTCTGGATATACACTGCTGTATTGCATGCTTCATCCCATAAATATCGGGGTAAGTCAAGGTCAAACAACATGGCCTTGGATGCTCCTACAATTGTTCTGTTCTTCTGTTTTGCCACACCATTCTACTCTGGATTGTATGGCGTAGTCCACTCTCTCCTGATGCCCTTCTTTGCGCAGAAATCTGTGAAGTCCCCATCTATGCATTCCCCACCATTATCTGAACACAATGTCTTGATCTTCTTCCCCATCATGTTTTCAACAAGAGCCTTGAATTCTTTGAACTTTTCAAAGACTTCATCTTTTGTCTTTAGGAAGTAGATCTAGGTCTTCCTGGAGTGATCATCAATGAATGTGACAAAATATTTGCCACCTTTGAGAGCGTTAGTGGACATTGGTCCATAGATATCTGAGTGTATCAATCCCAAAATGCTTGCTGCCCTGTTTTCACTTCTGGGAAAAGATGCCTTAGCATACTTCCCAAGTACACATCCTCAACATACATCATCATGCGCCGTGTTGAGAATAGGTGCCCCATCAACTGTTTCTCTGAGCATTTTTAATGCAACGTGGTGTGGTGCCCCATTCTTCTATGCCAAAGTTCATTCAACCCTTTCTTGTCTTCAAGATTACTATTGACTAGTGCCATCGGGGTTTCGATATGCAACGGGTATAGTCTGTTGCTCTTGATCCTGATCTGCCTTGTTTGCTTCCAACTGGGATGCTTGACATATACTTTCTTTTTGGAAAAGTGAATATCATACCCTTTGCCCTGCAACTGGGATACCAAGATTAAGTTCATCCCAAGCCCTGACACATGTAGTACATCTGTGATCTTGACACTGGTTCCGGCTTTAGTCTGAAACACTACGGATTCTCTCCCAACTGGAGTGCACTTCGTGCTATTGCCCATAGTGATCTGGAAGTTCATTTGCTCTTCCCTATAGCTCGAGAAGTGTTCTCGTACTCCAATCATGTGACCTGAAGCCCCGCTATCAATATACCAAATTCCTGTAGATACTTAACTTGCTAGGCATGTATCATTCTCTTTTAACCTAGAGGATAAGACATCTAAGTCTGTCATACTTATCTGTGCTTCTTCTTGCGCTGTGTCCCTTCTGAAGCCTCTGGTTTACGCAGTCCCTTTTTCTGACCTTGCTTCCTTTGGATCTGACAGCTCCGATACCATGTGAAAATTCTATAATGGAGAACCCTACTGCAACTACTTATTAAATTTCTTCTATTGCATTATCAAACACAATTATTTAACATTTCTCTTGAGTTAAATAACAAAGTAAAATATGCTGCAGACTTCACATAAAAATAGCACAAGTAATCACACATAGACACCGTTATTTTTGGACTATTGTCCCTGGAAAAAAACCAACTTGGGAAAATCGGTGCAGCAGATCTGAGGGTTTCTTTATTATGCAGCAGAATCTTGAATACAACTAGGGTGCCAACATCTGGGAAACCCTTCACAGAAACCTAGGCCATCAGGTGAAAATTGTGAGATCTAGGGCTGAATTTTGGCCCTCTTGGCTCATAAATTCCAGCCTCTAGCTAACTCTGGATTGACTCCAAGAGACACTGCACGGTTTCTGCTTGATTTCCTGCAGGACCTCCGTCACTTCTTCAGAAAACTGTGCTGTCTCTATCTGTGTCACCTCTGCCTCTCTCTGAAAATGCACTCTTGGTCCTTCTGACCAATCTCTGCTTTTGCCCCTCTCTGGATCTGATCACTGAATCAAATCACTTAGCAAACCCAGCCCTAGTGATTTGTTCTTGATTAAAAGCTGTGCTTCTCTCTCACAGCTCGAAAATGCCCAATGGCTTCAAGTGTCAAGTGTATTTTCCATAGGCCCCTCACCCTCCTTATAATCTTCCATTAAATCTTCAACGACCAAGATTAAAACATAATCAAGGGCTAAGATTAACTTGGAGGTGATCGATGACTTTATTTAGAAGATTCACACTTGATTTAATTAATACACTTTAATTAATCAAATTCCCTAACTTTAGATTTAGGAAAACATTAAAAAATGATTAATTAATTTAATTAAATCATCTCTAAGTGGAATTTTCCAAAACCATTTCTGGGTTTTATGGAATACATGTGTCTTAGCCTATATACAAAATTACAAGGCTAGAGCACATCCAATGCTACCATAAATCAACAAGTATTACCAACGAATTATACATGTTGAGGTACCATTGATAAATTACACATGTCAAATGGCGTGCACAACATGAAGTAGATTGTTAGTAATAAGCTTTGAGGACAAAGATTTTTGAAGAGGGAGACAATGTTATGATTATAATTTATATAAAAATAAAATAAACATAAATAAATGAATAAATAATCATAATAATAGTTAATTAAATAAAAACTAGTTTATGAAAAGGCATGTCTCTAAAAACATGACCATTCATGAAGGGGCACTTGTGTAGATATAAAAGCAGGCCCTCATTGTAACATTAAATCATCCTGATTTATCATATATATATATATATATTAGTTACAATACATTGTGTATTTTACATTTTAAAGCACAACAAGCTATAGTGTTGTTGCTTCATTCTCAAGAAGAACCTCCTTGTAATGGAAGATGAGGGAAGGGAAGTAGTTTGCAAGAGAAGAATTTGGACAAGCAAGGCTCCAATAATATGTTTTTGATCTTCAAACAATACTCCTCAAAATGAAGCCCTCCAATCCTCCTATAGATCTACACAAGGCAAGAAAGAGAAACAAGCTAACTTCATGATTAATTTCAAAGTAGTAATGTACAATATAGAACAAACACATGCAACAATAGAGTGTCTTTCTTGTGCAAGAAAGGAAAGACTAAGCCTTTCCAAAAGCTCTCAAAAGCTAGATGAATTAACTAAAGCACATAACATTGATCAAGAAAGATTTTGAATTTAGATTTTGTGATCTTAGTAAGCTAAGGCAAGGAAAAATTCCTCTTTCGATTTCTTTTGATGAGATCTTTGAGAACAAATTGATTGGGTCCTTCTATTCTTGCCCTTGAGAGTGAGTTTGTCTATATGAAGAGTTATCCCACGTCAAATTAATCCTTTAGCAAATTCTTAAATTTCTGCACTCTTTGAAAGAGATGTTAACATTCATAAAGGGATTAGATTGTACAATGGAGGAGAAGACTTGAGATTCAACCGAGAATCTTTTAATGTTCCTCTTCCTAGAGTATTTCTCTAATCCAAAAACTATGCAAGGTAGCTTACATATATCAATCCAAATCAATATTACTAGACTCAGAATCGACAATAAATCGGCAAGGCAAAAGAGTGAAGAGTTTTAATCGGATTGAGAAAAAATCGGTGAATTCAATAAATAAATATATACACATGAATTGAATTAAAAAAAAAAAAAAAACATTTTTCATTGATATTCAATAAAGCCGTGTCCAAACAATGCATCATATCAATAAATGTCCAAAATATCATGAATGAATAAGTATCTCATATATGTTATGAGTGCAAACATGATCTAAAGTACTGAGTCCTGACTCCTAACCATGACTACATAGAACTAGAAGCATCTACTTCTAAATGTTTATAAAATACTGCATACTAATTAATAAACAATAGTAATTGAAATCTCTTGATTGTTACTGAAATGATACGATAATGGTTTGCTACTGAAATCTCTAACAGAGCACACGCTGAGGCTAACACTAGGGCACACTGTAGTGTGCACACTATGCTTCTATTAAACTACGCCTTTATTACCTTCTCGACGTATGAGTTGTTGGGCCTGAGCAATGAGAAGTGAGTTACAAACTGATGTTTAATTGTTAGCCTAACCAAACCACGCAATGAACAATGTGGCAACCATAAGACTTAAAACTTGTGCTCACCGAGTTGAGGGATGAAAATCGCCTCAGTTGCCTAAATTGTAATTAATCGGTGACTCACGAGGCAAACTCACATTGACCATAAGTCAAACTCAGACAAACTCGCATTGACCATAAATCAAACTCGGTCAATGCGAGTTTGACTCGCTCAGAGTTGAATTGAATCGTTTGAGGGAAGATCAGTGTTTGACTCGCGATTAATCGCGAGTGATCGAAGATTCATGTTCCACTAATCCAAATATATGGCAAAATGAGAGCTCATACAATCCAAAATACATGTAGAATATGATGCACAAAAATTGAAATAACATCACCTTGCAATCATAGAAGGAGAACACCAACACAAGATAGTACCCCAAAGTCTTTTATTATAGCATAAGGAAAATGAATACAAAATGTAGTAGAGTCTACCTGTTGACCACTGGAGTGGAACTTGATGATAATGTGTTGTGAAACCAGCTCCAAAAATAGAAGAAAAGAGATATCAACACCTTAGAAATAAGCCGCTTCGAGGGGGCAACCTCCAATACATTACAGGAATGAACAATTCTTGGATGATACAAATGACAAAACCTCCTTTCTATATATAGTAGTCCATGGGGCCACAATGTAATCCTAGTGGGGCCACAATGTAATCCTAGCCAACCTAACAATAATAATGTAAGGGCACAATAATAACAATATGGGGGTTACAGGGGTACAACAATAACAATAAGGGGGCTACACTAACATAGTAAGGGACTACACTATTAATATAGGGACTTAACATGCCCCTCTCCTTCAAACAAGTGTTGTCCTCAACGCTTGATTCTTTCTTGACGCTTCTGTATAAAATTCTCATTCTCCCATGTAGAATCTTCTACAGGAAAGTTCTTACACTTGCTGAGATACTTTGAAATTGATCGTACTTGTCGAGTTCTTGTTTCTGTGACTGCTTCAGAACTTCTTTCGATGGGATGTTGATCTCCCTGTTGTTTCATTAGATTCTGCACCAAAGTTAGGTTATCCTTTGAGAGTTAGAGAACTTGTTGTTGATGCTCGATGTGATCTTCCACTAATTTATCATCCATATTAGCTATGATTTGATCTTTCAAACCATCCAACTTAGACTCCATTTTTGCTTTTAAACCATCTATGTCATCTTCGGTTGCTCTTCGTAAGATCGAAATTTGTTGCACTTGGTATCGTAATTTTGATATCTCATACTGAAATTCTTCCTCTTCATGTGTCATAGTATAGATTTTTGAGGGCTTAATGGGTATGGAATTATTTTTTGGAGGCATTATAGAACCCAATACTGATAAAATTCTAAAATATGCACTTGGAATCACTTCAAATTGTTTTTTCAAACAAACGTTATGCAATTTTAAAAACCAAATACACACCTTTTTCTTTCTTTTGAGAAGCTTGATATTGAAACTGAATTATCTATGTGCTTTCAGATCCTCAATAGCTGAAATTCAGCCCTGAAGTAGCCCTCTGAATCTTCTTTCGAATGCCACAGGTCTGACCTCATTTGGATTCTTGAAGACAAAGTTATGCCCAATCTCCTACAATGACCTAATTATGGACTGATTCAGTAGAGCGAACTTGTACGACTTGCCACGTGTCACTGTTTGCTCCTTTGGCTCTGAAATCGATAGAAAGGAAACTACAGTTCGTGTACTTCCAGCCACTTTTTATAGAATTCCAATCTGATGCTTAGAGATAGAGTTATCAAGATTTTCCCCCGATCACCTCTTTGAGATGAAATTCGGGAGCCTGAAAAGAACCTAACTTCCACAGATCATATCTCCGAAAATATTGCGAACCAAGCTTTGAAATTTTGCGCCGAAGTTCCTCAGGAGTTCAGCTTCACTCTGGGAAAATTTCAGCTTCTGACCCCTCATAGAAAAAAAAAGTTATAGCGAAAATGCCACGATGACCTGTTTGGTGTAGCGAAACCCTAGAATCCAAAGCTCTGATACCAAATGTTGTGAAACCAACTCCAAAAATAGAAGAAAAGAGAGATCAACGCCTTAGAAATCAGCCACTTTCAGGGGGCAACCTCCAATACATTACATAAATGAACAATTCTTCGATGGTACAAATGGACAAAACCTCTTTTCTATATATAGGAGTCCATGGGGCCACAATGTAATCCTAGCTGACCTAACAAGAATAATGTAAGGGCACAATAATAATAATATGGGAGTTACAGGGGTACAACAATAACAATAAGGGGGGCTACACTAACATAATAAGGGACTACACTATTAATATAGGGACTTAACATAATGAGAAGACTCCATGCCCAAGGATGAACCAGAGGACACATGTACCATCAGTTATCATTAGATATCATCAGTTCAATAGAGTTTTTAAGCTCTACTTCTACTTCTTATCATCTTTCTCTTGTACCCAGATTACACACCCTATGAGGAATTGTAATAAGTGATGCTAGTAATAATGAGTTTTGGGTCAGTATTGAGTCTGTAATAGGCTTAGGTAGCTTGAGACCTTGCCAACAAGTGAGTATTATGCTAGGAGGTTTTTTTACTTGGTTAATTATCATCTCTCTACGAGGAGTTAATAATTAATTGAGTTTTTTCTCCAGTTTTACCCCAAAGCCGGAGTACGGATGGTGAGGCCTTGGGTGAGTCCTAGTGTGTAGAGTCAATGTATATTACCATACTAGATCACACCAAAAATTTCGTGGAATTTGGTTAGGTCCAGGTAGTGATTTTTTAATTTTTTAGATTTTCTGCAGGTCAAAAATTGCAATAAAAATTGTAATTGAATTGTAATAAGTGTTGTCTAGAGAAGTTGTATGTGGTATGAGTAATCAAAAGTACACCTCCCACCCTCAACTTTCTACCGTGACACACTTTTAGGGGTTAAAAATGTGTTTTGAACCCTCAAAATCCACTTTTCCTAAGTTTAGTGGGAAATCTGGCAATTAATTAAGCCAAAAATTAAATAAATGAAGAAAAATAAATATCCACACACGCTAAAAGAGGTGGAAATGAGGTGGAAAATTATGGAGGAGTTAAAATGAAGTACCAAGGTGATGTGGAATCCTAAAATCGAGGAAAAGACATGTGCTCAAATAAAATTGAATTTCCGACATTAAATCAGAGCTGCTTACTTGGAAATTCGAATTTGTGAAGTTAGTGCATATTTGAGAGGATTTGGGAGAATATTTGATGGAGATTTTTGTGGAAAATTTGCCCCACATGGGTTACCGACCATATACACTTGTCATTCCATCATAGAATTTGAATTTGGCACATAAGAGAAGAAGAAAATGATGTCCACTTACCAAATTCGATTTTTATACTTGGCAATGGAGCTCGCTTCTCCACTTATCAAATTCGAATTTGCCTTGAGATCTCCTCCCTCTCACCACTTGGCATTTGGTTCTTCATTGGGATTTGCTCCCAACTTTCTATATAATGGAGCCATGGGCTCTCATATTGTATCATGTAATACGAGCTATTGGGCTCGAGGATGCGCTGTCGGATTGCAAACGTTCTTGCAATATAATACAAAAGTCTTTGGGGTAACTTGTGATGGTGTTCTTCTCCTTGCATATATGGTAAATTCTTGACTTGTCATTATGCTTATATTTATTTTCTCATGCTATTTTTTCCTTCATGCTTGTTTCAAGTTATGTTAGTATGCAACCATCTCATATTAGCATAAGAGTTACTTGATCGCTTTAGGATAAGAAATTTTCTATTTGATGTCAAATATATCTATAGGAGTTCTTTCCATTGATTTTATTTAATTTCATGTGGATTTAATATGTTGTGGTGAGATTCTGTAGAAGGATCCATTTTTTGTCAAGCTTTTCAAGCGTGAAGGGAAGTTCTCGGAGGAACCAACACATTCTTGAAAATATTCAAGGAGAACCCGTTTGTGTTGATTTCCAAAGTCTAATCTATATTTTATTTTGTCTTGCAGGGTTTCTTTAAAGTTTCTCAATGCTCTTATTTCTTGCTTCAAAAAAAAATTTCAAACTCAAAATAATTTACTTTTCAAAGTATTGCACTTTATTTCTTTAATATCTAGCTATTTCAAAGTGTCAAGCTATGACTAATCAAAGAGGAGAGCTTGCTCATAATCTTTGGCTTAACCTCTTGTAAATTAGTTTTGTAATATTACTTTGTGACTTCTTGAGCTAACATTTGTTGTTGTAGATTTTCTCTAATTTGTTGTCTTGCAGCTACTTGCAGGATATATTTTCAGAAAACTACTTACAAGTTTACGTGCAGGACCTTGGGGCTCTAACTTCTATATTATTTCCTTCCCTTGGCCGTGAGCACTAGAGGACTTTTATTTGACAAAGCCAAGTTCTTCTTAAGGTAGGTCGAGTTCACTTGAAGTCTCTATTTCTCTCTCTTGGCCGTGTAACTCAAATAGGCTTTGCCTCGCTTCTTCTTCCTCGAAAAATCTGCATTTTGTTGGGCTTCTGTTTGCCTCAAATTGCAGAAATTTTTAGCAACGAAATATTTATGGCTCAAGCAACCAACAATGTGAGGACTTTCCTTGGATTGTAGAGAAGACTTCATAGTTTTCTCCTTCTTGTAATAACTTATAAAATTTTTGGTTTTGGGAGTGTGGGTTTTACCCATTGGTATCCTTATCTCTCCACCTTTTTGGAAAGACTTTGTGGCTTGATCTTTGATCTTTTACACTTGCATGCAGATCATTTAATTGAGAAATTAACAAAATCATACATTACACTCATTTTGCCTGCACCATAATCTAACTTGCTACAGATTTGTAGTCTTTTTACTTGACAACAAGTTCAAACTTTTGCATGCATGCACTTTTAAATTTGGCATAAATTTTGTTCCAAAACCACTTATGCTTCACATTTAATTACATCTTACATGGAATAAGTATTTGGGCAAATTTTCTCCATAAAGTAGCATTCTACTTCATGACATGCAAATACATCTCAAGTTTGAAAGTTGATTTTCATTGTTTGATTAATTTACTTACATGCCCTAAGCAAATCACTAAATTTTTTATCTCCAACATAAGTTGGTTGAATAGACATTTTAAGGGACCCTCTACTACTCTATTGACTCCTCACTTTGGGATCCATATCTTTAGGCGAGGGTGAGGTCCGAGGATTAAAGAGTTGAATTGTAACATTACTCTAGAACTAATTAATAAAATAAACCAAGAGCATTTTTCATCACATTTAGCTTACTTGCAAGTTCTTGAATTTTCTCTCTTGATGGTTCAAAGCCTCACATGAAATATCATTTCCCTTTTTCAAGAAGCATTTCCTTTCATGCAAGTATTGTAATCTCTTTTGCAACAAGTTTAGCGTAATTTTCTTGTACTTGGACATTATCTACTTAGAAAGATCCATTTCATGTTTAATGTTCATTATGTTCATGGATGGTTGATTAATCTCGTTTCCTTTCAAGTACTCTTATTTCATATTGCAAATCTAAATGCATGTTGCTTTAACTTTCAAGTCGTTTTATCATCTTGTTTATATTTAGATCACTAATTGTTTCCTTGTGAACAAGATAACTTCATGTGTTTTGATTCATAAATTCGTTTATCTTGAGAGCATTTCTGATATCTTGTGCTAACAGTCTTTTGTTTCCATTTCGGGATTACTGTGTTCTCATCTCTTTGAGCATTTGTTTTACTTTTGAGCATGTTATTTGTAAAGGCATTGGTTAAATGGTTTGTCATTATTTCAAAGTTGCTCATAAATGCTCACAAATCTTCAAAAGTAATCCAATTTCACTCTAATATTCTCCTAGAAACTCAAATCTTTAACTTAGTTTTCCATTTAGGGACCACTCCCCATAGCTAACTTAGGAGATAGCTTAAATGGAGAGAGTTGGGATTAGTTTGATAACCCCTTCTTTGAGTTCCTTGCCACCAACCACACCTTGTGGGGTTAAAGGCTTTTCCTGCTAACTGTAGGGAGTTGTAGGTGGCAAGCGATAACATTTTTGGTGCCGTTGTCGGGGACAAGCTTTCTTGTACCTGGGAAATTGACTAACTTTTGGTTTTTGCATGTTGGATTTTAGAGTTAGATTCTTGTTCAAGTGGCGACTCCACTTATTTCATTTTCTGCAAGGATTTTTACTTGACGCCTTCTTCTTGTAGAATTCTTGCTAATCTTGGACATGAGCCTCTCTCTGATATCCATTTTCTCTTTTAGGGTCAAGTGAGCATGACATCATGAATGATCTGTTCGCCCCTTGTGATTTTACTAACATTCCATGCTATCCGAATTTTATTCCGGATGAAGCCATTGAGGCTGTTGATGAGTTGCTCAATTTTCTAGGTAACAATGCCATTACCACCGAAACTCACCTTAGGAATTTCCACCTTTGTGTGAGAAAATGGTGCCATGATATTAACCATGAGGACATTAAAATGAAACTTTTGATCTTTTCATTAGATGGCGATGCTATGGATTGGTTCATAGACTTACCTACTGACAATTTTGATTCTTTAGAATCGATCATTGATGCTTTTGAAGAAAAATATGGAGATGAAAGAAATATCAAAGCGAAAAGTCAAGAAAACGAGAATGATAGGGATCGCATCAAGGAGTTGACTCAAATGATTAAGGATATGCAACTCAACCAAGCTCAACTGTTGGGAAACTAGCTCCAAAAAGAGAAGAAGAGAGATATCAACGCCTTAGAAATAAGCCACTTCGAGGGGGCAACCTCCAATACATTACATGAATGAACAATTCTTGGATGATACAAATGAACAAAAACTCCTTCTATATATAGGAGTCCATGGGGCCACAATATAATCCTAGTGGGGCCACAATGTAATCCTAGCCGACCTAACAATAATAATGTAAGGGCACAATAATAACAATATGGGGGTTACGGGGGTACAATAATAACAATAAGGGGGGCTACACTAACATAATAAGGGGCTATACTATTAATATAGGGACTTAACATGCCCCTCTCCTTCAAACAAGTGTTGTCCTCAACGCTTGATTATTTCTTGATGCTTCTGTATAAAATTCTCATCCTCTCATGTGAAATATTTTACAGGAAAGTTCTTCCACTTGCTGAGATACTCTGAAATTGATCGTACTTGTCGAGTTCTTGTTTCTATGACTGCTTCATAACTTCTTTCGATGTGATGTTGATATTCCTGTTGTTTCATTAGATTTTGCACCAAAGTTGGGTTATCCTTTGAGAGTTGGAGAACTTGTTGTTGATGCTCGATGTGATCTTCCACTAATTTATCATCCATATTTTCTATTATTTGATCCTTCAAACCATCCAACTTAGCCTCCATTTCTGCTTTTAAACCATCTATTTCATCTTCAATTGCTCTTCGTAAGATCGAAACTTGTTGCACTTGGTACAGTAATTTTGATATCTCATACTGCAACTCTTCCTCTTCATGTGTCATAGTATAGCTTTTTGAGGGATTAATGGGTATGGAATTATTTTTTGGAGGCATTATAGAACCCAATACTGATAAAAAATCTAAAATATGCGCTTGGAATCACTTCAATTGCTTTTTCAAACAAACGTTATGCAATTTTAAAAACCAGATACACACCTTTCTCTTTCTTTTGAGGAGCTAGATATTGAAATTAAATTATCTCTATAATTGCAGATCCTCAATATCTGAAATTCAGCCTTGTAGTAGTCCTCTGAAGCTTCTTTCAAATTCCACAGGTCTGATTTGATTTGGATTCTTCAAGACAAAGTTATGTCTAATCTTCCACAATGACCTAATTATGGACTGGTTCAGTAGAGCGAACTTGTACGACTTTCCACGTGTCACTGTTTCGTCCTTTGGCTCTGAAATTGATAGCAAAGAAACTACAGTCTGTGTACTTGCCACCACTTTTTACGGCACTCCAATCCGATGCTCAGAGAGAGAGTTATGAAGATTTTCCCACGATCACCTATTTGAGATGAAATTCAGGAGCTTGAAAAAGCACTACCTTCCACAGATCATATCTCCAAAAATATTGCGAACCAAGATCTAAATTTTTTTGACGATTTTCCTCAGAGTTTCAGCTTCGCACCCTAAAAATTTCAGATTCTGAAACTCAGTAGAAAAAAATTTATAGTGCAAATGCCACAATTACTTGTTTAGGAGCCTGAAAAAAAGACCTAACTTCCACAGATCATATCTCCGAAAATATTGCGAACCAAGCTCTGAAATTTTTTGACAAGTTTCCTCAGGATTTCGGCTTCGCACCCTAAAAATTTCAGATTCTGAACCTTTGTAGAAAAATATTTATATTGCAAATGCCACGATGACCTGTTTAGGGTCTTGAAAAAGACCTAACTTCCACAGATCATATCTCCAAAAATATTGCGAACCAAGCTCTGAAATTTTTTGATGACATTCCTCAAGATTTCGGCTTCGTATCCTAACAATTTCAGCTTTTGAGGCTTCGTAGAAAGAAAATTATAGCGAAAATTCCACGATGACCTATTTGGAACAGCGAAACCCTAGAATCCAAAGCTCTGATACCAAATGTTGGGAAACCAGCTCCAAAAAGAGAAGAAAAGAGATATCAATGCCTTAGAAATAAGCCACTTCGAGGGGGCAACCGCCAATACATTACATGAATGAACAATTCTTGGATGATACAAATGAACAAAACCTCCTTCGATATATAGGAGTCCATGGGGCCAAAATATAATCCTAGTGGGGCCACAATGTAATCCTAGCCGACCTAACGATAATAATTAAGGGCACAATAATAACAATATGGGGGTTACAGGGGTACAATAATAACAATAAGGGGGGCTACACTAACATAATAAGGGGCTACACTATTAATATAGGGACTTAACATGGAACTCAATCAAACAAGATTAATAGTAAATCATGCACACACAATAAAGGCCATGGAGGTCAATCATTTTAATCAGATGACCTCTATTCAAAACAGGTTGCTCGCAATGGAAGAAAAACAAATGCAATTAATCAACACCATGGAAACAAATCATGCTAAGGAAATAAATGTTATGAAGGCTAATCAGATCACTTTTCAAAATAGGTTGGAGGAAATGGAAAGATTACAAGTGCACAAATTCCACCTTAGTTTAGATGACGAATGGGAAAAGAACAAAGAAACAAATCATAAGCCTCCCCATCCTCTAAAGCAAGCTTCATCTCATTATGAGGAGGGCATTTATTACATTGAAAAACGGCTAATTGAAGATGACCTGGATAGAAAGGAAGCTAAGTGGAATCAAGTTTACACTTATGAGATTGATCCATCACCCATGGCAGAGCAGATGCAAAATGGAGAAATCCAAGTCATAGAAGTCTTGGATACTTCAAATTTTCCATCTTAGCATCTTCAAGTTCGGGCAGACATGTCTACTTTGATCACATCAACATCAACATCACAATCTATTAAGAAGAAAAGAAAAAAGCGGAAAGGATATGGAAAATTTGATGACCATGTACAACACAGTGTTGGGACGGATCAAAATCCTAAGATATTCAGAATTGGACAAGGCACATCAGAGAAGCATCCCATGGATCTGCCGGAAAGTATGCAGGTTCTCAAGATGGATTTCACCGAAGACATTTGATGCCATGGGGCATCCTGTGTATCATATTCCTAACCCTATCCCTTGTAAATTTTGTTTAAGTAGTTTTATTTCATGAATAAATTGTTATTTATGTTTCCTAGAATAAATTTCCATTTTTTGTACTTTATTTTATTTAATGTTATTTTGAATGGATACTGATAATATATATCTTTGGTCAGTGGATGCAGATTCCAGGTTCTTGCACACTATCACTTCATATCTAGCATGCATTCCCATATGGAGCCAAATGTTGACCACTGGATTGGCACCTGATGATAATGAGAATACTTCATGCCCAAGGATGAACTAGAGGACACATGTACCATCAGATATCATCAGATATCATCAATTCAACAGAGTTTTTAAGCTCTACTTCTACTTCTCATCATCTTTCTCTTGTACCCAGATTCCATGCCCTACAGGGAATTGTAATAAATGATGCTAGTAATGATGAGTTTTGAGTCAGTATTGAGTCTGTAACAGGCCTAGGTAGCCTGGGACCTTGCCAACAAGTGAGTATTACTCTGGGAGTTTTTTTTTACTTGGTTAATTATCATCTCCCTACCAGGAGTTAATAATTAATTGAGTTTTTTCTTCCAATTTTACCCCAAAGCCGGAGTACGGCTTGATGGTGAGGCCTTGGGTGGGTCCTAGTGTCTAGAGTCAATGCATATTACCATACTAGATCACACAAAAAATTTCGTGGAATTTGGTTAGGTCTAGGTAGTGATTTTTTAATTTTTTAGATTTCTCGCAGGTCAAAAATTGCAATAAAAATTGTAATTGAATTGTAATAAGTGTTGTCTAGAGAAGTTGTATGGGGTATGAGTAATCAAAATTACACCTCTCACCCTCAACTTTCTACTATGACACTTTTAGGGGTTAAAAATGTGTTTTGAACCATCAAAACCTATTTTTCCTAAGTTTAGTGGGAAATCTGGCAATTAATTAAGCCAAAAATTAAATAAATGAAGAAAAAGAAATATCCACACATGCTAAAAGAGGTGGAAATGAGGTGGAAAATTATGGAGGAGTTAAAGTGAAGTACCAAGGTGATGTGGAATCCTAAAATCAAAGAAAAGACGTGCTCAAATATAATTGAATTTTCAGCATTAAATGAGAGCTGCTTACTTGGAAATTCGAATTTTTGAAGTTAGTGTATATTTAGGAGGATTTGGGAGAATATTGGGTGGGGATTTTTGTGGAAAATTGGCCCCACATGGGTTACCAACCATATACACTTGTCATTCCATCATAAAATTCGAATTTGGCACATAAGGGAAGAAGAAAATGATGTCCACTTGCCAGAATTCAATTTTTACACTTGGCAATGGAGCTCCACTTATCAAATTCAAATTTGCCTTAGATCTCCTCACTCTCACCACTTGGCATTTGGTTCTTCATTGGGATTTGCTCCCAACTTTATATATAATGGAGCCATGGGCTCTCATATTGTATCATGTAATATGAGCTATTGAGCTTGAGGACGCATTGCCGGATTGTACACGTACTTGCAATATAATACAAAAGTCTTTGGAATAACTTGTGATGGTGTTCTTCTCCTTGCATATATGGTAAATTCTTGACTTGTCGTTATGCTTCTATTTATTTTCTCATGCTATTTTTTCTTTCATGCTTGTTTCAAGTTATGTTAGTATGCAGCTTTCTCATATTAGCATAAGGGTTACTTGATCGCTTTAGGATAAGAAATCTTCTATTTGATGTCAAATATATCTATAGGAGTTCTTTCCATTGCTTTTATTTAATTTCATGTGGATTTAATATGTGGTGGTGAGATTGTGTAGAAGGATCCGCCTTTGGTCAAGCTTTTCAAGCGTGAGGGGAAGTTCTCGGAGGAACCAAGCCATTCTTGAAAATATTCAAGGAGAACCCGCATGTGTTGATTTCAAAAGTCTAATCTATATTTTATTTGGTCTTGTAGAGTTTCTTTAAAGTTTCTCAATCCTCTTATTTCTTGCAACAAAAAAAAAATTCAAACTTAAAATAATTTACTTTTCAAAGTATTGCACTTCATTTCTTTAATATCTGGCTATTTCAAAGAGCCAAGCTATGGCTAGTCATAGAGGAGAGCTTGCTCATACTCTTTGGCCTAACCTCTTGTAAATTAGTCTTGTAATATTACTTTGTGATTTATTGAGCTAACATTTGTTGTTGTAGATTTTTCTCTAACTTGTTGTCTTGTAGTTACTTGTAGGTTTAATTTTCGGAAAACTACTTACAAGTTTGCATGCAAGACCTTGGGGCTACAACTTCTAGATTATTTCCTTCCTTTGGCCGTGAGCGCTAGAGGACTTTTCTTTGAACAAGCCGAGTTCTTCTTAAGAGAGGCCGAGTTCACTTGGGGTCTCTATTTCTCTCTCTTGGCTGTGTAACTCAAAGAGGCTTTGTCTTGCTTTTTCTTTCTCGAAAAATCTGCATTTTGTTGGACTTCTGTTGGCCTCAAATTGCAGAAATTTTTAGCAAGGAAAGATCTATGGCTCAAGCCACCAACTATGTGAAGACTTTCCTTGGATTTTAGAGAAGACTTCATAGTTTTCTCCTTCTTGTAATAACTTATAAAATTTTTGGTTTTGGGAGCGTGGGTTTTATCCATTGGTATCTCTATCTCTCCACCTTTTTGAAGAGACTTTGTGGCTTGATCTTTGATATTTTTCACTTGCATGCACATCATTTAATTGAAGAATTAACACAATCATGCATTACACTCATTTTGCCTGCACCTTAATCTAATTTGTTACAGATTTCTAGTCTTTTTACTTTCACAACAAGTTCAAACTTTTGCATGCATGCACTTTTAAATTTGTCATGAATTTTTTTCCAAAACCACTTATGCTTCACATTTAATTACATCTTACATGGAATAAGTATTTGGGCAAATTTTCTCCATAAAGTAGCATTCTACTTCATGACATGCAAATACATCTTAAGTTTGAATGTTAATTTTCATTGTTTGATTAATTTACTTAAATGCCCTAAGCAAATCACTAAAATTTACCTCCAACATAACTTGGTTGAATAGACATTTTTAGGGACCCTCTACTCCTCTATTGACTCCTCACTGTGGGATCCATATCTTTGGGCGAGGGTGAAGTTTGAGGATTAAAGAGTTGAATTGTAACATTGCTTTAGAACTAATTAATAAAATAAACCAAGAGCATTTTTCATCACATTTAGCTTACTTGCAAGTTCTTGAATTTTGCTCTCTTGATGGTTCAAAGTTTCACATGAGATATTATTTCCCCTTTTCAAGAAGCATTTCCTTTCATGCAAGTATTGCAATCTCTTTTGCAACAAGTTTAGCTTAATTTTCTTTAACTTGGACATTATCTACTTTAGAAAGCTCCATTTCATGTTTAATGCTCATTATAATCATGGATGGTTGATGAATCTCATTTCCTTTCAAGTATTCTTATTTCATGTTGCAAAGCTAAATGCATGTTGGTTTAACTTTCAAGTATTTTTATCATCTGGTTTATATTTAGATTACTAATTGTTTCCTGGTAAACAAGATAGCTTCATGTGTTTTGATTTATAAATTCATTTATCTTGAGAGCATTTCTGATATCTTGTGCTAACAATCTTTTGTTTCCATTTCAGGATTACTGTGTTCTCATCTCTTTGAGCATTTGTTTTACTTTTGAGCATGTTATTTGTAAAGGCACTGGTTAAATGGTTTGTCATTATTTCAAAGTTGCTCATAAATGATCATGAATCTTCAAAAGTAATCCAATTTCACTCTAATATTCTCCTAGAAACTCAATTCTTTAAATTAGTTTTCCATTTAGGAACCACCCCCCATAGCTAACCTAGGAGATAGCTTAAACGGAGAGAGTTGGGATTAGTGTGACAACCCCTTCTCTGAGTTCCTTGCCACCAACCATACCTTGTGTGGTTAAAGGCTTTTCCCGCTAACTGTAGGTAGGTTTAGGCGGCAAGCGATAACACTACCCAAACACAATAGCTCATTCCATAATGATTACAATAGGAGCTTAAGGCTCAATTTATAGAGAAACTGGTGAAAATCCCAATGTGAAAGATCAATGACAAGTGGAGCAATGGTGAAGATCCCAAGACCAAGTCAAATTCCAAGTGGTTTAGAGGACTGTCCATGTGTTTCCAAAATGTTGTAGGTAGCATCCCTCACTGGCAGCATATCCTTGTTCTTCATGTGCGATATTTTATGGGCTGCCAAATGTGTGATCAAGTGGGTGAGAAGGGGAGAGACGCTCCCAACGAATCCTCAACAAGAAACTGAGGTGTGACACCTCTCCAATCAAACCAAGAAACTGCCCATAATTTCTGCATAGAAGCTGCCATGTAGCTGTATGTGTCTTTGTGTAGATGCTGCGTATTGGCTGTAGCAATATGCTGAGTAGACACGTGTGATTTGGCAGCCAATCACGTGGAAAAATCCCTTCAAACTAGACTGCTCACCCCCAAGTCTGTCTTCAATCTTTTGCTGGCAGTTTCGTTGACCATTGATTGGGCCTGCATGGAGTTTCAATTGGTCATGTGCGTAAATCTTCACAACTGGCTGTTGGTGTAGACTTACTTCTGATTGGCTGATTGGCTGTTAGTGGGAGCAAGTGGGAGAAAGTGGGGGACAAGAACTGTGCCATGTGGCAGTTTTGTCCCCACTTATCCCTTAGCCAGTGTTATCAGAACCGAACCGGTTTTGAAAAACCGGCCGGTCCGACCGGTTTGGAGGCAAAACTTGTCCGAACTGGCTCTCCAAACCGGAAATGGCCGGTTTGGTACCAAACCAGCCGGTTCCATCACCGGACCAGCCGGTTCCGTACCAGTCCGGTTCGGATTAGTTCAGAGACCAGTTCACAAGGTTGGGCAGTAAATTTTTTTTTTTTTTTAAAACTTTTTAAATTTTTTTTTTAAATTATTATTTTTAGTATTTAGTAATTTACTAGTTACTAATGCTACCCTAGACCCCCCCTAAAGCTACTTAAACACCCCCACCCCCTCTATTTCACTCACGCTATTCATTCGAGTCTCTTGCAATTTTTGAGCTGAGTTCAGTGAGGAGAATTCAGAGAGTTTTTTATAGGGTTGTTCTAAGGGAGTATTTTTGCAGATTTGAAGAGCTGATTGGAGTCTTGCAGAGTTGTTGGGTTGGCAGATTTTTGAGATACTTCAAAGATTTTTTTTCCCAAAGATCTTTGGGTTTTCTTCAGTGGTTTTTGCAATTGGTGGAAGATTTTTTTATTTTGTTGGGGTTGCTACATAGTTGATTTCAAAAGATTTTGGAGTTGATTTTCTCCAAAATTTCAGAGGGTAATCAAGGGCCATGGGAATCAAGCCATAATCCCATTGTAGACTTGGATGCTTCTCATTCTTCAGATGAGGATAAGGAGGACGATCGGGATGATGATTGATGATTGATGATTTGATCATTGATTTGTTGTAGCTGTGCTTGTAGTATTGTAGGCTGTAGTATAATAATATGATCTATGATGTTATTTTGGACTATAAAGGCCTTTTAGAGCCTGCTTCTTGATGTTTGTAACATTTTAAGTTCAACAATGTTTTGCACTAAGTGCTATTTTGGTTGTATGCACTATTACTTGCTATATAAATGAGAACTTTTGCATATTTGTGTATAAATGGTTTGGATTCATATGGATGCACATGAATATATTTGTTTTTTCTTTAAAATATGAATATTTTATGTGTTTTTGGTAAACCGGTTTTTTTTCCGGTTTTTTTCCAGTTCCGGTCCGATTTCGACCGGTTCCCGGTCCACAAGGTTTTCCGGTTCGATAACCGGTTCGGTTCCGATAACATTGCCCTTAGCAAATCTGTGACATTAAAACTGATTTTCTGATAACTCGTTGGCCTTTTTTGACTGATTTGTTGACCTCCAAGGTGGCTGCCATGTTACACAGTTTGTCCCCCACTAACTATTAATGTGCACCACTTTATTTTGAACATGTTGAATTAAATCAAATTATTGAACTTTAGCTATACGTTGTGCCTCATGACTTCAACGTGGAACCTGCTGACTCCCTTTGACTTGCCAGGTCTTTGCCACTGAACGATGAACTAAAAGAATATGCTAGGGACATAAATGAATTGGGGGATCAACTACATGAGCTTTTTATTCAGGTGCAGCAAATTATTGAAACTGGAGATGAAGGAACTGCCCGGGAGTTGATTGATGCTAACTATGAATCAATAGCAGAGCAGTTAGAGATGGGCATTAAAGGCGTGGAGCAGGCTGCTATGCTGGACATTCTAGCTCAGTTGCATATGAGTCTTTCTGACTTCAAGGCTACAAAGGATTTGCTTGAGCAGGTATATTGTACACTCTGATTTGTGTGAGATACTTTAGAAAGAGTTCCAAGATCAACAGAACAGTAAATCAATTGATCACGTTTTAAGCATTTTCTTTTTTAACATAATAATTTGGATGAACAATATGCTGCAGAAGCAGAGGAAAATGGAATGTTTCTTAGCTGACCCAAATATTTCTGAACATCAACATATGTGTACCATTGCATTTCAAATGAAAGGATTCATAATCCACTTGTGAATTAGGTTCCACTGACAAGGGCGGAATTCAGATGCACTGTGTACATACTAGAGACTGTAGCCAGTTTTGATGCTCGTCCTACCATGGTTCCCTTTCCAGACTTTTTTTGTATCCGAGTTCAATTACACTTGCCTAGGGACACATATTCTACTCATAGCTGCATCTATCTTTGCTTTGTAGTCGATTAAATGACATAATATGTTGTCAAAATTCGTCATATTCTTTTCGTAGATATGAATGATTTTATGTTCATCAAAGTTGGTCTATAATTTGAGTGGTATTTTAGGACTCTAACATTTATTTGTACTCTTGTTTCTCACTCTTTTTGATAACCTCTGGAATTTTGATCGTGTTTCAAACTTGCTGCATTGCATATGAAGTCACTAATGCATATATTTTATATACAAATCAGTGTAAAAAATTGATTTCATTTTTCTTGTCGTTATCTTCTATATTCCTATCGTATACAGCACCACTTTTAATGACTGGTTATGTCTCTCTATGTATGAGGATGTGTCAGTAGTTTTATATCTGTATCAGTGAGTTTGCTACGATAGCAACCTTTGAACATAGGTATTTGTGATCTTCCTTTCTATTGTAATAAATGTTTGTATGGTATGCAGATAAAAGAAATATTGGCAGGTGTTGGGAATCATGAACCACTGGTTGACACGATTCTGGAACACATGGGGACTATGTACACAGCTCTTGAGGAGCCAGAGGAAGCTTTGCCTCTGTATACGAGAAGTCTTGGAATTCAAGAGGCTGTCCTTGGTAAATGCTTTTTATTTCTTGTACTTTAGGAAATGTCCAGCAAAGCAAATGCCCAGGGTATCCATAACCACCCTGGGAAGACTGGCCATTTTACATTTATGATGCTTCGTTACTGGATTGTGTCTAGAGGGATGTCAATATGAGAAAATCTCATCATCATTTTTTCAAAGCGCAATAGATTGTGTCATGCATCTTTATGTCATCCCAGTGTGAAAGGCAATTAAGGATGTCATGTTGATTGGTTGTCCCAAACAAAACAGTGAATAAATTGATAGATTCTAACAAATATATTAGATAAGAAGCGGGAATATTATTGGCAGGAAAAATTCTAGTAATTGCTGTCACCCTTAAAATCATGCTCTAAGTTTGTTGGGAAAGAGAAGAAAATTAGTTTTCCTCTATTGGCTATGATAAAAATTGAAAGATGGGTAAGCAAGAAATAGGCGATATTATTATTTTGAGCCGGTGAGAGCTGAGACTCGATGCTGAAACAAAATTGTGCACTTATTATAGCTGTAGTCTAAAGATTCTATGTTTTGGCTCTTTTGTGGGTTTATTTTCTGGTCAATTTTGCCCGAAATCCCCCAGGGATTCATTGGAATCACAAGTTTGAGCTATGAAATCTGCATAGTCCAAGTGTTACTGGGATTTTTCGTGGTGCGGAATACATTTATGCATTAAAAAATGCATTTTAAATAACAAAAAATCCATGTTTTCCCCAAAAGGCATATTGCCAGATTTTGGCAAGAAAAGCCAAAACATAGAAAAGTTAAGACTACACCCTTATTATATGTCCACATTCTCTCCTTGGCATGGAAGGTCTGCACCAGCCATGTGTGTAACAACCAATAATGTCAGTGACTTGGCAATCAAAATCATGAACAATAAAAGTCCATTATTTCACCTCTCCTTGCCCTCGGTAGATGGTACACTCTACTTGTACAGGGGTTGGTTCATTGAAATGAGCTGTTAGAACTATTTATCCAAACACCAATAAGGGGTGTGCAGCTGTTCATTGTTGTTTTCCAGATCATCTTTTTCAATAACATTCAAGGTATAGTTGAATTGAATGCCAAACTACAAATGAATTGCATCAAGTCTCTCCTTTAAATTTCATGCTCAGATAAAATATGACAAGATAATTTTATTAACATCTAACAAATGACCACAGAAGTGTCTCTGGAATTTTAATATGTTTGGGTGATGCAGGGATAAGAGTAATGTTCAATTAATCCTTCAAATCTCATTTGAACCAAAACCACACAACTCTGACTCAGGAATGACTTGGCAAGGTGAAGAGTAAGGTCATGAACTGGGGTAGGGGATTATTAAGGAAAAAAATGGTATAAAAATCAACAATTAACTCGAAATTCTTACAAAAAAGGAAAAATTTTATTCAATGAAAAATCCTATTCATAGACACCAAAATCAATCAATGTTGCAAATATTGTTTCAGTTAGTATATTTCCAAGAGTCTAGAAAACAACTTATCATAAATCTCCGGAAACATTGGCAAGCATAAACTTGACCTTGAAAATCTTAGAAAAAACTTGGAAAAATAGGCAATCTGAAAAACATGAAAATATTAAAGAAATGGGGAGAAATCACAGATATTTGCAACATTGAAATAAACGTAAATGTATGTAAAATTTGAGAATCGTGAACTAAAATATGCAAACGTGAAGGTTTACAAATATTTCAAAGTTAAAATATCTTATTCAGTATTTTACAAAAGTTTTGTTACCACAAAATTTTACTCTGGCAAAAATGTAAAAGTCCTGTAACCAATCAGATTAACAGGGTTGCAAAGATCCTTTGAACCTGTTAAGATGAGCACACATAGGGTAATGACCCACTGTCACCTCGGCCCAAACTCCCTCTCTTTAAATCCAACTTCATTCAAAAAGGTTAAGGGAGGATTCCCAATTAGTACCCCAACCAATCAAGTGAAGACTAGTGCCTTCTTTGGGGCCAATGGATGAGGGGGAGGAGTTAAATAATAGGCTGTCCTTTTGGTTTTTTGTGTAAATCTGTAGTAGAGACTCAAAAGCAGCAAGATGATACACTGAAAAAGACAAGATACAGCATGTAAGTTGTCAAAAAGAGTGTACAAAACATATCCTAACTGGATCTAAAGTTGTTTCTTCAATTGGATGACTGGTTAGAGGGGTTCTAGTGTTAATTTAATTGCTGCCCTGTGATTGCAGACTGTAAAATCTGTAGGGAAACGCAAGGACAACAACCAATTCCTCTTAAAATGGCCACCCAAATTGTGCCAAAGCACTTTAGATCAAATACCTAGGGTTAGGAAGACTAGGAGGTGTTAGATTTTCCTCAATAGATCACTTCCAAGCCTTTAGAAAATAGTAAATTGCAATTTCCAGCAAGCTGAAAGTTGAATTTCCTGAAGTCCTAGGATCCGAGCCCACTGTGTATTATACAAGATAGGAAATGTCAACCCACAATATAATAAAACACAGGTTTGCAAAATCAGTTCCTTTTATTATGGCAATGATCTCACGAAACAACATCACCTAGAGGAGAGGCTAGCTTTTTATAAAACTTTTCTAATGGCTAGATAACAGCTAGCTAACGACTAATTGACTCTTCCTCTAGGAAATATTATTTACTTGTCATCCACATCTCGGAGACTGAGTAGTTTCATTAAAATATTACAATTACAAGGACAATTTTCCCACAAGTGGGTTAATTTGACTCAAGATGACCAAGGAAACTCAACGTTCCCTTTAATATGCCCTTGGAAGTCTAAAAGATGATGAATAGTAGTCCCTATTATAGATCAAATTAGCAATGTGGCTAAGGTCCAAGCCACCTCGCTAGATGGACACACAGAGGGTAAAGTACACTATCAACTCGGCCCAAGTCCCCACTATTTAGGTCCAACACCTTCTAAACAACCAAGAGAGGAGTTTGTACATAATGCCCAACAACTCCAATACATAACCAGTGCCTTATGTGGAGTCAAATGGGGTGGAGGTGTTCACATTATACTTGTTGCCTACCATAAAATCGTCATTGTAGTAGCAGAATTCTAAACAACAGATATTACTAGCCAAAACTCAATAGACATATAATATGCAACCCATGGATTTTGGTCTACTCTGAAAATACTAACCAAAGAAAGTTTTATATTTCATTTTGGTTGCCTGGTTAAGGATATACAACCCATAATCACTTGCTATCCTATATGATAGATTATAAAACCTGTGTAAATTGCAGGGACAACAATTTGAACTAACTGTCACGACCATCCTACAAGTGCCTAGATACTCCAATAGGGTTAGTCTACTTGGTGGAAAGGTTAGGTGTTTAAATTTTTAATGTAGAGGCCTTTGGGGCCTTCCCTCTACTAAAATGTGGCAAAAAACTCAATTTTTAACTAGCTAGAAATTAAATTTCATATTTCTGGGTGAAGTATAGGTTAGAATTATCTAGGGTTTGTGATGTCAACCCTAAGGAGGCTATTCCAACCATGCAAGATGCAAGATATAGATGTGATAAGGTCCAACCAACAAGAACTACCTCAAAACCAATGTTATCGGAATCGAACTGGTCATTGAACTAGAAAACCTTGTGGACTGGGAACCAGTGGAAACTGGACTAGAACCGGAAAAAAACCGGAAAAAAACCATTTTACCAAAAACACATAAAATTTTCATATTTTAAAGAAAAAAGAGATATATTCATGTGCATCCATATGAATCCAAACCATTTATACACAAATATGCAACATTTCTCATTTATATAGCAAGTAATAGTACATACAACCAAAATAGCACTTAGTGCAAAACATCGTTGAAACAAAAATGTTACAAACATCAAGAAGCAGGCTCTAAAAGGCCTTTATAGTCCAAAATAACATCATAGATCATAGTATTATACTACAACCTACAATACTACAAGCTACAACGATAACAAATCAATGATCAAATCATCAATCATCAATCATCATCATAATCAACATCTTGATCGTCCTTCTTATCCTCATCTGAAGAATGAGTAGCATCCAAGTCTGCAATGGGATTATGGCTTGATTCCTATGGCCCTTGATTTACCCTCTAAAATTTTGGAGAAAATCAGCTCCAAAATCCTTTGAAATCAACTATGTAGCAGCCCCAACAAAATATTAAAAAAAAAATCTAACACCAATTACAAAAACCACTGAAGAAAACCCAAAGATCTTTGGGAAAAAAAAATCTTTGAGGTAGCTCGAAAATCTACCAACCCAACAACTCTCCAAGATTCCAATCAGCTCTTCAAATTTGCAAAAAATCTCCCTTAGAACAACCCTACAAAAAACTCTTTGAATTCTCCTCACTGAACCCAGCTCAAGAATTGCAAGAGACTCGAATGAATAGTGTGAGTGAAATAGAGGGGGTGGGGGTGTTTAAGTAGCTTTAGGGGGGCCTATGGTAGTGTTAGTAACTAGGAAAAATAATAATTAAAAAAAAAATTTAATGCCCAGGCTTGTGAACTGGTGGAACTGGTTTCCGAACTGGTCCGAACTAGACCAGTACAGAACCGGTCGGCTCAGTGTCAAAACCGGTCGGTTCGGTACCGAACCGGTCATTTCCGGTTTGGAGGGCCGGTTCAGACCGGTTTTGCCTCCAAACCGGTCGGACCGACCAGTTTTTTGAAACCGCTTTGGTTTCGATAACACTGCTCAAAACAAGTCAACGCTTCAACCTTATGCCTTATGCTCTAACCCTAGTGGATTGCCTTGAAGGGCCAAATTAGGTGAGAGGAGAGAGAAGTATAGTTTTTCTATAGTTTTGGCCCCCTTTGTGGATGCTAGTGCTTGTTTACTACTTGGGTGATGGAGTCTAAGGGAAGTTACTAATGGACATATCAAACCCTAGAAGGGAGTAACGTGGGAAACCCTAAGTTTCCACTTTAAGATCCTAGCTATCATTCAATACATGGATGGAAACAAAGGAAAATCTCTCTTGGAGGTTCTCAAGGGATGTTTATGATCCTTAATTAATGCATGCAATTTCACCAAAATTTCATATAAAGATATGCATTTAGACATGGAATATAGAAACCCTTGCAAGATAAATTGCATAGAATAACCATAAAAAGATATTCAACAATAAAAGTACTCACAAGATATCAATGAAGAATCGTTCATCTCAAAATGACATCTCCACAACAAGGACTAGTCTCCAATAGAAAAATATCCATGAAGATCACATCTCCACAAGAGTAGCGAGGTACATAAATAGGCCAAATTTTTCAACAAGTGATGATGAAATAAAGAGTGAGGTGACCTTTTTTGTATATGAGGTCTACTCACCTAATTGTAGCTAAGAAGCCCCTAAAACAAGTTAGATAATTAGTCAACACGAGTGAACCTTGGGTTACAAGCCAACCCACTAGCTCAACATGAAATAATGCCAAAACAAGCCCACAAGTGTGAGTCATAAGCCTCTAATATGATGATGTCACACCCTTTTTGGGCTCCAAATGCTAGGTGATGGTGAAGAGAAGGTTGAATGTGTCTCCAAGAATGATGATTATCCATCGTTTGAGGGGTAGTCCTCAAATCCAACCTCAAAGTAGCTCCAAAGGTCCCAAATCAAAGTGAGGTGCTCCCACATCATCTGCATGGCTCTCCAATGGTCAATGTAGTGCTTCCTTTCTCCAACTTTAAGGTTCCATCAGGTGCAACAAGTCCTCCCTAGTCATCTTTGGAAGACCATCCTTATCTGGCTTTGAATCATGGCTTTCCCTTCAAGTAGTGTCAAGGCTAGCCTGGGGGCATGTTGGGTCTAATGGTGCAATCATCAAGAATCCTTTTTGATAGGAAAAAGAAGATCAATGTCCTGGGTCCTAGGTGTAGTTTGGGATGTGTATCAACTGCTCAGGCCAACATATTGCCCAATGCTTTGAAGTGGGAAACACTACATCTGCTAAGTCATCATTCTCTCTACAGGGCTTGGTTAATTGCCCTCAAGGCTTGTACTGCAGTGGACCAACTAGCAAAACTACAACTCTAGTGGAAGCAACTATTCATTAGAGACTAAGATCATATAAGCATCTAAGTGGAGCAAACTTTTGTATGTTAAGGGCATAGTAATATTTCGAACTGGGATCACCTTCTAATATCTAATTAGACCAAGTATCGTAAAGGTGTTTCGTACAATAGAAGGGGTGGCTAACAATCTGTGAAAATTCCTAGATCCAATGGATCTAAGAATACCTACTGCTACAACTGAACTACTTCTCCTACTTGTAAATTTAGATTTAACGAGTTATTAACATATTACTTTTGGAAATACTGAAGTAAATTACTGAAGCAACCTACACTTAATTACTTATGATTTTGAGACAAGGAAACTGAGCAAAGAAAAATATACACATAGGACACTGTTATTTTTGGACGAAAGTCCCTGGAAAAACCCAATGCGGGAAATCCAGTGCAACAAATTTGAGGGTTTTATTTTATTAAGCAGTAGCAGTTTTTGAATACATCTCTGAATACCACAAGGGTGATTCAGTTACAGAGAGAGAAATACTTGCAGAAAGATTGTGAGTTTTACCTCACTCAATCATTGGAAAATTTGGCTGATTCAAACATTGGATGAGATGCCCTTGAAGGTCCTTGTGCTGCCTCTGCGCAGTGACTGTGTCACCTCTTCTTGGCACTTCATCACCCAGGCAATAGATCGATTTGCCTCCTGGAATCTCAGATCTTAACCTCTTGGTCTCACACCCAGGCTCCCGGCTTCTGAAACCTATCCGACAACAAAATTTAGGAAACCCTCTTAGCCTCTGCGCAACCTTTGCGTAGCCTTGCGTGGCTTTGTGCCAACTTCTTTGGCTCTGCGTCGGCTCTGCTGGATCTGTCTTTGCCTCTCTCTGCTGATGATTCTCCGGCTGATAAAATCACGCTATCTTTGCCCCTCTCTGCACTGAAATCATTTAGATCGATTTCTCGTCTTGAGCACTGCTCACTTCATAAATTTCAATCTCTAGATTCACTCGGTGTGTCTTTCCAAATGACCCTCAAGCCTTCCTTTATAGTCTTCTCGTTGAGACATCAACGATCGAGATTAGATCTCCAATCAACGGCTAAGATTATAACTTCTCTTGATCCATGTTCTCTAGAAGATTCTCACTCTGTTTTATTAATGCCCTTTAATTATTTAATTTCCCTAACTTTAGACTTAGGGTCCCCATTAAAATAATTAATTTTTTTTAATAAAACACATCCTGAGTGAAATTTCCACAAACGATTTCTGGGTTCTTTAGAATACATGTGCCTAAGCCTCTCCACAAACTTTGAGACTTAGAGCACTTCCTTTGCTACCCAAAATCAACACTCCCTCTTAGCGAGGAAAGTGCTCCAACAACATCCCTGCTGCATACTAACTTGACCCTGAAGCATCCTTTGCGCGGCTGATGTTTGACAAGCTATCCACCAACCACTGCACTGCTGCTGCAACTGTACTACTGCCCATGACATTGCCACTGCCATTGCCACTGCTAACACTACATCTGCTCTACAACTCAACTGCTGAGAGAAGCAACTGAAAACCACCCAAAAACTGAACAAGCATTCAGTGGATGCAAGTTGGTGCTGAAGATCTAACTGCTAATAGCTACTGTGCTATCCCTATGATGCACTGCATTACTGTTGCTCTGCACTGCACTGCTGCTGCTCTGCACTACACTGCTATTACTCTACTCTACGTTGCTCAGAAGTTGGCACTGCTACCCACTGCATCTGTTGCTTCATCACTCATTGGCTCCAACTGAAGACTCCTCCATCCCGCTACTGCTGATCATGGGAACCTGTAGCAAGGTTGTGATCCAAGAGGTGGGCTCCTCAAGGATCCGACCCAACTAAAGTTCAAGGTTAACTACAGTTCCATGTCACCCCATCTCCCTCTTAGAGATGCGTGGGCACTCATGGCATACTCATCCTCCTGATCTTCGCGGCTGCAACCTTTGGATTGTGCTTCTCATCCTTGTCCTTTTTCTTTAGAGGACACTGCGATGCAAAGTGGCTCATCTCGCCACATCTGAAGCACTTCACCTTCGAAACATCTCTCTTTTGTTTCCGTTGCCATTGTTGTCCCTTCAATGCGAGGGCTACATTCTCCTCCTCTGGATTCTTTGATCCTCTCACGCTGCTACTGTCAAGTTTGCACTTGACCAGATCTCTTCTTAGCTCCTCCTCCTGGAGAGCTGCCCACATCGCTTCCCAACTGGGTAGTGTCACCCTGCCCAAGATACTCCGAACAAAAACTTGCCACTCCTCAGTGACTGCGTTAAGGGCTAGTCTCACCATAGTTGTAGCAGTTGGGGTAGATCCCACGGTTGCCAATTGATCATGGATTTCCTGAAGTCTCATTAGGAATGGAGCGATGTGCTCCCCCTTTTGCATCTGGATCATCTGGAGCTTCTGCTCCAAGTACATCTTCCGCTGCTCGGAAGTTCCTTCGTATAGCATGGACAAGGCCTCCCATATCTCCCTAGCTGTGTTCTTGCCAACTATATGAGAGACTATACGATCCTTGACACCATCAAGGATAAGTCTCTTGGCCTTTTCCATATCGGACTTGTACTTTTTATTTTGATCCAGATTTGTAGGTACAACAACCACGTTGTCTATGAATGCCTTGAGATCATATTCGTCCAGATGGAATTTGATTCTTTCCTTCCAGATCACATAGTTGGAGGATCCCTCCAACCGATCCTGATCTCTAAGTCCGTGAGATGCCATCTCAACCGGAAACTGTCAAACTGCTCCACTGCGTATTTTCTAGTCTGGCTTATGCACTCCTTGATGGAGCTAGTAAGTCTGCTCCTCCTTTGCTGCCCAGCAAATGAGAAAAACTGAATTCCTCGGCAAAGGAATTCACTGAGGAATAATTCCCTCACTATGTGCTCTTCTTCTTCGTTTGACACTTCTCTGCCCAGCAACTGCTTGCAGAAAAAATGCGTCCCTCCAGTTCTGCGTGAAGGCTCTGCGCTGCTCCCTTTGCCTCGACAAGATCTTGATCTGGAAGCCTTACCTCTCTGTCGACTCACTCAGAGAGAGACCACCTCGAACATTTAGCCCTTCTGGCTAGAACTGCACAATTCCTCTGGGGATTCGATCTGTTGCTGCTGCAGCAATTCGACCTTCGCTTCAGTGCTATATCTACTCTTCCTGGTTCACATCAAACGCTCTGATACCATGTGAAAATTCCAAGATCCCATGGATCTAAGAATCCCTACTGCTACAACTGAACTACTCCTACTTGTAAATTCATATTTAACAAGTTATTAACATATTACTTCTAGAAATACTGAAGTAAATTACTGAAGCACCTTGTAGAAATTTCTGAATCTTAACACTTATGCAGAAATTATTACTGTTAATCTGGCTAAGCTCCTCCTACTTATATAAGTTATCAACTGAATAAATTCAAGTTAACATCGAAGAAAAACACATAACAGATCTCTACCAATTCAGATCTAGAATAAGTACATGCACACATTGACAAAGTGACACAGTTATTTCTGGACAAACTGTCCCTGGAAAAACCCAATGTGGGAAAACCGGTCTCTGGCTGCCGGAGGGTTCTATTATTAAGAATATTTTTGAATACAGAACTCTGGGTTCCAAATCTGGAAAACCCTACAGAGAAAACTCTAGATCTACAGCTCCTGGCTGATCTAGGGCCAAAAATACTAACTGATCCACACCCTCAAACGGGATTTACAGATTTCAATCAGATCTAGGCCTAGAAATCCCAGTGTTGCCCCTGAAATGCACTGCATCAGCCTCTGAAGCCCCTGAAAGCTTCCGTGTCAGCCTTGGATGGCCTCCAAACCCTCAGTGCTGCTCCTGGAAGGGGTTGCGTTACCCCAGAATGGGTGACATAGTCATTGCGCTGCCCCTAAGGGTCTCTGTGCAACCCGTGAAGGGTTTCTTGAAAATTTGTGCTGTCGCTGCTGCTGCTACCTTCTTTTGCACCGTCCTTGAGTTGATCTCTTCTCTACCTCTTGTGTATTCTAGACTCTGGGATCAGATCATCCCCTTGGTCTAAATTCCCCTTTCTGCAACTGAAACGCTTCTGAGTATTCTTAGCCAACCCTGCCCTGAATCTCAGCTTAGCTTCAGTGCTCTGCCTCTGTGTGTGTTTACAAATGACCCCAAGCCTTTTCTTTATACTTTTCTCGTTGACAAATCAACGACCATGATCAGATCTTGAATCAATGGCTAAGATTAAAAGAAAGCTTGATCCGTGTGACTTAAGACAATTTCATCACATGTTTAATTAAATTCACTTTAATTATTTCATTTTCCTAAGTTTTAACTTAGGAAATACATTAAAATAATTAATTAATTTAATATCTCCTGAACCAGATGAAATTTCCCAAATCCATTTTTGGGTCTTGTAGATCAGGTGTACTCTAGTCCTTCCTCAAAATTTGGGACCTAGAGCACAACTGATGCTACCCCAAATACACAAAATCTCAACACAACCTACACTTAATTACTTATGATTCTGAGACAAGGAAAATGAGCAAAGAAAAATATACACATAGGACACGGTTATTTTTGGACGGAAGTCCTAAAAAAAAACCCAATGCGGGAAAACTGGTGCAACAAATCTGAGGGTTTTATTTTATTAAGCAATAGTAGTTTCTGAATACATCTCTGAATACCATAAGCGTGATTAAGTTACAGAGAGAGAAATATAGGTAGAAAGATTGTGAGTTTTACCTCACTCAATCGCTAGAAAATTTGGCTGATCTGGACACTGGATGAGATTTCCCTGGATGTCCTTGCGCTGCCTCTATGCAGTGACTGCGTAGGAACTGCGTCACCTCCTCTCGGCACTGCGCCACCAAGGAAATTGATCGATTTGCCTCCCAGAATCTCAGATCTTAGCCTCCTGGTATCACATCCCAGCTCCCGACTTCTGAAATTGATCTGACAACAAAATCTCAGAAACCCTCTTGGACTCTGTGTAGCCCTACGTGGCTTTGTGTCAGCTTCTCTGGCTCTGCGCTAGCTCTGCTGTATCTCTCTCTGCCTCTCTCTGCTGATGATTCTCAGGCTGAGAAAATCACTCTCTCCGGAAGCTATCTTTACCCCTCTCTGCGTTGGAATCACTTAGATCATTTTCTCATCTTGAGCATTGCTCACTTCAGAAATTTCGATCTCTAGATTCACTCGGTGTGTCTTTCTAAATGACCCTCAAACCTTCCTTTTTATAGTCTTCTCGTTGAGACATCAACGATCGAGATTTTATCTCCAAACAACGACTAAGATTATAACTTGACTTGATCTATGTTCTCTAGAAAATTCACACTCTGTTTTATTAATGCCCTTTAATTATTTAATTTCCCTAAGTTTAGACTTAGCGTCCCCATTAAAATAATTAATTTTTTTTAATAAAACACATTCTGAGTGGAATTTCTACAAACGATTTTTGGGTTCTTTAGAATACATTTGCCTAAGCCTCTCCACAAACTTTGAGACTTAGAGCACTTTTGATGCTACCAAAAATCAACACAATCAACCCTATTAGGTGCTTCTAATCCCTAAGGGGAGGGAACATTTCCAAGGTTAACCCTTCAATCAATAGGTGTTGGTTTAAGTGAATGTAATGAAGGGGAAAGGCTTCATGGCCAGGGGACCAACTAATGGGAGTCCACATTTTGAGTGTATAGATGTAATGGAGGGAGCAATCATGGATGCATGAGTTATGCTACTCGGACTGCTTTCTCCACCCCTCTAGTGTGCCTTTTACTCTTTTTTGATAAAGCTTTTTATTATGGTGCATAGCTTAAGGATTAGAGTTTGCTTTGTGTGATATAGCATTTAGTTTACCCCTTAAAATGAGATAATTTATTTCTTGCGTTCCTTTTTGATGATCTAGAGCTTCAAGTTCTTAGGAACCGAGTGATGGTTAATGAGGAGGTTGGAGCTCATGCTAGGATTTTTCCCATGCACTAACTTATGTCCCAACCATATTTTGCATTTGATATTCTTTTTCTTTTATTTGTGGCCATATTATGCATATTCCTTTCTTTTAGCTACATCAACCTCTAGAGCAATGTTTCCCAGCCCTACTGAAGGATGTGGATAAGAGGGTGCCAAATCCTAATGAACCATTGACAAATTAGACTCGAAGAATGGAAATGGTATATAAAATGGCTTATAATGTGACATGGAAAATGTTAAATATGGTGTAAGGGAGAATGAACACGATATTTCAATCCAGGTTTTCCAAGTAGTGCTCCTCCTATAAAACTAAGGCCTCAAAGGACGTCCCACTAGACAAGGGCTAAGGATTAAATCCTTGGTAAGGTGAGAGAGTAGATTTACAGTCAAGATCGATCAATCTTCCAGATCACCCCTTTATCCATACTAACTGCCCAAAACATCAAGTATAAGCACTAGTTTGCCAAATGATCAAAGTATGCAATATCCCCAATTTTCCTAAGCCACATAAGAAATATTTCACTTTTTGACAATTTTGAAATTAGCAACAATTTTTGGTATTTTGACTTAGGAGAAGGAGAAAATCGGTGGGTTGTGGTGGCCACACACAAAGGGAATTGACACTCCATTAGGAAAATACAATTGTGGAGAGAGAAGGAGAGGGAAGGCGTACTAGTGGAGAATGGGGCCCACGAGGAGAGGAAGAGGGCAACAAACATAAATAGAAGATGAGGGCCATCATTTTGGGGCTTTTTGTCAATTTGATCATTGAACAACAATTTGCTTGTTGTAAATTTTCGTAGATGTTCTATGCTTGATGCAACTTTTACTTTTGTTACCAATATCAAACAACAATCACATAAACAAGAAAGTAAAATGTTGATAGAACATACAAATAGATCGACAAAAGACAAGCCAAAAATACACTTAACTTGATCAGCAAAATATATTTGTTGTGGTGCGTTACAACAGTGAACAGGATGCTTCAACCAACAAAGTCTCTATACGGTCATCCAACCAGAATGTGTCACACAACCCTCTCAGATAGCTCTTTACCAGTCAACCCAAAGTCAACAAAAGTCAATGTTGTACAGTCAACGGTCAATGCAAGAACAACAGCAGAAACTACAAAAGTCAACGTCCAACCTCGATTTTTGTGCCAAAAATGGGGACTGCAAAAATCAGAATTTTGGGGGAGTTTGGGGTCAGTTTGACCATGCATTGACCAAAGTCAACATTGGTCATATCTATGCTGAAAACCCTAGGTCAAAACCAGAGAACCCTTTGCTGCAATTCCCCACGTGTGAGAGAAGAAGAGCCTCCATGATGATGATCGAACCAATTAGATGATGAGAGAGAATGTGTGATGAGTGATCATGAAAATGACCTCCAACATTGACCTATATATATCCATCAGTGAGGATGTGTGACACATCTGTTGGGGCTTCAAGCCTACATTACAATTCTAGCTGACGTTGCACATAAGTGGAATTAATTCAAAATAAATGTTCTGCTCATCGGACCAAGATGATCTTTAGATCGATCTTGCACCTCTCCGAAAGAGGAGTCCAATAAAAATATTGGCATCTTCATCTGAGCATCGCAACTTGGAGTTTTGACCTAGCTGTCCAAAATTAACACTCCCTCTCAACTAGGGAGAACTCCATCCACCCGTGCCATCCAAACATCGTGCGTCATCCCACTGTAACTTGCTTTGCTGGCTAATTTATTTCAGAACAAAAGGAGAGTCACAAAGACATCACTCCCGGCTGACAAATTCAGCTCAGAGGTCCGAAACCTCTATAGGACTCAAAGGAGTTACATACCAACCCAAAGTTGGTTTAACTGACCCGAAGTTAGTTGGAGGTCCGAAACCTCACTAGACTTGATCCCAGATCAAGTGATTGGACACGTGCCATCCTAGACATAGAGAGTACGACAATCTCCGATGCGCCCATCGGTCTTTGCTACTGGTCTCTAGCTTTTCCCACCTCATTGGCCAAATGAGAGGTACTTCCCATGAGTCCGGGACTCAATGGGTAGGATGCATACGGGGCATAGATCATGAGAGGTGAACCAACTCAACATCATAACGGTGGGGCAGAAGCACCACAAGGTTCGGCAAGCCTAGCCTCGTGAGTGCTTATAGCTCCAAGAAGCTATCCCCAAAGCCCCCTGGAGCTCCCAGAGCTCATCGTCCAACAGGACCCTCAGCATAGGGTTGTTCCACGATTCCAAAATTCTCACGTAAGGTTAGGAACTTGACCTTCCCCAAGGGCTTTGTGAGAATATCAGCAACCTGCTCATCAATGCTTATATGATCAAGCCTTACGACGCCTCGCTGTACCATATCCCAGATAAAGTGGTACCTGATATCAATATGCTTGGATCGATGGTGGAACACGGGATTCTCAGACAACCGAATCCCACTCTGGTTTTCATAAAGGATAACGGTGGTATCTAGCACATGCCTGAATAGCTCACTGAAGAGCTTTCACAACCAAACTGCTTCACAACAGGCCATACTCGCTGCAATGTATTCGGCCTAAGCGATGCTCAAAGCCACCAACTTCTGCTTCCTGCTCATCCAAGATATCGAAGCAGACCCAAGTATGAAGCAACATCCAGATGTGCTCTTGCGATCCACCACACTGCCAGCCCAATCGACATCAGTATATCCATGGAGTGTCACGCTCTCGACAGTGTATCTTAGCCCATGGTTTATCGTGCCTCGAAGATATTTCAACAGATTCTTGGCACCAACCTAGTGAATGTGATGAGGATCAACCATGTGTTCACTCAAAGTGTTCACTGCAAAACATACGTCCGGACAGGTGTTCACTAAGAACATCAGGGCCCTTACAAGTTGATGATACTCAGTAGGATTTGCTAGCACGAGCCCAACAGTGCTGCCACTCAACTTCTTAAAGTTGAGCTCCATCGGTGTCGACATGGACTTACAGTCGACCATACCAAATCTTTCCAGAAGCTTCACAATATATTTTCCTTAAGAGAGGAAAATCTCACTAGGTCTCTACGAGATCTCCAGGTCTAGGAAGTAATGCATCAGTCCTAGGTCCTTCATCTCGAACTCAGCAGCGAGCTCCCTCTTGCACTGATGAATGAGAGGGTCAGCACCTATCAAGAAGAGGTTGTCCACATACAACACCAGAATGAGAGGCTTTTCTCTATCAACCTTGAAGTAAAGGTTTGGATCAACATTACTATGAGTGAAGCCCAGCTTCATCAGGTAGCTGTCTATCCTCTCGTACCAAGCTTTGGGTGCTTGCTTCAACCCATAGAGGGCTTTCTTCAACCTGCAAACATGGGTGTCCCAATCCTGGACTTCGAACCCCAAAGGTTGCTCCACATACACCTGTTCCTTTATTGCACCATGCATAAATGCGGTCTTTACATCCATCTGATGAAGATTCCATCCTTGCGTAGCAACAAGGGCTATGATAGATCAGATGGTGGTATATCGAGCCACAGGTGGAAATATTTCATCATAGTCTACGCCTTCTTTTTGAGAGAAGCCATGAGCAACGAATCTTGCCTTGAACTTTTCACCACTCCCATCAGATCCATGCTTGATCTTATAGAGCCATTTTGAGGTGACAACTGCTTTGTCCTCCGATCTTGGAACCACATCCGAGACATCATTCTTCATAATGGACTCGTATTCTTCGTTCATAGTATCCTTCCAGACTTAATGCTTTACGACTTCCTCAAAAGATCTAGGCTCAGATTGTACAATAATACTCATGGTTGCTAGATACCCTTGGTATCTATTCTTCTTCTCGCTTTCGCGGAATGTCCCCCTAGGGGCCATATGATTCTTGACATCCTTGAGAGTGTCCCTGAGCCAAGATGGTCTTTTCCTTGTTGAAGGAGGTGGATCAATAGGGTCCATCAGTCCTTCAATATTAGGCATCATTTCATCCTTTGATTCTTCTTGATTTCTAGGCTTTGCTTCATGATCTTCCTCAGATCTCGGAAGATTGACTACTTTCCTCAGGGAAGCATCTTTGTCAAAGGTAACATCGTGGCATATCTTCACTTCCTTTTGACCAGACACATAGGCTCTATAGGCCTTCGAAGTTTTGCTATAGCCCACAAACATTCCCTTCTTTCCAGAAGCATCCAGCTTGCTCCTCTTCTCCTTCGGCACATGAAAATAAATAGGACATCCAAAAACTCTAAAATGTGAGAAAAACCTCTTCGGGAGTTTTGGAGTCCAGAGTGGAATGTGGGCATCGGTTTTGTATGTACACAGCAGTGTTCGCAGCTTCTCCCCACAGAAACTTCGGAAGACCTTGGTAGCATGGCATGGGAAGCTTCCACAATGGTCCTGTTTTTTTGTTCAGCAACATCATTTTGCTCAGGAGTATAGATAGTTGTGGTCTCCCTCTTGATGCCAGCTTCTTTGCAAAAGTTCTTGAACTCGTTCGTCTCATATTTAGTGCCATTATCGGTTCTCAATATCTTGATCTTCTTCCTTGTCAGATTTTCCATCAAGGCTTTGAAGGTATAGACCCACATGAAAGCCTCATCCTTCTTCTTCAAGAAGTATATTTAGGTTTTGTGAGAGAAGTCATCTATGAATGTCATATAATAAGAACATCCTCGCAAGGATGTCACGGGCAGCATACCAGACAGATCATAATGTAGCAATTGCAGGACATCAGATGTCTTTGTGACACTTGAGGGGAAAGGTCTCATTGTATGCTTTCCTTCGGCACAACCTTGACATACACCTTCATGATTATTTGTGAACTTGGGAATCCCCGTCACCACCTTCCTTGCTTCAGGAAGAGCTTTGTAGTGAAGGTGTCCAAACCTCTGGTGCCGTAGTTCAGTCTTTCGGATAGTATCACATGTCATCGCTCCTAGTGGACTTCGTCCAACCTGGTAGAGTGTATCAACTCTAAACCCAATCGTGATAGCTTCCTTGAAATTCTTCTTCCAGATACGCACCTTCCCATCAACAAATGCCACATTAAAACCTTTGTCTTCCATGGTCGATATAGACACAAGGTTCTTTTTCAAATTAGGTACATATAGTACATCTTGCAAGCGGAGGACTTGACCTTGAGACAAGTGGAGGGTCACAATCCCTGTCCCTTTCACGGGATATGTGGCATTATCTCCAAGGATAATTTTCTGATTAACATCCTTCTCAACCATGTCAGAAAGTGCTTCCTTGAACCTAGTGATGTGCCTTGAGGCACCACTATCTATCAACCAGACATCCATAGTGTTGGGTGGAGATGCAACAGAGAGGGCAGATACAAGAATGAATTCATATCTTTTATCAGCAACATTTGATTCCTCATACCTTGAATTTCTTGACCTTTTGAAAGGTTGCCCATTTCTGCTGGAGGGAGCCTTCCTCTTCCCTTTGAACCTGTTGTTCCTTTGATTGCCATTCCTCTGGTTGTTGTTGTTGTCATCATCATCGGGAGAATCCTTCTTGAAAGGGCATTCTCTAGCATAGTGGCCAGGCTTGTGGCAAGTGTAACATTTGCCTTTCTTTCCTTGGGCCCCTGCTCTTCCTTTGTTCTTTGGACCACCAAAGTTCTTTTTCTTAGCATGAGCAGTGAAGGCAACATTTCCTTCATTTTCATATTCCTTCATCCTTGTCTCTTCTTGTACGCATCTTGATAGTACTTCGTCAAAGTCAGGTATGACATTGTAATTGAGAATGGTAGTGTTGAATACATGCCATTCGGATGAGAGACCCCCAAGTGCAGTGAGAACCATCTCTCGATCAGCTATAGTCTCCCCAATAGCCAAAAGATTATTCCTGATTTTAGTCAGCTTCAAAAAATATGATTGAACAGACTCATCCCTGCCTTTCTTCAGATTCTTCAATTGGTTCTTGAAGAATAGGACTTGATTTGCATTGTTGGCCTTGAACATGTTGACCAACTTATCATACATCTCTTTGGATGTGCCCAGCTCAGAGATGTAGGCAACCAGACTCTTATGAATTGAGTCCCCGATCATCAACTTTGCTTTGATTTCCCCCTTCTTGTACTTCGATTTGGCAGCAGCAGTTGTAGTGGATGGAGGCTCTTGGATTTTACCTTGCACATAGTCCATGACATCTTGGTCTTCCAACATAAGATCCAATGTCATCTTTCAGGCATGGAAGTCTTCCTTCCCAGTAAATTTGTCATCAGCTTTAAAGCCATTGTAGTTTGAGGAACCCATCCTCTTCTTCGGTGATTGCTACCAACTAGGGCTTTGTCTTCACCTCAGCTCTGATACCATGTAAATTTTTGTAGATGTTCTATGCTTGATGCAACTTTACTTTTAATCAACAATATCAGTCAACAATCACATAAACAAGAAAGTAAAATACATAAACAAGAAAGTAAAATGCAGATAGAACATACCAATAGATCGACAGAAGACAAGCCAAAAATATGTGTGTTGGTGCGTTACGGCGATCAGCAGGATGCTTCAACTAGCAAAGTCTCAATATAGTCAGCCAACCAGAAGTGTCACACAACCCTCTCAGATAGCTATATCAATCAACCCAAATTCAACCAAAGTCAACACTATCCTAGTCAACGGTCAACGCAAACAACAACATTAGAAAAGTCAACGCAGCCAAGTCAAGGTCAACATCCAACCTTGGGATTTGTGCCAAAAAATGCGGATTGAAGAAATCGAAGTTTTGGGAGAGTTTCGGGTCAATTTGACCAAGCGTTGACCATGGTCAACGTTGGTCAATTTCCGTGCTGGAAACCCTGAACAGTCTGAAACCCTAGCTGCTGCTTTTTCCCATGTGTGAGTGAAGAAGAGACTCTAATAGATGCTTGAACCAATCAGATGAGGAGAGAGGATGTGATGTGATGGATGATTGAAAATGACCTCCAATGTTGACCTATTTATATCCATCAACGAGGGTGTGTGACGCAACTGCTAGGGCTCCAAGCCCACGTTTCATTTCAGGCCGACTTGCACATATTTTGAATAAATTCAAAATAAATGTTTTGCTCATCGGATCAAGATGATCTTTAGATCGATCTTGCACCTCTTCGAAAGAGGAGTCTAATAAAAATATTGGCATCTTCATCTGAGCATCACAACATGGAGTTTGCACCTAGTTGTCCAAAATTAACAAGGGTCATCATGGAAACATGATTCTGGATGTAATGACATATTGATGGATCAGGCCAAAGGAATGAAGCTCTTCATTCTAGAGAAATTGCTACAGGATGACTCAAGGAAATAGGTATGAGGTATACAGACATATATGCTGATGTTGGATGTTGTGAAGACATGTCATATGGTTGCAAGTAATAGACTTCCATATTTAGAAGTATGATCTATGAAGGAGGATCTCTCGGTGCACTGACAGATGAAATCAACATAATATGTCATAGAATATGAGGTGGTTGTACATAAACAAGAAATTGAAAAATTTGTAAGATTCTGAGAATGAAGAATGTGCAGATAGGAAGAGATCATGAAATGCAGCCATGTCAAGAGGCAGTTATCATCCAGAAGGAAAGAAGATGTGACTAGGAGATCTCCTGGGAAGATATATAGACTCTGACGGAAGTCTGGTAAAGAAGAAGACCCTTGGCAAAAACATATCATTAAGAGATGTGTCAATCTGTATGAAGGATGCCGATGCCTACAGGAAGATGTCATGGTGAAAGATCATCACTAAGGTAACTTTTATTCTAAAAGTTCATATGTATATGTTTATCTAGATGAATTTGTGCAGGGATGCTAATCATGAGAAAGGATGTATGATTCTTGGAGATGATTCGAAGGAAAGTAGCATGGCATAACGGTGGACCAGATGAGAAAGAATAATGAATCACTTTCTGATAGTGGACATGACTCGTGACTGAAAGTGATGGATGATCTGTGTCCTATGAAGCCAAAAGTTGAAGATTTCTCAAATAATTCATGACATTGAGGGACAAAATTCTTCATGAGTAGTTGGGTTGCTGCTGCAGGACCCTGGTTAAGAGGGAGCCTAGTGGTAAGTTTCTTACTTGGAAGAAACTTGAAGTATGTATGTAATTCTCTATTACATGTGTCATGCACTAGACCAGGACTAACAGCCGTAAGTCTTAGTGAAGGCCATGTGAAGAGAATGGATAGACACATCATTCTGGTCTTCACCTGGAAGACAGAATAGAGGATTGGGTAATCATCTGGCATTCGATACTCTTTGAGAATGAGATAGGGCATTCAAGATAAGAGTAGTCGTGGACCGATATTCTTTGAGGGCTGGCTACCCAAGAGAAAAATAGTCCAAGAAGGTCATACTTTGGGAACACCTAGGTGGGGTATGTACCTTGGAGAGACAATGACTATGGTGTCTATTATTCATGTGTCTCACCAGCATTATAGCCCATTCTCTCGTTGAGAGATGGGGTTATTAGTCAAGGCCTTTCACTAGGACAATTCTGGTGGATATGATGCTATACAAATGCGATTACCAATCTGATTCTTCTTATGAGATTCTTTAGTTTGAAAGTGACCATGTACCTGTATGAATACCTCCCTAGTTAAGAGGGAGTGTTGAAAAGTATAAGTAGGTCAGTCTTCATGTTGACTATGTAATTATGTAATTATGTAAAAGAAGAAGTCAAATTAATATATATTTTTGTTGTATGTGCTTCATGGGTTTCATGAGCATGATTTATTAAGTAGAAGGACTTTTTCTTGATGTCCATTAGGTTTAAGATCTAGTCTTTGTCATATGCTTCAAGACCTTGTATATCGTTAAAGACAAGCTCCATGATATAGTAAAGTCAACCTTCAACACTGCTGAAGAAATACCCCACGAAATGTTGAAGAAATTACAAAGTCAAGTCGGCCTACATGCTGTATCATAGTTGGCCTATTACATTGGATGGTCGGCCTAAAAGTGAAAACAGTTCACTATATATAAGGCAAGATTGCGGATCATTTGGAGAGTAAGAATTGTGGATATCACTGCAGGAATATGGAACCATCTCAGAAAGTATTGCAAGCAAGGTTTGCGGATAGCAATCAGCTTAATGCAGGTCAATCTAATTATATAAGTGCATATATATATATATATGAAGCTACAACAGATATCTACGAGGAGACATTGCAGACATACACTAGATTGCAGTGCGGACATATGCCAGACTACATCACGGATATAGGAAGCACAAGTGCGGATAAGGAATAGTTCATTTGTTGATCAAATCTCAGGGATAATTGCGGATAAAAGAGACAGTATAGAATGCAGATCTGAGACAGTGATACAGGGAGAAGATTGCGTATATCAAGGATACAGTTTTGATTGCGGATAAGTGCAGTAAGGATGGTTAAGGGTTGTTAACCTGAAGAAGAAATTTGTGGTAATTGAGACAGTATTCATCAGGAGAAGAGACAGCAATAGTGAGGAAGGATTTACCTTCCTACTGTTCAAGCAATTCAACTACAAGCATATGTAATGTGAAGATCAAGATCTCCAGTGCTGACGCAGAACTAAGCAAATAGGTGAAGAGAAGATTCAAGGGTGAAGAAGCTGAATCAAGGTCTTGGAAGCATATCCAGGTCGAGGGTCTAAGTTTGGGTCTTGGTACTTGTCATTTGAAAATCTATAAGAAGAATTCTTTGCGGGTTTTCCTCTCCAAGAGGGAAAGGTTTTGCCCTGGCTCTAGAAGCCTAACTTTTGTGTCTTGTGCTTTTTGATAATTGACTTGATGAAAGATTAACTAAACTAAAAGAAGAAGAAGACATAAGTATCACAAGTAAGGTCACAAGTAGTTATCAAGAAGAGAATTTGTATTAATCTCCAGCCTTCCAATTCTCAACAATTCTCTTGGATGATGAAAAATGCTCAGGCAATATAGAACAAGGTACATGTCCTCCAAGTCTCTCCCAGCAACTTGTAACTGTCCATGAACTCCAAAAATCTTCTATTGTGCTGGTGAGATAAGAAAGCACATGAAAATGCCGAATAATACTTTGCATTTACAGTTGGCAACACTCCTCAACTTTAAAGATATGGAATTGTTTTGGAAAAGCAGAACTTAAATTGCTATATTAAATTTGTTTTCATTCGGTTCATATATTTTGCTTTCATTTGGACAGATATAGTATTGGGAATCAAAACTTCTTTCTTGTGTCAATTCACTTCTTTTGTTCCATGTTATGCTTCTTAAATACATTTTGAGATGCCTTTTGATGCAGGAAAAAACAGTCCACTATTAGTCAACTTACTTTTGAGGTTGGCTAACACCTACAATGCTGTTGATGAGGGACATAAAAGCATACAACTCTACCACCAGGCTATTACTATTTTGGAGAGAAGAAAAGGTTCAGAAAGTGAGGATCTTGTTCTTCCATTAACACACCTTAGTCATGTCTTAATTGAGGAGGGAGAAGTTGAAGAAGCTGAGAATTCTTTGCACAGGTTAACTGATACATTTGCAATGTTATCTTTTTGCCTAAATTCTGTTGACATGGATTCAGTTCTGTCATCTGATTGCAATTTTGTGATAATAATCTCAGCTTGATAATAAATTGTCAAGTCCATGTAAAATCCATCCATAGTAAGAAATAACCATTCATTTTAGGTAGCTTTTGGACCACAAGATGGCAGGTTTGGCTTTCTAAAATGCTATTCCCTGTAGGCACAACATTTCTACTCCTATCAGAAGCATGGGTATTTTTCCTTTCTGGTAATGAAGGTCTCATGTAAAATTGAGCTTGCTTTCTGTTACTCAGGATCTAGCATGGACTTAAAATGTGTTCAAATTAAATTTTACCTTCTTTTATGTCAATTTATTATGAGGGACTTGCAATGAACGCAAATTAAATTTATGTGTGATTTTACCTTAATTTATTATTTATAGTCTTCTTGTTCTGTTTTCAGAGCCTTGGGAATAATGGAAAAGTTACACGGAGAAAATGATGGAAGAGTAGGGGCAGTAACATGTGTTTTAGCTCGTGCATTGTGTGCAAAAGGTAGTTATGAAGTCAATATATTAAACTATTTTTTCTTTTACAGTTCTGCTCATAAGACATTTCTCCACTAAGGATATAACTTGCCATGTTTTCTTGTCTAACTTTTGGCAAGTTATTCATGCCATCAATTCCGTTTGATTTCTCCATGTCACTTTTGACACAGTGAAGCACTTAACTTTTACTAGTTTATACATGCTTTGCCTGCACTCCCACATTGTATTCATACTGATTGTACACTTCTTCAGTCCCATTGACCTAATTTTGTGGTCGTTTGTTGGACATTAATACAATTATCTCATCTTATTCTCCTTGTTGTCCCTGAAATTAATGTAGGTAAAGTTAATGATGCTGTTGATTTATACAAGAAAGGTCTACAGATTATGGAAAGGAATGGTAACCTCTCATTAGATGATCCTGTTTTGGAGACTACACGGACAGATCTTGCAGAACTCCTCCATGTTCTAGGAAGGTAAACTTGCAATGCAAAAAGACTGTATCATATGCATTGAATATTATTATTATGAAGATACATTATTCTCATCTTACTATTCAGCATTGTGTCTTGTACTAATTATTTTAGCTGTATATTTAACCTGGACAATTCTTTTTGTAGAAAGAACTTCATGGGGTTGAGGAGGTAAGATATTATCAGGGTAGGAGTGCTGGGGGATGTGAGTGTGTTTTGGAGTCCCTGCCTCTTATGTCCTAAGCTGCTGGGATTTGCGGGGACAGGGATGCCATTTTTTAAAATGAAGGTGTGGAAGGTTGTTGGGGTGATTCATTGAGTATTGCAAATAGCTTCAGTTTCTCTTGATATTGCTGGTATTTTTTGAGCTTTTCAGGATTTGGAATTTTCCAAGTTTTTCAAGTCCATGTTTATGCTGACTCAATTTTTCCAATAAGTTTCTTTCTAGATGTTTGGTGATATATTCTCCAAAATTATCTTTGCAACATTGGTTTCACACAACATTGCATGAAGTGGGGACGTTTTTTGGAAGCGGGGACGCAGAAGCGTCATTTCCCAAAAATCTAGGAAGCACAGTGTATCAGAAGCATCTACTATATATATATATATATTGCATTTATATTAAAAAAAACATCCAAAACACCAAATTAGTTGTAGAAGATATGGAAACATGCATATTTGTACATAAATCAAGAGAGATATGGTATCCATTGTACATTAATGATTAATTATTCGAGCATCAACCATCTAGAATCTAGATTCTTCTCCTCTTGTATAGCCTTTGCCTCTACCTCGATTGTCTAGGATATTAGTCAACATTGCCCAATTTTGATCAAACTACCTAATGATTAATTGAAACCTTATAATATGGTGGAAAAAACTTAACATGCTTGATCGATGATTTTGACTTGATTGAAAGGGAATTTTTTGCTAACAACATGACAAAGGAGTTCAACAATTAACACCACCAACACTAGGGTACATATAGGGCTTGGTGCTCTTGATTAAATGCCAATCACATACCCTAATACATGATATAATCTAATGAAATGCCACAAGCCTATTGATCTTGAATTCCTGAAAACTATAGGGCTTGGTGCTCTTGATTAAATGCCAATCACATACCCTAATACATGATATAATCTAATGAAATGCCACAAGCCTATTGATCATGAATTCCTGAAAACTGTTAAGTCTGTTGAATTTTGAATAGAGTATGAAATTCTATTTTCTCCATATGAAGTCTGATGAGGTTGGAACCACTCTCAAACATCTTGAGTCATTTCATGTTAATGTTAAAAATTTAAGTAAAAGTGACATTCTCAATCACTTTTACTTTAATAATTTGACATTACCATGAGGGAGCATCTAGGAAGCATCTAAGCCCCAACCCAGCTTAAGTCAAAGAAAAAAAAAAAATATTTAGAACCCTATGGAACAACTCATTTCCTTGCAGATCCATATGGAGACAATCGTGATCCATATGGATCCGACCTGGAAACGCCATGTTTCCGTATGCCGATCCGCCGTACGAAACGCGTTTCTGGCGTATGGAAACGCAAATCGGGGCTAGACGTTTCCAAAATGGTAGGAATCGTACGGTCAAGCCCGATCCGCATTTTCGAAATTCGGATCCGCGTTTTGTACAGGGGATCTCGTACAGTTCCGTACGGGACACAGATCTGGCGTTGGAGCCGGGGGGGGGGGGGGGGGGGTTTCCTGCAACACTGGAACTTTCACACATAAAATTTGAAGTACATAAAAATAAAAAAACAACAATACAAGATTGAAATTTATGTAAAGTAAAACTTAAAACATAAAGTAATAGGATTCTTTATCATTAAAACTCAACAACAATCATGATTCATGATAGCCATTTTGTCCTGTGCATTGGAAAGGATTAAAAGGCCTTTTGAGACTTTCCAAAAAGGAGGATGAAGTGTGCATTAGAATTTTGTTGTTCCTCCTTACCCTCTAAGCCATAGTTTTGAAAACTAGTCTAGTGCAAACTGGAACTAGTCGAACCAGTTGGTTGTACTGGATGCGGCATTGAACTGGCCAACTGATTGGACCAGATGGCCCGTTTGTACTAGTTAGTTACCAAACTAACTGCAATGGGAATTGTTACTGCAAAATCTAGCAGACCTAGTGCAAAACCTCGCTAGGAAACCTAGGTCTTATGGCAACAATGGGATCAGCCACCACCATCACCTCAGTGGTCTCTCTCCTTCTATTTAGTGGTGGAGGTTATCCCCACAAGGGAAGCTTCCCAGGAAAGGCTTAGAGGTTAGATGATTAGGGTTCCAAGCCAAATGGCTCTCTAAGGGACTTGCAGATAAAATCACCTAATTAGATCTTCAACAAAGGAGGGTTCAGAGGTGATAAGAGTCCAGTGGTTAAGGGAAAAGGTATTGGAAAAACGTTGAAGGCTAAGATTAGAGTTACAAGTGTTCAATTATACTTTCCACCAACCCCAATTGACTAGAATAATGCTGTTATAAAGTAGGGTTTTCTTGGTATGTAGATTTATAGCACACAATAGCATATAATAGAAAGCAAATAGCCTTTGAGTGATAGATTCAACAAGGGATCAAATGCTATCAAGAGGTAAGCAAGGGATAGGAAAAATGTTAATTTTGGGTAACTAGGACCAAAATCCATGTTGTGATGCTCAGATGATGATGCCGATATTCTTATTGGATTCCTCTTTTAGAGAGGTGCAAGATCGATCTAAAGATCATCTTGATCGGATGAACAAAACATGTATTTTGAATTTATTCCACATGTGCAAGGTCGGCTAGATTTATCCCACATGCATAGGAGATGTGTCACACACCCCCACAGATGGATTTATATATTGGAGACTTGGAGGTCATTTGAACACACATTTTTGGAGGCATTCTCTTCTCTCTCGGATGGTGCTGCATTTAGGGCTTCTCATGGAGCAACGTTCTTGGTTCAACGTTAGGGCTTCTTGGTGTAGCGTTTTGATGAGCTGTCTTGGGGTTGTGTGACACATTGGGTTGGCTGACCTAATGGAGACTTTGCCAGTTGAAGCATCTTGTTGATCGCCGTAACGCCTTGTCTTCCATTGATCCATCGGTATGTTCTATCAGCATCTTACTTTCATGTGATTGCTATTTGGGTCCTAGAAGTTTAAAGTAAATTTGCATCTAGCATAGAAGATCTTCAGAAATTAAGATGGTATCAGAGCTAAGGAGAAGACAAAGCCCAACTTATGTTGAGATCAATCACTCACACTTGAGAAAGACTCGTTGGAGAGGAGAAATTCTTTGCCCTAGCCACAGCAAGGAAAGACAAGACAACGTGGGTTTTGGAGGTTTTCTTCAGGGTTACTTGAGAACCGAATTATTGTGAAGGGAGACCGAGCACCTCACCTCCGAAAAAATAAAAATCATTGATATGTTCTAAGCCGTTGATGCGACTATTGCAATTTGCAAAGCCAGTGTGCAAAGATGATGTGATACCTAAACAGAAAGTATGATTTGTATGTGTTGGATCATGAACGGCAAATAATTTCGCGGCAAGCCGAGATTTGTGGTTGTTGGTAGAGCCATTATATAGTTGAATTTGGTGTTCGTGGGAGCCGTATCGACTCACTGTGTGCGCTAGGGATCTTAATCCTCATGTTAAGACAAAGTTTGGAGAGCTCGTTGCAGCGGGCCGCCCATCTGAACAGATTTTAATTTAACGATGCTTACTTCCATCCTGCCCTAGCCAAACATCTACGAATGAGGCATTTCCTTGTTTCTGCCCTTGAAGAAAGTCTTGGCGGAATTGCTTCCTGCGGATGACCTCCTACCATAAACTTTGAGCTGGGATTCGACTTCACCAAGCGTTGGATCCAGTTGGCGTGAGTCCAAGTTCAATTGGCACTCTATTCAACAAGGTCGATTTTTCCTAGTGCCAAGGGAACGAGTTGAGCCAAGAGAAAATTATATGATTGTCGAGGCTGAGTGGAGATTTAGTTATTAAGAGATTGAGTTATCTGTTTTTTTTCGGCCGAATTGGGAAAATTGACCTGATGTGAAGGTGAATTCATATGCTACTATTGGCCTCTCCTCGTGAAACCCCCAGTAATAAGAGAAGTAGTATCGCAGCTTTTGTAGATCAAGAAAGGGAAAGAAACAAGAAGAAGCTGTCTGGCTGCCTCTCTGTCTAGCAATGAAGCGAGGAAAGAATGACAAATGTGCATGGAAGTAAACGTGCAGCCCACGCAGTCAACAAAAAGAAATATAAAAATTGATTGACGCTCTCTCTGTCTGGCAGTGAAGCGAGGAAAGAATGACGAATGTGCAGGGAAGTAAACGCGAAGCCCACACGGTCAACAAAATGAAATATAAAAATTGATTGACGCCTTGTTATTCTCCAATTTGGATCAGGCTCCACGAGTCTATGCAGAAGCGAGTGAGCAATTTGTATGTAGAGAGAAGGGCCTCATATTATTTGTCTCTGTAGCAATCTCCAGGAGGAATTATTTAATGTTCTAAAAGGCTGATCATTGTGTATTCCAGCATGGGTTTCAAGGTCGAATTGTGCAGAATATAAAAATTTTGAAATTTCCCTTTGTTGTACAAGATAACAGTTTGTGGGACTCTTATTCCTGCGTTGCATTGAGATTGGAAGAATTGATATGGCCTCAGTCACAAATAGAAGATGTTATGCTGAACATTCATAATTTTGGGTATGCTTAGAGGACTGTAAGCTATCTTTACGTTCCATTTCTTCACAGGAGGTCAAAGCTATTTTAGAGCCATATAGTGTCCTCTGTATAATGCAGGTGTTGTGGGAGACTTCTATTTCTTGTGGATAAGTCATGCTAGATTCCCTCGAGTTGCCTTGCTGGCTATGCTCGCATTTTTCACCTATTTAGAGGCCACCAGTGAGTACATTCATTAGCGTGGGGTTTAACATATATATATCAGATGTGAAAGCCTCTAATCTGTTGAAGGAAGCGTACCAGGGCAGATTATATCTCACACCAGATTTGTATGGCTACTGTTCTATGTCAACCGTGGTATACAGTCTGAAGTCAGCTCCAGATCAAGTTGATAGTGATGTAAAAATGACTGCAGGAAAAATCTGTATTGTAGCCCAATAATGATCTCAGTTGAAAGTAAGTCTTCAGACTGTTTATATGACCTGGAAGACAGTTATTGAAAGTAAACCAACCTGACTCTTAATGGTTGAACGTTCCTTCAACTTGGACTGAGGATGAAATACCTCAGGAGGCTTGAAATCTTGCTTTAGGCCGATGTCCTTTAAGTTCAGGAGCAGATAGGCTCCACCAAGGAAAGGAGGTGGCTGTAGCTATTAAGCTTGAGCTACAGATGACAGTCCTCTGAAAGATCAAAGGAAGTAGAAGTATCTCCTTTTTCCCATTGACTATTTTAAAGAAAATTGTCCATGTAACTAGGATTGATAACCAGTTGCAGATGTCTCTTTGGGGAAGATCTCTTTTCAAATATTCAGGGGGAGCTGATGTTTTCTTTAGCTTTAATCTTAAGTTGTTGATCCAAACATTTTGCAGGTACTCTGAGGTACGCTATCAAAATTGCTGAAGCAAAAGTATGATGAACAATAAAGCTATAATTCATCTTAAGATTGAAGTCTGGAATAATTGTTTAGGCTGTACATCGAAAATAGTCAGCATGTGAGGGAGCTCTTTAGTGGATCCCGTTGTAGAAGAGGATTCTGAGAATCTTGTACTTCTCACAGCTACGGTATGGCTCAGATCAATAGGAATGGAATCGTACTTGAAGAAAAGGTTAAACTCAACCTTGGAGAATAATTGAAGATCATGGCCTTGAGATATCTCTATCGTATATGCCTCATCTTTTCAGTCTTAGAAGGTGTAAGATCAATATCTTCTTCATCAAGATATACAAGAAATTGAGGCTTGCTAAAGTGCTTCTATAATCTCGAGAGGAAGGCATAGATTATGATGATATATTTGCAACTGTGGCCCTCTATACCACTATCTAATCTATTATTGCCCTTGCTGCAACACAAGGATGGAGCTTCCATCAGATGGATATGAAGACTGCTTTTTTTGCATGATTCGATAAAGGAAGAGGTGTATGTGGAGCAACCTATGGGGTTCAAAGTCCATGATAGAGACTCTCATGTATGAAGGTTGGAGAAAGCCCTTTATGGGTTGAACCAAGCCCCCAGAGCTTGGTATGAGAGGATAGATAACTACTTGATGAAGTTGGGCTTCACTCGTAGAAATGTTGATCTGAACTTTTACTTCAGGTTGATAGAGAAAAGCCTCTCGTTTTGGTTCTCTATGTGGTCCTTCTTGACTGGTGCTGACCCTCTCATTTGTTAGTGTAAGAAGGAGCTCACTTCTGAGTTTGAGATGAAAGACCTACGACTGATGCATTACTTCCTAGGCTTGAAGGTCTGGCAAAGACCTGGCGAGATTTTCCTTTCTCAAGGAAAATATATTGTGAAGCTGCTGGAAAGTTTTGTTATGGTGGACTATAAGTTTGTGTTGACACCGATGGAACTCAACTATAAGAAGTTGAGTGGAAATGTTGTTGGGCCCATGCTAGCAAATCCTACCGAGTATCGACAACTCGTAGGGGCTCTGATGTTCTTAGGGAACATCCATCCAGACGTATGTTGTGCAGTGAACACCTTGAGTCAACACATGATTGATCCTCATAACATTCACTGGGTTGGTGCCAAGAAACTCTTGAGATATCTTTGGGGCACGATAGACCATGGGCTGAGATACACTGCCGGGAGTTTGAGACTTAGTTGATATACTGATGTCGATTGGGCTGGCAGTGTGGTGGATCGCAAGAGCACATCTGGATGTTGCTTCACACTTGGGTTTGCTTCGAGCAGGAAGCAGAATTCGGTGGCTTTGAGCATCGCTGAGGTCGAATACATTGCAGCGTGTATGGCCGGGTTTGAAGCTACTTTGTTGGGAAAGCTATTTAGTGAGCTGTTCGGGCATGTGCTAGATACCACCGTTATCCTTTGTGATAACCAGAGGGGGATTCGTTTGTCAGAGAATCTCGTGATCTATGATCGATCCAAGCATATTGATATCTGGTACCATTTTATCCGGGATATGGTACAACAAGGCACCATAAGGCTCTATCATATAGGAACTGATGAGCAGGTTGCAGATATTCTCAGAAGCCCTTGGGGAAGGTCATGTTCCTAGCCTTCCATGAGAATTTTGGAATCGTGGAACGACCCTTATTTGGAGGGTCCCGTTGGACGATGAGCTCTGGGAGCTCTTGGGGGGGGGGGCTTTGGAGATAACTTCTTGGAGCTATAAGCAACCACAGGGCTAGGCTTGTTGAACCTTGTTGGTGTGCTTCCACCCCACCGTGATGATATTGAGTTGGTTTACCTCTCTTTGATCTATGCCTCGTATACATCCTACCCATGGAGTCCTGGACTCACGGGAAGTACCTCTCATTTGGCCAATGAGGTGGGAAATGTGGATAGAGACCAATAGCAAGACCGATGGACGCATCAGAGATTGCCGTACTGTCTATGTCTAGGATGGCACGTGTCCAATCACTTGATCTGGGATCAAGTCTAGTGAGGTTTCGGACCTCCAACTGACTTCGGGTCAGTTAATCTAACTTCGGGTTAGTATATGACTCTTTTGAGTCCAAGTGAGGTTTTCGGACCTCCAACTGACTTTGGGTCAGTTAAACTAACTTCGGGTTAGTATGAGACTCCTTTGAGTCCTACAGAGGTTTTGGACCTCTAAGCTGATTTTGTCAGTGGGGAGTGATGTCTTTGTGACTCACCTTTTGTTTTGAAATAAAGAGCCAGTAAAGCAAGTTACGGTGGGATGACGCACGATGTTTGGATGGCACTGGTGGATGGAGTTCTCCCTAGTTGAGAGGGAATGTTAATTTTGGACAACTAGGTCCAAACTCCATGTTGTGATGCTCAGATGATGATGCCAATATTCTTATTGGATTCCTCTTTCGGAAAGGTGCAAGGTCGATCTAAAGATCATCTTGATCGGATGAACAAAACATTTATTTTGAATTTATTCAACATGTGCAAGGTCGGCTAGATTTATGCCACATGCATAAGAGATGTGTCACACACCCCCACAGATGGATTTATATATTGGAGACTTGGAGGTCATTTGAACACATTTTTGGAGGCATTCTCTTCTCTCTTAGATGGTGCTGCGTTTAGGGCTTCTCATGGAGCAACGTTCTTGGTTCAATGTTAGGGCTTCTTGGTGCAGCGTTTTGATGAGATGTCTTGAGGTTGTGTGACACATTGGGTTAGTTGACCTAATGGAGACTTTGCTGGTTGAAGCATCTTGTTGATAGCTGTAACGCCTTGTCTTCTATTGATCTATCAATATGTTCTATCAACATCTTACTTTCATGTGATTGCTATTTGGGTCCTAGAAGATTAAAGTAAATTTGCATCTAGCATAGAAAATCTTTAGAAATTAACAATTTTTTTTTAAGGTTTTTCATGGTTTGAAATGCATAAAACATCAATAAATATCTAGATGTCAGCCCTACTCTTGGGGTGAAGAATGTAATTAATGCTACATTTTTCTTTTCTAATTTATTAAATGCAATTTCTATCAATAGGAAAACAACATATAAATACAAAATTACCATAAAATGCAAGTTTAAACAAATCCTAACCATACTTGCCATGAAATGAGGAAAAGAGGTAAGTTACATGGTGATCCCACAACTAGACTAGTGCCTCTATTCAATTGGGCGAGGTCAATGATAATAGGACTTGGATGAAGTGGGTGGAAAGTTAAGTATCTTCTCTTGGTAACCATAGAGATTCCTTCGAGGGATTCTTGAAGGACAAATTTTGACAAGAATTCATGAAACAAATACCCTAATCTCCAAAAATTGCATGCAAAATGGAAGAGAAATGACAATAAACTTACACCATGCAATCAAGAGTTACCTCATCAATCCAAAGGTAGTCTCTCCAAGCAAAAATATCCTTCCCAAGACGATTCACTCTATCATTCATCCATAATGAGCAAGAGAAAAGAGAAGTAGACTAGTGTGCATTCACCCGAGAGATGCACTCACTCGAGAGAGAAGTGAGGAGTGCGTATGATGATGAATGAATGAAAGTGATTTCCCTTTATTTATATGAGGGAAACCAAGTCACTTTTCACTAATTTACAACAAAAAGCCCTAAAAGTTTTCTTGGAGCATTCAACTAGGCCTAAAGATCACAAACTAACCTTAAAATAGCTTTACAAAATAATAAAACATAAGAAATACATCATATATCCTCCACATGCGTGGGAGGAAAGGCTCTCCGACATGACATCATTCTCCAAAAATGGATATCTACATTAACCAAGTGACAAAGTGGGTCCAATAATGCTCCTTACATCACCAATGTGCATGGATACATCACCAAGTAACACCTACTCCACCATGACATCATCATCAAGAAGGTTCACATCTCCTTTCTAGGGCATGCATAATTGACATGGCAACCCTAGGCGCAAGCATTAGCATCAAGGCATTGTGTGCTAACCCTCCCAAACTATCTCGGTGATCTCCATCATCATTTGTTCTCAGGACCAAGTAAAGTTCATCAAATAGGGTCAAGGCCAACTTGGGGACGTCTTGGGTCCATTGGGGCATGCCATCAATCAAGGTAACAACTTGGCTTATTGGCTCAATGTTTTAGCATTTGGAGATGTAGCAAGGAGCATAAAACCATGTGGAAACTTGTTAAAGCCCAATGCTTGTCCTGCAATGGTAACGTTGCGATTGCAAAATCATTTGTGCTCTCAGAACTAGACTAGGCATCCTTTAAGTGGTGTTGGAGAGGTGTCAAGCTATCCCTCAAGGTATCTCTGCTACATGTGTAATGAAACATCTAAAACATACCCTTGAGATCAAGTGAGATCAATGTCATTATGGAAAAAGACCGTTTTGTAATGGACCATATTCAATGTTAGGTGCACAAAAATAGTTCATGCAAACCTTGCCTTTGTTAGTTTTTGTAGCATCAGATGTGTTCTAGCCACCAAACTTTATGGAGAGGCTAGAATACATGAGATCTCCAGAACCCAGAAATCGTTTCTAGAAATTCCTCATAGAAGTGTCTCAATTAGATTATTAACCAAATTTTCAATATTTCCTAAGTCTAAAATGTAGGGAATATGGTTAATTAATCAATATTAATTGACATAAGGCGAGAATAGTCTAGAAACTCACAAATTGATACAGAAATGATCCTAGCCATCAATTATGTTTTAATCTTGGCCTTTGGTGCTCCAATAGAGGATTATAAGAGGAGGTCGATGTGGTGATGGAGAAATCACTTGGAGAGTTCGATTTCATTTGCAGATTGATTTCCAGGGTAGTAGCAGTCAGTGGTTGGAGAGAGAGTGAGAGAGATCGAAGCAGTGAGAGAGGGGCAAGGACAATGAAGCTGGAGGAAGATTTTCGGTTCTGGCGAGTGCATTTGTAGAGAGGCAGAAGAGCCACAAAGAAGCTTACGTTGGGGCAATGCAGTAGCCTCTAGAGGAAAAATCGATTTGTTGTGGAGGAGAGACGTTTTTAGTTCCAGATGCCGGGAAGGAGTCCCAAAGTGTCGGAGAAGCATCTTTCCAATCAGCAGAAGGCAGAACGACTTAATCAGAGATCGGTTTGAGGCTAGACGTCCAACGAGCTACGCAGACGCTGACAAAGAGGGTTAGAAGGCCGTATTTATGAAGGCAAGTTGTGCCAAAAGATTGCCTGTGGGGTGAGGAAAATTCTGTTGATTTATGGTAGCATCGAATGTGCTCTAGCCTTGTAACTTTGTATATAGGCTAGGACACATTTATTCCATAAAACCCGTAAATGGTTTTGGAAAATTCCATTTAGAGATGGTTTAATTAATATAATTAATCGTTTTTTAATGTTTTCCTAAGTCTAAACTTAGGGAAACTGATTAATTAAAGGGTATTAATTAAACTAAGTGTGAATCTTCTAGATAAAGTCATGGATCACCTCCAAGTTAATCTTAGCCCTTGATTATGTTTTAATCTTGGCCGTTGAAGGTTCAACAGAAGAATATAAGGAGGATGAGGGGCCTATGGAAAATACAAATGTGACGCTTGAGCCATTGGGCATTTTTGATTTTTGTGAGGAGACATAGCTTTTGATTAAGGATCAAATCACTAGGGCAGGGTTTGCTAAGTGATTGTGATTCAGTGATCAGATCCAGAGAGGGGCAGAAGCAGAGATTGGTTAGGTGGGCCAAGAAGACATTTAAGAGTGAGGCAGCGTTTACGCAGAAGAGAGACAACGCAGTTTTCTGCAGAGGTGACGCAGCTCCTGTAGAGAATCATGCAGAACCAACGCAGTTTTCTGCAGAGGTGACGCAGTTCCTGCAGAGAATCACACAGAACCAGTGCAGTGTCTCTTGGAGTGAGTTCGGAGAAAGTTAGAGGCTGGGGTTCTGAGCCAAGAGGGTCAACATCCAGCTTCAGATCAGCCAGATTAGCTGCAAAGAAGGGTGATGCAGTTCCTCAAGTTTTCCCACGCAGGCTTACGCAAATCTAGCATAGGCAATCACGCAGGCGCAGTGAGGGCTTCACCAGCGCTGTTCTTGATCAGCCGGAGACTTGTTGAGTGAGGTATCTCTCACAGTTAATTTTGTTGTCTAGATTTCTCTAAAGGGTTTGCCGGATGTTGGCACCCTAGTTGTATTCAAGATTCTGCTGCTTAATAATACAAAACCTCAGATCTGCTGCACCGGTTTTCCCAAGTTGGGTTTTTCCAGAAACTTAGTCCAAAAACAACTGTGTCACATGTGGATGTTTTTTATTGTTTTTGTTCAGATTGTTTCAGCCCTTAGATTTATTTTCGTAGCATTATTTATGTAGATTGCTTCAGAAATTACTTTGATATTTCACAGTAATGAAATAATTATGTAGTATAATAGAAGAAGTAATTCAGATTTTTTGCAGTAGGAACCTAGATCTAGGATTTTCCACATGGTATCAGAGGTTATTCAAGCTGAAGTGTAGGTGAAACACAAGTGAACTAGCAGATCAACGTTGAAGAGTTTGGGATTTGTGTAATCAACAGTAGACCCTCCCAAAAAATTACGCTGTCCAGGCTAGGAGGGCATTTCAGTGCAGAAAAGGCTCCCTTTGAGAGAGTTGACAAAGGGGTAAGTTTTTTCAGTTGCAGAAGAGGCAGCATAGCAGATCAGCGTAGCTGAAGGACGTAGTTACTGCACAATAGTAAGAGCTGGTGCATAAGCATCAGAAAATTCTGAAAAACATAGTTAGGGATTTCTTGACCTCAGAAGGGTTTTCTTACTCAAAGAAACTCAGTTTTTCCCATGCAGCAGCAGAAGCAGTGACTTATTCCTCAAGGAGTGCGTAAGTCTAGCTGAGCAAAGGGTTAGAGGAAGATTTCGACAAAGTTGAGGAGATGGCCAGCAATGGACTGCGTGACCAAGATAGATTGGAGGGTGCCTCCAACTATGTTATTTGGAAATCAAGGATAGAGTTTCTCCTTGATGAGCATGATCTGAAAGCCCTCATAGACTTCGTATTTGTAGAACCTCTTGATGCATCACACTTGAGGCAATTCAAGAAGAATATGGCAAGAGCCAAGCGGTTGATCCTAGATGGAGTAAAGGATCATATCTTACCCTCAAAGCTGCAAAGACCATGGCTAGAGAAATGTGGGTAGGGCTAGAAAAGCTATACCAAGGATCTTTTGAGCAACGGAAGATGTACCTTGAAGAGAAGATGTGGAATATCATGATGAAAAAGGGAGAGTGTTTTGACTCCTTGTCTCGGATTCAGGAAAATCGAGATCAACTTTCTGCAGTAGGATTTGCTCCTAGAGACTCAGAGCTAGTAAGGCTCACGTTGAACTCTGTTTCAGAGGATTATCAAGTCTTTGTCCAAAGCATATTGGGTAGAGAAAGACTTCTAGGATGGAAAGCAATGTGGGCAACCTTACAGCAAGAAGAGTTGAGGAGAGATCTCCTAAAAATCCACTTGGAGGATGGCAGTAACAGTTCAAAGGTCAAGAAGGAGGAAGAAGATAATGTTGCCCTTGCATCAAAAGGGCAACAAAAGTAGAAAAAGAAATATCTGTCCAAGATCAAGTGCTTCTGGTGTGGGGAAATGGGGCATTATGCCACACAGTGTCCTCTTAAGAAGAACGATAAAGAGGAGAAGGAAGATCCACAAGCAAGAGCTGCCAAGCTTGAGGCAGAAAAGGATTGTGCCATGTTAGCTCATATTCCGAAAGGAGAGAAGTGGGTTGACTTGGATTTGTAGATCCAGAATCTACAAGAAGGTGGGATCCTTGAGTATTTCTGAACTCTTGGATCACATGTGAGCTACGACAGCCTAAAGATAGTAGAAGGATGGACAGTTGCAGTAGAAGATGAGAAGACAGTGCAGTGGCTAGTAGTACTAGAGCCTAATCAGCGCAGAAAGAGGGCAGCAACATCAGCAGTTGAGCAGCAGCAGCGCAGTGCAGAGCAACAACAACGCAATATTTTTAGAGAGCTAGTGCAGAAACTAGTAGCAATCAGTCTTATTCTTCAGTTGTAGATTTTCTTGTCCAATTTCGGATGTTTTTCTTTTGCAATTAGCAACAGTGCAGCAGTGCAGCAACAACAGAGATGAGCAGCAGATGAGCAGCAACAACGCAGTGCACAGAGGGGCAGCATAGTGCAGAGTAGTGCTCATGCAATAGAGAGTAGTGCTCACGCAGTACAACAACATGGTTGCAGAATTCAGAGGGAGTTGCAGTACAGTGGCAGTTAGCAGTAGCATGAAGAGTCAACAGTTTTACAGTTGCAGCATTTTCTTGTGCAGTGTTGGTGAGCAGCATCAACAACACAACAACAGATGTTCCAGAAGTCAGAAGCAACACATTGAGTTGTTTTGCTAGAACACCTTCCTCGCTAAGAGGGAGTGTTGATTTATGGTAGCATCGGATGTGCTCTAGCCTTGTAACTTTGTATATAGGCTAGGACACATGTATTCCATAAAACCCAAAAATGGTTTTGGAAAATTCCACTTAGATATGGTTTTATTAAAATAATTAATCGTTTTTTAATGTTTTCCTAAGTCTAAACTTAGGGGAACTGATTAATTAAAGGGTATTAATTAAAATAAGTGTGAATCTTCTAGATAAAGTCATGGATCACCTCCAAGTTAATCTTAGCCCTTGATTATGTTTTAATCTTGGCCATTGAAGGTTCAACAGAAGAATATAAGAAGGATGAGAGGCCTGTGGAAAATACAATTGTAACACTTGAGCCATTGAGCATTTTCAATTTATGTGAGGAGACACAGCTTTTGATCAAGGATCAAATCACTAGGGTAGGGTTTGCTAAGTGATTGTGATTCAATGATCAGGGCAGAATCAGAGATTGGTCAGGTGGGCCAAGAATACATTTTAGAGTGAGGCAACATTTACGCAGAAGAGAGACAACGCAGTTTTCTGTAGAGGTGACGAAGTTCCTGCAGAGAATCACGCAGAAGCAGCGCAGTGTCTCTTGGAGTGAGTCTAGAGAAATCTAGAGGCTGGGGTTCTGAGCCTGGAGGGCCAACATCCAACTTCAGATCAGCCAGATCAGCTGCAGAGAAGGGTGACGCAGTTCCTCAAGTTTACCCATGCAGGCTTACGCAGATCCAGCATAGGTAATCATGCAGGGACAGTGAAGGCTTCACCAACACTATTTTTGATCATCTAGAGACTTGCTGAGTGAGGTATCTCTCACAGTTTGTAATATTCCCAATTAGCAGTAGCTAATTAGAAATATTAATTTTGACTAATTTTGCCTTTATAAAGTTAAAATATAAATAAAGTGGGTGAAGGAGCACTTAACTCACACTTAGGATAAAAGCATTCCCTAGAGTCACTAAGGAGACATATCGAATTAGCAAGGTGGGGCCTAGTGGCCAAGTGGCAGCGCAGGGATTGGTGGGGCCTAGGTGATTGAGAGGCTCACCAAGCATAAAAGGAGGAAGGGTCTCCTCATTCTCATTCATTCTGATTATGTATTTTGAGAATTGTCCTCTTGACATTGAGCACGCCTGCTATTTAGAAAAGTCTGCACGTACTATTCAATACACTAGGTGTCTCCGTTCGGAGATCCCAACCTTAGCCCCGGGGGACTTCGGGTGCTTGCTCGGGTGAGGAGTTCCATCCTTATTTTGTCAGTGAAAGTTGTAGCGATCACGGGAGGAGCACCCACGCAGAGAGACATCGCAGTCAGTGAGAGGGAGGACACAGTCTTGTGGAGAGGTTGTTGTGGATTGGGAGTTTGAGGTGGATTCAGCCTAGGATAGTGGATAAGGGGCCAACCCTTTCCTATTCCAGTGTTTTGGTGGAGTTACGGACCAGCTTTTGGAGCCGTTCATTCAGAGCCAACATCCCTCCTTGAGGAGCAGCGCAGAGCCTCAAGGGAGCTATTTTCGGGGGTCGGCCATTTCTGAAAATCTTTCTGGGTTTTTCTGGGTTTTGGGAGTAGAGGCCATTCCCGAAGTTTCAGAATTTTCCGAGGTGGGGAGCAGCCCCAAAGATTCAGTCCATTCCAGCAATAGCAGCGGTAGCAGCAGCACGACAACAACACCAACAGCTTGGAGATTACGCGGTCATTGAGGGAGCAACCATTTCACGATATATTCTGAGAGTATTTCTACGCTTGCCTAGTGCAAGCCAAGGTGCCATCATTCTGATCACCTTTGTATTCATTTTATCTTTCAGTACTTAATAAAATGGGTTAGCGTTATCCATATTGTGTCTAGTTCATGTGATGCCTCTCTAGTTGCTGTAGTTTCTTGTTTATGTGCTTTATATTACTGTTTATTTCTATTCGGAATATTACACAGTTATTTTTGCTGTCTAGATTTCTCTGAAGGGTTTGCCGGATGTTGGCACCCTAGTTGTATTCAAGATTCTGCTACTTAATAATACAAACCCTCAGATCTGCTGCACCGGTTTTCCTAAGTTGGGTTTTTCCGGGGACTTAGTCCAAAAACAACTATGTCACATGTGGATGTTTTTCATTGTTTTTGTTCAGATTATTCAGAACTTTGATTTATTTCCGCAACATTATTTATGTAGACTGCTTCAGAAATTACTTTGATATTTCATAGTAATGAAATAATTATGTAATATAATAGAAGAACTAATTCATATTTGTTTTAGTAGGAATCCAGATCTAGGATTTTCCACAAATTCCTCACTAGATTTCTGGCAGTATTTTTTCTGTAGGATTGCCAATATTTCGACATCCAGTTATACTCAAATTTTCTCACCATTGCATAATAATAAAAACCCTCAACTGCTACACCGGTTTTCCCAAGTTGGGTTTTTTCGGCGACTTTTGTCCAATAATAATTCCGTTTATTTTATGTGTGTGCTAGCATTTCTTCCAACATTCATTCTTCCACAGTTTTATTTGTGTAGATTGCAATGTGATTTATTCAGTACTTGCCGTAGAAAACAACAAATAAATTGTTAAATTAAATTAACAATTAGAAGAATAATTTCCAGTTGCTGCAATAGGATTCCAGTTTAGGAATTTTCATATGGTATCAGAGCGCAGTTGGTCAGTCAGGGAGCTTAGAGGCAAAACAAAGGAATTTCACTGTTCAGTGTGGGCAACGATCGAAGTTCCTAAGGGCAACACAATCATTTTGCTGGGAGGTCGAGTTACTTGTGGAGGTTTGATTTTTCTGAGTAAGGGGCAGAAAAAAACGATATTTCTAGATCGACTGATTCCAGAGGCAGAGGGAGCAACTTAGAGTTTTCGTTAGGTAGATTTCTAGCTGGAGGCAGAGGGAGCAACTTAGAGTTTTCGTTAGGTAGATCTCTAGCTGGAGGCAGAGGGTTTTGCAGCAGTTCGCTAGAGCAAAACCTACGTCGGGCGGAAGAGAAAAGCACACATAATAGAGGGAAAATTTCTCTCAGGGAATTTGAGATTTAGAGATCTAATTTTTCCAGTTGTAGATTGGCAAGAGTTGTGAGCAAATATTCTCACTCCAGAAGGGAGTGCGAGTAGCAGAGCAACAGTCGAGCAACGAGAAAGAGGGAGATTTTCAGGTTTATTTTCTCCAGTTTTGAGATTCACAGATTTTGCAGCTTTACATGGATGACTGTACGAGATTGCTAGAGGAGGTTGTGCGAATTAGCCAAAATGCAGATTTGGGAAACATTACAACTTCCAGTTGCCAGAGACAAGTGCTAGAGGAAGTATGAGTTGTCTAGTGCGAATTGCAAAGTGAAGAAAGGTCCTAGTAAGGGAGAAGGCTCGAAAGGAGGTAGTTGGGCACCAGATCTAGGTGGAGGAGGAGCTTGATACTCCAACGAGCTAGATGGGTAGGGTCCTTGAGGAGTCCACCTCTTGCATCAATACCTTGCTACGAGGGCCCATAGTATTCAGAATCAGGATGGACCAGTGGCAATTGGTGCAGTTAGATGCCAGAATCACAGTTGCAGAGACTAGTAGTAGTCAGATGCTGGGGAGCACAGTGCAGATGGCACAGTGGAAAGTCAGCAACAACACATATTCCACAGTGACAGTGCAGATTCTAGTAGCAGTCAGGACTCAAGTGATAGATGCATCATATTGAACACAGTTGGTTCAGTGTTGGATGGTTTTCAGTTGCAGATGTTGCAGTAGCAACAACAACAGAGTTGCAGTAGCATCAACAACAAAGTTGCAGTGCAGATGCATGTTGGCAGCAGTTCAGCAGGGTCACCAGCAGCACAAATGCAACATTTATCTGTAATATTCCAAATTGGCAATTCCGCTAATTAGAACATTATTTTTTGATATTTTGCTAACTATTACGTTTTGATCGAGGATGTGGGTTTTGGGGCCCACAAATAGACTTAGGAAACTATAGAGATCAAAACATTTCGCCAAGGCAAATATTGCAGCTGTGGTGGAGGATGGTGGCCCAATGAGGAGAGACTGCATCCCACATGGGGCAGCGCAACTCATTTGTACGAGCTAGAGGCAACACAGTTTTGAGGTGGGGTCCAAGGGAACGTTGGGCATGAAGAACCCTTAGCTAAACTGAGAGGAGGGGTGAATCAGTTTAGTACATTCATGGACATTAAAACTCTTTTCTTCACACCCATTAACTACTTCATTTTAGAAGCAACATAATACATAATGAGTCAGCAAACTGAATGTGTTGACAACCAGTGATTAAGCAGATTATTACTTCACATCACCATATCATCATCAAGCACATAGACAACAGATATAAGTGGAAACCCATAAGGGAGAAAACCACATCTTATTATTGTTTTGATGCAAAGGCAAACTCCAACTCCCTCTCACAACTGATTTTCTGTAGGCTCCAACTTACAGGAGGCTACTACCTCAAATTCTACAAGCTACAACTTGCAAGGAATCTCCAACTCCCAAATATTTTCTGTAGGCTACAACCTACGGGAGGCTCCTACCTCACCCAGCTCCAACTGGAATTTTATCAAGCTACAACTTGAAAAGAGACTACAATCCCCTCACTCAACATGAAAATCATATGCTGATTTACCTGGATATTAGCTTTGTTATCCTCCTCCTTCACTGTTGCCTTTTCTGCCTTCATTTCTCCTTCATATCAACTCCTGATGTGCACAACATCTCTATCAACTCTCTCCGATTCTTTCGCTCTCTAGCCTCTCTATGCACACTGATATTACATCTCTTATACAGATTACTCCTGACTGTTTGAATTCTACAGGGAATACAAAGTGAATAGGCCTGACCCTATGCCTTCCACCCATTCGATTCCTTACACTTCAGTTCAGGTTATTACATCAGAAATAATCATTACAACACCCATTGAAGTTTTGCTTATGCCTATGGAGACTTGCCTTTGCATCACATACAATAAAAAATAAGTAATTCATTTACATTTACAGTTACAACAAATATATTTCACTCAGCCCTTTCAGCGCTTAGGTCGTTGTGCATTTGTCCTTTCTGATGTGTCACTGTATTTTCTGTTTCTTCTGTTATATTATAACAGTTTTGCACAAACGCCTTTTGCCTGACTTGACCTAGCTAGCACGTTTCCAACAGTGCCACCATATGCTCCTTTTGCCCAACTCTGCCTATCTGCCTTTCTTCTCTTGCCCGCAACGTTCAACCTTCTCCTCGTCTCAACACCCGACTCTGCCCCGGAGGTTTTGCTGAGCCCAGCTCGACCCATGGTGCTTATCTCCTCATTATCGCGACATTCAACTTACTCTCCCTTTTACTCTGTGTCGGGTCACTTACCCAAGTCTACTGCCCGCGTTCAGACTTCCTTCTAATAAAAAACGTATCCACATAACTTGGACCTGACTTGGCTTAGAATTTACTTCTGAACTGCATCGTGCCCGCTTCATAAATCGCATTTCAGCATTTCCTTTGTTCTTTGTTATATATCACTCTTACACTCTTCCTACGTGTTTTGTTAAAGAAAAACACATAGCCTTGGACTTGAAATACATTAGATTTTAACTTCGAACTGTATCGTGTCTGGTCTCATATCGCATTTCGGTGATCCTATGTATTATATGTTATAGACGCCTTCCGTTCTCTCGATGCGATTTCTTAACTAAATACACATAACCCTGAACTTGAAAACCTTAGGCTTCAGCTTCGAAACTCCATCGCGTCCGGTCCTTGTGTCACATTTCACATTTCGGCGATTCAACCTTGTTCGATCTTCACCTTTGTGTGATGACAGTGAAGGCAGTGGGAAGCAACAACTACAGAAAGGAAGGAAGCTTTGGGGCCTTGTAGTTTGCCATCACACAAGTCCACGGGTTATTCCGTTCCCTTTGAGGTATGCTTGTGAATTTCTAATGCAAGTTTTTGGAATTCAGCTAAACAACGAAGTTGAATTAGCCGCTCAATTGTGGGAGCAACATATCTTATGCGTGCAAACTATGCTCTGCGATATGCTTCTTCATGATGCACCCGTTGGGATCGTGTCTGAGACTCCCAACGTTATGGACCTTGTCAATTGTGATGGGGCTGCTTTATTATATGGGAAACACATTTGGCTGTTGGGGATTTTTCCCCATTCCTCAAGTGTCACAAAGACATCTGATACATTTTGACTTATTTGATATGCTGCCTTGGGAGGATGTTCTTATAGATGTCTTCTCTCACAAGAGGAGCTGGCATTAAGAGGGAGACCACAACCATGTATGCTCCTGAGCGAATAACGTTGCTGGTAGAAAGAAGAGAAGACCCTCATGGCTCAAGGGTACTCTCGAAGATGCCGAGAGTCATATTGCCCAAAGGGGGACATTCTGGGAAAGCAAGACGCCGAATAGATACCAAGTGTATCTAGAAGCCATGAGTACAATTGTACAATCTGAGCTTGGATCATTTGAAGAAGACGTAAAGCATCAAGTCTGGAAGAATGATATACATAAAGAGTACGAGTCCATTATGAAGGATGATGTTTGGGATATGGTCCTGAGAACGGAGGACTAAGTTGTTGTCACCTCGAAATGGCTCTATAAGATCAAGCAGGGATCTGATGGGAGTGCTGAAAAGTAAAAGGCAAGATTTGTTGCCCGAGGCTTCGCTCAAAAGGAAGGCATAGACTATGATGTTTTTGCACCAGTGGTCTATTATTGCCCTTGCTGCCACGTAAGGATGGAGTGAAGATCACTTTTTCTACATGGTTTGATAAAGGAAGAGGATAGAGTCACCCATGTATGTAGGTTGCCCTCTATGGGTTGAAGCAAGCCTCTAGGGCTTGGTATGAGGGGATAGATAGCTACTTGATGAAGCTGGGCTTCACTCGTAGTAATGCTGATATCTGAACCTTTACTTCAAGGTTGATAGAGAAAAGCCTCTCATTCTGGTGCTCTATGTGGACGATCTCTTCCTGACAAATGCTAACCCTCTCATTGATTAGTGTAAGAGGGAGCTCGCTTCCGAGGACCTAGGACTGATGTATTACTTCCTAGGCCTGGAGGTCTGGCAGAGACTTGGCGAGATTTTCATCTCTTAAGGAAAATACATTCTGAAGTTGCTAGAAAGATTTGGAATGGTGGATCGTATGTCCGTGTCGACACTGATGGAGCTGAAGTTTAGGAAGGAAGTTAAGTGGCAGCGCTGCTGGGCTCGTGCTAGCATATCCTACAGAGTATCATCAACTTGTAGCGGCCTTGATGTTCTTAGGGAACATCCGTCCAGACATATGTTGTGCAGTGAACACTTTGAGTCAACACATGGTTGATCCTCATAACCTTCACTGGGTTGGTGCCAAGAAACTCTTGAGATATCTCTGGGGCACGATAGACCATGGGCTGAGATACACTGTTGGGAGTTTGGGACTCCGTGGATATTCTGATGCCGATTGGACTGGCAGTGTGGTGGATCGCAAGAGTACATCTGGATGCTGCTTCACACTTGGGTCTGCTTCGAGTAGGTAGAAGAAGTCGGTAGCTTTGAGCACCACTGAGGCCAAATACATTGCAGCGTGTATGGCCTGTTGTGAAGCCACTTGGTTGCGAAAGCTCTTCAGTAAGCTGTTCAAGCATGTGCTAGATGCCACTGTTATCCTTTGTGATAACCAAAGGGGGATTCGTTTGTCAGAGAATCTTGTGTTCCACGATCGATCCAAGCATGTTGATGTCTGGTACCATTTTATCTAGGATATGGTACAGGGAGGCGCCAGAAGGCTCAATCATATAGGAATTGATGAGCAGGTCGCGGATATTCTCACAAAGCCCTTGCGGAAGGTCATGTTCCTAATCTTCCATGAGAATGTTGGAATCGTGGATCGACCCTTTTTGGAGGGTCCTATTGGACGATGAGCTCTGGGAGCTCAAGGGGGGCTTTGGGGATAGCTTTTTGGAGTGATAAGCAACCACATGGCTAGGCTTGCCAAACCTAGTTGGTGTGCTTCCACCCCACCGTGATGATATTGAGTTGGTTTACCTCTCTCTGATCTGTGCCCCGTATGCATCCTACCCATGGAGTTTCAGACTCATGGGAAGTACCTCTCATTTGGCCAATGAGGTGGGAAATGTGAATAGAGACCATAGCAAGATCGATGGACGCATCAAAGATTGCTGTACTCCCTATGTCTAGGATGGCACGTGTCCAACCACTTGATCTGGGATTAAGTTTAGTGAGGTTTCAGACCTCCAACTGACTTCGGATCAGTTAAACTAACTTCGGGTTAGTATATGACTCTCTTGAGTCCTAGTGAGGTTTCAGACTTCCAATTGACTTCGGGTCAGTTAAACCAACTTCGAGTTGGTATGTGACTCCTTTGAGTCCTATAGAGGTTTTAGACCTCTGAGCTGACTTCGAGTTAGCCGGGAGTGATGTCTTTGTGACTCACCCTTTTTTTTTGAAATAAAGAAGCCAACGAAGCAAGTTACGGTGGTATGATGCACGATGTTTGGATGGCACTAGTGGATGGAGTTCTCCCTAGTTGAGAGGGAGTGTTAATTTTGGTCAACTAGGTCCAAACTCCATGTTGTGATGCTCATATGACGATGCCAATATTTTTATTGGATTCCTCTTTCGGAGAGGTGCAAGATCGATCTAAAGATCATCTTGATTGGATGAGTAGAACATGTATTTTGAATTTATTCCACATGTGCAAGGTCGTCCTGGTTTATCCCACATGCATAAGAGATGTGTCACACACCCCCAAAGATGACTATATATTGGAGAGACTTGGAGTTCATTTTACACACATTTTTGTGGAGGCATTCTCTTCTTTCTTGGATGGTGCTGGAGTAGTGTTTTTGATTCTGCGTTTAGGGTTTCTTTGGTACAGCATCTTGGTGGAGCGTTCTTGATGAGACGTCTTGGGGTTGTGTGACACATGTGGGAAGCTGACATTATGAAGTCTTTGCTGGTTGAAGCATCCTGCTGATCACTGTAACGCCACCATTCTTTATCTCTGTTTTGGGTTGCCTTCCATCGATCTATTGGTACGTTCTATCTGCATCTTACTTTCATTGAGAGAAGTTTAAAGTATATTTGCATCTAGCATAAAACATCTTCAGAAATTTACAGGAATCTGCAAACTTCAGCTTCAGAAATTTGCTTTTATAACTTCAGTATATTGACATTTTATATCTCCTTAAATTCGCTTATATATCACTTATGAAGTTATTTGCAATTTGCTTCAGGTTGTTTGCACTTCTGCTTCAGTCAATGGTGGCATTTCTGTTCTAGAGACCACAACTCTTTATTACATTTCTGGTCATCAAGTATATACTCCTCTTTCCAAACTTAAGTCTTCATTACGACACTTCTGTTCTAGAGACCGCAACTCTTTATTACATTTCTACTCATCAAGTATATACGTCTCCTTTTAAACTTAAGTCTTCATTAGATGTTGTCAAAGGCTTGTATTCCAGCTCAGATATGTCCGAAGTCACTTGTCCCAAATGAACGCAGAACGGGTGTATATATAAAGGAATAGGTTCACAGAATCTAGGCCGACCATCCTATGGCTTGTAGGCCGACTAGTCATGTTGATGGAAGGCCGACATGACACTTCTTTGATAGCTGACCTTTCATCGTTTATTAAGGTTGTCATAAGCTTATTCTTTCACTGATATTATGACGAGGTCTTGTAGCACTAGATCCCTCTTATATATGACACTAAATTATATTTTTACCTAGAAGACAAAACCCTAGATAGACACCTAGAAGAAGTCTATTTAACCTATAATAAAATCTTGCTCATTAAAACTATGAAGCAAGTACAAATTATATTTTATTATCTTTGTCTTCTTCTTTACATAAAATACATAATTACATAGTCAATATGAAGACCGACCTAGTTACACTTTTCAACAGACTCAAATAGCGACCTAGAGCATGGTATGGTCGAATTGATGGATACTTGCAGAAGATGGGATTTGTCAAGAGTGACGTTGATCCCAATCTCTACTATCTCACAGTAGAGAATGAGCCTCTGATTTTGGTATTGTATGTAGATGATCTATTTCTGACAGGATCATCTAGGCTCATCAACGACTGCAAGAGGAACCTAGCAAAGGAATTTGACATGAAGGATTTGGGGCTGATGCACTATTTTTTGGGATTGAAAGTTTGGCAGCAAAAGGGAGAAATCTTCCTTGGGCAAGGAAGATACGCTACAAAGATTCTAAAGAGATTTAGAATGCAGGATTGTAGACCCATGGCTACTCCAATGATCACCAATTGGTAGAAAATTGATGCATCTGAAGATAAAGAAGTGAACCCCACTTTATACAGACAACTCATTGTGAAATTTTCAAGAGGAAAATATTTCTGCAATACTTGGTTTATTTCTCCTACTTATGAGATGAGTTATTTATAGATGCTTCAGTAAATTTTGAAATAAACACATTTGCAAATCTTCACTATCATTAAGAGCATAAGAACAAAAAGATAATTTACACCAATAGCACAATAGAAATAGCCACATGAACACAGATGTTTTGGGGCCAATTATCTGGAAAAACAATACTGAAACTGAATCAAGCGGATGAGGTTTTATTTATCTTGAAATGGAAAGTACATTTATAGGAGTCGGTAGATGAAGAAAAATTAACAAACATGAGCTGAATTTTCTAGACTTTCAGGACGTTTTAGGACCCTCGGTGGAAGAATATTCACCTCGTCATCCGACGTGAATGCTACGCACAATCCTCTCTAGGCTGATTAACGTGGAGGGTTCTGCTCATGAATCCTTTCACCTTCATACCTTCACCAGAGATCTGCTTCCCGATAATTGACTTCTCCCTCCTCCTGCTTCTGCAACCCAACCTCTACAAACTCACCCACTGAAATCAATTTCACTGGCTTCAAAATCGATTTCCTTCGAGTACTGAGAGTGTCTTCGACTTGATTTCCAAATGGCTCTCAAGTCTCTTCTTATAGTCTTCTCGCTGATGAATCAATGGCCAATATTATATCTTTAATTAGTGGATCAGATTAAAAGATGACTTGATCTTCGTCTTCTAGAAGATTCACACTCTGCTCTATTAATATTCTTTAATTATTTAATTTCCCTAAGTTTATACTTAGGGTCTGCATTAAAATAATTAATTATTTTAATAAAGCCATATTCGAGTGGAATTTCCACAAACGATTTCTGGGTTCCTTGGATAATTGATGTTTAAGCCTCTCTACCAAAAATGAGACTTAGAACACTTTCCGATGCTATAGAAATCAACACTCCCTCTTAGCGAGGAAGGTGTTTAAGCAAGATACCGTTGTACTGCTCTGATTCTACATCATTTGTTGCGCTGATGGTGTCCTGGCTTCTGCCCCTCATCTCTGCGCTACTGCTTCCTGTACTGCTGCCTTGTCACTGCAACATCCATACTGCAGCTCCCTCTTTTCTAAAGACCACCCTTTCCTCTAGTGGAAGGGGTTCTCGACCATCCCCATCTTCTCTCTGAAGTAAGTGAACTTGATCTTACTTAGAGCCTTAGTGAGGATGTTTGCTACTTGTTCACCCGTAGGAGTGTATCACAACTGTACTGATCCCCTCTGGACATAGTCCATGATGAAGTGACATTGAATGTCAATGTGCTTTGACCGGTCATGAAACACAGGATTTTCAGAGAGCTTAATGCAACTTTGATTATCGCACATAATATCGGTCGGTTCTATTCGCTTCTTGAGTAAGTTTAAGAGCAATTTGCGGAGCCATGTGGCCTCGCACGAAGCTGTTCTTGCTGCCATGTACTCTGCCTTAGCTGAGCTTAGTGCTACGAACTTCTATTTCCTGCTGCACCAGGAGGTCATTCCTGATCCAAGACTAAAAAAATACACACTGGTACTTTTTCGATCTACTGCGCTTCCAGCCCAATCTGCATCTGTGAATCCACTCAACTGGATCTCATTTCCCTTGGTGTACGTTAGCCCATACTTGACTGTCCCTCTCAGGTATCTGAGAATATGTTTGGCTGTTGCCCAGTGAGCCCTCCTTGGTTCCACCATGAACTGACTGAGGGTATTCACTGCATAACAGATGTCAGGTCTCATGTTGACCAAATACATTAATGACTTGATGAGCTGTTTGTACAATGTGGGATCAGCCTCATCATCCTCTGATGTGTCTATCTTCTTCCGGTTAGTAATCATTGGCGTGGCTATGGGTCTACAGTCTTCCATCTGAAATCTCTTCAGAATTTTTGTTGTGTATCTTCTTTGTCTTAGGAAGATTTCCCCTTCCTGCTGCCAGACTTCTAAACCAAGAAAATAGTGCATCTGCCCCAGGTCCTTCATGTTGAATTCTGTTGCCAAATTCTCCTTGCAGTCTTTGATGAGCTTGGATGACCCAATCAAGAACAGGTCATCCACATACAAAACAAGAATAAGCGGCTCATCTCCTATCCTTAAGTAGTATAAGTTGGGATCTGCGTCACTCTTGATGAACCCCATTTTCTGCAAGTAGCCATCAATCCAACCATACCATGCCCTGGGGGCTTATTTTAAGCCATACAAGGCTTTCTTAAGTCTGCAAACATGAGTCTTCTACTAATGTGTCTCGAAGCCCTCTGGCTGCTTTATGTACACTTCTTCTTCTATCACACCATTCAAGAACGTAGTCTTGACATCCATCCGGTGAATCTCCCATCCCATCTGCGCTGCCAGAGAGATGATGGATCTGATAGAAGTGTATCGTGCTACTGGAGCAAAGGTTTCTTCATAGTCAATGCCTTCTTTCTGGGCATACCCCTTTGCTACAAATCTTGCCTTAAATTTCTCTATGCTGCCATCTGCAGCATATTTGATCTTGTAGATCCATCTGGATCCTACAACAGATCTGTCATGTGGTCTAGGGACTACTTCCCAGACATCATTTGTCATGATGGACCTATACTCCTACACCATGGCATCTACCCATACCTAATGCTGAGCTGCTTCCCGAAAGGTAGAAGGTTCTCCAACCTGAGCTACCTGTGCTTGATATCTGTCAGGTTGTTTCCTTACCCCCTTCCCTTCTCTAGGTGCTCCGACAAATCCTTCTGCATCTCTAAGAATCTGTTGGAGTTCTCTGCTCGGTCTCCCATTAGTGGTGGGCGGACTCACCTGCTCTTCCTCCTGTTCTTCGTCGGAGGAGCTTCCCTCAGAAATATTGTGCCTTGGAGAGGCACTGGACCTCTCCTTCATAGGTTGTTGAGGCTGTACCAGTGAATCCTCCTCAATCTGCGTATCTGTGGCCATCTCTCGAGATTTCTTAAAGGCTTTCTCCTCCAGGAATTTTACATCCCTTCCTACCACGACTTTCCTACTCTCTCGAATATAGATGCAGTATGCCTTTGCATTCTCACTGTAGCCCATTAGAAAACCCTTTTCTACAGTTTGATCTAGCTTCTTCCTCTTTTCCTCTAGAACATGGTAGTATGCTATGCTGTCGAATATCCTGATGTGGCTCACTTCTAGCTTACTGCCTGTGAACACACTTTCGGGAGTAACCTTCCCCAAAGCTCTATTGGGAATTCTGTTCTGAATATAAATTGTTGTGTTGCAGGCCTCTGCCCATAAGAATTTGGGCATCTCCTGGTTGTACAACATTGCCCTTGCAACTTCTATTATGGTCTGATTCTTCTGTTCTGCAACTCCATTTTGTTTTGGATTGTAAGGAGCTGTCCATTCTCTCTTGATGCCTTCCTATGCACAGAAATTGGTGAAGTCTTTATCGATATATTCTCCACCGTTATCTGACCTCAACTTCTTGATCTTCTTTCCTGTAGAGTTCTCCACCAATGCTTTGAAATCTTTAAACCGACTAAAGACTTTATCTTTGGTCTTCAGAAAATAGATCCAAGTTTTCCTGGAATAATCATCAATGAAGGTGGCAAAATACTTTGGCACATGGAGAGTTGTTGTGGACATCGGACCGCAAATGTCAAAGTGTATTAACTCTAATACACCTTTGGCTTTGTTGCTGCTTCTTGGAAATGTTGCTTTAGCATACTTCCCTAGTACGCATCCTTTGCAAACTTCCTCTTTCTTTGTGCTGAGTTCAGGAGCTCCTATGATAGTATTTTGAGAATCCCCAAGGTTCCATGATGTAGATGCCCCATCCTTCTGTGCCACAACTCATTCAGATCTCTGTCGTCTGTACTACCGATCAGGGCCACCAGAGATTCAAGCTTGAGCTTATACAGCTTGTGACTCCTTACTCTAATTTGTGCCTTTTTGCTCCAGTTAGGGTGTTTGACATACACCTTATTTTGAATAAAGTATACATCATAGCCCTTGTTCTGAAGTTGAGACATCGACAGTAAATTCATCCCCAACCTTGGTACATGCAGAACATTCGTGGCTCGAATCTTGTTGCCATCCTTCATCTGAAATGTTACAGTACCTCTCCCGATGGGGGTACATTTTTCCTTATTTCCCATAGTTATTTGGAAATTCATTTGCTCTTCTTAATAGCTCGGAAGACATTCTCGAACCCCCGTCATATGAGCAGATGCTCCACTTTCAATATACCAAACACCTGGAGGAGCTGTGCTTGACACACAGGCAAGATCCTCCTCTAGTCTGGATGCCAACACCTTCATGTCATGTTCTCTCTGCATTTCTGCATGCTCTGGAGGACTGCGTGAACCCTTCCTTTGGTCCATGGAAGATCCTTCCTTCCTATTTTTAGCCCTTCGCTTTGATACCATGTGAAATTTTCAAGAGGAAAATATTTCTGCAATACTTGGTTTATTTCTCCTACTTATGAGATAAGTTATTTACAGATGTTTCAATAAATTCTGAAATAAACACATTTGCAGATCTTCACTATCATTAAGAGCATAAGAACAGAAAGATAATTTACACCAATAGCACAATAGAAATAGCCACATGAACATAGATGCTTTTGGACAATTGTCCCTAGAAAAACCCAATGTGGGAAAGCCGGTGCAGCAGATGAGGGTTTTATATTTATCTTCAGAAATGGAAAGTACATTTACAGGATTCTAATGAGTAGAGAAAAATTAGCAAACACATGGCTGAATTTTCTAGACCTTCCAGACAATTTTCAGACCCTCGGGGTGACCTCCTCCACCCTCAGCGTCATCCAGTGTGAATGCTCTGCACAGTCCCTCTCTGGACTGCGTGATTCTGCGTGGAGGGATTCTTGCTGCTGATCAGCTCACCCTTCCCTTCACCTTCCTGAGATCTGCTTCCTGATAACTGACTTCTCCCTCCTCCTTCTGCTTCTGCAACCCAGTCTCTACAAACTCACCCACTGAAATCAATTTCACTTGCTTCAAAATCGATTTCCTTCGGGTACTAAGAGTGTCCCCGGCTTGATTTCCAAATGGCCCTCAAGTCTCTTCTTATAGTCTTCTCGCTAATGAATCAACGACCAAGATTATATCTTTAATCAATGGGTCAGATTAAAAGATGACTTGATCTTCGTCTTCTAGAAGATTCAAACTCTGCTCTATTAATACTCTTTAATTATTTAATTTCCCTAAGTTTATACTGAGGGTCTGCATTAAAATAATTATTTATTTTAATAAAAACACATCCAAGTGAAATTTTCACAAACGATTTATGGGTTCTCTGGATAACTGAGGTCTAAGCCTCTCTACCAAAAATGAGACTTAGAGCACTTTCTGATGCTATCGAAATCAACCCTCATAGGATCTCTCATGTATTTGGTCAACGACAAGACAGACATTTGCGACGCTGTTAACTCGCTCAGTGAGTTCATGGTAGAACCAAAGAGGTCACGCTAGGCAGCAGCGAAGCACGTTATCCGATATATCTAAGGAACAATCAGATATGGTTTAAAATACACCCGAGGCAATGACATCGTTCTGCGTGGATCACAAATGTAGATTGGGAAGGAAGTTCGATGGATCGGAAAAGTACCATAGGGTATTGCTTCAACATTGGATCAGGTATGACTTCCTGGTGTAGTAAGAAGCAGAAGTCCATAACACTGAGCACAGCTGAAGCAGAGTATATGGCAGCCAGCACAACTTCGTGTGAGGCTATATGGCTTCGAAAACCACTAGTGAATTTATTCAAAAGGAAGATGGAGGCGACCTGCATTCGATGTGATAATCAGAGTTGCATCAAGCTCTCTGAGAACCCAATTTTTCATGATTGGTCAAAACACATTGACATCAGGTGTCATTATATCAAAGACTGTTCAGCCAGGAGCAGTATAGTTGCAATACATTCCCACAGGAGAACAGGTAGAAAACATTCTCACCAAGGCCCTAGGAAGAACAAAGTTTGTTTATTTCAGGGAAAAGATGGGGATGATTGAGAATCTATTTCAGTAACGGATGAAGCAACACTTAAGAGGGAGTTGTAGTACAAATGCAGTAGTGGTAGTGGCAATGTCATGGGCAACAGTACAGTAGCAACAACAATGCAGTGATTGATGGACAGGTTGTCAGATGTCAACAACGCAGAGGATGCTTCAGGATCAGAACAATATGTAGTAGGCATATTGTTAGAACACTTTCCTCGCTAAGAGGGAGTGTTGATTTTTGGTAGCATTGAAAGTGCTCTAAGTCTCAAATTTTGTGAGGAGGCTTAGACACACGTATTCCAAAGAACCCAATAATCGTTTGTGGAGATTCCACTTGGAACATGTTTTATTAAAATAATTAATTATTTTAATGGTGACCCGAAGTCTAAATTTAGGGAAATTAAATAATTAAAGGGCATTAATAAAACAGAGTGTGAATCTTCTAGAAAACACGGATCAAGTCAAATTATGATCTTAGCCATTGATTAGAGATCTAATCTTGGTCGTTGATATCTCAATGAGAAGATTATAAAAGAAGACTCGAGAGTCATTTGGAAGGTACACCAGTGCAGATACTCCGTTGCCCAAGTAAAATCGATTTTCTCAGTGGCTGAAGTTCGGCAAGAGAAAATCGATCCAGAGGAAGAGTTGTAGTTGGAGAGAAAGAGAGGGTTCAACATCAATCCGGGGTGCAGGAGCAGGTGACATAGTGGCAGGAAGGGATAATGCGGTGGCTAGAAGGGATAGCGTAGAAGACAACGCAAAGGTGATGCAGATCTGTGCAGTCTTCACGCAGTGCCGGCGCAGGGGTGACGTAGGAGGCCCAGGAGAGTCATTCCGGGGTCATTTCTCATCAGAAAATTTGTGAGGAATTTCTCCAGTGTTATCATAGAGAATTTCTCTTTGCTACTGCTGATTGTAAATTGTACAAGAAGATTTTGCTAAAGAATAATAGAAACCCTCATCTGTTGCACCAATTTTCCCACATTGGGTTTTTTACGGGGACAATTGTCCAAAATATTTGTGTCATGCTTGTGCTAGTATTTCCTTGTTGATTTTCTTAGTACTTGTGAAGTTTGCATTTGACTTTATTTTGATATTTACTGATGAGATTTTTGGAAATAACTTGTTTCTGAATATTAAGTAGAAGAAATAATATCAGATAATGCAGTAGATTTCAAGTTGAAATTTTCACAGGAGGTGGCATTGACAAGCCACTAGGCAGGGCATTACATGGAGACGGTGCTCTCCCATTGGGGTATTGGACACTGGAGTTGTGGAGGATAGGTGCAGTAGTGTCATTTCCGTTGGCATGTGGGCAGTCAGGCCGCTCAGGTCTTCTAGAGCAGATGGGGAGATATAGCCCACATCATGGAGGGTTTACTAGTGGAGTGGCAGATATTTTGGCACATGCAGGGTACTGTATGTTATAGGGTGGTATGACAATGGGCAGTGATACACAAGGCTGCACAGAGTTATGTCATAGGGTCCAGTGTTATGTAGGGGGATATAGACTGATGCATACAGACCCCATGTTAGGTCGTAGCATCCAAGGGTGTGCAGGGCTATGCAGCGAGGTGCAGTGGCCTACAGAGGAGCATGGAGATGCAAGTTGGTGTGCTGTAGCATGTTGGTTTACACTATGAAGCAGGAGGGGTAACTCACATCACATTAAGTACCCGCAGGAGGTGTCAAGTACGGTGACACAAACAAGACACAAGGTGACACAGGATGGGACAACAGTAGTAGGAGGTATCCAACGATGTACAACAATAGGCCGCAGTGTACAGTGGCTTGTCTAGATGTACAGGGATGATTGGTGGTATGCGAGAGTGTATGGTGTTGCACAGTGGGGTCTTGGAATGTTGCCTCCAGGGAGACTCATGGACGGAGATCAAGCAACTTCTAATCTTAGCCGTTGATTAGAGATTAGATCACGACCGTTGGTTTGCCAACGAGAAAAGTATAAGAGAAGGGCTTGGGGTCAGTTAGAGGACACACACATTGGCAGAGCACTGAAGCTATGTAATATTCCTTTTTTTGGTACCACCCATGACAAGGCTAGGAGGGACTTCCAGAGTTAGGAGCAGACAGGTCACATGTACAGATTGGTGCTATCAGTGGGCTCAGGAGCTTTTCGGAGGAGTTTTGAGGAGTTTTCATGGTATCCGGAGGCATTCGCTTGATATACTCCATCGTCTGAGCAGTTTGGCTTTCGTTCCGATGCATTTTGATAACTTTCAGAAATTTGAGTTATTTATGGGCTTAACTCAGTTGATTATGCTCAAGGTGGCATTCCGGGAGGAATACATGATGGAACACCTTAGTGTAATAGCTCATTGGAATTGGGACGCGAGTACCTACATGGTGGGACAGTTAGACACAAATTTCAGTGACCGGAGGAGGCGTGGTAGCCCATTTACCATTTTCTGCATTAAAAAGGAATATTTTAATAAAAGGGAAAAGTGCTCCATGAATAAAATAATAATAAAATAATTCTTTAGAAGGCTCCAAGGGATCTATAAAAGAAAGGGAGGAGGCCATTGGGAGATATCTTTTGGGAGTAGATCATTTGCTTGTGTATGAGAGGTTTGAGGACGTGGTTCTCTACTTCAGCCGTAGCCCCAGGACGGAAACCCTCGGGTGATTTGTGAGTAGTGGACGGAAACCCAATACTCTTGAGGAGACTTCACTTAGAAGTTTCACAGAGCTTCAGAGATTGGTGTGAGGATCATTCAGATCTTCAACTTGGGCTTCATCATCTTCAGTGGGTTCAGTGATAGCTGTTGCCGGAGGGAGAGTGCAGCAGTTCAGTTTTGGGAGGCCATCGCCGTGTAGCAGTGCAACAGATTGTATTGTTGGCCAGTTTCTATCTCAGCACTTTCTGGGTCAGATCTATATGTAAACCCCTCTTATTAGTTATAATAAAAGCTGAGATTCTTCTGTTCTATATGGTATTCGATTGCAGTATTTGTGTTTAATTTTACATGGCAATCTTTTGTTAAATAAATGTTGATTTCTGGGTATAATTTGGGTTTAAGTAAATCTATGCAAATTCAGTAAAATATCCCATTTGGGGATATTACAGTGGTATCAAAGCCACAGTCTTGGCTCAGCCTGCGGGTTTCAGCTCTTAGTTGCAGAGAGTATTGAAGTGAATATTGAAGGGTTTATTGTAGAACAACTTCAGAAAAAGGGTTTTAGAAGAACTATTTGTCAGATATTTTCAGTGCCGAAGGAAAATCAAAGTTGTTGGAGATTTTCTCCCGCAAGCCATAAGAAATTGTCTCTCATTTAAGTGTTTGACAATTTTATTTCAAATCATCGAATTAATATTTGGACCGATTTCTTGTTTCCAAAGGGCCACATGCTGGATGTTTTAGTCGCAGCTATTATTGTTCGAAGATTATTCATCTATTTTGCCGGAGTCAGTATTTTGCTGATGGATTTTTTCCATATAGCGGGTGAAGAAGACATATCTGCCAGAAAAACAATTGTTGCAGAGCAATTTCAAGAGTTTGATTGTTAACATATTCAGATTAGAATTACTGCAGATTTGGGAAAACCAAATTCCTCCTACACAGTATTGGAATACCAAATCGAGCTCCAATCAGAACCGAGCCCATTCTAAAATCGCAGTCAGTGCAGATATCTCAATTGGTGGAGATCGTAGTTGTGGCTGAGAGCCGCCTTATTCTAGGACTACTGGGCGGAGTTATTGAGGTGCGTTGTTGGTGTTGAAGGGATCTATGATCATGGTAACCACTGCGAACAACTTTCCCCTAGCAGCAGAGAAGCAGCGAAATGAGCGGATTCCCCTCTTGTAGCTGGCAATCGTGCCCAGTGTGAAATTAAGGGACAAATAGAGTGCATTTGGAAATATTGCTAAATGATGGGAAGAGACCGAGTTCGTTAGGAGCCCGAGAATGACATCTACTCATTGTAGATCGTTATAGCAGATCACGTTGGTGAACCATAGGGGACAAATCTGACGAGTTGTCAGTTGGGTGGCTATCGAACCTTGCTGAGCCAACCCTGTTCGAACGAGGAGTCTAATAGCTAATCGATACAATAGATTTTGTTTGCGCGCAAGTTGACGAAATTCCAGATTGGGATCTCAGTTGTAACAAATACGTGCAAGTATGATTGGGCACTAGGAAACGACGCTACGACAATACGATGCACGTAGCTCTTGTGCACTCATACTCTGGAGTGCGGGGTCCAGTGAAGACGTTCGCTCAGCTGGTTTAATTGAACAGGGTGTTGAGGGCCGAGGGCCATCGCGTTGCCACTGTCGAGAGCTGAGAGGGAGGTCAAAATATTTGTGGCCAAGTGAAGTTAGGCGTTGAAGTCTGAGTGTATGCGGGCGGTCAAACAGAACCGAGTCGCATTACGTAACGCGGAAGCCAACCTCCGAGCGTGCCGCCACAATAATCGGGTTGCGCTAGTGATGCCGAGGGCACGCATCGATACACGACATCAAGAGTTGTTGCTATGCGTGGGCCAAATTCTTGGTGTACCGTCAAACCAGGCGTTGCGTTAGATTTGATTGAAAAGACCAAAATTGTTTGGCGCCTTGTACCTAGATTAGCGTATTTATTTTCATCAGTGGGGTCTCTAAGCGAGCAATCCTGATCCTGTGCAAGTCGTGTTTTGGGCATTCTTGTGGCAGAGAAGTTACCTAGACAAATATATCAGGTTCTGCTGTTCCTTTACCATGCAAGCTCCATTTTAAATTCCAGAATTGTGTAAATTCCAAGTTCCATATTTTGCTCACTGTGCTGTGTTTACTGCTTATTTTATCTTTAGTGGGTAGACAAGAGACATTAATAGTTGATTCCTGAGTATATAACGGTGATGGAATGGGTAGCATTGTCAACCAATAGGTTATTTTTGCGAAGATCTGGTTAATGATTAAAGTTCTGGAATTTGAGATCCATCATCTTATGTGAATCACTGTACTTTGAAGTGAGATAAAATAAAAATCAAATCAAAGAATACTCAAGCCTACAGTAGCTGCAAATGAAGTTTTGATGGGCTATTGGAATACCCCATTAACTCAGAAAATTATTGACATAACAAAGATGCTTGTATAAGGGGAATTTCACAGTTGCCGCTATAGATGTTAGTCTATTGGTGTTCTGCTGTAGGGTTGCACAATGGCAGGGATTTCGATTCAACATCAATTTTAGTCCTTGTATGATGTGGGTCTGAGCAAGGAAAACATGTAAGTTGCTATCATGTGCAGAGGTTGTATGGCAGATATCTGTTTTACCGCCATTAATGTTGTTTGTATAAGTCAGGGCCTTGATTGAGTGAGCAAGACTGTTTGTATGTGAACCATGGAGGGGTTCCTAAACAGATTGATGAAAATAAAAATAGAAGTTGGTTCCTTAAACCACCATGCATCAGAAGACCAGAAAACAAAACCAAACCGCAGACCCTTTTCAAGAGGAATCTATGCCATCCTTCAAAAAGGACGGCCAAAAGACTTACAGGAAGAATTGGGGATAGGACACAAAATCCTTGCACTTGGGACAAATTTGAAACACATGAAGATGACATGGAGAGTTCTGTCCAAACTTGATGAACTTAATGAACTTCTGTCCAAAATAAGCCAAGAAGAATGGAAGAAACTGATTTGGGCTCTAAAACCAGCGATGCTTGCTTTTATACAACTTAAAATCTTGGAGGAACCTTGTGAAGGGGTCACACTTCCAGTTGCAGCTTGTCTCTGTAACATCATGAAATTGACAGCACCTATAGCTCCATATAGTGATGATGTTATGAGGAGGATTATGAGATTGATTGTAGAGAATTTTCAGGATTTGGACAACAGTGCAGGTTCTACCTTTGGGAAGAAGCTTGAGATTTTATGGAGTATGGCCACATTCAAGACTTATGTCATCATGTTTGACCTTGAGTGTGATGACTTGATCCTGCAGATGTTCCAATGCTTCTTCAGCATTAGGAGACATCATCCTGATACTGTCATAGCACACATGCAGTCCATTTTGTCGTCATGTATGAGAGACCATGGGACCATTTGCCGAGAGTTGCAGACCCGGTTGTTGGGCATTTGGAGGAGAGAGCAATTGGTCTCACCTGCTGCTTATGAGCTAGCCCAAGGGCTAGTTGAGCAGAATATTGGGCTATTCAGGAGAGTGTTGACCAGGGAGGAGCTGCTCCAGTTTGGTGGGTCAGGCAGTAGAAATGAGCTGAGGAGGAAGGGACTTTGCTTCATTTGCAAAGAACCTTGGGGGCCTGATCACTCATGTTTGAAAGATGCAAATGAGGCGGCAGAGGTAGAGCAGGTAGACGTTCCTTCTGTATGCCAGGATGAGGACTCTTCTTCAGACGAATCCATGGGATCATATGAGGATTCTTCTGGGGAGCGAGAGCAACCATGCAGAGATGATGATGACAATAGACTAGTGCTGTGTTCTAGTGTGCAGGGTGAGCAGTCAGGGGACTGTATAGGAGATACTCTGGGTCATGAGTCCCTTGTGACAATTCAGCTAGAGCAGCATATGATGGAGCCTGAGTTAACTGAGGAGGATACTATTCACGACAGGCATGATATTCCTTTGGGGGAGAGCCAGATGGGCACCCACATTGAGCTGATGAGGGATATGCGGCTAACATTGGGGTCAGCCATTGAGGTGGAGCAGTCAGATGCATTGACATCGAGTGCGATGACAGCAATTGCAGATCCATATCCTCTGGAGATGTTGGAGGTTGATGGGATTGGTCTGCAGGGGGCTAGTAGACAGCAGGAGTATGCCATTCCTGATCAGGAGTGGGAGGAGCTGTTGGAGATAGTGGAGCATACATTTGTGGGTCGTCACAGGGATGAGGTGCAGGTAGATGTACACGCAGTCAACAAAGCTGCAGTATTTTCAGTGAGTAGCACTCTCCAAGAGTACATCGATGGGGCTTGCAGCATATCTTGCCCACTTTGGCCCATTACAGAGAGAGGGGCTTTCTTCTACAGGCAGCTTTCATTGGCAGACAGGGCAGAGCAGTGGGAGTTGATCATGGGTTGGCGGCAACACTCTAGGCATGTTCCATATGTAGTTGTTGCTACATTGGATTCTTCTTCCAGGATGAACTGGCGGGAGATCATGAGTTGGTACCCTCTTGATGGTACAGTATTCTTCGTAGGGAGCACAGCGGAGCAGAAGCCCTCCAACATAGTAGATGTTACAGATTCCAGTTGGCAGTGGGGCACAGGTTGTTGTTTCTTCAGCACTCCATCCTGGTTTCAGGAGAGCAGGATCAACGTGGGATTGATTCAGGACTTGGATTGGAGAGAGGTGATGAGTTGGTATGCAGTTGGTGGGACATCATATGCAGTTACAGGTATAGCACAGCAGGAGCCCGGGAACATTGATGCTTGTTGGTATTCTTCACCTCTTAGAGCATCAACTATAGCCAGAGGCAGTGTGCTACTTGAGCCTTGGGACTTGGGCAATGATTGGCCATGGTGGCGTTGGGATCCGGGAGGATTGTTTGTTGGCTGGTACAGTGAGAGATCAGTTTGGGATCCCCGCATTGAGGGGTCTATTCCGAGCAGTTTGACATAGGTGCATAGCAGCACCCAGTGGTTTGTATGGGATTCGGGCATTAGGTCTCAGTTGCGGCGGGCCAACAGAGTGGCCCACATATTTCGATTGCTTGAGGGCAAGCAATCTTGGGGCGGAAGGTCTGTAATATTCCTTTTTTTGGTACCACCCATGACAGGGCTAGGAGGGACTTCCAGAGTTAGGAGCAGACAGGTCACATGTACAGATTGGTGCTATCAGTGGGCTCAGGAGCTTTTCGGAGGAGTTTTGAGGAGTTTTCATGGTATCCGGAGGCATTCGCTTGATATGCTCCATCATCTGAGCAGTTTGGCTTTCGTTCCGATGCATTCTGATAACTTTCGAAAATTTGAGTTATTTATGGGCTTAACTCAGCTGATTATGCTCAAGGTGGCATTCCGGGAGGAATACATGATGGAACACCTTAGTGTAATAGCTCATTGGAATCAGGACGAGAATACCTACATGGTGGGACAGTTGGACACAGATTTCAGTGACCGGAGGAGGCGTGGTAGCCGATTTACCCTTTTCTGCATTAAAAAGGAATATTTTAATAAAAGGGAAAAGTGCTTCATGAATAAAATAATAATAAAATAATGCTCTAGAAGGCTCCAAGGGATCTATAAAAGAAAGGGAGGAGGCCATTGGGAGATATCTTTTGGGAGTAGATCATTTGCTTGTGTATGAGAGGTTTGAGGATGTGGTTCTCTACTTCAGCCGTAGCCCCAGGACGGAAACCCTCGGGTGATTTGTGAGTAGTGGACGGAAACCCAATACTCTTGAGGAGACTTCACTTAGACGTTTCACAGAGCTTCAGAGATTGGCGTGAGGATCATTCAGATCTTCAACTTGGGCTTCATCATCTTCAGTGGGTTCAATGACAGCTGTTGCCGGAGGGAGAGTACAACAGTTCAGTTTTGGGAGGCCATCGCCGTGTAGCAGTGCAACAAATTGTATTGTTGGCCGGTTTCTATCTCATTACTTTCTGGGTTAGATCTATATGTAAACCCCTCTTATTAGTTATAATAAAAGCTGAGATTCTTCTGTTCTATATGGTATTCGATTGCAGTATTTATGTGTTTAATTTTACATGGCAATCTTCTGTTAAATAAATGTTGATTTTTCTGTATAATTTGGGGTTTAAGTAAATTTATGCAAATTCAGTAAAATATCCCATTTGGGGATATTACAAGCTAAGTCGAAATTCTAAGGCGGGGTTTGCTAAGAATTTCGAAGCGAGTTTGTAGTGTAGTGAGGCGAAGAGATTGGCAAGGGATGATCTGATCTGAGGCCAAGAATACAATAGCGACAGAGAAGCAGTGTACCAGGCAGTGCAACAACCATCCAGAGATACGTAGATCAGCCAGAGCCACACAGAAGGCAGCGTAGAGGCAAGAACAACCCTTCAGGGGTGATGCAGGCCCAACCAGGGCAGCGTAGGGGCATCGTAAGTTCTAAGAGGCTGACACAGGCCCATTCAGGGCAACGCAGTGGCTTACACAGACTAGAGAGGCTGACGCATAGGGCTGAGGGACAACGTTGGGGTTTCAAGTGGGCTAGAAAGGGCTCGAGTTCTGTAAATCCCGTTTGAGGGTGTCAATCAGCCATAATTTTTGTCTCCGAGTGAAAGAAGTACTATTGCCGTGTAATTTCTCTGTAGGGTGAACCATTTTGGTGCCCAGATATTGTTGTATTCAGATTCTGCATAATAATAAAACCCTGTAGAGCTAGTTGCAGCGGTTTTCCCGCATTGGGTCTTTCTGGAGACATTTGTCCGAAAAATATGTGGGTCATTTTGTCATGTGTGCGTGATGTTCAATAAATGATCTGTAAATGTGTAGGTTGCAATTGTGTTTACTTTGTTGATTTTATTGAATCATTCAGAAAATTAACTTGTAATTTAATTCAAGTAGGAAAAGTAAATCAAGACACTGCAGTAGGATTTCTGTTTAGAAATTTTCACATACAACACTCTGTCTCTATATCACCCTAGCTACTGTGACTGCCTGTCACTGCCCATCAACCACTGTGTAACTATGATGCTACATTTGTGTTGCTGCTGACACTGTTATGCTGCTGCCAACTATGCATCTACACTGCAACTCCCTCTCATCTATTGTGGCTGCAACTGTAACTGCTGTAACTGAGAAGCATCCTAAATACTGGATCAATTGTCTCTGTGTTGCATTTGTCTCTTGAGCATCTTAATGCTACTAGCCTCTGCACTATCTACTGGGGAATTTGTGTTGCTGATGACTCTGCTACTGAGCCTCATGCTTTGTTGTCAACATTGCACTGCGCTCCTTAGCACTTGACTTCCACTATTCTGCTACTGTCATTCGGGTAATATGATTGCATCACTGAGCCTGATCCATCCTGCTACTGAATATTGTGGGCCCTTGTAGCAAAGTAATGATCCATGAGGACACCTCAAGGATCCTGCCCAAATATGCACTACTCTGGAATTATAACTCCATATCGCCACACCTCTCTCTTGGAGGTATAGCTGCAAACATAGCGAAATATTCCTCCAGCCTGGAAGACAACTTGCCAATCTTTGTAGACGTTGTCGCCTGGTCCTGCTTGTCCTGCTTGTCCTTCTTCCTAAGAGGACACTAGGTACTATAGTGGCCAAACTCACCACACCTAAAGCACTTGACCATAGATAGGTCCTTCTTCTTCTTCTCCCCCTGTCCTTGACTAGGACCCTTTGATGCTAGGGCCACATTCTCCTCTTCCTTCTCACCCTTCATGCCCCTGGTGCTACTTCCGCTGATGGTACTCATTATTTTTAATAGAGCTTGCCTCAACTCCTCCTGTTATAGGTCTGACCACATCCTGTCCCATCTAGGCAATGTGTCTTTGCCCAAGATACTTTTGACAAACCCTTGGCGCTCCTCTAAGACATTGTTCAGTGCCAACCGTACAAGCGTTGTTGGTTGAGGTGCCTCCCCAACAGCTGCAAGCTAATCACGGACCTCTTGAATCCTGGTGAGGAAGGAATTTATGCCTTCACCCTTTTGCATCCTGATGCTCCTTAACTTCTCCTGCAAGAACATCTTCTATTGCTTGGAAGTGTTTTAAGATAGTTGGACCGGAGCGACCCACATCTCCTTGGCAATGCCTTTGCCAGATATATGTGAAACTACATGGTCCCGGACTCCATCTAAAATTAACCGCTTCGCCTTTGCCATCTCCTTCCTATACTCCTTTAGCTAATCTGCATCCCGAGGAACTGCCACCACATTATCTATATAGGATTTCAGGCCATGTTCATCCAACAGGAAGGATATCGTAGCCTTCCAGATGATAAAGTTGTAGGCTCCCTCCAACCTATCCTAATCTCTAAGCCCAACTGTGGCCATCTCTGAATTTGAACGAAAATCACCCCCTTTCCCGCTGCTCGGCTGTTGAGTCTGCTACACACACTCCCTTATGGAGTGAGAAACTCTACTCACAACTTTTGCCAATCTGCAACTGGAAAATTGGATTTCTAGAACTCGAAACCCCCTGACAGAAATTCTCTCTATGTGCCTTTCTCTTCCACCCGACATTGATTCTACTACTGCAAAACTCTTCTGCGCCCAAACAAGGAATTTTTGTAGCGAAAATACCTGAGTTCCTGCACCCTCTGCCTGCTGAAATCACTCAACTGGAAAGATGATTTTTTCTGCCAACCTGCATTGAAAAATCGAACGAACTTAAGTGACTCGCACTCCCTAGATTAGGCTTTGCGCAACCTCTGGAAATTTGTCCTGCTTGTTTTCTGAACAATGAATTTCTGCTTCCACTTCTGAGCTTCCCCGTCTAAAGATCGCTTTGATACCATGTGAAAATTTCACTACTGAAATCCTATTGCAGCAACTAAAATTATTTCTTCTAACTGTTAATAAAATTAGTAGTTTATTGCTACGACAACAACAAAATAAACACACTACAGTCTTCACAAATAAAAATACTACGTAAAATAAACTGGAATCTGAGAAATGCTACCACAGGCATAAAAATTCGACAATTCTTTTTGGACAAAAGGCCCTGGAAAAACCCAACATGGGAAAACCGGTGTAGCAGCTGAGGGTTTTAATTATTAAGTATTAGTGAAATTTTGAGTACAATCTATGGATGCCCAGCCGGCAATCCAATCAACAAAATAAACTGGCCAAAATATCTGCGAGGCTAATACCTCAACACCACGCCTGATCCTGCTCCGACAACTGACCAAGCTAGCCAATCGTTCTGCCTCTGCATTAGCCTCTGCGTAGTGTTTGCGCAGATCCCAACTTGCTAAGCTCGGAATTGCAAGAAAAATAACGTCTTGGTTAAATGTACCTCTAGGAGAAATTTGCTTGGCCTCCCGGAGAATTTCCCGACCAACAACAACTAAAATTCTCTTACCTTAAGCAAAATCAATCTCCCTCTGAAGCTATCTATGCTGCCTCTGCGCAACTTCTCTGGGAAATACGACCCTTCTGCTGCTGACTCTCTGGATTTGGATGAATTCCTCCAGACTTACTGTCCCTACCCCTCTCTGTCTTTGCTTCCCTTCTCTGGCTCGAACACTTCTGGCAACTGTTGCTGCTCTCTGGAAAGTCAAACTACCCAAGGAAATCGATCTCCAGTGTGTGTTCTCCATCTTACCCATCGACTTCTTCTTATAATCTCCACTTGGGACTCCAACGGCCAAGACTAAAACAATACTTCGTAGACTTGGCTCAACAATTCAAGTGTACAAGAGAGTTTGTTTGTAAAGTGATCAAAAAACCCCCAAATGATGTCTTCTCCTCCGATTTATCATTGAACTCTCTCTCTCTCTCTCTCTCTTCATGTGGGCCCCATACATTGACCGCTTCTCCTCTCTCTCTACATGTGTGTAATCCTCTTGGGGTGGCCCCCACCTTCCATTAGGAATTTGATTTGCCTCCTTTTTCCTATGTTGGAGCCTCCTTAAGCCAAAAATGCCAAGTGTGGTCCTCCTAACCCACTTTTCCTAAGCCTAAGATGGAAAAACTTCAAAATTGGCAAAAATGGTAATTTACTTAGCAAAATTGCCAAGTAGGAATATCACAGTAGAGCATTGTGACCACAAATATTTCATGTATTTCAATAATTCATTTTTTTCCTCTAATTTGTCATTCAGTAGAGAACCACCATCTTTGTTCCTGTTTCTATGTGAAAACTTCGTTTTGGGATTGCTTTGGAATATACTAAAAGCAACATTGAGATTTCTCCATTCATCACAAGAAACCGCTTTGGGAATCATGATATCTATGACCTTAAATATTTATTTTTCTGCAACTTAGAATGCCTGTTAGCTTTGGTTCAGATTAGAGTATGACTATCCATATGGAATGGATTACTTGTGATCATGGATAGGAACAGGCATCCTAGTTATCATCTTTGTTGGAGATGCTTAGAATCCCATCTTTTGATGAGAGTTTTATCTATTGGGAAGCTAGGACTTCTGTTGATTGGCATTGCTTACGTATATGTCAAATTATGCAGTAAAAAGTATGCCCCGTAATCCTTTACACCAATGTTAAAATTGTTACAGGACCAATATATGGGGGTGTTTTCGTAGATGTTCAAAAGCATTCCTTTTGGATTGCATTTTCCGTTACAGATCATCTTCTTCCAGAAGGAAAATGTTAACCATACTCACTTTTCTGGGAGTCTGTTTGTAAATTTTCTCCACTGCCCTTCAAATTGATCATATTTGGGGTGATCTCTGATGTTGTTGGTAAAGAAAAGTTATCGAGGAATGTCAGATTGCATGAGTCAATTTTATTTTATTGTGCTCATTATTTTCTACTCGTTTACAGAGAAGAGGAATCCCGACTACTATGGGAGAAGAACTTACTCATAAAGGAGGAAGCCCTTGGAAGGGATCATCCTTCTTTGGCAGTGCACCTTCAGAATCTAGCAACATCTTATGCTTTATCGAGAAAATTTGAGAAATGCGAATATATTCTTAGGAGGAGTCTAAGAATACTTTCAGCTAGCTTGGTTCCTGATGCTCAAGAGATTTCATTTCCTATGCTGAGTCTTGCAACAACTTTATATCATCTAGAGAGGCATAGGGAAGCAGAGGATTTAGCTCAGGAAGCCTTGAGGATACGTGAAGCATCCTTTGATAAACAAAGTCCCTTAGTTGGTGAGTTGTGTTTTCTTCTTGGTAATTGATGTATGTCTTTTCAATTTTATGTCATGAGATCCACACTCTGGGTTACAAAGTCCATTTTCTGTTTGATTCTGAGCTTATTTCTTGAAACTTCTTTTCTGAACAGGAGAGGCTTGTGATTGTTTAGCTTTGATACAACATGCTCTGGGTAAGGATGATGAAGCCGAGCCCCTCATGTGGAGGGTCTTACAGATCCAAGAAAGGGAGTTTGGCTATGACTGTCCAGAGGTGATGTCTACATTAGAAATGCTCATGGTCTTTCTTGGCAACTTGGGAAAAAAAAGGGAGAAATCACTTCTTCGTCAAAGATTAATGAAGCTGCAAACAAAATACAAAGATTGATTTTCAATCTTGGCATCATTATAATCATGTTTGTTTTACCTGTTAATAGAAGTATGTACCTGTTTTACCTGTTAATAGAAATATTACCTGTTTGCTTTAATGTCTTGAACTTTTAATAAAAACATGTACTTTTTACCTTCATTGAACATTCCTTTGAGATTGGTGGCTTTTCTCCGTGAGTAAATCTACAATATTTTTTTTTTTTTTTTTTTAATATTTATTTTGTGTAAGCTTAAATTATCTCACTCGCATCCTCTTTTGCCCTGGAGAACTCTTTTTCTTACTCATCAAAACAAGTGAAACATTACACAATATAACTTCATAAATTCATTTGATAAGGCTTTGCAAGTTTAAGAGATTCTTTATCATTTGACTTCCATAAGGTATGCACAATCAAACTAATAAATACAAATTTTTTTGGATGATTGAACTATGCAAATTCTCAAGGATTATATATACTTTTTATAATAGGCCATCAAATCTCCGTGAATCAAGCTCATACGACCATTAGTTTGTGGGCTTGTTCATTGCAATTTTGTGCATGAGAACGTGAGCATGCCAATAAGATTTTTCTCTTGAGAGAAACGAGTTGGAATATTGTTTCTATTATATAATTTTCCATTAATGTTTGCAAAGGAAAAACAACTCCATCTTCCTCAAAAAAAATTGTTATATGAATTCTCAGACCATTGAAAGCAAGCAATAGTGATGAGGCAACGGTTTGCAAAATTGTTTCAACAACCAATCGGACAATTTGGAGCATGCATCCTATCCAGTTCACGAGGGTAAAGATTTAAGTGCAATTGAAATATGATAGTTGGATTCTTCAATAGTTTCTTGACAACTCATTTCATTTTGCAAATGGATGACACAAACCTAGAGGCAGCCAAGGTATATTTGTTTTGGCTTACAAATATTCAAACTTATTTCATTTTCACCCTATCATCGTTAATGGAAAAGGCACATGTCCCGCTCATGCCTAGCACACTCTTCTCATTGTCTATAAAATCTCTAGCCTTGACAATTGTTGCTGCAAAATCAAGCAGGCCTTGGAGAGGGATACCCTACAAGGTATAAATGAGACAGTGAGACAACAATGGGGTAGAGGCCCAATGTCACCTCAGTGACAACACCTTACTCTTTACAAATTTTCACTAATGGGAGGAGTCTCGGTAAGAGAGATAGAGATCAATTCTATGATAGATAGGCTATTGAAAAGGTATGAGATGATCCCGCTAGGGCTCATTCCAGCGAGACACAATATAAGTTAAAAGGCTTCAGTAAGGAAGAAATTCACTCTCAATGTCAAGACCTAGGAAAATTAAGGTTCAAGACCTAGGGTTTGATGTATTTGATGATAATAGGTGTTCTCAAGGTCAAGACTAGAAGGAAAGGGTTTCTTACAATGAGATTCAACTATTCCAAGGCTCATGAAACCCTTAAGAAAGTCCTTAAGTTGAGAGAATAAAGACTACGGTTTCCCTCTTAGGGCAACACCTAGGGCAAGAGAATTTATGGATGAAATTTGAGTGGATGCCCACTAAATTGAGAGATTTTGTGGAAAATCAAGTCAACTTTATGTGTAGGCTTTCAAACCTCTAAAAATGCTCCTCCCTAGAATTTCGCTTCAAGCCCTAGCTTTTCTCCTATCCTTGAAAGGACCAAAATTTTAAAGAGAGAAATGTTGAAAAATGTAGCTAGTGTCGATCTTCATAATTGTATTTGAGTCGTGAAAAAGAAAAAAACTATTTATAAAATAATTTTTATTGACTTATTAAAACATGGGTTTCATGGCTCGGTCAATGGTCAAATAGGTCAAAACACCCATTGAGTGCTCTAGGATTTTTTTTGTTGAGTCAAAGTCAAAGTTATTATGTGAGAAACCCTTCTTGGTTCATGGTGTCAAAGAAAGAAAAATGATTTATTGTAAAAATTAAAGTCTTGTTTCTCCTCCATCAAGTTGCCCTTGCCCCTTACGAGTGGCCTTTTCATCAAGTCAATTGACTAGGCGAAAGGACACATCTTCACCTTCTATATATATTTATATGAGGTGGATGCATGTCCCTCGATGGCGGGGTCAACACAGTGAAGAGCAAAACTTCAGGAAACAGCAACAATGGAAATAAAGCAATATATATATATATATATATATATATATATATATATATATATATATAGAAGGTGGATGTGTCCTTTCATTAGGCCGAATTGACTTGATGAAAAGGCCGACTTGTAAGGGGGACAAGGGCAACTTGATGGAGGAGAAACAAGACTTTAATTTTTACAATAAATCAGTCAATTCGGCCTAATGAAAGGACACATCCACCTTATATATATATAAGGTGGATGTGTCCTTTCATTAGGCCGAATTGACTTGATGAAAAGGCCGACTTGTAAGGGGGCAAGGGCAACTTGATGGAGGAGAAACAAGACTTTAATTTTTACAATAAATCATTTTTCTTTCTTTGACACCATGAACCAAGAAGGGTTTCTCACATAATAACTTTGACTTTGACTCAACAAAAGAAGAAAGAAGGGAAGATCAAAATTTTGGAGAAGTTTGTTATATTTCCAAAAGAAAAGATGAATAGAAGAAGGACCGAGAACTGCAAAAGTAAGGAGACCGAAAAGTTGTAGAAGTATAGAAAGAGGTCGAAGATTGCAGAAACAAAGGAAGAGGACCAAGATCCTATCATGCATAATATCATTTTGGAAGTCTAATCTATTTTTCATGGAAAGTTGACTTGATGGATGGAGAAAGGTCTAGGTTAAGGGTCTAGGAATGTCTCAACTTGATATGAATCTACTAAGGAATAGTTTGACCAGGTTTTCCCCTCCTTGGGGGGTTTTCTCTCGCTGAGTGCCTACATCTTGTGTTCTTTTCTTGTGTTCGTGATCTTCATTTGTTTGGCATTTATCTTGATGATGAAGGAAAATAATAATAATAATAACAGGAAGTAATAAAACATGACAAGAACTTGTCAAAGTAAGAGAAATCAAGCTAAAAGAAAACCTAATAATACTGCCCTAGATTTCTCAACAAGAAAATGGATAAAAATTTAGAATGATCATCAAAGACTTGGATTGGTGCCTTGGCTCATGGGTATATGGAGTCAAGAATGACAAAGATAAATGAATCTTGCTCTTAAGGAGGCTAAAATTTGATGTCGTAGCACAAATTTCTAGCGTTTACCCACTCAAAGGATAGTGGAGTTTATGGGAAGAGCTACAAAGAGTTTCACCATTGGAATAAATCTCATAATGTCATGTACGAATAATGCATGTAATTTTCTTCTAACTAGCACCTAATAGATACTTATCGAAATTTAGTGCACAACTACTCATTCCATACATTCGACATGAAAAGAAAGATCTCAATGATAAAGCACTTACAGGACAATTTAGCAAGAAATTCCATCCATTATGCTAGGAATAACTCCTAAAGATGACCAAAAATCAACTCCAAATATCAAAATGCATCCAATCATCCAATAATCCAAGAAAAGAACAAGTGTGAGTCTCTCTAAGGAGGTCGGATTCCCAAGTGAGTGATGATGAGAGATCAAATGACATCTCTCTAATATTTATGAGTCCTAACATGTGTTATTGTAGGGACCATCCCTATGAGGCTAAATTCAATTATATGTATTGATATTTTTTTTGAAAACAACCAAACATAGATCATACCAACAAGTTATTAGATGTAGGAAATCATACTAACATTTTTTATTATTGAAATAAGAGGAAAAGATCTAAGTTACTATAATACAAGAAATGATGCAATATAAAGATTTATTTTAGAATCCTTCATCTATAGTTCAAATTACAACTCAATGTTGTATCCTTTACTTTTACATTTTGTTAATTATGTAAAACAATGGACATGTAATAAATATTTATAGAAACATGAGGTATTGTTCACCAAGGGCAGAGATTTGATCTCGGCTTTGTTGCTTCTTGCTCTCCCTTGTTGTTGTCTGCGTACGTGTGAAAGATGTTGCGTCTCAAATGAATGTCGTTGACTCATCAGTTGATCTCCTAGTCTACTCCTTGGGTACTCTTCTTCCCCACAAACCTCCAAGCTGTAATGGGGCTATAAAGTAGAGGAGGAATACTAGTCGATGGAGGATAACTCTTTGCTCAAGAGTTCCCTCTTTAATGGCCTCCACCACAACAAACTCATTGTAGAATTCATAGTCACTCACAATAGCATTATGTAATCCATTCAACAGTAGGGAAAAAAGTGATTTCTCTCCCATACCTTGATCCTTTTATAGGATGCTTCATAAGTAAAACTCGTCACTTCATGCAAAAATAATTAATTTCATTTATCTAAAAATTTGATTATTCACCCATCCATGTGTCAGCGTCTCACCAAGACTCTCCTAAATAATTTACTTAAATTTCTTATTTAAAAATAATATATTCCCTCACCCCAACATGACGCCCTATTTCTTCTCCTAGTTGTCTACCGATCCCCCTTTTATACACTTTATTTTGTGTTCATTATTGGAGTCAACTGGTAGGTCTCAAATTTGGTTCTCCAACTACACCCTAGTTTATCTCAAATTGACTCTTAGACAAAGATCCTTCTGTTGGATCTTGCCACGTGGAGGTTCTCTCATGAATCTAAACTTCTCTAATTTAAATTATTATTCTTTATTTTCATTTGCCATCCTTTTTTCTTAATAAGGTTAAGCTATACTAGGATTAATGTTTGTAGTTTTGTCTCTTTCTCATTTTTTGCTTATTAAAACACTTACATATTTTGGAGTTACTATTATATGCACATTATCTACGTAAGATTTTCAAAACGTGGGAAGTGTAGAGTTATTCAATTGGCCCAATATTTTTATTTCTTTGTATTTTCCCTATACCACAAGATTTACTCTTGATTTAGTTAACTCAGTTTTAAAACCTGACTTACTACATTATGTGAATTAGTATGATGATTATATCTTAATTATATTTTAACAGTTTCTTCTTGATGCCAAGGGTGCCAAGTCAGTTGTGTCCTTCAAGAACTTCCCTTGAACTTCCAAGGGTGCCATGTCACCTTCCCTTTATGGATCCAATGACTACGAGGAGAAAAACCAGGTGTGACGACAGAGACCATTATCCTCTCCTATGTCACCTTCTATAGTGAGACTAATGGTGTTGGGGATTAAGGAATCTTCCTTGATGCATGATCCCAGTAAAATCCTTGTGAGCGATTCAATCCGAGGTCCGCCCCCACGACATCATGATCTTCAAGAAAAAGGTATCCCAACACCTTTCAGCCCAAGTCATGATGAAAGTGTGAGCGGGTAAAATCAGGGACCTTGTCCCACCCCTCCCATGAAGTTCCATCTATATGTACAACCCTATCACCCATGTGTGAGTCGTTTGGCCAAGACAACTAACATATGTCTGCAACCACTAACATGTCATTAGAATTCACATTATACTTTTAAATTGAACTTTTCTTTTTCCTTTTCTTTTTCTTTGAGACGATAATATGTAATTCAAACCAAACTAGAAGTTGTTGACTCATCACATGCAGTGCATCTGGGTAGTCTCTAGCTACACTCAATAATAATCAATAATATTTGTTCATAATATTAGTCACCAATATAGTTTTGTATCTTAAATCAACATCTTAACTGAGCAAGAACTAATGTAAACACACAAAATAATGAATCCATCGCATCACCAGACACAGTCATAGAACACGTCCATCACAACTATTATCATCATATCATCAAACTGGAAAACAATTATTATCACATCCACTAATAGTAAGAGTCAAATATCTGGATCCTCAACCTGAGATCCTCAAAGAATAATGTATGATTCTTAAGGTTATATCAAGGCTAATGTCACATCATGGTCAGTCAACCAAAGTGGGGCACTACATACACCCCCTCTTAACAATAGACTTCCTCTTAAAGTCCTTAGAACATGAAAGGAAAACAATGATGCATCTCCTCATCGTCCTCGAAAGTGGCTGAACTGGGACTATAATTGTCCCACTAATCATCGCCTAAGTTGCAGATTTTGTTGGTCTAGTATGCGAACTGGTTCAGTCATCATCGTGCCCTCGTTTGAGACATGAAAATGACCCAATTCAATAACATGTGAAGCATTTGAAATATAATGATGTAATACAAACATATGGAACACATCATGCATATGTGCTAGTGATGAAGGTAAGGCAAGTCTATATGCTACCAACCCTTTCTTTTCTATAATTTCAAAAGGTCCCACAAATAGTTGATACAATTTTGCTCCCTTTCCAATCCTTGTGGAACTCTTTTGGGTCATTACTCTAAAAAAAACCCTATCTCCCACTTCATAACTTTGATCTATCCGATGAGCATCAACATAGGTCTTTTGTCAATATTGTGCTTCTTTTAGGCTACCCTTAAATAGGGTCATTTATTCTTCCATCTCCTGTACTACTTCTGGTCCTATCAATACTTGATCCTCTAGTCGATCTCAACTGGGAGGTGTTCTACACGACCTCCCATACAAGAACTCAAATAGTGCCATCTTGATGGAACTTTGATAATTGTTATTGTAAGAAAAATCCACTAGTGGTTAAAAAATTTCCCGTCGTTTTTGTTGGTCCAACACATAATTTCATAGCATGTCCTCAAGGATTTGATTAGTCCTCTCTGTTTGACCATATATTTCGATGTGATAAGCAGTGCTGAAGTTCAGTTGGATACAAAGGATTCTTGGAAATTGGTCCAAAACCTTCCTGTAATTATTGCTTCCCTATCTGATATGGTCTTCCTTGGTACTCCATGTAATCTTACAATCTCATCAATAAAAACTCTTGTTATCTTTGGTGCCTTATATGTAGCCTTTAATTGGTATAAAATGGGCACTCTTGATGAACGTGTCTACCACTTCAAATATGGCATGATATCTTCTTGTGGTCATTGGTAGTCCCACAATGAAATCCATTGATATAACTTCCCATTTAGACTATGGTATCTCATGGGGTTGCAATGACCCTGTTGGATGTCTGTGTTCAACATTTACTCGTTGACAATCTAAACATCTCGCTATAAATTTTACAATGTCCTTCTTCATCCCTTTCTAAAAGAATAATGGTTTCGAGTCTGCACTCATATACTTAACACCAGGGTGTTCCATATATACGACTCAATGTGCTTCACTCAAGATTAATTGGCGTATATCCATATTTGATGGCACATATATCCTCCCATGGAAGCATAGTAGTCCATCACCATCGAGGGAGTATCCTTCATACTTTGATACCATGATTTCATCCTCCCTTAAACTCTTTCTAATCTCCCTGTACCAGGTGTCCTCAATTTGTAAATTGAGCAAATTCTCCCTCAGGATTGTCTTTAAGAGAATCACTGAATATATTCGAGGTCTCCTACTTTAGGCATCTGCTAGCATGTTTATTGTTCCCTTTATGAAAGTAATATTAAAATCATATTCACTTATTAATTCTGACCACCTTCACTGTCTGGCATTTAAATGGTCTTGGGTGAATATGTGTTGTTACCCGTAATGATCAGTCCTTAGTTCAAACTTCCTTCCTAGTAGGTAGTGTCTCCAAATCTTTAGGGCGTAAACAATAGCAGCCATTTCTAGATCATGTGCTGCGTAGTTCCATTGTGTAGTTCTCCTCGTGGGTTCTAAGTTTTCTTGACACGCACTCTATTACTCTTCCTTATTGCATCAATATGCAACCCAATCCTTCCTTAGAGGCATCAACGCAAACCAAAAATTCTTGCCCCATATCTAGTACTTTTAGAATCGACATTGTTTCTATTAAACTTTTAACCTTTGGAATGCCTCTTCACATTTTTCAGTCCAAATGAACTTCTTGTTCTTTCTTTGGAGTTTGGTAATGGGGTTTTCTATCTTCAAAAACCCTTCGACAAAATCTAAAATAATACCCAACCATGCTCATGAAACTATGTATTTCATGAACATTGGTTAGTTTCGGCCATTCGATGATGGCCTCAATATTTGTCGAGTCTACCGCAATACCCTCCCCAAAGATAATGTGCCCAAGATAGTGGATCTTGGATTGGTAAAAGGAACAATTTGACATCTTGCCACACAACTAGTTCTCTCTAAGATATTGTAAAATTACCCACAAGTGTTCATCATGATCCTCTGGGGTCTTTGAGTAGATCAAAATATTATTGATAAAGACTTGTACAAACTTATCTAGGTATTCCCAGAATATTTCGTTCTTCAAACTCATGAAAACACTTGGGGCATTTGTTAGACCAAAGGGTAATACTACAAATTCATTCTTGTCTTAAAGGTTGTCTTTGGGGTATCTTCTTGATTTTCATGATATCAACTGATGATATCATGATCTCAAATATATATTTGAAGACATAATTGCTCCCCTCATTTGGTCGAACAAGTCATCTATCCTTAATAGAAGATATTGATTTTTTATCGTCACCTTGTTCAATTGGTGGTAGTCAATGCTCAATCGCCAAGACCCATCCTTCTTCCTAAAAACAATTACAGGGGCTCCCCATGGGGATATGTTGGGCCTTATGAAACCCAAGTCCAATAATTCCTTTAATTGGATTTGAGATTTGAAACTCCTTTAATTCTAGTGTTGACATCCAATATGGTTCCTTTGCAATATACTCCACACTTGGTTTAAGGTCGATGGTGAAATCGATTTCTTTTTTTGGGGGTATCCCAAGCAATTATTCAAGAAATACATCATTAAATTCAATAATAAGTGGATGTTTATCGAGATTTTTATAATCACCTTTATTATTTAGAGCTACCACCGTGAACATTTGGCATCCTCTTCACCTACATTTTATTAGTTGCATTGATGAGATGAACCTTAGGGACAACCTTTTGTTCTATCCCCTCAAGGAATTTCTTTGCCCGTCACCCCCTATGAAATATAGTATCTTGTCCTTACAGTCTAGAATTGCCTCATATTGTTCCAACCAATCCATTCATATGAATACATCTTAGGTTCCTAAGATTGTAGTGTATAAGGATACCTTGGTTTTACATACTCCCAAATCCACCTCACAATCCATACCATCTTTCCTACATTTCTTTTCATATCACATGCCACTTTTACATGCCCAAACTCATGTTGTGTAATTCTTCATGTTTAAATTTTGCTAATGCATATAGAGAAGCAAAAGAATAAGTAGCTCCTAGATCTATTAAAATGACAAAACTCGTACCATCAATATTACCAGATGTCTCCAGCATAGTGGATTAGTGTTCAACATGGCGATTGTTTATCATTGCATGGATGTGATGAAAATTTTCTAGATTTGCCATGGTGGTTGATGTTCAGGTTGAGTTGGCATTACCTGTCTTCTTAGGGAAATCCCTCTCGTAGTGTGGACCCCCGCAAGTCCAACACCCCCTCTTACGAGCTTGGCTCCTACTACCAATTGAATTGGGAGTTGGTCTAAAACCCTGCTGGTAAGAGCCAATATGTTGTGATTAGTGTTGTGGTGGTGTGGCATGGTGCTGCTGCATAATACGATATTGTAGTGGCTGGAAAGTCCGTTGACATACCATGTGTGATTGTTGTGAAATTTTATGAGCATAGAAATCCTACTGCTAACTATTGATTTACTTCTCCTACTTGATTTATTTACATAAGTTATTTATCTGAATATTCAGAAAAGCTTCGAAGTAAACACAAATGGCAGCCTACACAAATACATATCATTTACTGAACATCACACACATATCACAAATGACACAGATTTTTTGGACAAATGTCCCCCAGGGAAAATTTTAAGGATGAAAATTTGTCTTAAAATTTAGAAACCTTGGCGAATATTACTAGTCACCAAATTGCAAATTATAAAATGGTTCTTGATTCTTTGTAAAACCAAGCAAATTTCTAATAGTTATATATATAATATCTATACAATTTTGGCAATTTTTAAGGTAAAATAATTATATACTATCAAATTTGGGCGAATCATTTTCAGAAAAAAAATGGAAATTGGCGATTTTTTTTTTGGAAAAACCATGGAAAATTAACCCAGTTGCGAATATTAGCCCCTAAAATTTTCCATGATGTCCTCCGAAAAACCCAAAGCGGGAAAACCGGTGCAATGACCCTAGAGGATTTTATTATTATGCAAAATATGAATACAACATTCTGGGCACTAGAAGTGGTTTTCCCTACAGAGAAATTGCACGGCAGTTGTACCTTATCACTCGGAGACAAAAAATATGGGTTGAGTCACACCCTCAATTGGGAATTATAGATAATGAGTCCTTTCTGGCCTACTGGAACCTCAACGCTGCTCCTCCAGTCCCCGCGTCAACCTCTATTGGCCAACGTACCCATTGCGTCACTCGGATTGGGTCTACGTTACCTCTGCACTGCCCTAGCTAGGCCTACATCACCCTGACTGGGTCTATGTTGCCCCTACACTGCCTTGGTTGGGCCTGCATCAACCTGATTGGGCCTACGTTGCCTCTGCGTGGTCCTAGCTGGACTGCGTCCCTCTGGCTAGCCTCTGCGCTGCCTAGTATGATGTTGCCTCTTTGCTACTATATTCTCGACCTTGGATTAGATCATCCCTTACCGATCTTTGCCCCTCACTGCACTGCAAACTCAATTTGAAATCCTGAACAAACCCCTCCCCAGGATTTCGACTTAGCTTCAGTGTTTCTACTATGTGTGTGTTCTCTAACCGACCCCAAGTCTTTCCTTTATACTTTTCTCGTTGGAAAACCAACGACCGTGATCTAATCTCTAATCGACGGGTAAGATTAAAAGAATGTTTGATCCACGTGACTTAGAACATTCTCATCACATGTGTAAATTAATTCACTTTAATTTTTTAATTTCCCTAAGTTAGACTTAGGGTCTCCATTAAAAAAATTAATTATTTGAATAAGTTTTATACTATATGGAATTTCTCCAAGCACTTTATGGGTTTTGGAGATCTCATGTGTTCCAGCCCCTCCACAAAGTTTCGGAGGTATAGCACACCCGATGCTACCCCAAAATCTCAACATTCCCTCTTAGCGAGGAGTGTGCTCTAGCAATACTTCCACACTGAAAAATTGCTCTGATCTATGGCATCGGTCTCCGCACTAATGCTTGGCATGCTGCCCTCCATCTACTGCGTTGCTGCTTTATGCACTACTGTCGATGTCTCTGTCACGGACACTGCAATATTTGTACTGCAGCTCCCTCTCAAATTGCTTCATCATGCTGCCAACTATTGCATTGCAACTCAGTTGCTGAGAAGTAAGCAATTGAAGGACCCCTGCCCAATCACTGATAAACAAGTCAGTCGGGTTGCCTCTCATCACTGAAGCTCCCTCGGCTACTGCGCTACACTCTCTCTGAAGCCACTGTATTGATGCTGCTCTGCACTACGTAAGCACTGCCCCTCTGTGCTACGGAAGTCCCATCAGCCTCTACGCCATTGCTTCTACGCTGCTACTGCCACTGCACTACGTTACTCCCATCTACAACGTCCCATCTTTGCCTCTGCTTCACTATGATCTTCTGCACCCACTACTCCACACATCCTGCTATTGTCTTAAGGCTCCCGTAGCTCGTATGTGATCCAAGAGTCTGGGCACCTCAAGGATCTTGCCTCCCCATCTATAGCTGCTCTCCAGATCAATATCACCCCACCTCTTCTCTCGAGGCACATGAGCACTCATTGCCACATCATCCTCGCTACCACTGTCCCCTCTAGTTGTTGTTTCCTTGGAATCAAAAATTCATTGTCCTTCCTCTTAGGACAAGTGCTACCGAAGTGTCCAAGTTCGGCACATTTAAAGCACCAGACCTTTGATAGGTCCTTCTTCTTCTTCCCTTGTTGTCTTTGATGCGAAGGCCGCATCCTCCTCCTTCTCCTTCTTCACTTTGCTACTTCTGCTATTGAATTACCTCTTGGTCATCCGTCTAATATCCTCCCATCGAAGGATAGCCCTCGTGCCACCCCAATTAGGGAGTTGTGGTCTTCCCAAAATTCTTTGGACAAAGGTCTCCCACTCATCAGTGACTGCATTCAGGGCAGTCCTTACCAAGAGCCCTTAATTTGGAGTTGCCACCATGGCAATCAATTGATCCCGGATAGTCTGCAATTTGGAGAGGAATGGATCGATCTCTTCCCCCTTATGCATCTGGAACATCCTTACCAAGAGCCCTTAATTTGGAGTTGCCCCCATGGCAATCAATTGATCCCGGATAGTCTGCAATTTGGAGAGGAATGGATCGATCTCTTCCCCCTTATGCATCTGGAACATTCTCATCTGGTTCTCTAGAAGCATCTTCAGTTGGACGGAGCTGACTTGATACAACGTGGTCAAAGTTGTCCACACCTCATTTGTCGTCTTCTTCTTGGCAATGTGTGGGACCATGTGATCCTTCACCCCATCCATGATCAAGCGCTTTGTCCGCGCCTAATTCTCGTTAAACTTCTTCAAAGCGTCTGCATCGGTCGGCACAACTAAGACATTTTCCGTGTGGTCTCTGATGTCGTATTCCTCTAAGAATGACAGGATTTTGGCCTTCCAAATTGCGAAGTTGGACACACCGTCCAACCTATCCTAATCACGCAGTTCGTACGGGGCCATCTAGCTCAAAATATGTCGAAGTGGTTACTCCTCTCCCTTCTACTGCTACTCTACTCAATAGAAGACCGAATATGGGTTTCTTGGCGATGGAAACCCTCTAGAGTAGCTGCTCCTTCTGACAACTAATTTCTCTCCCGGAAATCCTTTGCCAAATCTCTTGAATCAATCCTCTATGATCACCCTCCTAATTGAATTTGAGATTTATTTGGCACAAATATGTTGAGCGACTATTCTCCTCCTGCTTTTGTCACCTTTGCTAGGCATTGTTCTGCACCAACAAAACCTATGCCACACCAACAACTTCTGAAGATCACAAACTGCACTTCCAGCCCCGAAAAACTGCACATCAACTCACCAACTCGGATTGTATCACACTCTTGGTGCTGTATCAACCTCTACGTGAGCATACTGGCTCAACGTCTTTCTCCTGGTGCTGCGTCAGCCTCTGCGTGAGTAGACTAGCTCTGCGTCACCTCTCTGGAGTTGCGTCAACCTCTACATGAGAAGACTGACTCCATGTCACCCTTGCAGGGTCTGCTGTCCCACTGGTGTTGCGTTGCCTTCTTCCGGATCAATGTATCTTCAGTTGCTCTGCGGATGGTTTAGCTTGATCTGCAATGCTCTGATACCATGTGAAAGTTTTTGAGCACAAAAGCCCTACTGCTAACTATTGATTTACAAATCCTACTTGATTTGTTTACACAAGTTATTTATCTAAATATTTAGAAAAACTTCGATGTAAACACAAATAGAAACCTACACAAATATAGATCATTTATTGAACATTACACACATATGACAAACCACTGATTTTTTGGACAAATGTCCCCGAAAAAATCCAATGCTGGAAAATTGGTGCAACAGCTCTAGAGGGTTTTATTATTATGCAGAAGCTGAATACAACATTATGGGCACCAGAAATGGTTTTCCTTACATATAAATTACATGACAGTTTTACCTTATCACTCGGAGATAGAAAATATGGTTGAATCACACCCTCAATCAGGATTTACAGATAACAAGCTCTTTTTGGCCCATTAGAAACCCATTGCTGCTCCTCCAGCTCCTGCATCAGCCTCTAGTGGCCAGCGTACCCACTGCGTCAGCCTGATTGGGTCTACGCTGCCTCTACACTGCCTTGGCTGGACCCGCATCACCCTGGCTGGGTCTTTGTTGTCCTTGCGCTGCCCTGGCTGGGCTTGCGTCACCCTGACTGGGCCTACGCTGCCTCTATGCAATCTTGGCTGGAATGCGTCTCTCTGGCTGGCCTTTGCGCTGCCTGGTACGATGTTGCCTCTCTGTTGTTGTATTCTCGGCGTTGGATCAGATCATCCCTTGCTGATATCTGCCCCTCACTACACTGCAAACTCACTTCGAAGTCCTCAACAAACCTCGCCCCAGAATTTCGACTTAGCTTAAGTGCTTCAGCTATGTGTGTGTTCTCCAACTGACCCCAAGCTTTTCCTTTATACTTTTCTCGTTGGCAAACCAACGACTGTGATCCTAAGTCACCTGATACGGGGATACGGGGATTCGAGAATCGGATTTGGGATACGGTGACCCCCAGAACAGGAAAATTCCAGGATACGATACGTTATATATTATTTTATTAATATATATATATATATATATATATATATATATATATATATATATATATATAGAGATATATATATATATGTATTTATTTATTTATTTATTAAAAATTAGACATTTTTTACACAAATTCATACAAATTCATTGATTCAAACATAGATTTAAGATCTTAGATACTCATACATGATACATTGACACATCATACAATTGTCAAATTTACTCAGAAAGACAAGATAGTAAGATACTGTAGTTTTCTCATTAAGTCATCAGAATCAAAATGTGTTACATAAGTACACTGCCAATGGCAAATAGAAATAGAAAATACAAAAAAACTACAGTATCCAAGACTACAAGCCTAAAGCCTCAATGAGTCAGAGTCAACGAGTCATCAATCCTCATCATCATAATCAACATCACTGTCCTCCTCCCGACCATCATGCTCACCACTGCTCTCCTCTGGCTCTGATGCATCCTCCTCCTTTGTCATCTCTGCATCTGCTGGTGTGGAGGATGACGCCTCTACTCTATCATCAAATGTGACAGGCTCTAGCACTAGCGCATTGAGATCCAAGTTGACCAATGCCAACTCAACACTACTGTCCAGAACCATATCATCAGGAAAGACATCCCACATCTTTGTCTTTCCCTTCAACCAATCCTCCCTCTGCCTGTAGATGAGACAAAGGTTGGTGTGCACATACACCATTGTCTCTGCCCTAGACTGCTCAAGCCTGCTCTTCTTCACACTATACAAATTCCCATATGTGCTCCAATTCTTCTCGCAACAAGAGGATGAAGTCACCTGAGAGAGGAGCCTCATGGCTAACTACTGTAGATGAGGGCTTGTTTCCCCATGAGTTTCCCACCAAGAATAGGGCTTCTTAGCCCCCTTGTCTCGAATGACATCATAGCTTGCAAATCGCCCAGTGCCAGTGGAAAACTCTACAAAGGCATCCTCCACCTCATTAAGGGATGCCCTCTCCTGAAAAATCCTCGTCAATGCATCTTTCCTCCCCTGTGAGCTTTTACCATCCATGTGAGGAGGGAATCTGCAGGAAGGTCCACCATTCAACCACTCATGGCTGTAGCATTTTGGGTTCAAGGAGTGAGCCAAACAATGTAAAGGTGTGAAATTCTTGTCCCATCTGCTGACAAGAATATCCTGTATGCTGGTGAAGAAGGCCTCTGGTGACGTCTCATACTCTAGGCACTGAATTTGTAAAACAATGGTCCTCACAGACTCAATCATGGAATCCCATCCCTCATAAACCTCTCCTAGGATGGGTTGGTCTGTATCTGCAAATTGGAGCAAGGAAATGATAGGCTCCATGATCTGAATAACTAGATCTACCTTCTCCCACCATAGATCATCCAACAACGTGTCCTTCACTTTCTTTGAGGCTGCTTGATCCGTCTTTCTCCAAAAAGACCAAAAATTTGAAATAACCATGGCCCCAAGAGTGGTCTTGACCTCCCTCAACCTCTTCAGCATGATGAATGAAGAGGCAAACTGTGTATCCGCAATCTTCAACAATGATAGATTGTTGTACTCCTTGTAGATAGTGAGGTCATTTGTATGGTTTTTTACAAAGTTGTGGATATGTCGTGCATTCTCAATAATGGCTCCAATCCAAAGCACATCAGAAGCAATAGATTTTAGTGCCAAGTTCAATGAATGGACAATGCAAAGTGTCCAAAATATTTGTGGATATTTTGCTTCCACAATAATGCCAACAGCCTTGCAAACAGTTGCATTATCTGTAATGATTTGCACACAAGAATCGACACCTACATCTTCAATCATTTTAATAAATAATTCACCCATATATTGTGCATCCTTGTACTGTCCAAGTGCATCCACTGATTTCAAGAAAAGTGGACCATTCAAGGATGACACCATGAAGTTGATGAGTGGGTGGTGTGCTGCATCTGTCCATCCATCATAAACAATGCTAAACCCGGATGTTGGCCATGCTGATTTAATAGGCTCAAGCATTTTGTCCACCTCTTTCTTTGCCTTTGTCAACAATGTGGTTATGAGCTTCTCTGACCTAGGAGGCATATACCCTGATGGAGCCCCATGACTAAGAGCTCGACACATCTCAATAAATAGAGGTGACATTGCAACATTAAAGGATATGAAGTTCTGATAGAAAAAAAAAATGCAATGGTGAGATCAAGCTCTTCCCTCTTTTTTTTTGAAAAATCTTGTCCATTGGACCAACTGCAGTTGCCTTTCTCTTTGTTGATTGTCCCCTACTAAAAGTCTCAAAAGGGAACTTGTTGCTACTTTTCGTTAAGAACGGAAGGGGATCATCATTCTTGTTTTTTTTTTTTTTTTGATGCCACATTTGCCTCACCGACAAATTGCTCTTTCTCCATTTCCTTCCTCTGTGCCGATTCAATTGTTGTACAACATTTAATGACACAACCTGGAATACCCAACAAATGAGCTTTCACATGGAAATATGTGGAAGTGAAATGGCCATCGCATATATTGCATTTCCATGAACAATTTCCTCCTCCCTTTCCCTTTTTTCCTGCCCCTCCCTCACTTGTCACATATTTCCACAATGGGTATTTGGGGTCATGAATTTGTTTTCCTTGCACATTTGAAGCTGCTGTTGCAGCCCCACTTCCAATAGATGGAATACTTGCAGACCCTGATGAAACAAGGACAGGAGGGGCATCTCCAATGGAAACATTCTTCCCCTTTCTTTGCCCATGTCTTGCTGCTTTTGATTGAGCCATAAATATTGTAAAAAATAAACAAAAATAACCAAATATAAAACTTATGCACATGAAAACACTAACAGCAAACTAAATGCAAAATGTAGAGGGACAGTGCACTTACTGGATGCTCAGATTTCTTTGAAAAAACTCCCTTTCTCCTTGCTAACCCTGTCTTCTTGCAAACCCTTGCTGCTTTCTCACTTCACAAACACAAATCTGTGAGAAAGAATGAGCGAAATCGTTGTTTTATAACCCAAAATCACACTTTTTAGACACAGCGAATTTGGCTGTACAGGATATCGCCGTATCGATACAGGGTACGGTTGGGATTCGTCGTACCCTGTACAGATATGTCCGTACCCGTGAATCGGGTACGAATCCTGGAGTATTGTATCCGATACGCTAGATTCGGGATTCGAGGGCCTTGGGGGACGAATCCGGTTTCTTAGCTGCGATCTAATCTCTAATAGACGGCTAAGATTCAAAGAATGCTTGATCCAAGTCACTTAGGACATTCTCATAACATGTGTAAATTAATTCACTTTAATTTTTTAATTTTTGTAAGTTAGACTTAAGGTCCCCATTAAAATTTTTAATTATTTGAATAACTTTTACAACAAATGGAATTTCTCCAAACGCTTTTTGGGTCTTGGAGATCTGATGTGTTCTAACCCCTCCACAAAGTTTTGGAGCTAGAGCACACCCGATGCTACCCCAAAATCTCAAAAAATGCTGAGTTGGATGCCTATATGGTGTTATTTAGTTTTCTATTGACTCGTTTTTGTTGATTGTGCATTGGTCTCCTCTAAATTTTTTTGAGTCATATTGTTTCCACTGGGCACTCCTTACACTACAAGTTTTGGTGGCCTACTTGGTCCAATGTTTAAGATCTCCTCCTTAGCGATGATTGCCCGTTAAATTTCGTCATGCAAGGTGTGAGGCATCAAGATGCCAACCTTAGCCCAAATGTTAAAATGTAGTCCATGCAAACATTTGTTCATTTTGAGCTTTTTTGTGTTTAAATGAGGGGTGCATATGAAGTAGTTCCATGAAAGTCTCATACTCGAGCACTAAGTGACTACCCTGCATCAGTGCATTGAATTCATTTAGTTGTCTTTTGATAAACTCTTTTGACAAGTAGTGTTCTCTAATTTTTTCTTCAAATAACACCCAATTTATCTCTGAGATATCCATCCCCAACTGGGGTGATAATGTCTTCCACCAAAGTAATGCATTTCCCTTCAATTGGAATACTCTCATCTTGGCCTTTTGATTGTAGGTGTACTCCCTTAAGGTAAAGCACATAACCATGTTTTTTAGCCATCCCTCTACAGTTTGACCATTTGTGGACCCTCAAAATTCTAGAAAGTTTACCTTTTCCAAATCTCAATGCACATCATTTCTTGCAGTGTTTTGGGTGCTTCATTCTATGTGACATGTCCTCCTCAGTCCAATTCCAAACGCTTTATTAACGCTTCTGAAATATGTTGGAATGACCTTATTAAGTTCAAAACTTCTTGGACATGTATTTTTTCCTGTGAGGCGATGTGTTCCCTATCATTGGGTGGAGTGATAGGAGTTAGTTGTTGTGGCGACGCCATGTTGTGCCCTCTAGTAGCCTCACTCCTTCCTGCTCCTCTTCTACCCGTGGAACATGTTCAAATAATTCCAATTTACATTAGTCCAAATTGATGTAATAACTTCGATATGGAATACCCTCCTAGATCATTCTCTTCATAATGGTTATTTAAAACAATTAATAATGATATACTATTGTTTACCTATGACCACTTAAGCCAATTTTTTTTCATTACTAAATTCTACCAAGATTTATATATTTTATCCCCCAAATAACCTATTAAAGAAAAATAAATATAATTTTTTTTTATTAAAATATATTTGAATGTTAAAATATATATAGCTTAATGTTAAAAGCTACTTAATAGACTTAAATTTGTAATATAATATTAAAATAATAAAATAATTTATAAATGATATAATTTACTAGAACATTTTTAATACTTAATAATATTTTCCTTATTACTTATCAGATTGTTCAGTTTTGTAATCTAAATTATAAATGATGTTAACCTTAGTCCAATAATAAGTCTTACCTCGTTTGGGTAATGAAGCATACTAACTTGCTCCCATAGCATTGGTGGTATTTCCTTACCTAAATACTCCAACTACGAATGTAGGTATAATAAGTCTTACCTCGTTTGGGTAATGAAGCATACTAACTTGCTCCCATAGCATTGGTGGTATTTCCTTACCTAAATACTCCAACTACGAATGTAGGTATTGATTATGGTGAAATACTCCCAGGCTTTCTAACGTTATATGTGTTTTAAAAATAATTATTTGAGATAATATAAATGGATTATTATTGAATTTATCTTATCATGTAGTAATAATATGATATCTTAATGAAACTCAATCCTTTATCCATCGATTTGGTTAATAAAGAATTTTATTATCCTTACCATTTAAAACCAGTTATGACCTCTCACACTAATGCACTTGCATTGCTTAGTTAAGATTGAATATATCCTTTCGATCTATAAATCTCTTATCGTTTAGCTATTGGGTAAACTATACACCCGATCAATCCTCCTAATATTTTTCATGAAAATGTTAAGTGATAATACTCATTAGACTATAATAATATATCACCAGCTTTTGGTGATGACTTATACACACCAAAGTGGATAGGTAGAGAAAGCCCCCACTCCTGCTTCTTGTTAATTGGCACCAGCTATTGAACAAAAGTTAGTAAATAAAACAAAATATGTAATGCCCAGACCCGTAGCATAATCAGAATTATCGGTGATTATAACGAACTCGACTATTTCAGGTAATAAGAGGCACAATGGCCACGAGTTAGATAAGATCTGGTAAATTCTGGTTAAGTATTTTTAATTTTAATTTTAAAAGGAGTGGTTTTTAATGTGATTTTTTAAAAGTTTTTTGATTTATTTTTTCTTATTTAATTTGTTTAAAATTTGACAAAAATTTATTGAAATTACAAATTTAATGGGTAAATTTTGCATAATCAATATATTCTAGGGGTTTTTCAAGGTGCTAAATCTATATATAGTAAAAAAATCAACACAAATAACACAAATCAAAATTTTATCTCAATTTTTTAGTCAAATTAAACCAAAAAATTTACCCAAAACTCTAAAAATTCACATTCAAAACAATTCCCTTCCCTTAAATATTTTCAAACAATTCTAATATCATATGAACATAACCCTTTAAGTTTTGAGTCAACGTAAGCTTCACGAGATTGTAGTTAATAAATGAAGGGATCCACTGCTATAATAACCATCATTCAACGTTGAATCAACTTTTGAGACTATAATTTACCCATGAGAGATAGATGTCTATTAAGATAATAACCAATTGCACTTTGTATGCGTCGCTCTCATATTAAGGGTATACTAATGATAGTTTTATAGCGAGAGGTGTGTGAATGGCAAGTATAAATAGTCGACGAGGGGGTAAAACTTCTCCATAAGTTAGTGCTATTTCTTTAAATATTTTGATCACAACTTGGATTTTTTTGGATTGGGTAAATATAAGTAATCAGACTGCATCACATTGAAAAATATATAATTAAGTTATTAAGGTAATTATTTTAAATTAGTTAAATATATTAGGTGAAATAGATTATATATATATTATCTCAGATAGTTAGGCTATATATAATATTTTTAGGTGTTAGAATTGATATGTTACATGTCTCTTGTATTTAAATTTTAGTATTAATAACGATTAGTCCACTAATATTCCAAAAGGCAATTATAATGTTGAATTTTTATCTTTAAAAATAAAAATAAAATATAGTTATATATGCAAAAGTGTGATATGTTTGGTAATTATAAGCTGGAGATAATTTTACTTGTGTAGTGTGCATGGTATTGAAGATAATTCAACTAGTTATGAGTATTGCAAATCAATAATACTTAAACAAATAAATTATATATTTATATATCATTACGATACATTGTTTACAAATATTGTTTAATTATTATACCATAACCAATATTCGGTTATTAATAAATTATGATATCTCCAAATCATGATTGAGAATGATAACTATAACACTGCAAGATATTTTTCCCAATTCAAATCTATCCATTATTAAACATTTTTATTTATAGGTACAGTTTAATAATGCCTCTAAACAATTCCAATGTGACTGATCAACAAGTGTCAATTCTCAAGTTAGCAACTAATCAGTGTTAGCATTGTTAACATGGTCTACTAATTATTAACTTGTCATATAATTTGTTACCATGATGTGCAGGAGTTGGAGGTTGTTGAGTCAAACATGTTGTCCATTAACATATCCAATGCAACAACGCCATATTTATGCCAACTTGATTCGATTGACACACCCATTATCAGTTAGTTGAGTGTCGACAACGACTTGACCATCTATCTATTGTTGTAGTGGCTAGACGATACTCCATGTACACCTAACTCAGTTAGACTATAGTGCTGCACTTGCACCTCTCTTGGTTAACAATTAATGCCCGACTATAGTCCCATCATGGAATTGGATGTACAATTACTACACACATATATATTGTTTTAGATCATTCTAGTTATAAAGACAATGATATGAATAGTTCATACCATGAAGTTATGTATTGTAATGTGGTGGGACTAGTAATTGCATTGCATCTTAAAATGGGGGGGATGACGGGTTGGAAACATCTAGTATAATTGTGATTCTCACATGAGTTATCAATCTAATAAAAGATCAAGACATTATTGCGAGTGACATAAATATTCTATGACCTGACTCTTATTATCTTGTTGTTGCAGATTGTAAGATCTCAAGTTTACAAATAGTTTCCTGCATTATTTTCTTATCATCTTCCCTTCTTAAGCGTTGTGAACGACCTCCTTTAGCTGGACTTAAATTTTGAACATTGCTATGAAATTTATAGTTTACAACCATATTTTAATAACTAGCATGATGGGATTACTGAAGATCGAGCCAACATGTTATTATTTTCGTACGTCGGGAAGGACGTAATTGTGGAGTTGAAGAATGAATTGGCCATCAGAGGGACACTACACTCATTGGATCAATATATTAACATCAAATTAGAGATCACAACAATGGCTGAGCAAGGAAAATATCCACATTTTTGCTACGGTTAATTGTCTTTGGGCACTCTATAAAGTTGTCGCAATAAACCCTTAGAGCCTTTGCATTTAGAAACAATCCTAATCTAATTTGGTATAGAGATGCACAAAGTTGTTGGCTTTATACTTGACACATGTTATTGCTTACATGGTTTTAGAATATTCTTTTGAAGTTTGACTCAAATCCATTAGATTTTTCAAAATATTTTCAAATTTGCAATTTATATAAAGATATTCCAAATTAAACAAAATATTTGTTTATACTAACACCTCAAAATCATCTGCTAAGAAAATGATTTCAATTCATATCTATGGAGGACGTGAAGAAACTGCTTATTAGTTTTGTTTCATTGGAGCATCAAAGGACAACTGCTTCAACCTCTAGAACTTGAAGTTCTCTGATGAAAGGATTTGTATTGGCTTGAAGACAAGTGAATAGATTGTTGTCAAAATGAAGTCATTAATGAAAAATGGACTGATATATGAATGGTTTGGTTTTCACTAGAGATGGTAAGCCCACACATCAAATAAAATGAGGAATACATAAATGGCATGTACAGATAGACAATCCACATTTGCAATTTTTTTAAAATTGGTACGCGTGTATAAATGAAAACAATGGATGACATAGGTTACATTTATAACAATGATCCATATTTGGGAGTTTTTGATACAAGGGATCGTGTGAAGGAATTATGTTTCATGGTTTGATTAAAAGATATTTTTCATAGGCATTTATACAGAGTATGAAATTTTACCAGATGCACCTGAAACTTCCTAGTTGTCCCAATTTCTTGTGTTGTTTCCATCCAATCTGATTTAAGCAAGTCAATTGTTTGCAAACTACCCCCAACATATGTTACACATAATAAATTCTACATTTTCGGCTTCTTATCTATTGAATAGTAACTTGGATCTATATTTCTCCTGATCAATCACTAATTCCCCATTGGTTTTCTATAGTATACCATTACTGTCAATAAAACTAGTGTTGGGCATTCATGTCTATACATGAATTTTGTTCTATTCAAGATACAAATACGGTGTACTCTTAAGGTTTTTGAGAAGGAAATTAAGGAGGAAACAAAAGAAAAGGAGAAATTTGGTCATGAGAAAGAGAAGAAGGTTTCCATTTTCAAAGAGATTGACAGAGAGTAGCATTGGTGGAAAAATGAAGGCAACCTTCCCAAGTGTATGGACCATTCACTCCGATGCTAAATTCAGTTATATATATAACCAAACATAGATCATACCAACAATTTATTCGATGTAGGAAATCATACTCGCATTTTATTAATGAAATAAGAGGCAAATATCTAAGTTACTATAATACAAGATATGACGCAATATAAAGTTTTATTTTAGAATCCTTCATCCATAGTTCAAAATTACAACTCAATGTCATATCCTTCACTTTTACATTTTGTTAATTATATATTGTAGAAAATCGAACAATAGTATTCAAACTAATCTTGTAATGTACTAAAACAAGATACTGAACCCTTCTACAATTTATGGAAACAAAACACGATCACACAATCACATAACAAGTAAGAGAAAGAAATAATCAATCGCACAACACAAGATGTATCTGGGGAAAGAAATTGCTCGAAACCCCTCTATCTCTATATTGCATATGGTCAAGATCATGAAACAATAAAATGTTATTCCTCACACTGAGAAACCTTTGCACTTTGCTGACTGTCTCACTCTGATCCTACTAAAATCTGGATTGCAATCAAATCAAGTTTCGTCCAATATTTAACTTGTTTCTTGCCTCTTCCTGGCCTGTCATCCTTACGCATTCTTGGGCTAATTGAGCCCATATTAATTAGGAAAATACCAAATAATTATTGCACAATCCTTCAAGGCCTTCCCGATGACCTCATGTGTGACCTGTACAATTTTCTAATAGTACAACTAATAGATCTCTTCCCCTTAGCCTCAGTCTCAACTGGGCCTTCCTTAGAACTAACATGCAACAACTATTTATAGTGAATTATTAGTTATCTGGTTAATCAATAATTGTGAATTAAATCACATTTAATTCACTAGACCTATCACTAGCTCATCACTCAGTTAGAACTAGTTAAACTGGTTTTAACTCAATTAATTGAGTTAACTAATTACAACTCACAAATAAATGTAACTGGACCCCCTAAAAATAGGAAAATCCTCTACATGCCTCCCCTTTGACCTCTAAATCGAATTTCCTAAGCTAACTAAATCTTCCTGACTCAGTTAACTAATACAAGTTGTCATGAGATGAAATTACAATTTCTCTTCCAATTTAATTAAGGGAAAATTAAATCAGAAGCCTCATATGGTGTCATTTCTGGGTGTCATTTTTTGGATTCCATTTATGGTTTCCATTTTCAATGTTTCTTGTTGCAAATTTGAACACTCCCTCTCAACAATAAACAAATTCATCTATCTTGATCTGGTACCTTTGGAATGTTCTGCATGCAACACTTCTCTAGTGTTGTTTGCTCCTGCAACTCTTGAAATTGAATAGCCTCCAAAAAAAACTGAATTAGTATGATGCATATGTCATCAGAGTCTCTGACTCCTGCTAGCTACTGCAATGTCTACTGGAAACTCTATGTTGTTGCTAACTCTGCATATGTGCCCTTTGTATCACTGCCAACTCTGATCTACACTCCAGTATTTGACATTTTTCACTCTGATTTCTGTCTTCATGAAATATTACTGCATCAATTTTACTAATCCTTCCTGCTACTGTGTACTGTGGGCTCCTCGTAGCCAGGTCTGATCCATGAGACAAGCCATCTCAATGGATCCTGCCCAAATTTCTGCTCTTGGGATTATGCCTGCACATCACCCCACCTCTCACCTAGAGGTATGGTTGCATGTGCACCCTCTTCCCATCTAGCTCAAAATTTCTCCCTACTTGAGGTCTTTGCTTGAGTGGATGCCTCCACTTGGTCTCCTCTATGCTTCTCCAATTGTGGATCCTCCACAACTTTCTGAGACTGCTTCTGAGGCTACATGTTGAGAGGCAATTTATGCTCCTTCTCAACCACCAAGTCACTAACCTCTACTTTTCTCCTCAAAGCTTTGCATGCATATTCGACCTCGAGAGAAAAAAGGTTCTTGACTCTTGGAACGATCTGTTTCACCTGTCCCGTGGCGATGTGTCTAAGGAACACCTTTCCTTTTATAAATATGACATCATAGCCACGGTCTTCCAATACCGTTACAGAGACAAGATTCTTCTTTAGTCCTGGAACATACAAAACATATGTCAGTTTGAGAGGGGAGACAAAATCCCTCTGAAAGGTAACTTTACCTATGTTAGTTGCGCTATACCTCCCGTCATCTCCAAAATCTATGTTCTGTTGGCGGTCCTTCTCCTCAAAGTCACTGAAGATATCTTTATTCCCCGTCATATCGAACGAGTCACCACTATCTAGATACCACATGCATCCCATTACAGTGCTGGATATCCATGCAATGAGAGTAAAATCAAGCTCGAACTGTGAAGCTAGTGCTTCACCGGCTGCAACTGCAGGCTCCTTCTTGCTTGCTTTCTTCTGTGGACAATTCGAGGCATAGTGCCCGTGCTCGTGACAATGAAAATTCTTGATCTTGGACAAGTCTCTCTTGCCCTCTTTGCCTTAGGAATTATTTCCCTTGCATTTCTTGCCTTTTCTGACCAATGCAAAATCTTCTTCTTTGTATTTGTCGGAGGTCCTGTCTCTGGTGCTATGCCTTATTGATGCAGGGGCATTAGGCATAATAAAATACTTTGTATCTAACTAGACATAGGGGGGTCTCATGTTTTTGCTTTCTTATGTAATTATTAATATTTGAGTGATTTCTGATTAAATATGGAGAGCATTTGTAAATGTTCCCAAATGATTGGAGAACATGAGAGAAGTTGATTAGTTAGGAATGTGAAGAGTCAGTTTCAGTTATTTTAGGAATTTAGACTAAATTGAGAATTCCAAGAGTTTTGTTGAGTCATTGAAGGAGCAGAATTGATTGATTATCAATTTGTATAAATGTAAGCCTCAATGGAATTCAGAGATCAGACCTAGAGATCTAGAGCTGTAGAGTAGTGAGAGTAGAAGGCCATCGAATTGAAAACCAGGCTGAGAAGGAAGATCTCCATGTAAGGATTGCATGACTAATAGAAGAACTTGATTTCTGAGTTAATTTCCATTTCTGAGCTATATGGTTATGGTATTGTATGAGTATTGTTGATTGAAAATCTGCATGGATGGGCTTTGTATTTCAATAAAAAATTGTATGGATAATGCAGGTATAATCTCTGTAATTGGGTTTTAAATGTACTCTGTGTATCATTAAGGAAATCGACATTCATGTCGATGTTGTAATTTGGGGTCGAATGTGCACAAATTTATGGATCGAATCCTGTGTGGATCGTCCTTATCAAGGGTTGATCATTGATCACGGCATGAGTCAATGCCTTTGAAGAGATATGTCTTTGAATTTGACATTCAACCTAATAGAATCGAAGCAAGAAGAAGACTTCTGTTGTAATGTATGCATGCAGGGTAATTTATGAGTGATGGTTCATAACCAGAGGTAGTAGGAAAACCGTGAATATATACACCGCAGGAAACGTGTGGAGTGAACCAGGTTTATTCCATGGTTGAGGGTGATTGTATGTACAATTAATGGTCTCGTTAATTGCAGAGATAGTTTGAAGATACCGTGGAATAGAACTGATAGCAGAGGAGTAATGAATCTGGGTTAACGTTAAGCAGGGCCATGTGAAGTGAAGCCAGTATAACTGTGCGCGATGACTGGGAATGAATGGTGTGGCGATGGTTTGTTAAGTGTGGAGGAGCTGTATAAGATGGAAGCACAGTAACCGTGGATCAAAAGAATCAACAGACGAGGTAAAAGGACGAAGCCAAAGTAATCGGAACAACGAAGGCGGTTTTGAGTCCAAAACTATGGGTTTCGCGTAGTTTATAAGTGGTAAGTTGTTTTTGTGAAAAAAACGTGATATTGTTCGTTGGAGGGCACGTGGAAATGAGTGGTTTCTAAAAACCACTTTTATCGCGTAATTTCTGAGAAATAACCTTCACGCATCTTGGTAGCGTTATTATCGTAGGATGAGCGTGAAATTGAGTTTTGGAATGCGAGAGTAGATTGACCGTCGGATGATAAACGAAGTTGCATGGTCGGTGATACAAAGGTGAGTGTTAATGAGGGTGTGGGCCCGAATTTATCATGTTGATGTTTGGGTAGTAACTATTGTGGTCGGACATTCATATGTGTTGGCATTGATTTCTAATCCAAGATCGAAGACCTTTAATAGTTTTTGACATTTGAATGCGCATTGGCTATTTATTAATCACATCAAACTTTAATACTAATGGTAAGCTATGGGAAGTGCATGCATTCAGAGTTTCACAAGAGAATAGAGGGCGAAAGTTTATTGACTTGAGGTATGTAGAATCGAATGTGATTTGATTAAATAGAATGGGTTTTATCATATGATTTAACCATTGATTTCAAAGGTAGCCTCTGCGTATGGTTGGGACATTGAGGTTTTATTTTCATAACTATAAGGAGTTGAATATAGATCTCAAATCGAAGATTAGAGACATAAATTCTAAGAGTGAGGTTAATTTGGTATGCCTGAAATCTGGGTTGTGTTTGGGTTTTATAACCACCATACCTGTAGACAAAAAGCTTCCGCATAGGTTTATAATTACCAGAGTGTGAGTTAATTTGAACGCGGGTTTATAACCATAAGAGTGTTAATTTAATATCTCAAATCTCAGATTTGAGATACTAAAGCTTCCAGATTTATTTATTTAAATTTCCAGTTGAAATTATTTGGGGCCTTAAAATTGGGATGCATTATTATATGCGCAAGAGAGTGTGATTGTGGGTAAAGGCAGGGTACCCTGGCATCATGCGGTATCGGAGCTGGAATAGCTTTTTTGAAATTTAATTTTGGAATGCATGCTTGATAAGAGCCATGAGGGAAGTTTGAAGTTTTAAATATGTTTAAGATTGATTGCAGATTTGAAGAGGAGTGCAGTGAAGATATTCAGGTTTGCAGAATCTAAATTTGAAGGCAAAGTGTTTTGAAGATTGCCAGGATATGTTCTGAAGATGTGAACACAGGTGTGATGGTGATGGCAAAGTGATCAGATTTGAATCTGATAGGACAAAATGCAGTGCAGCAGAGCATTGGAAGGATTTGCAGAAGTGATTGCAAATGGATGTTGAACAACCCTCGAAGGTGAGGTATTTTTGAAGATTTTGTTTGCAGAATGCAGATTGCAGACAATTGAGGAGCATCTCAGCAAGAAGATCACAGGTTTGAAAAGCAGTGATGAGGGAAGCTAGTGAAGGTTTCTAAGGTGAAAAGAGAGTGTGGTAGAACCTTGAGAATTCCCAACAGAGGTTGGATGAAAGAAGAAAAGATGTGTTCTTGAGAAAAGTTGCAGAGTGAAGCCTAGAGAGAGCAGAAGAGAGTGCTCAGAAGGTTCCAACAGATAGGGGAACAATACTTTCCAAAAGCCCAGATCCAGAGGAAAGGATTGGTGAGGTAAGTGGCAGCAGGAGAGCTTGCTATTGCAGAGGCTTAGTGCAGCTTATGAGTGAAGAACTCATGGAGGAGAAGATGGCTACTGATAGTCATAGTAGAGATTGTAGAGGTTCTGAGAGAGGCCACAACAGAAGAGAGAAGGAAGATGCCAGGACAAATGGCATGAGGAATAAATTGACTGATGCAGAATATTGGAAAGAGGTAGCTGAGATCAGGGAACGGTTCAACAAATTGCAGATGATGATAGAGGAGAGCCAGAGAGTTGGTTGGTTCATGAAGAAGAAAGTAAAGTGGCACACGCTGTAGATGAAGAAAGAGCAGATGATACATGCTCAGCAGGAAGAGAGATTACTCAGGATGATTGAGTATTTGGAGAAGGACTTGAAGACTGAAACTTCAAGTGAGACCAAGGGGTCAAAGGGATTTACATCTGACAAATTTTGTATGTTTGCAGGAAGAACATGTGGAAAAGGACAAACTGCTAATATTGTCACAAAGGAGGAAAATGAAACAGCCAAATATTTTGAAAATGTCCATACACAGTTGGGGAATGGAGTGTAAAAACTCTGGTAAACTTGAATAAGTATATATTATTATTGATAAAAGATGAGATATGAGATATGATTATAATGGGGAATCACCGAGGCCTTAAATATAGCCTCATGGTGTCCCTTGGTGAAGAGGCATGATCTTTGATCATGCCCTTTCACTTAATAAAACCTAAGATAACTATATCTAACTAATAATTAATAAAATATACATAACATTGCCCCTCTCTTAAAGATGCTTTGTCCTCAAAGCACACGTAATGATGGACAATGTTGACGAACGCCTGGGTTTCTTGAGTGGTGGGCTCTTGCTTCCCACATTTTAAAAAGATCGTGAAGCATCTTCTCGAACTCCATCTGTTGGTGATGTGGATAGCGACAAGATTTGATATTGACAGGGTCAGTTCCTTTCTTGACTTCTATTGGATGTTCATGTTCCTTATTAGGAGGTATTTTTATTGGCAATTCTTGGAAGAATTTTTCGTGTTTCCTAACTATTCCTTGCTCTTCTGGTGATTTTTTGTGATTTTTCTTTAGATTTAGAGGTAAGTTACCAACAATTATCATTCGATGCAACTTATCCTCATCATCAAATGCTTCCTTCTTAACAACCATATCTGCGTCAACATCGAAGGCCTCAACAGCTTTTGGCACTGTATCACTGGCTTCGAATGTGTTTATCTCTTCACATTTTTCTTTCAATTCCGGGGATGAAACGTTTGGTTGTTTATAAGCATCTATATTTTCATGGTTTCTTTCATTTTCAATGACTATGTCTGTTGTTGCATCTGTGATAGCAGTCACGTTGAATACCAACATTGTTTCTTTTTCTACCATTGGATTTTCATTTATATCAACGTTCTCAATAACTTCTGTTGTTGCATTACTAGCTTTATTAGTGGATTGAGTTGCATTTTCTTCTCTTGGTTTCTCAGCTCTATAATTTTCATGGTTGATTTCAGAGTCTCTACTTCTAGGTGGTTCAACACTATAGCCTTCATGTGAGCTGATTGCCAATTCAACCTCATTTAATTGCTCTTCTTCAAACATGTTATATTCATGATGATGATCTGAATTAGCTGAATTGTTCAGTTGATTATGTTCGAAATTTGGGAATATTGGAGGTTGTGTCTGACTTAACTTATCTATCTTATCATTTAGCTTATTGAAGAGTTCTGTCATATTTTTTGTGGTCTCATGATGATTTAGCCACATTTGTCTTTCTATTCGATTTGTCATGTCATGAACCTTTTTGATGTCGTCGGAGTGTCCTGCAATTGTACCTTCAAGATCAACTAATCTTTTTCCGAATTCTTCAGAATTATTATTGATCTGTTTCTCAAGATCCACCAATTTCTTCTGGAATTAGGCCATCGACATTGATGAAGACATTGAACGTGTATGAGGTGGGGAATATTTTTCTGCCAATTTTTCCCCTTTTTTAAAAATTAATTAATTAATAATTTTTTTTTTTGAAATAATAATAATAATAATTATTATTATTATTATATATATTTTTAAATAATAATAATAATAATAATAATTATTATTATTTTATTATTTGAATTATATATATATATATATATGGAGAAAAAATTTGTTAACTTTGAAAAGTCACGTTGTTTTGAAAAGGGTGAATGGGTTTTAATACCATGGGCTCCAAAACCACGAGCTTGTAAACCACGAGCAATTACTCTTCCTTATTCATTTTTACTTTGTCTTCACATGTACGTATATGTACTTCTTTTTATATATATCTCTTTTTACTTTTTCTTTTTTTCTTTTAAATATTTTTTTTTTCCTTTTAATTTATTTCCCCCTTTATGTTGACTTTCCTTCTCTCTTTTGATTTTATTAATATATATATATATATATATATATATATATATATATATATATCTTCCTTCTTCTTCTTTTTTTAAAACAAATGTTGCTACCCACCAGCACTTGGTTTTTAAAAAAATATGCAATTTTGGAATTTTCTTGTAATTCCTTAATTCTGGGTGATCACACAGATCCCAAAGAGTGATGGCTCTGATACCAATGGAGTGTAAAAACTCTGGTAAACTTGAATCAGTATATATTATTATTGATAAAATATGAGATATGAGATATGATTACAATGGAGAATCACCGAGGCCTTAAATATAGCCTCATGGTGTCCCTTGGTGAAGAGGCGTGATCTTTGATCATGCCCTTTCACTTAATAAAACCTAAGATAACTATATCTAACTAATAATTAATAAAATATACATAACAGGGAAAAGTTTTACTTTCCAATACATTGGAAGCAGAGGAAGTAACTTATGATGATGGTCAGAAGCTGGAAATTGAGCAGTCAAATGGACAAGTTGAAGAGACTTAAGAGAAGACCATTGAAGAATTTCTGAAATGTATAGAAGGCTTGGAACAACAGGAGGATTTGATGATCAAATCATCAAATGAGACCATGGGGTCTTATGGTTTTAAAACTGACAATATGTGTGTGAATGCAGGTATTGAAGAAGATAGTTCATGTGATGAAATTATATATAGTGAAGCCGACTGTTGCCAAGCGAAGTATGATGATGATTATCTTCCAAACGAAGATCAGATTGAATTACTGCAACAAAAAGAATTCATAAATTCCTTGTTTTATGAAAGAGATTGTTTCAATGGGAACATGACAACTATGTCTGATGATGATAAATCTGTTGTTAATGATGATAATGGCAGATAGATTTTATTAAATGGCCAAGTGAAAAGTGATGGACAAATAACTGAAGTTATTGCAGATATGAGAGATCATAATTCGATTCTGATGAAGGATGAAGAAGTAGTGACAACAGGAAACTTGACTTGTGAGGATAGTGAGGATTGTATAAATGTTTTCTCAGATGAGATGACAGATTTGTGGCATGAGTTAAGTGTTTTGAAGCGGAGGATAGAAGCATAGAGAATAAGTGTTCATATTGTAAAGGCAGAGATGAATGAGAATGAGAAGGTTCATTTTTATGAACCAAAGCAAAGAAATATCCTTGAGAAGGATGATGCAGAAGAGAGACTAGCTAACAGTCTCAAAAATTATTTGAAGGATTGGAATCAACATATTGATGTGCTGATGACAGAGCGACAGATGGAAGTGTTGCTAGAAGAAATGTTAGAGCAACAATTTGAAGTGTTGCCAGAAAAGGAAGAGACACAAAGATTTTATAATCTTGATGTTTGTCTTATGATTGCAGGTACTGATGGAAGGACTAAGGAATGTTTAGTCCAGGAGAAGAAAAGAGATGATGACAGTGAATGGAAATTTGAATACCAGTCCAAGGAATTGCTGAAGACAAAGAATGAAGAAATTGTCATGGATGACAATCAAGAAGAGTTTTTCTGTTGCAAAAAACAAGAGGGTATGGATGATTGGGTGGTAGCAACCGCAAGATTTCAGCAAGTAAGCGTGAGAGCTCAGCAAGTAAAAGCTAGAGCAAAGGCTCAGCCATTAAGAGCAAGAGCCAGAGAAAAGGCAGCAGCAAGAGTTTAGCAAATAAGAACTCAGCAAGCAGAAGCAAGAGTTTAGCAAATAAGAACTCAGCAAGCAGAAGCAGGAGTAGAAGTTCAGCAATCAAGATGGAGCAGTATCCAACAGTCAGAAGATAAATTAGATCAGGAAATTGAATTTATGAGAAGGCTGATGATGAAGGTGTCTGAGAAGAAGGCAACATCAAGAAAACAAAGAAGCAGCAGCAGCAAGAGAAAGAAAGTCATAGACTGTGAAAGCTTAGCAAGTGGAAAGATGCAGCATAAAATATGGAAGCCTGGAGAAGTACAAGAGAAGAATTTTGCAGCAGATGATCAGTTACAAAACAAAGTATGGGATCCAGGAAAACAAGGACTGAAGGCACATGATCAGGAGATCATGAACAATTTGAACCTTGGGAGTTTGATGCAGGGGAATTAGGCACAATAAAATACTTTGTATCTAAATAGACATAGGGGGGTCTCATGTTTTTGCTTTCTTATGTAATTATTAATATTTGAGTGATTTCTAATTAAATATGGAGAGGATTTGTAAATGTTCCCAAATGATTGGAGAACATGAGAGAAGTTGATTAGTTAGGAATATGAAGAGTCAATTTCAGTTATTTTAGGAATTTAGACTAAATTGAGAATTCCAAGATTTTTGTTGAGTCATTGAAGGAGTTGAATCGATTGATTATCAATTTGTATAAATGTAAGCCTCAATGGCATTCAGAGATTAGACCTAGAGATCTGGAGCTGCAGAGTAGTGAGAGTATAAGGCCATCAAATTGAAAACCAGGCCGAGAAGGAAGATCTCCATGTAAGGATTGCATGACTAATAGAAGAACTTGATTTCTGAGTTAATTTCCATTTCTGAGCTATATGGTTATGGTATTGTATGAGTATTGTTGATTGAAACTCTGCGAGGATGGGCTTTGTAATTCAATAAAAAATTGTATGAATAATGCGAGTATAATCTCTGTAATTGGGTTTTAAATGTACTCTGTGTATCATTAAAGAAATTGACATTCATGTCGATGTTGTAATTTGGGGTCGAATGTGCACAAATTGATGGATCGAATCCTGTGTGGATCGTCCTTATCAAGGGTTGATCATTGATCACGGCATGAGTCAATGCCTTTGAAGAGATATGTCTTTGAATTTGACATTCAACCTAATAGAATCGAAGCAAGAAGAAGAATTCTGTTGTAATGTATGCATGCAGGGTAATTTATGAGTGATGGTTCATAACCATAGGTAGTAGGAAAACCGTGAATATATACACCGCAGGAAACGTTTGGAGTGAACCAGGTTTATTCCATGGTTAAGGGTGATTGTATGTACAATTGATGGTCTTGTTAATTGCAGAGATAGTTTTAAGATACCGTGGAATAGAACCGATAGCAGAGGAGTAATGAATCTAGGTTAACGTTAAGCAAGGCCATGTGAAGTGGAGCCAGTAGAACTGTGAGCGATGACCGGGAATGAATGGTGTGGCGATGGTTTGTTAAGTGTGGAGAAGTTGTATAAGATGGAAGCACAGTAATCGTGGATCAAAAGAATCAACAAACGAGGTAAAAGGACGAAGCCAAAGTAATCGAAACAGCAAAGGTGGTTTTGAGTCCAAAATCGTGGGTTTCGTGTAGTTTATAAGTGGTAAGTTGTTTTTGTGAAAAAAACACGATATCATTTGTTGGAGGGCACGTGGCAAGGATTGGTTTCTAAAAACCACTTTTATCGCGTAATTTCTGAGAAATAACCTTCGCGCATCTTGGTAGCGCGATTATTGTCGGAGGAGCATGAAATTGAGTTTTGGAATGCGAGAGTAGATTGACCGTCAGATGATAAACGAAGTTGCATGGTCGGTGATACAAAGGTGAGTGTTAATGAAGGTGTGGGCCCAAATTTATCGTGTTGATGTTTGGGTAGTAACTATTGTGGTCGAACATTCATATGTGTTAGCATTGATTTCTAATCCAAGGTCGAAGACCTTTAATAGTTGTTGACATTTGAATGTGCATTGGCTATTTATTAATCACATCAAACTTTAATACGAATGGTAAACTATGGGAAGTGCATACATTCAGAGTTTCACAAGAGAATAGAGGGCACAAGTTTATTGACTTGAGGTATGCAGAATCGAATGTGATTTGATTAAATAGAATGGGTTTTATCATATGATTTAACCATTGATTTCAAAGGTACCTCTGCATATGGTTGGGACATTGAGGTTTTATTTTCATAACTATAAGGAGTTGAATATAGATCTCCAATCGAAGATTAGAGACATAAATTCTAAGAGTGAGGTTAATTTGGTATGCCTGAAATCTGGGTTGTGTTTGGGTTTTATAACCACCATACCTGTAGACAAAAAGCTTCCGCATAGGTTTATAATTGCCAGAGTGTGAGTTAATTTGACTCAGATTTGTAATCTAAGGAACATGCGTTTATAACCATAAGAGTGTTAATTTATTATCTCAAATATCAGATTTGAGATATTAAAGCTTCCAGATTTATTTATTTAAATTGCCAGTTGAGATTATTTGGGGCCTTAAAATTGGGATGCATTATTATATGCGCAAGAGAGTGTCATTGTGGGTAAAGGCAGGGTACCCCGACATCACTTATCTCTTCTATTACCAAGTCAGACCACAAACACTCCTATTCTGGTAACTTCTCCCTCCCATTCACATAGTCTTGGTAACTATGTCAGCTCTTGGGAAGGCCCAAAAGTGCTAGGCTCACCAAATCATCATCAACAATAATCACCCCAACACTTCCAAGCTCATCTCGATACTAAGTGAACTTCAATAAGTATTTATGGATCATGTTTCCCTCCCCCATCTTGATCTTTCTGAGCTTGTCTTTCAGCACCAACTTCCTGTGGTCGTTGCTATCTTGAAATAGATCTGTCAAGGACTTCCACATAGCATATGGAGTTAGGTTCCCATGGAGACTCAAGACAATATGATCTCGAACTCCCTCTAACAAGATCCTTCTCTCCTTTGCTACCTTCTTCTTCCATGCATCAAGAAGTTGAACATATGTTGTTGCGGGCTGGGGAATATCACCATCTATGGATTCCTTCTGTCTGTTGCCCTCGATAACTTCCTCCATCTTGTCCTTCCAATCTCTGTAATTCTAATTTCCCTCAAGGGTATATTCGAGTCTCAAGTCATTGATATACATCTTGATCTGTTGCTGGGTCCTAAAGAATAAATATGAAAATTCGAACTTGTTTAAAAAAAACTATGTTCTTCTCTTCTATTGTGATTCCTAGTGCTCCGATATCGTGCAGAAAATCTACCAGCGTGATTCAAACTGATCTTGTAACGTACTAAAACAAGATATTGAATCCTTCTACAATTTTCAGAAACAAAACATGATCGCTAAATCACATAACAAGTAAGAGAAATAAATAATCAATCACACAACAAAAGATGTATCTGGGGAAAGAAACTACTCAAAACCCCTCTATCTCTATATTTCATATGGTCAAGATCATGAAACGATACAATGTTATTCTTCACACTGAGAAACCTCTGCACTCTGTTGACTGTCTCACTTTGATCCTGTTCGAATCTGGCTTGCAATCAAAGCAAGTTTGGTCCAATATTTAGCCCGTTGCTTGCCTCTACTTGGTTTTCCTTCCTTACGCATTCTTGGGCTAATTGATCCCCTATTAATTAGGAAAATACCAATTAATGATTGCGCAATCCTTCAAGACCTTCCCGATGACCTCTTGCATGACCTGTACAATTTTCTAATAGTACAACTGATAGATCTCTTCGCTTTATCCTCAGTCTCAAATGGACCTTCCTTAGAACTTACATGCAACAACTATTTATAGTGAATTATCAGTTATCCGATTGATCACTAATTGTGAATTAAATAAGATTTAATTCACTGGACCTATCACTAGCACATCTCTCAGTTAGAACTAGTTAAACTGATTTTAACTCAATTAATTGAGTTAACTAATTACAACTCACAAATAACTGTAACTAAACCCCCTAAAAATAGGAAAATCCTCTACATGCCTCCTATTTGACCTCTAACTCGAATTTCCTAAGCTAACTAAGTCTTCCGGACTCAGTTAACTAATACAAGTTGTCATGAGATGAATTTACAATTTCTCTTCCAATTTAATTAAGGGAAAATTAAATTAGAAGCCTCATATGGTGTCCTTTTTGGGTGCCATTTTCTAGATTCCATTTTTGGTTGCCATTTTCAATGTTTCTTGTTGCCAATTTCAACATATACAACAATAAATATGTAATAGAACTTTATAGAAACATGAGGGGTACACTAGGGGTGGAGATTTGATCTTGTATTTATTTCTTCTTGCGCTCCCTTGTTATTGTTTGTGTACACATGTGAAGGATGTTGCTTCTTGGAAGAACATTGTTGACTCACTAATTGACCTCCCAGCCTATTCCTTGGGTACTCTTCTTCCCCATGGACCCTCGAGCTATAATGGGGTTGTAAAGTAGAGGAATAATACTAGCCTATGGAGGAGAGCACTCTTGGCTCAATAGTTCCCTCTGTAATGGTTTCCACTTCACCAAACTCACTATTGACTTCATAGTCACTCACAATAGCATTATATAATCCATCCAAAAGTAGGGAAAAAAGTGATTCCTCTTGCATTGCTTTCTTCTTCTTTTATAGTAGGCTTCATAGCTGACACTTGTCACTTCATGCAAAAGTAATTATTTTTAATAATCTAAAAATTTGATTATTCAACCTTCCATGTGTTAGCCTCTCACCAAGGCTCTCCTAAATTATTTTCTTAAATTCTTATTTAAAAATAATATTTTCCTCACCCAAACATGATTCCCTATTTCTTTTACTAGTTGTATCTTGATCTCCCTTTTATAATCATTTTGTGTTCATTACTAAAATCAACTAGTAGGTCTCATATTTGCTTCTCTGGCTACACCCTAGTTTATCTCAAATCGACTCTTAGATGGAGATCCTTGTGTTGACTCTTGCCACATGGAGGTTCTCTCATGAAACTAAATTTCTCTAATTTAAATTATTATTCTTTATTTTAATTCACCACCCTTTTTTCTTAATAAGGTTAAACTATACTAGGATTATTGTTTTTAATTAACTCGGTGTCCATTTCCCCTTTTTGTTTATTAAAACACTTACATACTTTGGAGTTACTATTATATGCATATTATCTACCTAAGATTTTCCAAACGTGGGAAGGGTAGAGTTACTTAATCGGTCCAATATTTTTTTTCTTCCTATTATCCCTTTACCCCAAGTTTTACTCTTGAATTAGTTAACCTTGGTTCTAAAAACTCACTTATTACATTATGTCAACTAGTATGATTATCAGATCTTAATTATATTTCAGCAGTTTCTTCTTGATGGCAAAGGTGCCAAGTCAGTCATGTCCTTCAAGAAGTTTCCTTCAAGTTCTAAGGGTGCCACTCCTATCTATTTCTTCTTGATGCCAAGGGTGCCAAGTCGGTTATGCCCTTCAAGAAATTTTGTTAAAGTTCTAAGGGTGCCACAATGCTTTCCCTTAAGGCATCCAGTGACTATGAGGGGAAAAACTAGGTGTAATGACAAATACTGGTATCCTCTCCTTTGTCACCCTCTATAGCGAGACTAATGGTTTTGGGGATCAAGGAATATTTCTTGATGTGCGCCCCCCAGTAAAATCCTCGTGAGTAACCCAATTCATGGTCCACCCCCATGGCAACGTGATCTTCAAGGTGAATCTTCAGCCCAAGTGACAACAAGAGTGCTAGAGGGTGAAATCGGGGATGTTTTTGTACCCCTCCCATGAAGTTCCATCTATCTATACAACCCCATCACCTATGTGTGTGTCATTCATCCAAGAAACTAGCCTATGCCTACAACCACTAACATGTCATTAGAATTCACAATGTTTTTTTATTCAGACAATAGTATGTAATTAATGTTGAGAAATCAATGCATGTAGTTATTAGGGTTTGATTCCTCTTTTCTTGATAATTACTTGTGATATGTGTTGTCTTCTTTTACTTCTTTATTATGTTAAATTTCATCAAAAAATTACCAGATAAAAAATGCATGAAGATCATAAGAACAAGAGACACAATATGTAGGCACTCATCTAAGGAAAAACCCCTCTTCAAGGGGAAAATTGAGTCAACTCTTCTTCAACAATAGAATGAAGTTAAAGTGAGACAATTCATGACCTTTTTACCAAGACAAAGACTTCCTCCAATCACCAAATAAGCCTTCCTTCGCAGTAGAAAAACCTTGCTTCAATCAACAATAGTCAACTCATTCAAAACAACTTCAATCTAGAATTTCGATGCCCTCCAACTCAAAATGTCAGACCTGCAGTTACTGCAGAAATTTTAGCCCCTGCAACTTGCCCATAAAGCCTGGAAAACTTGCACGTGTGAGAGAGAGAGGACCCAAAACTTCAATTTTGATCTTCCTTTGATTTTTCCTTCCTTTTCCTTGACTTTACACTATTTTTATTCTCCTTCTACTGCAAATCAAACTTATTGATGATGGATGCCAAATAGGTCGAGATCTTCTTCTATTTATACTACTTCCACAGGGTCGAATAGCCCCAGTTTGGGACGACTTCATTAAGGTAGGTTCGACTTGGTGGGGAGATGACTAATTATTGTTTTGACTCAAAATTAATTTTCCTTATATTGTACAAAAGCCCAAGAAGGGTCTAATAAATATGACAATGTATCTTATGACTCAAAGAAACCCTAGAAGCCCATAATGGAAGCTTTGACGTAATAAATAAATAAAATTAGCATGAAACCCATCCTTAATAACAATTTTATATAATATTCCAAACTAGGAAAATACATAAAATAAAATATGCATGAACTAAACTACAACAAAAAAAATATGAACAAGAGCACAAATGAGAAAACCCCAAAATCTGGGCAATAGTCACAAGCCAATTTATTAATTATGCATGGAAAATCAAGTACAATAATATGAAATCCATAGAACCTTGGCTTGCTTCAGCAAGAAACATAAACCCCATAGGATCAAGTGTTTGAATTGGCCCAAATATGTAGCTCAAAATTCCCCAGAAACTTCACTACTGTTTGTTGAATGGAATTGGTCATCCTACTCAAAATAATGCCAAGAATGCTCTCAAATTGTAGCCGCAAGCTCCTCTCCTCAAACCAAAAAATACCCAGAAAGGTTTGTCCTATCTCTAAGCCAAAGTTGAACCCACAAAATGGTGCAAATTCCCAAGCTAACCAGCAATTCGCGCTGCTATAAGCATGAGGATTTCAAGCCCGAATATCACTCAGAAAATTCTGTAAAATTAGTTAGAGACTCCTCTCAATAAACCCACAAAATCCCAGAAAGGGTTCAGGCTCAATCCACCGACCTCCAGTGACCCCCAAAAAGTGCAAATTGCCCAATTTGGCCAGAAAACGTCCCATAGAACTGATATTATTGAATTAAGCCCAAATCCACCGCTAGAAATCTCTCCCAACTCTCGCTAAATTCTCCCCTGCGGAATAGCTCCAATCTCCGACCCTTATCTCTCCTCAAACTCTGTCCCTCCAACTCCTACGTAAGCTTGGCTAGAGACCCCTATGCACTTCCAAAAAGGTATAATTTCAGCCCCAAGAATTATTTCAAGCTCAACGCTACTAATATCCATCTATTTAGTGGAAAACCCTTGCAAATCCTCTGGTGTTCTACTCCTCCGTAAATTATTTCCCCACAAGAAATTTGAACCACTTATGCACCCTAGAAGAAAAACATACCAGCTGAAATAACCTGCAAATGTGCCCAATGGAAAATCTGAATTGAGCTCCCCAAATTTCCTCACTATGGATACACTCGAAGTCCTCTGAAATGAGTGTGTAATTCCCACTCGGAAATTCCTTGTGCTAAACAGCACCGTTGTCTTGGATAAGCAGATCAAGAGAACTAATGTTAAATTGTCAAATGATCAAGGATGTCCCAAATGAGATCCTCCTTGTTTTATTTTTAATTGCTGGCCTATCTCACCCTTGGTGGACCCCACTCTCCACTAGTTCACCCCCTTTCTTTTTCTCTCTCTTGCTCCACAAGTGCACATTCTCTTTTTCTCTCTCTTGTGGCCCCCACATGCCAATGAGTTGAAATATTTCCTTTTCACCCAAACTTCTCAAGTCGAAATCATCTTCGAAAATCAAACTAGAAAATTGTGTTATGCCTACCATTTCCCCAATAAACTTCGTTAATCTCCTCAAATGAAAAATCAAAATTATGGATATTACAGTCCTCTCCGCCAAAAATTGCTTGTCCTCAAGCAATGCCTGAAAAAACACCCTCTATAATTGTATGCCAGGGTCCTAGATGCGCCACTGAATCGTCTCTGACCTTTGCACTGTCCTGTCATGAGAGAATCCCGTAATACCAGGAGCCCGAGCCATCATGTCCAACGTGAAGCTCCCCTTGCTCCGCTTAGTATCCTGCTAGGTATAAGTACCAGAAGCCCTCTGCATACCATAAATTAGTAGGGCATCATGATCATGATAATGTAGCACTTTTTCCAAATCCTCATGAAGATTCCCTACCGAGTGGTCCATCTCATACATTCCAAGAGAAAACTCCTGAATATACCACCCAATCCGTGTAGAGATAAGGTCTCGCTTGCATGATCTTCCCCTGATATCTTCCTGTTGATTCCCTTGGCATGCTAATGAAGTATCCCATGTAATTAACGAATCACTAAATCCCAATGGAAGATCTGAATGATATCCAATGGTAGAAATCGACTCATCCCCAAGGATAGTTGTACTGCCAAATATCGTGATGCTCGGGTCCCATGCTAGTCTAAAAAAGGTGCCACCATGTTGTCATTGTGCAAATCTGACCATGACAGTTTTCCCATCATGTGCAAATTTTATCCTCCTCTTCTGGGTCTTGATGGAAAAATATCTATAGAGCCCCAATGCATCTGGTCTAGGCATCTCCATGATGTCACGTTCTACCCATCCAACACTCACCTTGATCTATAGCAGCAACAAGTAAAACCAGCCTTGCCATGTGACAAATGCCTCAAAGCTTCCCCATATGTCAAACCAAGTGTGAGTTGAGTCATTCTCTGTCTTGATCCCACTCATCACAAAATAGAGTGTCTCATCAACCAACCAACTCCCCGGACCCCACAGCCAGAGCGACTACGGCGTAGTCCGAACAACTGTTGGCACCAACATGTACCATGTTCAAGTCCCTGCGTGCAATCAATATATGGACTCCCTACATCACGAACCAATCTGGTGCGTGTGAAATTTCCCTACGATATCCATACCATGCAGTGGGATATGCCATCCTTCCTCATGAAAATGCTACCCAATACTTTCTGGAGTCTAAAAATCCATCTACAAGTAAGATCCACCAACTGTTGTAGATGCTCTTGATACACCTTGGAATGTCTCGCCAAAAGGGGGTCATGCATCTCCCTGAGTGTGGGCTCAAGAGTGGTGCAAGTGTTATCTCTATAGAAGATCGGACTACTCACAAGAATGCATCCACCAACTCGTGCCCCTGACCATATGCCACAGCTGGAAAGTCTCTCTCCTGATGCACCGTGTCTCGTCCAAATGTCTTAGATGATCCTCCTGGGTCCTATTTCTCATGATGCGAGCATCAAGAGACACTATCCAAATCCCATGTGTCAGTGTGTAATGCTAGAGAGTGATCAATGGAAGCTCATGGTCGGCCCTCTGATCAACTCGCTCTCCAAATCTAAGTGTTCCAAACCCAATGGTGTGTCTGATGCCCTCATCAGGATATTTCTCTGTCGACAACACTTCAACAACCCATTGTGCATCATCATTATCTGTTGAACTCAAATACATACCCCTACACTCCTTTGCATAACACTCAAATCCGTAGCACAAATCCATGCACCAGTGGATACCAACGCTCAATTCCATGACACCATGTACCATAGGGAATCCCATATGTGCCCATGCATCCAACACTCTGCGAATACACCTACCACGATGTGATTTACACATCCACATATGCGTAGGTACACCTTAGTGTCCTAACTCCTCACATGCAATCAGGAATAATGCTACCGTGTCAAACCTCAGTAGCTTTGGTGCCCAATACATCAATGAGAGAGCATCGTCTCCATATGATGCCCTGTTCGATGGCTTGACAATGCCACCTCCTCCTACCAACTCCTGCCAAAGTAGTCTAATCGTCCTACAATCCCATGTACACCCAACATGCCATGACAACTCATGAAATCTGCCCCCCTTGTAAATCCATCTTGTCACTAGTGTTGTCAGGAACTCTAAAGGGTATATGAAAAGGTGTGTGCAGCCAAGCACCCAGTCCATCACAGTTACTACCATCACCTACTGACTCCAAGATGTGATGGATAATCCCACATGGATCCCAACAACAGTCTGGCCCTCAAGGCCCTATGGTAATCCACAACCTCTGCTGCACTATAGCCATGGATGCATCTAACATCCTATCCAGCTCCACTAGATACCAACTCAACATCTCTCGCTATCAAACCCTGAGAGAGGGATCGAATGCACGAACAACCATACACATAACGGATCCTCCATCCTACAAATGCTGCACCCTGTGCAACTCGTGTCGCCCCATCTCACTAGTGTGGCCAATCCATGTAATCTGCCTAGGTAACACACCCTCTCTCTCACCAACATGCAGAGGTGGCACAATAATGCTGCAAGCCCCATCGTTGTATGCTTGAATGAGACTTCCATATGAAAGTATGACAACTGTGTTGGTTGCCGATGCATTTGACTGCTCCTCATCGATGGATGACTCTAAGGATGGTTGCTCATCCTCCTCCACCATGGGCTCAACATGAGCCACTAAATGTCCCTTCAAAGATAGCTCATCATGCATATTATCCTCAACAATTAACAAAAGGTAGGTATCGTATGGAAACTATGTCACAAATATGGATGCCTTTGTACCTATCAACTCCTCATCAACGACGGATTGTCTCCTGACACCTCATCAACCTGTGGTGCATAGCTATCATTTGAGAATTCAACCACAACCCCAGATACCTCATCAATGGATACCTCAACAGCAAATGGCATCTCATCAACAAGTGTATACTCAGTTGTCTCCTTGCTAACCATGGCACCTTTGACTACTCTTTCCTCTTCTTCCTTAATTTTCCTCATAATTATTTCATAATTCCATTGAATTCCCACTGATTTGTGCATGTATCTTAGTTCAAAGAATTCCCAAAAAGAGAGGGACGTATGAATGCCATGTCCCAATTATTGGTATGCCCTCCAATTTGTTTTCAATAACTCCACATCAGTTGTAATCATGTCTTTCGATCTTGATGCATTATCCACAATTTTGGGCACAGTGGATTTGTTGTATAATTGAGAATGGCCTTGATTCCCAATTGTTGTATGAATCTGTTGCTTCCCCACATCAATCATAATTCGCTGCATCCTAATCACCTCATTAAAGGTTACTACCATGTTGTTTGATTTTAACCTCTCTTTAGATCCCATGATTTCTTAGCTTTTTTTATTCTGGTCTTATCATAGAATGAAGGGTTTCCCATAGGTTGAGACAATATTATGTTTCTTATACCACTGCAATATTCCAAACTAGGAAAATACAAAAAATAACATATCCATGAACTAAGCTACAACAATAAAAATTTGATCAAAAACAAAAATCAGAAAACCCCAAAATTTGGGCAATAGTCCTGAGCCATTTTATTAATTATGCATACGAAATCAAGTACAATAAGATGAAATCCATAGAACCTGGGCTTTCTACAGCAAGAACCGCAAACCCCATATGAGAATGTGTAGGATCAGGTGTTGGAATTGGCCCAAATATGTAGCGCTAACTTGCCCAAAAATTCTACTACTATTTTCTGATTGGAATTGGTCGTCCTGATCAAAATAATGCCTGAAATGCTCTGAAATTGCAGCCGCAATCTCTTCTCCTCAAACCCAAATATACTTAGAAAAGGTTTGGCCTATCTCCAAGCCAAAGTCGAACCCAAAAAATGGTGTAAATTCCCCATCTAGCCAACAATTATCCCTGCTATAAGAATGAGGATTTTAGGCCCGAATATCGCCAAGAAAATTATGTAAAATTAGTTGGAGACTCCTCTCAATAAACCCACAAAAATGCAGAAAGGGTTCGGGCTTAACCCACCAATACCTAGTGACCCCCAACAAGTTCAAATTTCCTAATTTGACCAAAACACATCCCACATAACTGATACTACTAAATTAAGCCCAAATCCACCACTAAAAATCTCTCCCAACTCTGGCTAAACTATCTCCTGAGGAATACCTCCAATCTTCAACCCTTATCTCTCCTTAACCTCTATTCCTCCAACCCCTACACAAGCCTAGCTAAAGACCCCTGCGCACTTCCAAAAAGGTAGAATATCGGCCCCAAGAATTCTCTCAAACTCAACCCTACAAATCACCACAAAATCTCCAGCTAAATTAGGGGAAAACCCCAACAAATCCTCTGGTGCTCTACTCCTCCATAAATGATCTCCCAACAAGTAATTCGAACCACTTATGTGCCCTGGAAGAAAAATGTACCAGCTGAAATAACTTGCAAATGCGGCCAATGGGAACTCTGAATTAAGCTCCCCAAATTGCGTAACAAGGGAGACACTCGAAGTTCTTTGAAATGAGGGTGGAATTTCTGCTCAGAAATTCCTTGTGCTGAACAAAATGGTTGTATTGGATAAGCAGCTAAGAGAACTAATGTTAAATTGTGAAATGATCAAAGATGTCCCAAATGAGAGCCTCCTTGCTCTATTTATAATTTTTGGCCTCTCTCTCCCTTTGTGGCCCCCACTTTCCACTAGTTCACCCCCTTTCTTTTTCTTTCTCTTTCTCCACAAGTGTGCATTCCTTTTTTCTCTCTCTTGTGGCCCCCGCCTACCAATGGGCTACAATCTTGCCTTTTCACCCAAGCTCCTTGTTGTGGCTCATTTGCAATATCTTTTATATCCTTTATTTTAATTTTCAAAAATTAAAAAAAAAATAGAAAACTACCAAAAAATATGTTAAAGTATTAAAGTTTCATATACTTTATCATAAAAATATATCTTCTCATTATAGATTAACTATCAAGTATTTTATGGAGCGAGATTTGATGATTTATCGAATGGTGAGTAAAAGGTTCAACCCATGGGCACTTTTAGCGTAGGGGTTAACACGGAGGGTGCCTCCGCAGTTGACCCTATTGACTGAAGGGTAATCCAGATGAACGACCGAGATTCACTGCTGGGGCATTAGACAAATGAGTTTTCCGTACCTCGAGGCCTCCCACAGTGACGTATATTGCCAAGTTGGTGACAGTTGTATTCCACGTCAGAATTTCTTAACGGCCTTTTGGCGCGTCTTGTCAGCATTTAATTTCAAAGCCCGTGCCACCTATTTAAGGAGGCTTCTCATTCTTTCTGAATTTATTATTGATTAGTTGGTGTTTGAAGTTTGTTTGTGTTGCGTATTTTTCATTTTTCTGTTACCTCGTCAATTATTGGTCACCCTGTCAATTGCCTGCTATCCTAAAGTTGAATTATGGTTAAACGCTCATCCCTGTCAAGTTCCTCCAATCACATCCCTCTCGTGGAAACCAAGAGGGATATACAAGACACAAATTGTTCCCTTTACCACCTTTATTTTTATCAGCAAGTCCTCCTAAACGATAAGACTTCTCCAATTTACACCGCCATGGCAAAAGCTGGTGTGTTGTTTGCATGTATCCCGAAAACTCATCTTTTTCTCGAATTTATATATTGGCTAGTGTCTGTTATGTACCTTGGGAATTTTTTTGTAATGAATTATCAAGGGGAAAATGTTCTGCAAGTGTCAGCCCAATTAATTCGCCAAGCTCTATGTTACCCTGAGTCAGATTCGTATGTCCAATTCTCTGATGATTCCTTGATAACGCATTATGACAGTCTTGCAGGTCATGAGTTTAATCAGTTCATTCATTTTCTGAAGCCAAAAACACAACAATTTGTACCTGACAGTAAAGAGTTCCCTATGGAGATTTTTGATATTGAAGTCAAACCAGTGCTGAGCTGAATTGCAAAGATTTTTGGGAAAGGATGATGATAGTACAATGGACAAGTCAGTTATGGGAATGTTCACCATGATGATGAAGCCAAGAGTGGTGTTGGATATTCCATCTTATTGGCAAGAAGCTTTTAACTCTCAGCTCATGAGCTTATCATTAACAAGCTCATTAAGGTTTCCCTCACTTATTGTTTACTTATTTTTATATCAAAATGTAGAAGAATTCATGCATCTGAGGTTAAACATTATGGATATGAATAAGAGAAGACAATTAGTGATATTTTGGATAGATATAGTGAGAAAAGAACATAATGAGGGTGGTTTGTTTGATTTTTCTGGTCATTTTATGTCTACTACATATAAAGTTTTGAATGGAAGTTCTCCCCCCTGTTTTTTTCCCAAAGCTCAAGAGTTCCTGCATTTGGGGACAAATTGTAAGTTTGGCGATTAGTTTGTTTTTGAAGATTATGCTGAAATTAGACTTTATGGAGCTAATGTAGAACCTTATAGGCTTCCTGCTGTGGAATTCATTAGGCAAAGTTTAAACGTTGACCAAATACACTTTGTGCCTATGAAGAAAGGTCATATGTTGAAATTGCCAATGATTGTGGGTCCCTTTATAGTTAATATGAGACAAGCAATTGATGAAGCCACTAATATGTTAGATGAAACACAGCTGCTGTTAGGAGAGAAGTGGGCTTATGACCCTCACAGTGTCATTTCTATTAGAAGAATTGAAAATGGATATTCATCCTTCATTCATGAGAGTAGACCTGATTTAGAAAAAGTGACAAGTAAAGGTGTCGTGGGTTCAGTGAACTCAAATGTTCACACTCCTGTCATATTAGAGAAATCAAATAAGAGAGGTAAAGAGGCAGTGGTTGATTTAGAAGACGAAGAATAGAGGGTTGAGAAGAGGGAAAAGTTCAATGAAGATTATGTAGATGCTCAGCCTGGTTTTTCATTACAATTGGGAGATGAAAAAAATGTCACTACTTCACCTAGGAGACATGAAAGCACTCATGAACAAGTGCCCCTTATTAAACAAATATTTGCCTAGATTGTAGAGAGAAACCAGAAGATGAAGGCAAGCATGGAGGCTCAAGCTGAGTACCAGATAGCGCCATATCAAACAAGACTTCTAACTGCAATGGATCTTGAAAATGATCAATTCAAGATTTCTCTTTCACATCCCTCTGATATGTCTATTGGTTCATCTAATAATTTTAACACTGTGAATTTGACTGTAGATGTGAAGAAAATTCCGTTGCTGGACAAAGTGAGTCTACACATGCAAACAGGTCAATTGATTGTGAATGACCGAACCAAAACAAATGTTGTGGCACTGCAGGCTGAAAATATGCTTGGAAAAGTAATCAAGCAGTTGAAGTTAGAGAAATCCAATTCCAGGGCTTTGACAATCCAGAATGAGGAGCTCAAAAAGATTATAGTGAAGATTGGAGTAGATCCTAATGACAGGTTTGATGTACGAAATCTTCTACAAAGTGCTGAATCATAAATATATGTATTGAAGAAAAAATTGAAATTGCCTATAGGAGAAAATTCCATGGCAGCAGAGGTTGCAGAGGTGGAAAATGAGAAAGAAAAAATTCTCCAGCAGCTCATGCAAAAGGAAGAATAAGTCACTAAATTAAATCAAATTGCACTGTCATTACAAAACCATATTGAATCTCATACTTGCACTTCTGTTTTTCCATCAGGTAGTGAAGATCCATCATCACAAACATCTCAAGTAACCACTGAATTGCAGATGGCAGAGAGAGATCGAAAAAGAGCACAAGTTGATTTAGAAATAGAAACAAAAATTATAAAAGCAACTGACGGAGAAGTCAGTAAATACAAAACAAACTACCAAACTGTTGATGCTGAGATTAAAAATCTCAAAGAAAAATTGAGGGGAAATATATCCTTAATAGAGGCTAAGGATATCATCTGGAATGATATTATTGCATAAATGAAGGCAATCTAGGATTTTCTGAATGTGGTTGCAGAAGAAAAAAATATTATCAAGGAATTTGAAGAACAAGTCATGGCAGACAAGCAGAAAATAATTAATAGGGCCATTTGGGCAAGAAATTTCATTAATTTCCTTGATTCCAAAACAGATCAGGAATTGGAAGAAAATGAAATCAAAGACAATATTTTATATGATGTGGAAATTAATAAAATGATTGTAAAAAATGATTGCAGGAAGTCTACAGAAAAGAAGTTGATTGAGCTTTAGGAAGCATTGAACTAGTTTGATAAATTATTTGATAAAATAGCAAGAGCAGGGTTACCATCATGCTGGGGTCTTGGAGGTGGTTTGTTATCATGGAATTCTTATGAACCCTTACTAGTGTTGGCAAAAATTAAGGTAGACAATACTCATGAAAAGACTCGGATTCTTAAAGGAGTAATAATGATCAATTTCCTTCAAAGACATTTTCAGCTCTTGTGGTTAGTGAAAAATTCGTTTGCATATAAGCCATCTTTCAACAGAATTACTGCTTTTAGATTAGAGTAACACAAGCTGGTTCATTCACCCAAGAAAAACATTGAGATATGGAAGAAATGTAGAGCCTAGATGACAGATTTACCAAAGGATCCCTTGACTTCAAATAAGGATAAACCAGCCAGTCAAGGAAATGCAGTAGCATCATTATCAATTCACATTTAGCATATAGATTAGGATTTTAATTTCACGTTATTTTCCTCTTTAAAAGAGAATGTAATTGTAATAAGACATTTTGAGGACATGTAATAGATAGTTGACGAAGTCCTAAGTAGTTGAAGTAGTTAGGACCAGTTACAGTAGTTACAAACTGCTTTCTATTATATATAATGAGATGGACAAGAAAGAAAAAGGTTCTGAGTTTTGGACCTTCAGAATGCAATTTTTGTACTGAGATTTCAAATGTTTAATGAATGAAAAGCAAGTTTATGGCATTTGTTTATGTTGACGTGTCTTCTAGTTTACATTGTGTACTTTCCATCTTTGAATAAAATGAAGTAATGAAGCTGCAAGTCGCTTTTTAGTTGTGTAAATAAGAGTTAAAATCGTTAATAGGTGCTCCTTTATTTTAACTGTTTCTTTTCTTATAATTCTTCTGGAGTTTGAGGTGATATATTCTGTACAACAAAATATCAGTTTGGGATTCTTTCTTACATGTTCTTCTGATCATTCCATTCTATATCAGCAGATAATAGCATTGTGGGATATTCATTATATTTTATCTTTGAGGGTTTAATGATAAATATTTGAAGGTGATTAAAAAAAGACCAATATTTCTGTGACATAACTATATAAATGTCTTAAGCATGGATTCCTTATCAAAGTTAAGGGATTATCTCTTAAGGTAAAACATTTTTGGCGCCGTTGCCGAGGAGCGAAGAAGTGAAGTTCTTTCCCTAGGTTTTGTTCATATTTCCTCTGGTTGTTCAAAGAGGAGAAAATATCAGGCTGTGTTTTATTTCATAAATTCTGGCGTATAAAAGATCACATACGAGGTCAGATACCTCTCAGCAGAAAGCTCCCATTCTTTCAGATCCTGAAAAGCTGGTTTCTAAAAAAGGCCAGAAATCAAGAACGCTTTCTACACCTGATGTTACACTGCCTACACCACGCAGCAGTTCCCATACCCTTTCATCCAAGGATATTTCCCAGAAACTCATTTTCTCGGAACAAGAACCCTTGTCCCCACATATTCATTTCCAAGAACCAAAGTTAGAAGAACAATATTTTGAGTTTGTTTCATTTACATTTACAGAAACTCATCCTAATACAATTGCCATCTCTTCTGCTATTGTTCATCAACCTCTTCCCATATCAGTTGTTTCACCTCATCCATCCACATCTACAATTGGTATACAAAAAATACCTACTCAAGGAGCAGTTAATGAAGGCATAAACATGGTAGCCCATGTTCCTACTTTCTTAAAGAATAGATATGCACCATTAAATCTCCCACAACCAATGAATGCAATGCCTCAGGAATACCTAAAATTGCTTCCTAGATTTACTGGTGAAGATGAAATAACTGCAGAACAACACTTGCCTTTGTTTTGCACTTTTGCTGAAAATTTAAATGTTGAACATCTTGATGTAGTAATGGGAATTTTTGTACAGTCACTGAATGGAGAGGCAAGAAAATGGTTTAAAGGATTACCAAATGGCTCAATTAGTGATTGGGACGAACTAGAAAGATAATTCATCCAAAGATGGGGTGAAAAGAGAGATCATGGTTATTCATTGACAGAGTTTAATGCTATTAAGAAAAAGTCTAATGAAAGCATGAATGATTTCATTAAAAGATTTAACAAATTGTATAATAGTTTTCCCGCATAAATGAAACCCCCTCCTATTGGAGCAAGAGTTGTTTTTGCTGGAGCATTTGTATTATATTTTAGTTTGACTTTGAGAGAGAGAAGGTCTGCTACTTTTGAATAAATCCAAACAGATGCTTTAGAGATTGAAGCAAACATGACTGCTGCTGGATAAGCACAGGAAAAGCAGACCGTTCAAGATAAAGGTAAGGCTAAAGAAGATTCATCTCAGGATCATAGGATTGATGACATGACTAAGGTCATCAAGAACTTGTCAAATAAATTGGTAAAGCTGGAATTGGATAATAAGAAACTTTCACAAAAAAACAGAGGTGTTTTTAATCCAAAGTTCAAAAAGCAACCCTTGCAGATTTTGCAGAGGGAAAGAAGAGACCCGGATCAAGTTCAAGCACCCTTATATATAGAAGCAACACCTTCACAGTCTGCTGAGGATGATCAGAAAGAGGTTGAAGATCAAATATCTGTTGTTTATATGGAAGATGATGACGAGGAAGAAGAAAAATGTGAAGAAGAATCCACAGAAGCTGGTGTGTCATTTGATCAGGAAGAGATGGATGACTATTGTAAACAATTCAATGATTTTGTGCACGCAGAGTTGCATAAGAAGTATGAATTAAGATCAAAAAAGAGATTGAGAACTCAAGATGATGAGGAAAAAGAACCATAGTCAGTTCCTTCTCCAATGGCGACTCCAGAACGAAAGAACTCAACAAAACAATTAAACAAGGGTAAAAAGCCTATAAATTCAGAAAGTACAAATGAAAAACAAGTTGCGGTTTCCCAAAATAAGTCAATTGTTTCAAATATTTTGGAGAAGATTGTTACTGTACCTGAGCAAAATACTACTTCTAACAAGAATCAAGAAGAACCTGAAAATATTATTAAACATAATCAAGCTTTCAGTCTTTCCAAAGAATTAGAAAAGATCAAAATTCAAGCACTTTTGCTTGAATTAGCTAAGACACCTGGTTATAAGAAGGAGATTGTAGATTTTATTAATATTTCTCAATCTGATGATATTGGGGATACTGTGAATTTGCAAGAAGAAAATCCAGTAGTTGCTTTTGGACCACATGTTGAAGAGGTAGATTCTTCTATTCCTCCATTTTATATATCAGTATTGCTTCATGATTTCATTTTGCATATGTATATGTTAGATTCTAGTGCATCACATAATCTTATGCCACTATCTGTGATGAAAGAATTAAATTTACAAATCACTAAACCCTATAGAGACCTTTATTCATTTGATTCAAAAAGGGTGAAGTGTGTTGGGATTATCAAAGACATGGTGGTATCCCTGGCTCAAATTCCGGCCAAGAGTATCATGATGGATGTAGTAGTTGTAGATATTCTAGCCAGATTTGGTATGTTGTTGTCTAGATCTTGGGGGGCAAAGCTTGGAAGTGTCTTAAATTTGGATTTTACATATGCAATAATTCCTGTATTCAATGGGGAAGAAAGAAGGTTATACAAAGAAACAATATTTTTTAAGACTACCACAAAGAAAGATGCAGGAAATTCCCCTATTTATGGTCAAGAGAAGGAGGATCTCTCTTATTTCATGTTGCATGAAGATGCAGAATTTGCTGAAGACTCATAGAAGCAGCTCTCTTCAGCAATTGTACATAAGGAGATGGATTCAAATAAAATTTGGAAGTGTTATTTCGATGGTGCCTACTCAAAGGATGGCACAAGAGCTGGGTTTTTATTCATATCTCCATAAGGTAATCTTTTACCTTTTTATTATAAGTTTGAATTTGAATCAACCAATAATGTAGCTGAGTATGAAGCAATGATTTTAAGTCTACAAACTGCAAAACAAATGGGAATTAAATGTATTTCCATTTTTGGTGTTTCTGAGTTAATTGTAAGGAAAATCAAGAATTTTTGTCAAACCAAACATCCCAGATTGAGGTCTTATAGAAATGAAGTGTGGGACCTGATTAAAAATTATTTTGAAGCCTTGAATCTTCAGTTTATTCCAAGAAAAGAAAACAGAATGGAAGATTCACGGGCAGTTGCAGCCAGTACATTTAAGCCACCCATTAATCCAAGACTGAGATGTGAGATTGAGTTGAGGCATAGACCTTCAATTCCTGATAATGTAAAGCATTGGTAGGTTTTTGAGGATAATGAGCAGATCAATCGTTTTTTAACAATGATTGGAAATTTTGAAGACAATGAAATAGGTCAAGAAAGTGAACAATCTAATTAGAATGATGTCTTGAAAAACCTAAAGCAGTCAATAGGTGATCAGAAGATAATTCAGTTAAAAGATAATACATTACCTAGAGGTTTGGTTCCTCTTGAAATATTGTTTGATGCAAATGATTTAGCAGTAAACCAGAAAAAAGTATCTCAGGATGGTGAAATGGAAAACTGTAATTTAGGAACTCAGCAGGAGCCTAAGATGGTTAAGTTGTTCAAAGGAGTTCCTAAGAGTTATAAAGAAAGGTATGTTGATATTTTCAAGAAATATATGGATGTGTTTGCATGGTCCTATGAAGATTTAAAGACATATGATTTAGACATTATTCAATGTAAAATACCATTAAAAGATGGGGTTAAGCCACACAGGCAGAATCTTAGGCAGATTAATCCACTGTTACTTGCCCCAATTGAAAAAGAAGTGAAGAAGCTATTGCAAGAAAAAGTTATAGTCCCACTTAGATACTCAGACTGGGTTTCTAATCTGGCTCCTGTCAGAAAGAAGGATGGAGAGATAAGATTATGTGCTGATTTCAGGAACTTGAATAGAGCTTCCCTAAAAGATAATTATCCTTTTCCAAAGATGGATTATGTTCTACAAAAAGTAACTGGAGCTCATAGGTTATCCATGGTTGATGGTTTCTCTGGGTACAACCAAGTAGTTGTTGAAAAGGAAGATCAGAAGAAAACAACTTTTACCACATCGTGGGGAACATTCATGTATGCTAGGATGCCATTCGGTCTCATGAACGCAGGGGCTACTTTCCAGAGAGCAATGGATATAGAATTTGTGGGTGACAAATTTGTAGTCATATATTTGGATGATGTGACTATTTTTTCAGGTTCTGATGATGAGCACTTGGAGCATTTGCAGAAGGATTTCCTGAAATGTAGGAAGTTTAGGTTATCATTGAATCCTAAAAAATCTTTGTTTGCTTTGGAGGAAGGTAAGTTGCTGGGACATATAGTTTCAAATCAAGGGGTGAAAATTGATCCAGCAAGAGTTGAGGTTATACAAACAATCCCATTGCCTAGAAGTAAGAAAGATATCCAAATATTTCTAGGGAAAATTAATTTTCTAAGGAGATTTGTCCCAAATTATGCTGAGATTGTCAGAAGCATAACAAATATGTTGAATAAAAATGCTGAAGTGAAATGGGACAAAGATGCAAGAGAATTCTTTGCCAGGATTAAATAGGCTCTTCAAGAAGCTCTAGTTTTGATCAACCCAAATTATCAAAAGCCTTTCCAAATATTTTTATTTGCATCACCTTCTACCATTGTTGTTGTGTTGCTGTAGAAGAAGGAAGAAGGAAAAGAGAAACCCGTAGCATTTTTCAGCAAAGTTCTCAGAGATGCAGAACTCAAATACAATCATTTTTGGAGAAACAGGTATATGCTTTAGCTAAATCATTGAAAGATTTCAAGACTTATGTACTTCATTTTCAAATAGTAGCATATGTGCCCAACTTAGCTGTAAAAGATGTGCTAGTTCAAAGTGATGCAGAGGGAAAAGAGGAAAATGGATTGCTAAAATCCAAGAATATGATTTGGATATTAAACCTACTAATTTGGTAAAAGGACATGGCCTAGAAAAATTGCTCACAGAGTCTAATTTTCAAGCTCTGTGAATTAATCTGATTTCACCCTTGGATGAAGTTGTTGATGAAACAAGTCAAAGTAGCACAAAGTCGGCAATCAAATACAAATTTATCTGCTTTGATTGGTATAAGGATATTATTCATTATTTGTGTTTTTTCTCTTATCCTCCCTCAATAAACAGAACAAAGTACATAGCTCTTAAACTCAAAGCTCAACCTTATGTTATAGTTGATGCTAAATTATATTGGAAGGATCTTGCTAATGTTTTATTGTTGTGTTTGACAGAAGGAGAGTCAATGGAAGTTATTAAAGAGTACCATGAATGTCTGTGTGGGGGACATTATAGCTGGAAGGTTACTGCTCATAAAATCCTCAAATCAGGGTTTTACTGGCCTTCCCTATTTGCTGATGTATATAGAGTGGTTAGAAGTTGCCAGAAATGCCAATTGTTTGCAGAAAAGAAGAAGTTAGCCCCTCTACCTCTTCTCCTTGTATTTGTTGAAGAACCCTTTAGACAATGGGGATTGGATTTCATTGGAGAAATTAATCCAACATCAAGTGGGAAGTTCAAGTGGATTCTTACTGCCACTGATTATTCTAAAAGGTGGGTGGAGGAAATACCTACCAGAAAAGCAAATGATCTGGTAGTAATGAAGTTCCTGCAAGAGAACATTTTCAGCAGATTTGGATGTCCAATGAAGATTGTAATAGACAATGCTCAGGTATTCAATTTAGTCAGATTTATAAATTTTTGTCAAACATATAATGTCATTTTGTCTCATTCTACAACATATCATCCTCAAGGGAATGTGCTAGTTGAATCTTCCAACAAGACATTGGTAAAGATTTTGAAGAAAACAATTAATGAGAATTAGAAGAACTGGGATTCAAAGTTGACATTTGCTCTGTGGGTAGTGAGAATGACTACTAGAAGATCTACTAGTAAGTCCCCTTATGAATTAGTATATGGTACTCAAGCTTTGTTTCCCACTCATCTAGCTAGACAAGTAATTTATTTTCTTCTTGAAGCACAGGAAGAACCTAATGCATTGGTAAGAAGACTAAATAAGGTGATAGAATTGAGCGAGAGCAGAAATAAAGTCAGGGAAAACTTGGTTACATATCAGGAAAAAATGAAGTCCATTTTTCACAGGAAGGCAAAAGAAATACTTTTCCAAACTAGAGATTTGGTATTAAGATGGGATACCAGAAGAGAAGAAAAATGAAAGCATGGTAAGTTTGATCCTCTCTGGTATGGCCCATACAGGATTATGAAGTCGGATCAAATAACACTTTTATGATGGAGAAACATTAGAGCTACCTATGAATGGGCAATATCTAAAACATTATTTCCAGTATTGAAATTTGATGGTTCACCATTGTACATATTTGGTTTCCTTCATTGTAAATTTTTCATCAAGCAGTATTTGACTCCATGCCCGAGGTGAAGGAACTAATTTGTGGTTCTTAGTGTTTCGTGGTAAAAAACACTATCCCCGGGTGGAGCCAGATGTTGTGGCACATTTGCAATATCTTTTATATCCTTTATTTTAATTTTCAAAAATTCAAAAAAATAGAAAACTACCAAAAAATATGTTAAAGTATTAAAGTTTCATATAATTTATCATAAAAATATATCTACTCATTATAGTTAAGTTTAAAGTTTAAATAATTTAAAGTATTTATGGAAGCGGGTCCCAGTTCAAAGATTAACTATCGAGCATTTTATGGAGCGGGATATGATAATTTATCGAATGGTGAGTAAAAGGTTCAACCCACGAGCACTTTCAGCGCAGGGATTAACATGGAGGGTGCCTTCGCAGTTGACCTTGTTGACTGCGGGGGTAATCCAGATGAACAACCGAGATTCACTGCAGGGGCATGAGCCAAATGATTTTTTCGTACCTCGAGGCCTCATATAGTGACGTATGCTGCCAATTTGGTGACAATTGTATTCCACGTCAGAATTTCTTAACGGTCTTTTGGCGCGTCTTGTCAGTGTTTAATTTCAAAGCCCGCACCACCTATTTAAGGAGGATTCTCATTCTTTTTGAAGTTATTATTGATTAGTTGGTGTTTGAAGTTTGTTTGTGCTATGTCTTTTTCATTTTTTTGTTACCTTGACAATTATTGGTCACCCTGTCAATTGTCTGCTATCCTAAAGTTGAATTATGGCTAAACGCTCATCCCTGTCAGGTTCCTCCAGTCACATCCCTCTCACGGACACCGAGAGGGATATACAAGACACAAATTGTTCCCTTGACCACCTTTATTTTTATCAGCGAGTCCTCCTAAACGATAAGACTTCTCCAATTTACACCGCCATGGCAAAATTTGGTGTGTTGTCTACATGTATCCCGAAAACTCAACTTTTTCTTGAATTTATCTACCGGCTAGTGTCTGTTATGTACCCTGGGAAATGTTTCGTAATGAATTATCAAGGGGAAAATTTTCTGCAAGTGTCAACCCAATTAATTCGCCAAGCTCTGTGTTACCCTGAGTCAGAGTCATATGTTCAATTCTCTGATGATTCCTTGATAGCGGATTATGACAGTCTTGAAGGTTAGGAGTTTAATTAGTTCATTCATTTTCTGAAGCCAAATACATAGCAGTTTGTACCTGACAGTAAAGAGTTCCCTATGGATATTTTTGATATTGAAGTCAAACCAGTGCTAAGCTACATTGCAAAGATTTTGGGGGAGGATGATGACAGTACAATGGACAAGTCAGTTCTGGGAATGTTCGCCAAGATGATGAAGCCAGGAGTGGTACTGGATATTCCATCTTATTGGAAAGAAGCTGTTAACTCTCAGCTCATGAGCTTATCATTAACAGGTTCATTCAGGTTTCCCTCACTTATTGTTTACTTATTTTTATATCAAAATGTAGAAGAATTCATGCATTATGGGGTTAAACATTATGGATATGAATAAGCGATGACAATCAGTGATATTTTGGACAGATATAGTGAGAAAATAACATAATGAGGGTGGTTTATTTGATTTTTCTGGTCATTTTATGTCTACTGCATATAAATTTTTGAATGGAAGTTCTCCCCCCTGTTTTTTTCCCTAAGCTCAAGAGTTCCTACATTTGGGGACAAATTGTAAGTTTGGTGAATGGTTTGTTTTTGAAGATTATGCTAAAATTAGACTTTATGGAGCTAGTGTAGAACCTTATAGGCTCCCTGTATTTATGCCTATGATATTATTCGCTCTGGATTTCATTAGGAAAAGTTTAAATGTTGACCAAATACACTTTGTGCCTATGAAGAAAGGTCATATTTTCAAATTGCCAATGACTGTGGGTCCCTTTATAGTTAATATGAGACAAGAAATTAATGAAGCCATTAAGATGTTATATGAAATGCACTTGCTGTTATGAGAGAAGTGGGCTTATGAACCTCACTCTGTCATTTCTAGTAGAAGAATTGAAAATGGATATTCAGCCTTCATTCATGAGAGCAGACCTGATATAGAAAAAGTGGCAAGTAAAGGTGTTGTGGGTTTAGTGAACTCAAATGTTTAGACTCCGGTCATATCAGAGAAATCAAATAAGAGAGGTAAAGAGGCAGTGGTTGATTCAGAGGACGAAGAACAAAGGGCTGAGAAGAGAGAAAAGTTCAATGAAGATTCTATAGATGCTCAGCCTGGTTTTTCATTACAATTGGGAGATGAAAAAAATGTCACTGCTTCACGCACGAGACATGAAATCACTCATGAACAAGTGCCCCTTATTAAAAAAATGTTTGCCTAGATTGCAGAGAGAAACCTGAAGATGAAGGCAAGCATGGAGGCTCAAGCTGGGTACCAGATAGCCCCAGATCAAACAATACTTCTAACTGCAATGGATCTTGAAAATGATCAATTCAAGATTTCTCTTTCACATCCCTCTGATATGTCTATTGGTTCATCTAATAATTTTAACACTGTGAATTTGACTGTAGATGTGAAGAAAATTTCGTTGCTGGACAAAGTGAGTCTACACATGCAAACAGGTCAATTGATTGTGAATGACCTAACCAAAACAAATTATGTGGCGCTGCAGGCTGAAAATATGCTTGGAAAAGTAATCAAGCAGTTGAAGTTAGAGAAATCCAATTCCAGGGCTTTGACAATCTAGAATGAGGAGCTCAAAAATATTATAGTGAAGATTGGAGTAGATCCTAATGACAATTCTGATGTACAGAAGCTTCACAAAGTGCTGAATCAGAAATATCTGTATTGAAGAAAAAATTGAAATTGCCTACAGGAGAACATTCCATGGCAGCAGAGGTTGCAGAGGTGGAAAATGAGAAAGAAAAAATTCTTCAGCAGCTCAGGCAAAAGGAAGAAGAAGTCACTAAATTAAAGAAAATTGCACTGTCATTGTAAAACCATATTGAATCTCATACTTGCACTTTTGTTTTTCCATCAGGTAGTGAAGATCAATCAACACAAATATCTCAGTTAACCACTGAATTGACAATGGAAGAGAGAGATTGAAAAAGAGCACAAGCTGATTTAGAAACAACAACAAAAATTATAAAAGCCACTGAGGGAGAAGTCAATAAATACAAAAGAGACTACCAAAATGCTGATGCTGAGATTAAAAATCTTAAGGAAAAATTGAAGGCAAATATATCCTTAATACAGGCTAAGGATATTATCTGGAATGATATTATTGCAAAAATGAAGACAATCTGGGATTTTCTGACTGTGGTTGTAGAAGATAAAAGTATTATCAAGGAATTTGAAGAACAGTTCATGGCAGACAAGCAGAAAACAATTAATAGGGCCATTTGGGCAAGAAAGTTCATTAATTTCCTTGATTCCAAAACAGATAAGGAATTGGAAGAAAATGAAATCAAAGACAATATTTTATATGTTGTGGAATTTAATAAAATATTTGTCAAAAATGATTGCAGGAAGTCTACATAAAAGAAGCTGATTGAGCTTAAGGAAGCAGTGAACCAGTTTGATAAATTATTTGATAAAATAGAAAGAGAATGTTTACCATCATGCTGGGGTCTTATAGGTGGTTTGTTATCATGGAATTCTTATGAACCCTTACTAGTGTTGGCAAAAAGTAAGGTAGACAGTAATCATGAAAAGGCTCAGATTCTTAAAGGAGTAATGGTGATCAATTTCCTTCAAAGACATTTTCAGCTATTGTGGTTAGTGAAAAATTTGTTTGCAGAGAAGCCATCTTTCAACAGAATTACTGCTTTTAGATTGGAGTATCAAAGGCTGGTTCATTCACCCAAGACAAACATTAAAATATGGAAGAAATATAGAGCCTGGATGACGGATTTACCAAAGGACCCCTTGAATTCAAAGAAGGATAAACCAGTCAGTCAAGGAAATGCAACAACATTGTCATCAATTCACATTCAACATATAGATTAGGATTTTAATTTCATGTTATTTTCCTCTTTAAAAGAGAATGTAATTTTAATAAGACATTTTGAGGACATGTAATAGATAGTTGACGAAGTCCTAAGTAGTTGAAGTAGTTAGGATTAGTTACAACAGTTACAAATTGATTTCTATTGTATTTAATGAGATGGACAAGAAAGAAAAAGGTTTCGAGTTTTTGACCTTCAGACTGCAATTTTTGGACTCGGATTTCAAATGATTAATGAATGAAAAGCAAGTTTCTGGAATTTGTTGATGTTGATGTGTCTTCTAGTTTACATTGTGTATTTTCCATCTTTGAATAAAATGAAGTAATGAAGCTGTAGGTCTCTTTTTACTTGTGTAAATAAGAGTTAAAATCCTTAATAGGCGCTCCTTCATTTTAATTTTTTCTTTTCTTATAATTCTTCTGGAGTTTGAGGTGATATATTATGTACAATAACATATCATTTTGGGCTTCTTTCTTACATGTTATTCTGATCATTCCATTCTATATCAGCAGATAATAGCATTGTGGGATAGTCATTATAATTTATCTTTGAGGGTTTAATGATAAATATTTGAAGGTGATTAAAAAAAGACCAATATTTCTGTGACATAACTATATAAATGTCTTAAGCATGGATTCCTTATCAAAGCTAAGGGATTATCTCTTAAGGTAAAACATTTTTGGCGCCGTTGCCGAGGAGCGAAGAAGTGAAGTTCTTTCCCTAGGTTTTGTTCATATTTCCTCTGGTTGTTCAAAGAGGAGAAAATATCAGGCTGTGTTTTATTTCATAAATTCTGGCGTATAAAAGATCACATACGAGGTCAGATACCTCTCAGCAGAAAGCTCCCATTCTTTCAGATCCTGAAAAGCTGGTTTCTAAAAAAGGCCAGAAATCAAGAACGCTTTCTACACCTGATGTTACACTGCCTACACCACGCAGCAGTTCCCATACCCTTTCATCCAAGGATATTTCCCAGAAACTCATTTTCTCGGAACAAGAACCCTTGTCCCCACATATTCATTTCCAAGAACCAAAGTTAGAAGAACAATATTTTGAGTTTGTTTCATTTACATTTACAGAAACTCATCCTAATACAATTGCCATCTCTTCTGCTATTGTTCATCAACCTCTTCCCATATCAGTTGTTTCACCTCATCCATCCACATCTACAATTGGTATACAAAAAATACCTACTCGGGCTGAGTTAATCAAGGCATAAACATGGCGACCCCTGATTTCTGATTTCTTGATGAATGGAATGTATACACCATTAAATCTCCCTCCACAACTTGATAAGATACAATGCCTCGGGAATACTGAAATTGCTTCCTAAGTTGCAGGTGAAGATGAAGCTCTTCTGAGAACAACACTTGCCTTTGTTTTGCACTTTTGCTGAAAATTTAAATGTTGAACGTCTTGATGTAGTAATGAAGTAATGGAACTTTTTGTACGATCACCGAATGGAGAGGCGAGAAAATGGTGTGGATTACCAAATGGCTCAATTAGTGATTGGGACGAACTAGAAAGATAATTCATCCAAAGATGGGGTGAAAAGAGAGATCATGGTTATTCATTGACAGAGTTTAATGCTATTAAGAAAAAGTGTAAGAAAGCATGAATGATTTCATTAAAAGATTTAACAAATTGTATAATAGTTTACCCGCATAAATGAAACCCCCTCCTATTGGAGCAAGAGTTGTTTTTGCTGGAGCATTTGTATCATATTTTAGTTTCACTTTGAGAGAGAGAAGGTCTGCTACTCTTGAACAAATACAAACAGATGTTTTAGAGATTGAAGCAAACATGACTGCTGCTGGAAAAGCACAAGAAAAGCAGACAGTTCAAGATAAAGGTAAGGCTAAAGAAGATTAATCTCAGGATCATAGGATTGATGACATGACTAAGGTCATCAAGAACTTGTCAAATAAATTGATAAAGCAGGAATTGGATAATAAGGAACCTGCACTGCAAAACAGAGGTGTTTTTAATTCACAATTCAGAAAGAAACCCTTGTAGATTTTGCAGAGGGAAAGAAGAGACCAGGATCAAGTTCAAGCACCCTTGTATAAAGAAGCAGCACCTTCACAGTTTGCTAAGGATGATCAGAAAGAGGTTGAAGATCAAATATATGTTGTTTATATGGAAGATGATGATGAGGAAGAAGAGAAATGTGAAGAAGAATCCACAGAAGCTAGTGTGTCTTTTGATCAGGAAGAGATGGATGACTATTGTAAACAATTCACTAATTTTGTGCAAGCAGAGTTGCATAAGAAGTATGACTTGAGATCAAAAAAGAGATTGAGAACTCAAGATGATGAGGAAAAAGAACCAGATTCAGTTCCTTCTCCAATGGCGACTCCACAACCAAAGAAATCAACAAAAAAATCAGACAAGGGAAAAAAGCCTATAAATTCAGAAAGTACAAATGAAAAACAAGTTGAGGTTTCCAAAAATAAGTCAATTGATTCAAATATTTTGGAGAATATTTTACTTTATCTGAGCAAAATACTAATTCTAACAAGAATAAATAAGAACCTGAAAACATTATTAAACATAATCAAGCTTTCAGTCTTTCCAAAGAATTAGAAAAGATAAAAATTCAAGTACCTTTTCTTGAATTAGCTAAGACACTTGGTTATAAGAACGAAATTGCAGATTTTATTAATATTTCTCAATCTGATGATATTGGAGATACTGTGAATTTGCAAGAAGAAAATCCAGTAGTTACTTTTGGACCACATCTTGAAGAGGTAGATTCTTCTGTTCCTCCATTTTATATATTGGTATTTCTTCATGATTCGATTTTGCATAATTGTATGTTAGATTTTGGTGCATCACATAATCTTATGCCATTATCTGTGATGAAAGAATTAAATTTACAAATAACTAAACCCTATAGAGAAATTTATTCATTTGATTCAAAAAGGGTGAAGTGTTTTGGGCTTATCAGAGACATGGTGGTATCCCTGGCTCAAATTCCAGTAAAGAGTATCATGATGGATGTAATAGTTGCAGATATTCTAGCCAGATTTGGTTTGTTGTTGTCCAGATCTTAGGGGGCAAAGCTTGGAGGTGTCTTAAAATTGGATTTTACATATGCAATCATTCCTATATTCAATGGGGAAGAAAGAAGGTTATGCAAAGAAACCAGATTTGTTAAGACTACCACAAAGAAAGATGCAAGAAATTCCCCTATTTATGGTCAAGAGAAGGAGGATCTCTCTTGTTTCATGCTACATGAAGATGCATAGTTTGTTGAAGACTCACAGAAGCAGCTCTCTTCAGCAATTGTACATAAGGAGATGGATTCAAATAAAATTTGGAAGTGTTGTTTCAAAGGTGCCTACTCAAAGGATGACACAGGAGATGGGTTTTTATTCATATCTCCAGAAGGTAATCTTTTACCTTTTTCTTTTAAGCTTGAATTTGAATCAACCAATAATGTAGCTGAGTATGAAGCATTTATTTTGAGTCTACAAATTGAAAAACAAATGGGAATTCAATGTATTTCCATTTTTGGTGATTCTGAGTTAATTATAAGACACATCAAGAATTTGTGTCAAACCAAACATCCCAGATTGAGGTCTTATAGAAATGAAGTGTGGGACCTGATTGAAAATTATTTTGAAGCCTTGAATCTTCAGTTTATTCCAAGAGAAGAAAACAGAATGGCAGATTCCTTGGCAGTTGCAGCCAATACATTTAAGCCACCCATTAATCCAAGACTGAGATGTGAGATTGAGTTGAGGCATAGACCTTCAATTCCAGATAATGTAAAGAATTGGCAGGTTTTTGAGGATGATGAGCAGATCAATCATTTTTTAACAATGATTGGAAATTTTGAAGACAATGAAATAGATCAAGAAAGTAAACAAATTGATCAGAGTGATGTCTTGAAAAACCTGAAGCAATCAATAGGAGATCAGAAGATAATTTAGTTGAAAGATAATACATTGCCCAGAGGTTTGGTTCCTCTTGAAATATTGTTTGATGAAAATGATGTAGCAGTAAACCAGAAAAAAGTATCTCAGGATGGTGAAATGGAAGATTGTAATTTAGGAACTCAACAGGAGCCCAAGATGGTTAAGTTGTTCAAAGGAGTTCCTAAGAGTTATAACAAAAGGTATGTTGATCTTTTCAAGAAATATGGATGTGTTTTCATGGTCTTATGAAGATTTAAAGACATATGAAATACCATTAAAAGATGGGGTTAAGCCACACTAGCAGAAGCTCAGGCAGATTAATCCACTGTTACTTGCCCCAATTGAAAAAGAAGTGAAGAAGCTGTTGTAAGCAAAAATTATAGTCCCACTTAGATACTCAGACTGGGTTTCTAATATGGGTCTTGTCAGAAATAAGAATGGAGAGATAAGATTATGTGTTGATTTCAGGAACTTGAACAGCTTCCCTAAAATATAATTATCCTTTTCCAAAGATGGATGATGTTCTACAAAAAGTAACTGGAGCTCATAGGTTATCCATGGTTGATGGTTTCTCTGGGTACAACCAAGTAGCTGTTGAAAAATAAGATCAGAAGAAAACAACTTTTACCACACCGTTGGGAGCGTTCATGTTTCCCAGGATGCCATTCGGTCTCATGAATGCAGGGGCTACTTTCCAGAGAGCAGTGGATATAGCATTTGTGGGTGACAAATTTATAGTCATATGTTTGGGTGATGTGACTATTTTTTAGGTTATGATGACGAGCACTTGGAGCATATGCAGAAGGATTTCCTGAAATGTAGGAAGTTTGGGTTATCATTGAATCCTAAAAAATCTTTGGCTGCTTTGGAGAAAGGTAAGTTGCTGGATTAAAAAGGCTCTTCAAGAAGCTCCAGTTTTGATCAGCCCAAATTATCAAAAGAATTTCCAAATATTTTCATTTGCATCACCTTCTACCATTGCTGTTGTGTTGCTATAGAAGAACGAAGAAGGAAAAGAGCAACTTGTAGCATTTTTCAGCAAAGTTCTCAGAGATGCAGAACTCAAATACAATATTTTGGAGAAACATGTATATGATTTAGTTAAATCATTGAAAGCTTTCAGGACTTATGTACATCATTCTCAAATAGTAGCATATGTGCCCAACTCAGCTGTAAAATATGTGCTAGTTAAAAGTGATGTAGAGGGAAAAAAAAACAACATTCTGAGTGAAGTAAAATAGCCCCTTGCTATACTGCTTTTTTTTTTGGTAGCATAAAAGCACGATTTGAAAAGTGAGTGATGCGAATCACCCACTTTTTATTTTTGACACTCTAATATTTTTATTTACTCTGAAGTATGAATATTTGTTTTAAAATGTTAGTGATTTTCATGCTAATTTTGAAACATATTGATGCAGCATCAACTTTTTTTTTAGAGCGGTGATTTTCATGCTAATTTTGAAACGTATTGATGCAGCATCAACCCTTTTTTTTAGAGGTGATTTTCATGTTGGTAATAAAACACAAAACTTAGATAAAAATATATATATATAAAAACAATAAAAATGTAAAAAAAAAACAAAATTAACTCGTAAAAATAAAAAACTTAACCAAAAAAAAAAAAATCGAAAATTATATCAAAAGAAATGACAAAATTTGAAAAAAAAACACATAATTTAAAGAAAAACAAAAACAAAAATTAACCAATTTTATAAAAAAAAAAAATCAAAAACATTTTTTTCTAAGTTATTAAAAAAAACCATATAATTTAAAAAAATAAAATAAAATAGAAAATGTAAAATAGAAAATTCAAAAATAATTTAAATTACAAAATTAAAATTTAGATAAAAAAAAATAAAATACAAAAAAGAAAAAATTAAATTTAAAAATTTAAATTAAAAAAAATAATAATAATAAGAAAAAAAATACAAATTTTAAAATTAACAAAAAAAAACAAATTAAAAAAAAAAAACAAAATTTAAAGTTGAAAAAGAAAATTAAAATAAAAGAGTTAAAATAAAACAAATTATCATTAAAAAACAAAAAAAAATGAAAAAATCCACATGTAAATAATTAAAAAACAAATATCCATAAATTTACTGTTTTTTTTAAATGAAACAATTTATAAATTTAAAAAATGAAAAACTAAATAAACTAAAACATTTAAAAAAAAATTAAATTAAATTAAAATTTAATAAATTTAACAAATTAATTTAAAATTTTAAAAAATCATTAATCTTAAATATTAAATCTTAAAAAAAAAATTAAAACAAATTAAATTAAAAATAAAAATTTTGAATTAAAAAAAAATAATTTTAAATTTTTTGAATTTAAAAAAAGAAAAATTAAAAATAAATCAAATTAAAAAAAATAAAAAAAATAAATTTTTTGATCGTGGTTGCGCCACCAATCGGCCTCCCGTCCAGGTGGCGGCGGTGGCCAGCCGCTAGGCGGGCCGGCCTCCGCCACCACCTGGGCGAGAGGCCGATTCTGGGAATCGCCCTCCCGCGGCGGGGAGGCCGATTCCGGGAATCGCCCTCCCGCGGCGGGAGGCCGAATCCGGGAATCGCCCTCCCGCGGCAGGAGGCCGATTCCGGGAATCGTCGGCAGGGAGGTCGATTCCGGGAATCGCCCTCCCACGGCGGGGAGGTCGATTCCGGGAATCGCCCTCTCGCGGCGGGGAGGCCGATTCCCGGAATCGACCTCCCGCCCAGGTGGCGGCAGAGGCCGGCTGTTGGGCGGGCGGCCTTCGCCGCCACCTGGGCAGGAGGCCGATTGGCAACGCCACCACATTCAAAATTTTTTTTTTTTTTAATTTCTTTTAATTTTGTATTTTGTATTTTTTTTTTTTCTTAAATTTGTTTTTTTTTTTTAATTTAATTTTTATATTTGAAATTTAATTTGTTTTAATTTAATTTAATTTAATTTGTCTTTTAATTTTATTCATTTTTTCGTTTTTAATTTTAATTTTTTTTTCTAAATTTTGTTAATAATTTTTATTAAATTTTGTATTTTATTTTATTTTTTAAATTTAATTGATTTTTTTTTTTATCATTAAATTTTATGTTTCGTTTTTTCATTAAAATTTTTAAAATTTAATAAATTCGGATATATTTTTAATATATTTGAATTTAATATTTTTTTATTTCATTTTTTTATTATTATTGTTTTTATTATTATTATTTTAATTACATAAATTTTTTATATATTTTTTTTATTTCAATTAAAATTGTGTATTTAAAATTAGATTTTTTTTTTTAAAATTAAACTTAATATTTTTCAAATTAAATTGTTTTTTATTTTATTTTTTATTTAATATATATATTTTTAATTTATTTTTTTCAAATTTTCATTTTTAATTGATTTTTAAAGTTTTTAACTTTTTATTTTAACAATGGTTTTTTTTTTTTCTTTTCTTTATATTTAAAATTTATTTTTTATTTCAAAATTTATTTGTTTATTTATTTATTAAAATTTAATATTTTTCTTTTTTAAATTTAATTTGTTATTTTAATATTAACATTTTTTTTAAATTTAATAAAATCCAATATATATATATATTTAATTTAAGTTCATATATATATATATATATATATTTTATTTTTTAAAATTTATTTGTTTTTTCAATATATATTTTTTTAAATTTAATATTTTTATTGTATTTTATTTTTAATTAATTTTTCATTTTTTTTACTTTTAATTTAAGTAATGTATTTTTTTTTTAAATTATTTTTTTAAGTTTTAAATTTATTAAAATTTAATATATTTCTTTAAATTTAAATTTAATTTTTTATTATATATATATATATATATAATAAACATTTTCTTTTTCTTTTTAAATTTAATTTCTATATTTAATTTTTTATAATTTATTTCTTTTTTTAACTTGTTTTTTTTTTTAATTTAATATTTTTTTTTTTTATTTCTATATATTTTGAAATTTTAATCTTTAATTTTTTTTTTCCTTAAATTTTAGGTTTTTTTTAAATGTTTGAATTAAAATTTTTATTTTGTTTTTATTTTTATTTTTTTATTCCTATATATTTATAAATTTTAAGCTGTAAAATGTTTTTTATTTATTTTTTTCTTAAATTTTAGGTTTTTTTTAATGTTTGAATTTTAAAAATTAAAAAATGTTATTTGTATTTTAAAAATGTCAAAAATATGAGACATTTTTTTTTTTGTTATTCCAGCATCAACTGGTTTTGTTTTGAGGGTTTTTTTTCAATCCTTTTTTCAAGAAACAATTTTGTTTTTAGCATAATTTTATAAAATGTTGAAATTTGACCTTCAAAAAAAATCAAGTGCGTTTTGGAATACACTTCTTTTGTTTTTGGGGTGTTTTTTCATGTTTTTTGAGTCTTTTTGGGCTAGAGTTCCTGTTTTGAGGTCAGGTTACCTATTTCATCGGTAATAGTGATAAAAGAGGAAAATGGAATGCTAAAATCCAAGAATATGATTTGGATATTAAACCTACTAAGTTGGTAAAAGGACAGGGCCTGACAAAATTACTCACAGAGTCTAATTTTCAAGCTCTGGGAATTAATCTGCTTGCACCCTTGGATGAATTTGTTGATGAAACAATTCAAAGTATCACAAAATCAGAAATCAAATACAAATTTCTCTACTTTGATTGGTATAAGGATATTATTCATTATTTGTGTTTTTTCTCTTTTCCTCCCTCAATAAAGAGAACAAAGTACATAGCTCTTAAACTCAAATCTCAACCTTATGTTATAGTTGATGCTAAATTATATTGGAAGGATCTTGCTGGTATTTTGTTGTTGTGTTTGACAGAAGGAGAGTCAATGGAAGTTATTAAAGAGTACCATGAATGTCTATGTGGGGGACATTATAGCAGGAAGGTTACTACTCATAAAATCCTCAAATCATGTTTTTACTGGCCTTCCCTATTTGCTGATGTATATAGAGTGGTTAGAAGTTGCTAGAAATGCCAATTGTTTGCAGAAAAGAAGAAGTTAACCCCTCTACCTCTTCTCCCTGTATTTGTTGAAGAACCCTTTAGACAATGGGGATTGGATTTCATTGAGAAATTAATCCAACATCAATTGGGAAGTTCAAGTGGATTCTAACTGCCACTGATTATTCTACAAAGTGGGTGGTTGCAATACCTACCAGAAAAGCAAATGATCTGGTAGTAATGAAGTTCCTGCAAGAGAACATTTTCAGCAAATTTGGATGTCTAGTGAAGATTGTAACAGACAATGCTCAGGTATTCAATTTAGTCATATTTATAAAAAAAATTCAAACATATAATGTTATTTTGTCTCATTCTACAACATATCATCCTCAAGGGAATGGACTAGCTAAATCTTCCAACAAGACATTGGTAAAATTTTTGAAGAAAACAATTAATGAGAATGAGAAGAACCGGGATTCAAAGTTGACATTTTCTTTGTGGGCAGTGAGAATGACTACTAGAAGATCTGCTGGTAAGTCCCCTTATGAATTAGTATATGGTACTCAAGCTTTGTTTCCCACTCAACTAGCTAGACCTGTAATTTCTTTTCTTCAAGTAGCATAGGAAAAACCCAATGCATTGATAAGAAGACTAATAAGGCGATAGAATTGAGTGAGAGCATAAATAAAGTTAGTGAAAACTTGGTTACATATCAGGAAAAAATGAAGTCCATTTTCTATAGGAAGGCAAAAGAAATATTTTTCCAAACTAGAGATTTGGTATTAATATGGGATACCAGAAGAGAAGAAAAAGGAAAACGTGGTAAGTTTGATAATCTCTGCTATGTCCCATACAGGATTATTGAAGCTAGATCAAATAAAACTTTTATGCTGGAGAATATTGATGGAGAAACAGTAGAGCTGCCTGTGAATGGGCAGTATCTAAAACATTATTTCCAGCATTGAAATTTGATGGTTCACCATTGTACATATTCGGTTTCCTTCATTGTAAATTTTTCATCAAGCAGTATTTGACTCCATGCCCAAGGTGAAGGCACTAATTTGCAGTTCTTAGTGTTTCATGGTAAAAAACACTATCCCCAGGTGAAGCCAGATGTTGTGGCTCGTTTACAATATCTTTTATATCCTTTATTTTAATTTTCAAAAATTAAAAAAAAATAGAAAACTACCAAAAAATATGTTAAAGTATTAAAGTTTCATATATTTTATCATAAAAATATATCTGCTCATTATAGTAAAGTTTAACATATCTCAAATTGTTCCCTTGACCACCTTTCTTTTTATCAGCAAGTCCTCCTAAACGATAAGACTTCTCCAATTTACATCGCCATGGAAAAAGCTGGTGTGTTTTCTGCATGTATCCTCGTTTTCTTGAATTTATATATTGGCTAGTGTCTGTTATGTACCCTTGGAAATGTTTCGTAATGAATTATCAAGGGGAAAATGTTCTGTAAGTGTCAGCTCAATTAATTCACCAAGCTCTATGTTACCCTGAGTCAGAGTTGTATGTCCAATTCTCTGATGATTCCTTGATAGCGCATTATGACAATCTTGCAGGTTAGGAGTTTAATCAGTTGATTCATTTTCTGAAGCCAAATGCACAACAGTTTGTATCTGACAGTAAAGAGTTCCCTACGGATATTTTTGATATTGAAGTCAAATCAGTGCTGAGCTGCATTGCAAAGATTTTGGGAAAGGATGATGACAATACAGTGGACAAGTCAATTCTGGGAATATTCGCCATGATGATGAAACCAGGAGTGGCACTAGATATTCCATCTTATTGGCAAGAAGTTGTTAACTCTCAGCTCATGAGATTATCATTAACGGGTTCATTCAAGTTTCCCTCACTTATTGTTTACTTATTTTTATATCAAAATGTAGAAGAATTCATGCATCTAGGGTTAAACAATATGGATATGAATAAGAGAAGACAATCAGTGATATTTTGGACAGATATAGTGAGAAACGAACATAATGAGGGTGGTTTGTTTGATTTTTTTGGTCATTTTATGTCTACTGCATATAAAGTTTTGAATGGAAGTTCTCCTCCCTGTTTTTTGCCCAAAGCTCAAGAGTTCTTGCATTTGGGGACAAATTGCAAGTTTGGTGATTGGTTTATTTTTGAAGATTATGCTGAAATTAGACTTTATGGAGCTAGTGTAGAACCTTATAGGCTTCCTGTATTTGTGCCTATGAGATTATTCGCTCTCGAGTTCATTAGGAAAAGTTTAAATGTTGACCAAATACACTTTGTGCCTATGAAGAAAGGTCATATGTTGAAATTGCCAATGGCTGTGGGTCCATTTATAGTTAATATGAGACAAGCAATTGATGAAGCCACTAAGATGTGAGATGAAATGCACCTGCTGTTAGGAGAGAAGTGGGTTTATGACCCTCACAATTTCATTTCTAGTAGAAGAATTGAAAATGGATATTCAGCCTTCATTCATGAGAGCAGACGTGATTTAGAAAAAGTGGCAAGTAAAGGTGTTGTGGGTTCAGTGAACTCAAATGTTTAGACTCATGTCATATCAGAGAAATCAAATAAGAGAGGTAAAGAGGCAATGGTTGATTCAGAGGACGAAGAATATAGGGTTGAGAAGAGAGAAAAGTTCAATGAAGATTCTGTAAATGCTCAACCTAGTTTTTCATTACAATTGGGAGATGAACAAAATGTCCCTGCTTCACCCAGGAGACATGAAATCACTCATGAACAAGTGCCCCTTATTAAACAAATGTTTTCCCAGATTGCAGAGAGAAACCAGAAGATGAAGGCAAGAATGGAGGCTTAAGTTGAGTATGAGGTAGCCCCAGATCAAACAAGACTTCTAACTGCAATGGATCTTGAAAAGGATCAATTCAATATTGCTCTTTCACATCCCTTTGCTATTTCTATTGGTTCTTCTAATAATTTTAACATTGTGAATTTGACTGTAGATGTGAAGAAAATTCCGTTGCTGGAAAAAGTGAATCTACACATTCAAACATGTCAATTGATTGTGAATGACCTAACCAAAACAAATGTTGTGGCACTAAAGGATGAAAATATGCTTGGAAAATTAATCAAGCAGTTGAAGTTAGAGAAAGGCAATTCCAGGGCTTTGACAATCCAGAATGAGGAGGTCAAAAAGATTATAGTGAATATTGGAGTAGATCCTAATGATAGGTATGTTGTACAAAAGCTTCTACAAAGTGGTGAATCAGAAATCTCTGTATTGAAGAAAAAATTGAAATTGCCTACAAGAGAACATTCCATGGCAGTAGAGGTTGCAATGGTGGAAAATGAGAAAGAAAAACTTCTTCAGCGGCTCATGCAAAAGTAAGATTAAGTCACTAAATTAAAGCAAATTGCATTGTCATTGCAAAAACATATTGAATCTCATACTTGCACTTTTGTTTTTCCATCAGTTAGTAAAGATCCATTAGCACAAATATCTCAATTAACCACTGAATTGCAGATGGAAGAGAGAGATCGAAAAAGAGCACAAGCTAATTTAGAAACAACAACAAAAATTATAAAATCAACTGAGGGAGAAGTCAGTAAATATAAAATGGACTACCAAACTTCTGATGTTGAGATTAAAAATCTCAAAGAAAAATTGAAGGGAAATATATCCTTAATACAGGCTAAGGATATCATCTGGAATGATATTATTGTAGAAATGAAGAAAACCTGGGATTTTCTGACTGTGGTTGCAGAAGAAAAAATTATTATCAAGGAATTTGAGGAACAAGTCATGGCAGACAAGTAGAAAACAATTGATAGGTCCATTTGGGCAAGAAAGTTCATTAATTTCCTTGATTCCAAAACAGATCAAGAATTGGAAGAAACTGAAATCAAAGACAGGATTTAATTGTTAATCAAGGTTGTTATTGATGTCAATATGGCATTGACCAAGATGTCAATATTCTTGAGATTCTTGGTTCCAGATGATGATGTCACGACTCTTGGTTAACTAGGATAACATCAATGAAGAAGTCAAACCATTAATGAAGGAAGCCCTAAGAAGTACTTGATCTAATGTTGCATGCACTTGATGATCTAGGCCTTAAACTTTGATGACATATGGAGAACTACATGTCTTGATAACATGGTTAGAGGTCATTTGGTGATTGGAAGATTTCTTTGGAGCTGTTGACAAATTAATAAAGGTTGCACTATGACATATCTTTGCACTAATACGTGATGCTACATAAATGTTGCACTCCTACATATTGACTTTATGATCATATGATAACAATGAAGAAGCCACGCTGACCGAAACATTCTTCATGTTGTCCCATAAATTTTTATGCATAAAATTTAAGGATAGTCACAAAGTAAAAATATTTTTCACCATATTAGAGGAAACATTTTTTTGTGGGACCTTCACCATCCTTTAGAGCATAATTTTAGCTTTCCAATGAGCTATTACTTGGCCCAAAACTCCAAGTATTTTGGGAGATATGATTTTTTCAAGTTATAGAAAATAAATTTGTCCTTGAGCCGACCTACACTCAGTCACTCATGTCGACCTCCCTCCAAACAGATGTGACCTTTCAAATTTGATAAACTACTATAAATATAAAACCGCAAAACCTCATTTCAATCACAAAATTTCGGTCAACCATTATATGAATAATTTTATAGAAACAAGGAAAATACTGAAGGCTGAAGAGAGAATTTTGGGCATACTTCAATATTGGGACAACTTCAAATTTAAAATATATACCTCAGACTAAGTAGAACATCAAGTTAAGGGTATTATGTTTGGGTCACTAAAATGCACTGAAAAATTCAGATTCTCAGATCAGTTAGTGGAGGTTCATATTTTCAACAATAAGGCCTAGTTTAAGCCCAGATCTGTGATATTTCACCTCGGACAGTGGACAATGTATTAACTCAAACCGTGGTGGTGCCTCAGACTTGAAAACCAGTGATTACACTTCAAAACTGTGGATTTGGATCAGCATGACAATTCATTAACAATTTTGGGCATTGATAAAGGGCATGATTTTTGGGAATTGTTCGAACAACCCTGTGAAAGATTTGAGAATATCTTTGGAGAAGCTTATCAATCCTTATATGTAGCATAGGACCATGAATTTGTGGTTCATATTTAGCAAAATTTTGTATACTGGCTGGAGCAACATTGAAAGAACCGTTAGCAGATTTTGGAGTAGATCTTATAGTGGAGTTATAGTGATACCCTTTGAAGACTTCGAAAATTACATAAACATGTTGGACACACTGTATTGGGATCATTTTATAGTGAAGTATTTATTGTCTTTATTGAAGATACGGTATTGGGATTACTGTAGACCTTTTTGGGATTGTGTAGATCTATTGAGGATAGTGGTTGAGCAAGCTTGATAGCTAGAACATTGTAGAAGTTTTTGAGGTGACATGATGCACAAATGAAGCCCTGATGGTGTGATGTTGAAAAACGACCCCTTGAAGTCTTATTGAAGTAGCTTGTTGAAGGGTATTGTAAGAGTGGTGTGCAGACCTATTGAAGACCCTCTTGGAGATACCTTGAAAGATTCTTGAAGACATTTTAAGGACTTCCAAAACACCCTTGGAGACATCCTTGAAGAACATGATACATTATTGATGTCATCATGAGGTGACTTGGATAAATTGTTTGGGTACGATGAAGAGTAGTGGTGACACCTAAGAAGAAAAGGTTGTCATTGATGACGTGATGTGTAGACTACAGTGAAGGGTAAGCTGAAGATTGTCAGAGCTCATTGAAGAATACATTGGGAGCCATGAAGTATAACCAAATATATCTTGATGAAATAAAGCAGGAGGTTGGAGCCTCATAGAGACAAGGTTGGTGCCTTGGAAGATAGGGTTGGAGCCCTAGAGGATTGGAGTCCTCAAGAAACCAGGTCAGAGCCTGTACTAGAGATAGGGTTGGAGCCCTAGAGGTTGGTGCCTCAAATTGACAAGGTTGGAGCCTTGGAAAGGCCAAGTCGGTGCTTGGCACAATACAGGCTGGAGCCTGGAAGATTGGAGCCCTATATCATTATTTTACTTTACTTATTGTAAATAAGAAATGAATAAAAGTATCTATTCCATCATTTTTCATTTTGTGTTCTAAATATAAGTGATCTAACTGGTAAAATTAACAATTGAAAAGAAATACTTATTCACCCCCCTCTCAGTATTTCCAACAGTTGGTTTCAGAGCCAGTACCTTCACTCAAAGCCTAACAGCTTGAAGGTTGATCATTAGGACACAAATGGCAAAGCCAAAGAAGAAAATATCCAATCCTCCTAAAGATGTGTCTTCCTCAACCATCGAAATTGAAGTCAATCAATTTGAGAAGGCTCCATTGTTCAATGGAAATTTTGATATATGGGAGGCAAGAATGAGGAATTCTTGAAGACTCCATGAATTGAAGTTTGGATATTAGTGATTACTAATGACACGATGGATGAGGAATCCAAGGAGTACAATATAAGAGAAATGAAGGCAATTTTGAATAGGTTACCAAATTCTGTGAAGGCCAATTTTGAAAAATGTTCGTCAGCAAAATTCATATGGGACAAACTTCATGATATTCACTCAAAAGGAGTGTTGACAATGATCTCTAGTAAAGACGATGATGGAAAACAAGAAATAAGTCCCGAATCCATCAAGGAAGCTGAAGATAAGAGAGATGACAGCAAGGATAAAGATGACCTAGAAGATGAAGAGAACAAAGAAGACTTTGAAGAAGATCTCCTGAATAAACTTATGGCTTCCTGGAAGAGATTAACAAGTTGAAAAAGGAAAATGAGGAACTTAAGAAGAAAGCACAAGTTGGTGACCAAAACAAGACAAGGAAGGAATTTTACATTTTCAAGCTTCAAGTTCAAGAAAGAGATGAAGAGCTCACCAAAATTAAGGAGGAATTTCATAAAAACAAAAGAAAGCATCATGAAGAAGTCATATCTATGACAAATCAATTGGATAAGGCAAAGAAAAGGGAAGAAAATTTGTCAAGCTACCTTGAACAAAGACTTAAGAGCTTGAACAATCTTGAAGCAGAGATTGGTCAATACAAGGAAGAAGTCTCTTCTCTTAGATTTCAACTAGAAGAAGCAAGGAAACAAGCAGAAGGAGCCGAGAAGGTGATGGAAACTTTGGCATTCAAAGAAGGGCAAGTTGATGAAGTAGAAAAGGAGAGAAACGTCATGATATGCCAACTAGAATAAAAGGAAGAAGAAATCTTCGAACTTAAATTAGACATCAATCTTCTCAAGGCCCAATCATGTGAAGCAACCAAGATGAAGGAAGAAATGGAGATCGATTTATCAAAGAAGGATGAAGAATGCAAGAAAATGAAAGAAGAAATTGATATCCTTAAAAAGGAATTTGATCATCTGAACAAGAGCCTAAAGAGTTCCCAAACCCTAGATGACATCTTGAGTCATCAAAGATCTCCTCTTGATAAATCGGGTCTTGGTTATGTAGGTGAATCTTCAAACAAAAATGATGCAATCCCTAATGCTTCAAACAACAAGGATGTGGAAAATCTTGGAAGAAATATTGATGCCCCCAATTCCAGCAAAGGCAAGAAGAAGAGTGTTGGCAAGAAGTCAGGTCTCGCGGACAAGACCCAGGTTCAGGAGTTGTGGCCAACAAAGGAGTCTGATGTAGTCTAGGATCACGCCGGCATTTTCACCCTACTCCGGAGAGCAGTGAGTCTCACCCGAGGCGTGCCACAACCACATGCAGAAGGGGATTAGATCAATGGCAAGGCACAGAGTCGCAGCTCATGATGGACAATGCATCGATTATATAGACAGAGTCATGTACGCAAGAGCACTTAAGAAGCATTCAAGTATTAAGAAAATAAAATTTTAAACCAGCATAAACACATTACATACATGTAAACCTATTATTGAGACAACAACCTTTCATTATATTAATCTCTTGGCCAAGCTCATGATTACATAGAATCTTCAGCGATAGCTTACAACCCTGATACAGATGTCTTACGAAACAGAAATAGAGAAGATTAGGAATCACAGAGATGTCATGCATGATTTCCCGCATTCGCTCTGTGCTTCTTCTCCTGTCACGAGCCTCGCAACCTCTGCTGTGTCCTCCTTCTTTCAGCCGGGTGACTGTTATTTATTCACCCGCTATCGCGAATATCAGTTCCTCCCTGTGTCTTTTCTTCAGCTGCTTCCAGCTTCTCTCCTGTTATCTGTGTGTTCCGCTTTCTGTCTTCTGCTGTGTGTTTTCTTCATCTGTACTTGTGCGTGTTCTTTCTTCAGCTATCTCATGCTTCCGCGCCACCTTGATAGCTCCGCGAATCCTGGTAGTTGCGACACGGTCGCGATTACCATGTGTCCTCATGCCGCAACTAAAAAGGTCATCCTTTATTCAAAATTCAAAATGTTCTAACCAAGATTTCAAAAACAAGGGCCCCAACAGGCCCCGACCACAGTTCCTTGACTCGTCCCCGAGTCAATCACAAATGACAGTTTCCACCTCCATTGCCCCGCTGGATCCCGTGCCCTGTTCGGCCTGTGTGTCTTTGTCTCGTGCCCGTTCCTGATGTGCGCCTCCAAGCGGCTGTTCAAACAAGGGCCCCAACTCCGGGACCCTGCAGAGCGCTATATCTTTGAGCCCGGTGAAGTCCGACATAGCTTGCTGCCATCCCTGCATTAGCGAGTCTGCTTCCTCAGTGATCCTGGTGGCAACGGCCTCCTCTATATTCGCCGGGACAGCCCCGAACATCGTGGTAAGCTAGATCTCGGCCTCTGCAGCTAGCTGTTGTATTGATTTGGCACTGGCTTGAATGGGTGGACGGAGTTCCCGAATTATCTACTTGGCCGTTGCTGAGTTGGCCTCGGTCTGGTGCATTTGAACCTCAAGCTTGTCCGCCTGGACATATAGTTGATCTAACCGTGCGGGATCAACGGTCTCCTGAATTTCCCTGGAAATATGTTGCAGCTGGGCAGAGATGGGCTGCGTTTTGACCGTGAGGGCGAGTGAACACTCCTGCAGACTTCGCAGGAGGTCGTAAGCCTCGCGCGCCGTGGAGTGAAGGTCGCCTGCATGTGAGCTGCCTGGGTCTGCTTGGCTACCACTTGTTCAGAGTATACAATCTGTGGGTCGAGGAGCGCGGGCCGTGTAGCTAACGCCGCTTGAAGTTCTTGATTCTCCCTGCGTAGAACAGTGAAGGCAAACTGAATGTGGTGAGCCTGGACGGCTACATTGCTCTCCGCTATATCGTCAGGAAGTGGGGCATGGTGAGCCCTTACAACGGGCCATAGGTCTGAGAACGCCTGAGTGACAATGGTGATATGCTCCAGCAGGTAGGCCTTCTCCGTGGTCAGCTAGTCGTGATGTTCAGTAAGCGCCATGATCTGGTGGTGCTTCTCATCGCACCGCTGCTGCAGCTCCGAATGAAGTTGTTCGGCCTGCAGGGCCGCCCTCTGAATGAATAGGTACAACTGGGCTGTACCCCATGTTTCTACGTTGGGGGTGCCAGAAGCGCCCTGCTCCGGCATTCGCTCCTGCAAAGGTTGCCCACTAGCCACTGATCTGTTGGAATTATCAGGAGGGGACACCGGTGTCTGTTGCTGCGTTGAGGTGCCCATGTCTAAATCTGACCGTTCTTGCTGAGTGGTCTGGCCTATGGGGGGAGGGTCAGCATGCTCAGACGGAGCCTCGACCGAGTCAGCCCCAACATTGGCCTTCCGGGTAAATATAGTAGAGAAAGAACCCTGGGGTGTGGCCACGAGGTCGACTAGTGGCACTACGGCCGCAGTACTGGAGGTAACTTCAGCCCCGTGGTCCCCTCCAAAGAGTTCCCAGATAAGGGGGTCGGATACAGTGGCAGATGAGTTTGATGGAACAGATGAAGTGGCAGGTGGATGGATGGTGGAGGGAGCGGTGGACGGTGTGGTGGAGGTATGGGGGAGGTGAATATTGATGAATTATGAGGGGTCGATAAGGGGTTCCTCCAGAGCTAATGTCCCTGTGAGAGGAGTGGGTGGCGGATCGTCATCAGTAAGGTCCACCACTGGATCAGTGACAGTGGTGCGGGCCCGTTTGGCTGGAGGGGGATCTAATTGATCAAGTCCCGGGCCCGTTCCACCCATGGAGGTGATGATGGGGCTGGCAGAAGTGAATAAGTTGGTAGGGATGGAAGAAGTGAGAGGGGTAGTATGGGACAGAGAAAGAGAACGACTGAGCTGGAATTCAGAAAATAAAGGAAACAAAGGGGCACCGCTTGAAATAACTTGGGCCGCCACGTTGAAATTTTGTACCTAAGTATTAAAGTGGCGGACGACGAGGACCTGTGGTTCGGGGAGTTCCTGTGAGGTCCCGGCTGCATCCGGAGAAGATCCTGCCGTGGCCTGTGAGGGCCCTGCTGCTCCCGTCTCGGCAGGCCGTTACGCCGGCAGCATCCGCTCAAAGTTGTACCTGGGGATCCCGTCGCGGATGTGCTTTGTGACCCCCGGCCATGAACAGACCTCGCGGTGGAAGGTAGCATCGTCCAGCTGGAATTTGAGCGGCGTCATGTGGAAGGTGGCTTCCGGCACGCAAGTGGGGTGGAGGTAAGTGTGCCTGTGGCTTACCCTGAACCATACCTGCTCACTATAGTCGTCCAACAGGTTCTTGGGCACCCGTTGCTGGTTAGCCACCACATCTATCATTAGCCTGTACCAAGACCGAAACGCTTCCGCATTCACCTGTTTAGTGCTGGGGTCAGAGGACACCTGCCACGGGGTGAATTTCATCGCGAGGGGCTGGCTCGCGGTAGTTTCTGTCGGTAGTCGGACAGGAGGAGTGTGCCATTTCCACATGGAAAAGGCTACAATTAGGTAACCATAGATGAAACTAGTGGTGCGCTTATAATTCTCTTCGCATGCCGCGAACAGTTCTTTGAGCACGAAAGAACACCAATTCAGCCTAGTGCCTTGGACACAGTGCTCCGCAATGGAGATGGTATCCAAGGTGCACTCTCCTTTGGTATAATGCCGCATCGTATTGCTAGCAATGAGATAGCAAGCGAACCGAATCTCCGGCTTGTTAATCAGATCAATTTTGGCGCCTTTCCCCCCCGACGAGTGCCATATTTGGCATAGAAGTCTGTATCACCCGTCTTTCATGTGCGCTTGGAAGATGTCTGACCAGCAGCGGAGACGTCTGCGCCATGCTGGGAAAACCCTGTGACGCGATGAATGTCTTCAGCGTGAATGGGGATCTCCTCGTTTAGCCACAAGGACCCATTCTGAATTTGGCTGAGGAGGAACCGGGTGCATTGCAGGGCCGGTCCGGTAGTCCCAAAGATAGGGAGAGTTCTTAAATTCATCAGGGACGATTGCTGGAGGCCCCGAAACTCTGGTCGCATTCGGTTGGCTCAGCTACCGCCTGGTGTGTAGTGATGCTCCATATATGTCTGCCAATGGAGGGAGGGGAATTCGACCGAGTCGGACAGGTTGGCGTATATCAACGCTGCACTGTCGTATTTGCCAACCAGCGACTTTGTCCTGTGGATCTGACTGTCCAGCGTTGGTTCAGCAATGGATAGGAGAGCCTTTGGCATTTTGGCACGGCGCTGGTAAACTTGGAGAATTATCTTGGAGCTTTTATTTTGGTGCGGTGCGTTTTGAGACTTCAACCGCTCTGGTGTCGCTGCAATTTCCAAGTTGAACTGGTCCGGCATTCTCGTGCTATTGGTCTCCATGCAAGTTATGTCATCGCCTGGCACGAGCGGAGTTGATGAGACCCCATAACGATAATTAATTCCTGTTGGCCGTCGTGCCTGCGATAATCGTGCGATCGATCGCATGCCTGTGTGTAATCTGACAGTTGCTGACGGCGGTATGGGGAAATGGGCGGATGCGACGGCTAAGGGAACTGCGGATGATGGCAGATGATTATGGTACGGTTACTGCCTACTTATGGTAATTTGTGATGCAAATCTGAGTGATCCTACGGACTGACAAAAAGGACTGACGGAAATGACCTGGACTGATATTGGCACGTGGATGGATCCTACAAGGATGACATGCTGGACAGGCGCCGCCCTGACCACAGTCGGTTGGGGTGCGGCCCTCGCAACTGAGCGGTTATTGATAGACCACCTATGAATCGGAAAAGAATCCCTATGCTCATCCCGGTTGCGGGAGAGTTATTCGACTAAGCTACGCTACGGGTGCTCTCGGGTGCGAGAGTTATTGATGAGAAGTGAAAGGTACTTACTCCTGGTAGGGTTTCAGGCGTGCGCCATTCACCCACCCAGGGAGAATTGTACTGTCCAGCTGTGCCAACCGAATAGCTCCTGAGTCGCGAATCTCGATGACAAAGTAGGGTCCCAACCAGTGCATCTGGAGCTTGCCCAGAAACTTCTGGAACCGGCTGTCATATAGAAGAAATTTTCCGCCAACCTGAAAGGTTTTGTTCTTAATGTGGCGGTCATGCCACGCTTTTTGCCGGTCCTTCTGAATCTTCTAGTGGAATTCGGCCAGGAAGCGGGCCTCATCCAGTTCCTGTAATTCATGGAGGTGCTCCTGGAGGGAGGCCTCTTCCGAAAACTTGAGAGACGTGGCAATCAACATGCTGGGTACAATAAAATCGGTGGGGATCACAGCCTCCCGGCCGTACACGAGCTGGAACGACATTTGATTGGTCAAGCGCTTCACTGTAGTCCGATAGGCCCACAATGCTGCAGATAGGCGCTCATCCCAATCATCACGCTGGGCATTGCAAATCTTCGTCAAGCCTTTCTCCAGAATCTTATTGAAGGCTTCCACCGTACCATTAGCCTGCGGGTGGTACGGGCTACTCTTGTGATGCTGAACCATGAAGGTGTCCAGCAGTGTTTTGATAGTATCATTAATAAAGTGCGTACCCTGGTCACTGGTTAAACTTCGCGGGCAGCCAAACCGACAAATGATGTGCTAAAAAATGAACTGGGCAGCGGTATCCGCCGTGCAGTCGCGTACCGCTGCTGCCTCAGCCCACCAGTTAAGGTAATCCGTGGCGGTAATGATGTACCGGGCCTTGGAGTGCCTGGCGACCGGGGCTATGGGGCCCCCAAAATCCACAGCCCACTTCTCGAACGGCCGCAACACCTGCACTGGATGTAGCGGGAGCTCGTCCCGGTGTGAGGGCCTTCCCGTCCGCTGGAAAACATCGCAGCGCTTCACGTAGGCCTTACAATCAGCATGTACTGTCGGCCACCACAGGCCAGCTTGGAGCACCTTTCTTGCGGTGGGTTTCGCACCCACATGCCCTCCCGCAACACCGCTGTGACATTCCCACATTACCGCTTCCCGTTTGTGGTCAAGCACGCATCTGCGCAACACCTCATCGAGGCCCAGTTTGTATAGCTGCCCCGCGATCAATTGGTAGTCGGCCACCCGGACAACCAAGTGGCGTTTCCGGAGCGGGGTGTAGTCTTAAGGGCATTGCCCCGAGGTCAGATAGGCGGCAATGTCGGCCAAGTAATCCAGGACTGCTTCGACGCGGAAGAGGTCAGCATCCGGCAGCTGATCGTCCAAAGAGCTGTCGTTCTCTCCCGTCTCCAACCTGGATAAATGATCGGGACCGACATTCAACCTGCCGGGCTTGACAATCACCTCAAACATGAATTCCTGGAAAATTAGAAGCCAACGACAAATCCGTCCTTCCAAAACAGGCTTATTCACCAGATACTTCAATGCAGAGTGGTCCGTAAAGAATTTGAATTTGCCATCCAGAAGATAGTGGCGGAACTTCTGGAGGGAGTACACCATCGCCAGCGCCTCCCGCTCGGTCGTGGTGTAATTCTTCTCCGCATTCGATAACTTGCGGCTGGCGAAGTAGATGGGGTGGTCAACTGTCGTCTCCCCTGGTTGCGCCAAGACAGCCCCAAGTGCAATACCGGACGCATCGATATGCACATGGAACGGCTTATCCCAGTTGGGGTGAACAAGTATGGGTGTCGTTGCCAGCTTCTCCTTCAAGGTGTCAAGGGCCCTCCTACACTCCTCCGTCCACTGGAATACTTCTGACTTCCGCAACAGTTTCTCCAAAGGGGCCGTAATCTTTGCGTAGTTGCGGATAAACCGCCTGTAATATCCTGTGTGCCCGAGCAGTGCACGCAACTGCTTCACGGTTTCGGGGGCTTCCATGTGAACTATGACTGCGATCTTGGCGGGATCGACACAGACCCCTGCTTGCACACCACGTGGCCTAAGAGTGTGCCGAATGGAACTGCAAAAATACATTTCTTCAAGTTCAAGGAAATCTGCAGCTAACGACACCGGTCAAACATAATACGCAACAGGGAGGCGTGTTTCTTCAACAGGCTGTAGACGGTCCAGTCGTCCATGTAGACCTCCAGGAACTTGTGAATGTACTCCTGGAAAGCAGCAATGACAATCCGGGAAAACACAGCCGGTGCGTTCTTCAGACCAAACGGCATAACGTGGTATGCGAATGATCCCCACTCAGTGGTGAATGTCGTCTTTGCTTTGTCTTCTTCGGAAATGCGCACCTGATGGTAGCCCGAAAACCCATCAGTGAAGGAATAGGCTTCGTTTCCCGCGACATGATCTAGAACTTCATCGCTGAAAGGAGTGGGAAACGGATCGTGGATGCAGGCATTGTTCAGACTCCGGTAGTCTACGCAGACACGTATCTCCGCTTTGTCCTTCTTGTTCTGAATGACAATGGGACTCACCCACTCTGCTTCTTCTACTGGAAAGATGAGACTTGCAGCCAGCATCTTGTCGATCTCCATCTTGACTTTTTCTTTGATACGTGGGTTCAGCCGGTAGGGTCGGTGCTTCACTAGCCTGGCCCCCGGTTTCAGCACGATGTGCATTTCGCCAAGGTCCCCCTTGATCACCTTCAGGTCTGCAACCGAGGACGGGAACAAGTCTTCGTATTCCCGGAGGAGGCTGAAAATTTCGTTTGTCGTTTCCTCGTCCCAGTAATCTCCCACCGTTTCCAGCTTGGGTTTCTCGTCTGTTCCAACGTTCAGATTCTTTGTCTTTAGTGGCTGTAAATGGACTCCTTCAGTTTTCGGCTCTTCACTGATGTTCCGCTCGCCTTCCTTTTCGTCAAAATAGAGATGCCTGAGGTCCCCCAGACTATCATCATCCAGATCGCCGTCAATCTGTTGGCAAAACAACTTGCGCCTGGCCTCAGGTCGTGACACAACCGGGCCCCCGTCGGGCTCGGGATGGCGGAAAACCAAGACCTCCTTGATTGCCTGTAGGGCCCAATACTCCTACGCCGTCTCCCCTTCGAACGAGAAGCACCGAACGAACTTGTCCGTGACTTCCTGCCACGAGCGGGTTCCCTGTTTCCGCTCTTCTTCTAGGTACCAGGCCTGGAGGATTATATCCAAGGAGTGGATAAACCTGTGGACCCATAGCTCCTCCGGGTACCTGGTACTACGCCACTACTCCTCACAGGCACGCAAATGGTTTCGCGGGTCGCAAGTTCCGCGATACTTAAGAATACTGCGAGGTCTGTCATCCTCTTTAAAACGTGCTCGTAGAGCATCCGCCACGCAATCCCATCGCAACAGAGTGTCGCGGTGATTTTTCCACCACCGGGCTGCCGTGGATTGCAAGGCCACATCCAAAAGTGGCATCCGGCTTTCGTCTGGGACCATGTCTTCCACCTTGGTAATAAAAGTATTGACAGCTTGCATGTTTGACAGGGTGGGATATCCGCGGATCTCAGTCCCCACCCACTGGACTTGGGCAACGGTAGCACATCTCCGCATGGTGGTCTCGTACCCCCCTTGCTGCCGTCTTCCCACGCGAGTTCGGATCCGAGCTCCCAGCTCTGCACACTCTGCCAACTGACAGAACCAGTCGCAGTCGGGTTAATATAGTCGTCCCGCTTTCATGCAGTCATCTGATAAAGGTGGTCCATCATCTGAGCATCCTCCTGATTGTCCACCGTTTCCGTATATCGCGGGCCCTGATACGGGTCAAGGGGCTGGGTGACCCGTACCTCCCCATCCTCAAAAATAATCAGCTCCTTTTTAAGGTCGATGATGGCGTAATTCTCAAAAGCCCAGTCGATGCCGAGTAAGGCAGGATAAGGATCCTTGTCGCCCATAATATCAATAACCTCAAAATCGGTGTATGTCTTCACCCCTGCAATGTCGACCTCAACTCCTTCAAGTCGGCCAATTGGCAGAATGCAGTACTGGTTCGCCATCCTGAGTTGGATGGGCGAGTAGGCCTGTCGTGGCTTTTCGAGAGCCTCCCATGTCTTGCGCGGCAGGATGTTAACGTCAGATCCCAAATCAAGCATGGTGTCGCTGATTTGGAATCCCCCAACCTGCATGTTAATCTGGAAATCTTTACCCGTCCGTCGCTTATTCCGCTTGATGCGCTGCACCGCCTGGGGGGCCATATCCACCGGTTCCCCCAATCCTGTCCTCCCCTGCAGTGCTCCTTCCAGAGCATCTTTGAGCTGCTGCCGCAAAGCTATATTGTCAACAATCCTGAGGAATAGCTGGAGCCATTCGGAAATCTGGGTTCCTTGGGTGTGCTGTGGTCGAGGGTCTGTCGACAGAGATGCTTCCAGTCCTCCCGAGTCGTGCAACTGAGCAAATGCCTCAACCGCCTCCTGAAAATACTTCTTCTGTGCCTCGAGTTTGACTACTTGCTGCGGGGACGCTGGCCTGACAACCTGTGCCGACTCCTTTCCGCGATCATCCTCCCACGTTTTCTTACCGCCCCTTGTCACGATAGCGACGTTCTGCCTAGCCGGAGTCGCAGCTACGCGCGGCTTGGCGTTTACCAAGTTCATGCCCCTCTGCCGTGCACGTTCTTTCCATTTTTTGATGAGCTTCGGACAGTCCTCTGTTGCATGGGTGTTTACGCGGCACTGCGAACACCACGGACGGCGAGGGAGGGGACATTCGCGAGCCACATGGCCCTCCTGGTCACAGTTATAGCATTTCACTAGCCCGCGGCCCCCAGCGCGGCCTCCCCGCGCCCCGCCCCCTCTTCCTCTAGGGGCTTCACTCACCCTGTAGGAGGGTCGGTCCAGCCGGTCCGCAAGTGCATCAAGAGCTCAGCATTGCTCAGTGCTGTGAGTCGTGGAAGCGCAGAACTCACAATATACGTTGTTTGGTACGTTGGAATACTTTTGTAGAATCAGGCACATCCGAGGTGGATGTCCCACAGTCCGAAAAATTTCACAATACTCCGTGGCAGCTGGGTTGAGTTGGGAGGGGAACCCCGCGTAGGGATGTTGCGGCTGGTATACCCCCTGCGGACTCAGCGCCGCACCACCCCCCGTGGGTGGCCCTCCTTGAATTGCCGCGACTGAGGGTCCCACCCCCGCACCACGCAACCGAGGACACTCAGTTGCGACGTGGCCTTCGACTAGGCAGTGAGTGCACCAAACGTTTTGCATGGCTGGTCTGCCTGGCTGTATCTCCTTGAGCTTTTCAGTCAAACTGGCTATCTGATGTTGCAATCCCACCAAGGAGGGATCCTGCGGGGCCGACCCTCCCTGATATTCCTAAAGGTAGCCCGCCATGGCCTCGATCTCCATGGCCTGCTCCAAAGCATCCTGCAGATTGCCAATCTTTTGTTGGGTGAGGGGGGTTCGCATCAAGGGAAGCAAAGCCTTGATGAACCAATCCCTCTGATGGTTCGGATCAATCGGGTAACTGAGTTTCCCGATCGCGTCCTTGAATCGCCGCATTAGCTCCCATGCGGTTTCTCCTTCCTTCTGTTTAATTTCCCAAAGTTCGGACATGCCCTGTTGGTCCGTCTGGGGAAGCTTAAATTCCCGTACAAAATCCCGCTTTACGTCCGCAATGACGGGATTTAGGTGGGCCTCAGACCACTTGATAAACCATCGCAGAGCCCTCTCTCTGAGTGTGGTTTGGAACTCTATTAGTTTACCTGCGTTCGGTGTCTGTCGAGCCCTCCAAATGGCTTCGCACAGATACCAGTGTTGCTCTACGTCATCATTACCTCGGCCCGAGAACTCGGGATATCGAGTGAAAGACCCAGCGATGGTTGCTTGCGATGGGTTGATCAGGATAAATCCTCCGGGTCCTGGTTGCGCGACTGTTCTCCTCGGGAATGCAATACTACTAGTGCTGCTGCTACTAACGGGTGTCACTGACGACACTGAACTACTGTGCAATCGACTCAATGCTTGAAATTTAACAAAAATATTACTCAAAGGTTGATAAAGTACCAGGGGAAGGCAGGGATCCTGGCCATGAAGATTGGGGGGAGTATGGCAGCCTGGAAGACTGAGCGTCGTCCGTTCTTGAAACAGCTGCTGCATTACCACGTACCATTCAGCATCGGAACTTTCCTCGGGCTGCATACCTTCACCATCTTCGTCAGTCACCGGTTCCCTTGCTCGCTCGGCAGGGCTCCCATGCACCCATCGCACTTCCGCAACGGTCCCTTCTCATCCCTGGGTACCCGCGTCCATAATCCTTATCCTCTGAGGCGCCTCCTTCTGATTTTTCCTCTCGATCTCCCATCTCTTCAAATCTCGCATCACCCTTGTTCGCCACCTATCGGCGATCTGTGCCCGCCGATGCGCACGTCGCTCCCTCAACGTCCTTGTGGCCTCAGCATCCATCCCCACTCCCCCCGTCACCTTCTACATGGCATCGGTCCCCTCAACCCTTCCCCCAACACAGGTGGTTTACGCTTCCATACTCGTTTTGTGGAATTCAATCAACCCTTCATCCACCATCAGAGCTTTAATCCACAGCGGAATCTCCTTAAGCAACTTCCCTCTTAGTCCTAAGTGGAAGACAGCCTCGGCCTTCGAGAAAGATTGATAGCACTCAGCAGCAAACTCCACAGTGTATCCTTCCAACATGGTCCTTACCCAAAATCCATCGCGTGGGTTAGTTCGGTGTTCACCCGATGCAGCGTCACCAGATCTTCGTGCGCCCACCTGCGGTTTATCTTTCTCAAGCCCTCTCGAGGTACCGTCGCTCGTAATCTCTGCAACCAATTGTAAAGGTCGGTAGGGAACCTTCCCCAAAAAATTTCGTACGTATCACCGGCTGAATCTGAGAAAAGTATGAGTTCCCTGATCGCTGCCTCTCTTTTCTTAGTCACGCCCACTTGCTAAGAGATAAAGTGGTCCATGTGATTATCCCACCATCGCCGTATCTCCCCTTCGAAGATCCGTGATACCATGGTCTAAGTCCCCTCATATCATGCAGGTCCCGGCAACGGAACCATTTGTTGGCGAGAAGTCAGGTCTCGCAGACAAGACCCAGGTTCAGGAGTTGTGGCCAACAAAGGAGTCCGATGTAGTCTAGGATCACGTCGGCATTTTCACCCTACTCCGGAGAGCTGTGAGTCTCACCCGAGGCGTGCCGCAACCACATGCAGAAGGGGATTAGACCAATGGCAAGGAACAGAGTCACAACTCATGATGGACAATGCATCGATTATATAGATAGAGTCATGTACGCAAGAGCACTTAAGAAGCATTCAGATATTAGAAAATAAAATTTTAAACCAGCATAAACACATTACATGCATGTAAACCTCTTATTGAGACAACAACCTTTCATTATATTAATCGCTTGGCCAAGCTCATGATTACATAGCATCTTCAGCGATAGCTTACAACCCTGATACAGATGTCTTACGAAACAAAAAGGTAGAATAGAGAAGATTAGGAACCATAGAGATGTCATGCATGATTTCCCGCAGCCGCTCTGTGCTTCTTCTCCTGTCACGAGCCTCGCAACCTCTGCTGCATCCTCTTCTCTTTCAGCCGGGTGACTATTATTTATTCACCCGCTATCGCGACTATCAGTTCCTCCCTGTGTCTTTTCTTCAGCTGCTTCCAGCTTCTCTCCTGTTATCTGTGTGTTCCGCTTTCTGTCTTCAGCTGTGTGTTTTCTTCATCTGTACTTGTGCATGTTATTTCTTCAGCTATCTCATGCTTCCGCGCCACCTTGATAGCTCCGCGAATCCTGGTAGTTGCGACGCGGTTGCGATTGCCATGTGTCTTCATGCCGCAACTCAAAAGGTCATCCTTTATTCAAAATTCAAAATGTTCTAACCAAGATTTCAAAAACAAGGGCCCCAATAAAGAGTCAAGATGACATTGTACGAAACCCTACTCCAAGAAGATATGTTGATGGTGTCAAGAATGCTAGAGGTAATAAATTTGAGCAAAGGATCCCAAGAGAGAATTATTTTAGAAGTACATCAAGGCAACCTCCATCCTCCAGGTACAAAAGTATATTTTTTGGTTATTGTTATTCTTGTACAAATTTTGGGCATATGGCAAAGGAATGTAGGGCATACCACAAGGAAAAATATAATGGTCCCCGTCAATTTCCTATAAGAAACTTTGCAAGAAGAAGTTATGATCTTTCGTTCATGAATAAGATAGAGTGTTTCAATTGCCATAACATTGGACATATGGCACATGATTGTAACTTGACTTGGGTTCCTAAAAAAGCTAAAACAATGACAAACAACTCAGAGAATAAAGTTACACAAGTATGGAGAAGGAAGCTAGTTGAATCTGGAAGTCTCTTGAACACCCCGACCAACAACACATATTGTTTACTTGATAAAGTCATCATTGATATTCTATAATTTATCCGTGAATGGGCCCTATGAAATCTTTGATGAGTCACCCATGGACATTTATCCTTTGATAGATCATCTCTCAGGAGCAGCTTCATTGAAGAACATGATTCCAACATTGACTTCTTCCACCCGATCAAAAGGCAAAAATATTTCTAGAAGCTGGAGGAGGTTATGCAGGCACGGGGAGTTAGTTCATCACATGAAGAAAGACACATCTATCATGGACCACATTTCCAGAAGGAAGAGCACCATGACAGGGGGAGTTCTTAAGCACCCCGTTTGCCATTGATGTCAAAGGGGGAGGGAATATTGGAAGGGAAAGAATATTGCCATCAATGACAAAGGGGGAGATTGTTAATCAAGGTTGTCATTTATGTAAATATGGCATTGACCAAGATGTCAATATTCTTGAGATGCTTGGTTCCAGATGATGATGTCACGACTCTTGGTTAACTAGGATACCATCAATGAAGAAGTCAAACCACTAATGAAGGAAGCCCTAAGAAGTACTTGATCTAATGTTGCATGCAATTGATGATCTAGGTCTTAAACTTTGATGACATATGGAGAACTACATGTCTTGATAACATGGTTAGAGGTCATTTGATGATTGGAATATTTCTTTGGAGCTGTTGACAAATTAATAAAGGTTTCAATATGACATAACTTTTCACTAATACGTGATGCTACATAAATTTTTCACTCCTACATATTGACTCTATGATCCTATGATAACAATGAAGAAGCCACGCTGACCCAAACTTTCCTCATGTTGTCCCAAAATTTTTTATGCATAACATTTAAGGACATTCACAAAGAAAAATATTTTTCACCATCTTAGAGGAAAAAAAATTTTGTGGGACCTTCACCATCCTTTAGAGCATAATTTTAGCTTTCCAATGAGCTATTACTTTGCCCGAAACTCCAAGTAGTTTGGGAGATATGAATTTTTCAAGATATAGAAAATAAATCTATCCTTGAGCCGACCTACACTCAGTCACTCATGTCGGCCTCCCTCCAAACAAACGTGACCTTTCAAATTTGATAAACTACTATAAATATAAAACCGTAGAACCTCATTTCAATCACAAAATTTCGGTCAACCATTATAAGAATATTTTTACAGCAACAAGGAAAATACTGAAGGCTGAAGAGAGAAGTTTGGGCATACTTCAATATTGGGACAACTTCAAATTTAAAATATAGACCTCAGACTAAGTAGAACAACAAGTTAAGGGTATTCTATTTGGGTCACTAAAATGCACTGAAAAATTCAGATTCTCGGATCAGTTAGTGGAGGTTCATACTGTCAACAGTAAGGCCTAGTTTAAGCCCAGATCTGTGATATTTCACCTCGAACAGTGGAAAATGTATTAACTCAAACCTATGGTGGTGCCTTAGACTTGTAAAATAGTGATTACACTTCAAAACTGTGGATTTGGATTAGCGTGACAATTCATTAACAATTTTGGGCATTGATAAAGGGCATGTTTTTTGGGAATTGTCTGAAAAACCTTGTGACAGAGTTGAGAATATATTTGGAGAAGCTTATCAATCCTTATATGTAGCATAGGACCACGAATTTGTGGTTCATCTTTAGCAAACTTTTGCATACTAGCAGGAGCAACATTGAAAGAACCGTTAGTATATTTTTGAGAGCAGATCTTATAGTGGAGTTATAGTGATACCCTTTGAAGACTTCAAAAATTACAGAAACGTGTTGGAAGCACTGTATTGGGATCATTTTATAGTGAAGTATTTATTGCCTTTGTTGAAGATACGATATTGGGATTACTGTAGACCTTTTTGGGATTGTGCAGATATATTGAGGACAGTGGTTGAGCAAGCTTGATAGCTGGAACATTGTAGAAGTTTGTGAGGTGACATGATGCACAACTAAAGCCCTGATGTTGTGATGTTGAAAAATGACCCCTTGAAGTCTTATTGAAGCATCTTGTTGAAGGGTATTGTAAGAGTGGTGTGCAGACCTATTGAAGACCCTCTTGGAGATACCTTGAAATATTCTTGAAGACATTTGAAGGACTTCTAAAACACCCTTGGAGACATCTTTGAAGAACATGATGCATTATTGATGTCATCATGAGGTGACTTGGAGAAATTGTTTGGGCACGATGAAGAACAGTGGTGACACCTAAGAAGAAAAGGTTGTCATTGATGACGTGATGTGTAGACTACAGTGAAGGGTAAGCTGAAGATTGGTAGGGCTCGTTGAAGAATACATTGGGAGCCATGAAGTATAACTAAATATATCTTGACGAAATTAGGCAGGAGATTGGAGCCTCATAGAGACAAGGTTGGTGCCTTGGAAGATAGGGTTGGAGCCCTAGAGGATTGGAGTCCTCAAGAAACTAGGTCGGAGCTTGTACTAGAGATAGGCTTGGAGCCCTAGATTTTGGTGCCTCAAATTGACAAGGTTGGAGCCTTGGAAAGACCAAGTCGGCGCTTGGCACAATACAAGTTGGAGCCTGGAAGATTGGAATCTTCATCTAGGATTGGAGCCCTATATCATTATTGTACTTTACTTATTGTAAAGAAGAAATTAATAAATGTTTATATTCTATCATTGTTCATTTTGTGTTCTAAATATAAGTGATCTAACAAGTAAAATTAACAATTGAAAAGAAATAATGACTCACCCCCCTCTCAAGTATTTCCAACAATATGTTGTGGAAATTAATAAAATGATTGTAAAAAATGATTGCAGGAAGTCTATAGAAAATAAGCTGATTGAGCTTAAGGAAGCAGTGAACTAGTTTGATAAATTATTTGATAAAATAGCAAGAGCAGGTTTACCATCATGCTGGGGTCTTGGAGGAGGTTTGTTATCATGGAATTCTTATGAACCCTTACTAGTGTTGGAAAAAAGTAAGGTAGACAGTACTCATGAAAGACTCAGATTCTTAAAGGAGTAACAATGATCAATTTCCTTAAAGACATTTTCAGCTATTGTGGTTAGTGAAAACTTTGTTTGCAGAGAAGTCATCTTTCAACAGAATTACTTCTTTCAGATTGGAGTATCACAAGCTGGTTCATTCACCCAATACAAACATTGAGATATGGAGAAATGTAGAGCCTCAATGACATATTTACCAAAGGACCCCTTGACTTCAAATAAGGATAAACTAGCCAGTCAAGGAAATGCAGCAACATCATCATCAATTCACATTCCGCATATAGATTAGGATTTTAATTTCATTTTATTTTCCTCTTTAAAAGAGAATGTAATTGTAATAAGACATTTTTAGGACATGTAATAGATAGTTGAAGAAGTCCTAAGTAGTTGAAGTAGTTAGGATCAGTTACAACAGTTACAAATTGCTTTCTATTGTATTTAATGAGATGGACAAGAAAGAAAAAGGTTCCAAGTTTTGGATCTTCAGACTGCAATTTTTGTACTTATATTTAAAATGATTAATGAATGAAAAGCAAGTTTCTAGCATTTTTTGATGTTGATGTGTCTTCTAGTTTACATTATGTACTTTCCATATTTGAATAAAATGATGTAATGAAACTATAGGTCGTGTAAATAAGAGTTAAAATCCTTAATAGGCGCTCCTTCATTTTAACTGTTTCTTTTCTTATAATTCTTCTAGAGTTTGAGGTGATATATTCTGTACAACAACATATCAGTTTGGGCTTCTTTCTTACATGTTCTTCTGATCATTCCATTCTATATCAACAGATAATAGCATTGTAGGATATTCATTATATTTGATCTTTGAGGGTTTAATGATAAATATTTGAAGGTGATTAAACAAAGACCAATATTTCTGTGACATAACTATATAAATGTCTTAAGCACAGATTTTTTATCACAACTAAGGGATTGTCTCTTAAGGTACAACACTCCTCAAGCCGAAATCTTCTTCAAAACTCAAACTACAAAATTTTGCTATGTGTAACACCTCCCCAATAAACTTCGTTAATATCCTCAAATTAAAAATCAAAATTGGGGTTATTGCATTTTATTTTTCTTCAGTTTTACAATAAATACATAATGAAAAAGTACAATAACAATTATGAAGACCAACCATAGTTAATTTTCCACAATTAAAACCAAACTAGAGGTTGTTGACTCATCACATGCAGTGCATCTGGGGAGTCTCTTGCCACACTTAATAATTATCAGTAATATTTGTTCTTAATATTAGTCAACCATATAATTTTGTATGCTAAATCATTATCATGACATAATCATCAAAATATTTGTAATTGCGAGCAAGAATTAATGTCAAAAACAACATAATGAATCCATCACATTATTAGACATAGTCATAAAACATATCCTCACAACTATTGTCATCATATCATCAAACTAGAAAACAATTATTATAACATCCACTAATAGTAAGAGTCATATCCAGATCCTCAATTTGAGGTCCTCAAAGAATAATCTATGAGCCTTAAGGTTATATCAAGGCTAATGTCATATCAGGGTCATTCAACTAGAGCGGGGCACTACAACTATTATGCCTACAAGCCCCTAAAAACATAATGTGATGGGAAAGAAACACCTCTAGGTCACATGCAAACCTAGTAACCAATATGAAAAAATGATAAATCTCTTAAAGGAGGGCCGAAATGTTGACATCATGCATGTGTAGGCCTCCAAAGGGAAGGTGTTAAGGCCAAGTGGTGCCATGTGTGATTTAGAGGGTATCGAAAATCATGATGGAGGTGTTGTCCCCTCTATATCAATGCAAATCATAATGTGGACTCCCAAATTTGTTTTGGGGCACAAACTAGGTCTCATGGGTCTCCATGTGGATTAATACTTATCTTTGCTCCGACATTAAGGGAACTAAATATGGTGAAAGAAATCCCATGTATCCAAAGGCGAGACAAACCTCATCTAGGCAAGGAATCAACTGCCATACCATGTGATCACTACTAATCCAACTGGGGCATGTTGGTCACAGTGCATCATCCCATGAATAATATAGGGAAAAGTGCATAAGCTCTCGGGTGTTGAAGATGCCCATGAATTCAAATGATTCTCTATGAACGTTTGGGGACCCATGGATCTCAATGAAACACCTATGGGTGTCAATAGGATCCTCTGTTGGACTTGAACCCCAGTTAAGTTTCCCAACCCATAATGAAACAACATGTTAATGACACAATATCTAGTGTTATAAGTTATGAATGCAAATGATGCTCTATGAAGGTTTCAGGACCCATGGCTCTTAACGCTACACCTGTGGGTGTCAATATGATCCTCTAGTGGACTTGGGCCCCAGTTAAGTTTCCCAACCCATAATGAAAAATCATGTTAATGACACAATACCCAATGCTACAACTTATATCATCAGGAACATTTAATCATCTTTGCATTTAAGTGAACCAACCTTGTAAGTAATGGGAAATATGACACTTAATAAAGGGTTCCTCTTCCCAAATTGGGACCTTAGTCACATAATAATGTTTCCTCCATAGATATGATTTTCTAATAGACAAACCTCTTCAGTGTTTCCAACCCTAAAGGGAAGTGGCATGTTTTTAGTCTTCCCTTCAATCGATAGGTGTCATGCGAATAATGATGGAATAAATGGGAGAAATGGGTCTCAAGTTCAAATTCCATGGCCAAAGGGGTGGAAATGATGAGGAGTTCCACATTATGGGCATACATATGTGAGGAGGGAGAAATCGTGGATGCATGAGTTATCCTAGCCTTTTTTTTTCACCCCTCTGATTTCCTTTTTCACTTTCTTGAATTTTCTTTATATTATTGCTTGAATCTCTAGGGAATGAAAGCATGATTTGAATGATATGTATTAGTGGTTACCCCCTTAATGTTGTGGTAGTTCAATTCCCACCAGGGGTTGGGACATGAAATGGCTCCTTTCCATGATGTGGTAGGGCAACATCAGCCCCAGGAACATGGTGTTGGCCATAATGATAATGGGTAGAGCTCATGCTTGGCTTCTTCTCACATGATAATGTTAATGTTGTTGATTTTTGTAGCATCAGGAAGTGTTCCAAGTCTCAAACTTTGCAAGGAGGCTTGGATAGCAGCATTCCAAAGAACCACAGAAACAGTTTGTGGAAATTCCACTCGGTTCATGAACTATTAAAATAATTAATTATTTTAATGAAGACCCTAAGTCGAAACTTAGGAAAATGAAATAATTAAAGGGTATTAATAAGTCAAAGTGTGAATCTTCTAGAAAACATGGATCAAGTCAAGTTTTAATCTTAGCCAATGATTAATATTTTAATCTAGGCCGTTGGTTCTCCAACGAGAAGGTTATAAAAGAAGGCTTGAGGGTAATTTGGAAAATAAGCTGGGCATACACTCAATACGAGAAGGAGATCGATTATGAAGTAATAGAATTTGATTTCAGTGGGATAGTTGCAGGGCAAAGAGATTGCAAAAGAAGAAGGCAGAGGGAGTTAGTAGTGATCGAGATCAGGGACAGAGGGCAGTAGTGGGCCATTGGAGGCAGCTTGAGGCTGCAGCGTAGAGAACCCACACAATCCCTATGCAGACTTACGCAGTCCAGTGCTGGGATTGCACAGTGAAACATGCAAACAAGCACAAGAGCCAGCAGGGGCTGATCAAGGTGTCAGAGAATTGTCCGAGGGAGCCAGAAATTCAGTATCAGGTGTTTTAGATTTAATATGATGTTATATTTCCTTGTAAAGATATCATTTGCTGAAGAATTAATTTTACCCTCATCTGCTACACCGGTTTTCCAGCATTGGGTTTTTCCGGGGACAATTGTCCAAAAAATTTTGCATACATGTGATTGATTCTTGTGCTTATGTCCTTTACTGTTTATTTCTCTACATATGTATTTTGTGAATGTTGCAATAGTATCTATTTCGATATTTTCCAGAATATTTCAGAAAAATAACTTATTTTAATAATAAGTAGGAGGAATAAATCTATCACTGCAAGTGTATAGTTTTCAGATTGAAAATTTCACATGGAATCAGAGCCAGAGATGAGTAATAGGAAGGGAGAGTTGACTAGTGAACGACAGTCTACTGCTACAGCAACAGTGCAGAAGGGTTCACACAGTTCTCCAGGAAGGGAAAAAAGCATGACAAAACTTATGGATCATGATGTATATGTATTGGCATCTAGAATTGAGGAAGATTTTGCTTGTGTATTAAGCTCTGCTTCTTCTGATGTCTGGTATATTGACAATGGAGCCTCTGCTCACATGACTGGAGTGTGGAAATGTTTTTCCGACTACCAAGAAGAGCAAACGAATTTCAAAATAACCATGGGTAATAAATAAAAATGCACTCTCGTTGGGAGAGGTACTGTAGTTTTTCAGACCGAGGCTGGAAATAGAATCTAGGCCACTAATGTTTTGAATGTGCCAGGTTTGGGGATGAACTTTCTCTCAGTGTATCAACTTCAAAACCGAGGTTATGATGTCTACTTTATTGGAAATAGAGTCTACGTCAAACACCCCATTTGGAAGAAGAAATCACAAATCGGGGTAAGAAGCAACAAACCGTACAAGTTACAACTTGAGTTTCCAATGGAATTGGTCATAAACATAGATGAAACAGACATGAATGAGCTATGGCATAGAAGGACATGGAATTTGCATCATGGGGCATTGAGAAATCTCCAGAAGTTTGTCACATGTGTTCTAGAGCTGAGCACTAAACGAGATAATGTTTGCAAGGGATGTGTATTGGGAAAATATGCCAAGGAAACATATCAGAGAAGCAACAATAAGGTCAAGGGTGTATTGGATTTGATACACTCAGATATCTATGGACCAATGTCCACTAGAGCTCTTAGCAGTGTCGAATACTTCGTCACCTTCATTGATGACTATTCCAGGAAAACTTGGATCTACTTCTTGAAGACTAAGGATGAAGTCTTCAATTGGTTCAAAGGGTTTAAGGTTCTGCTAGAAAATATGACAGGGAAGCGGATCAAGGTATTGAGAGAAGATAATGGTGGTGAATACATAGACAAATAATTCATTGGATTCTATGCAATGGAAGGCATCAAAAGAGAGTGGAAAACTCCATATAATCTAGAGCAGAATGGTGTGGCAGAAAGGAAAAACCGGGCTATTGTTGAAGCAACAAGAGTCATGTTGTATGACCAAGACATGCCCAAATTCTTATGGGCTGAAACGTGTAATACAACTACCTGCATTCAGATTAGGACTCCTCACGCTGCACTGGGAAAGATCGCGTCAGAAAGTGTCTTCACTTGCAGTAAGCCTGAAGTGAGTCACTTTAGGATCTTCGGAAGTACAGCTTACTGTCATGTGCCTAGTGAGAAGAGGAAGCAGTTAGAGATTACTGCCGAAAAGGGGTATTTTGTAGGATAAAATGAGAATGTAAAGGAATATCATATTTACATTCCCGAGAGTAGGAAAGTCGTGGTGAAAAAGGATGTGAAGTTCATGGAGGAGAAGGCCTTCAGAATATCCCGCGAGTTGCCTTTTGCTATACAGTCTAAGGAAGAGCCTCTGGTATAGCCCCAACAACCAACAACAAAAAATTAAGTTGCCTCTCCAAGGAATAGGGTTCCAAGGGATGTGTCCCTTGAGGATTTTCAAGAAGGAGAGCCAATAGATCCACCCACTACTAGTGGGAGAACGAGAAAGGAACCTCAACAGATTCTAAAGGATGCAAAGGAATTTGTCCGAATTCCCCGAAATGAGAAAAGACAATGTAAGAAGCCTGAGAGGTATCAAGCCTTGGTTGCTCAAGTCAGAGAACCTTCTAGTTTTCAAGAAGCAGCTCAGCACCAGGTGTGGGTTGATGCAATGGTGGAAAAGTACAACTCCATCATGACCGATGATGTCTGGGAAGTGGTCCCCAAACCCCAGGAGAGATTAGTTGTCGGATCCAGGTGGATCTACAAGATCAAGTATGCTGCAGAAGACATCATTGAGAAATTTAAAGCCGGGTTTGTGGCTAAGGGGTATGCTCAGAAGGAATGAATTGACTATGAAGAAACCTTCACCCTAGTAGACAGGTACACCTCTATCACGTCCATGATATCCCTTGCTATGTATATGGGATGGGAAATTCACTAGATGGACATCAAGAAGGAATTCTTGAACGGGGTGATAAAGGAAGAGGTGTATATAGAACAACTAGAGGGATTTGAGACACATGATCAAAAGAATCATGTGTGCAGATTGAAGAAAGTGTTATATGGATTGAAGCAAGCTCCTAGAGTTTGGTATGGTAGAATTGACAACTACTTGTAGAATATGGGGTTCGTCAAGAGTGACGCAGATCCAAACCTCTTATATATGAGAGTAGGGAGTGAGCCTTTGATACTGGTTTTGTATGTAGATGATCTATTCTTGATGGGATCATCAAGGCTCATCACAGATTGCAAGAATAATTTGGATGAAGATTTGACATGAAGGATCTAGGACGGATGCACTATTTTCTGGGGTTGGAGATTTGGCAATAGAACAGGGAGATCTTCCTTGGTCAAGGAAGATACACTACAGAGCTTCTAAATATATTTTAGATGGAGGATTGTAGACCATGACAACTCCAATGATCACCAACTAGAATAAAATTTACACGTCCGAAGATGATGAGGTTGATCCTATGCTATATAGGAAGCTCATAGGTTTGTTGATGTATCTGGTAAATATAAGGCCAAACATTTTTTATGCTGTAAATATCCTTAGTCAGTTCATGGTGGAACCGAAGAGGTCACATTGGGCAGCAACTAAGCATGTTCTCAGGTACCTTCAAGGAACAATCGAGCTTAGATTGAAGTACACCCGTAGCAATGATGTCAGGTTGAGTGGTTTCACCGATGCAGATTGGACTGGAAGTTCAATTGATATGAAGAGTACCAATGGGTATTGTTTCAGTCTAGGATCAGGAATGACTTCCTGGTACAGCAGGAAACATAAGTCCGTAGCACTGAGTTAAGCAAAAGCTGAGTATATGGCAACCAGCATAGCTTTGTGCGAAGCCATATGGCTCTGAAAATTCTTAGTGAACCTACTCAAGGAGATAATGGAAGCGACTAACATATTATGCGATAAGCAGAGTTGCATCAAGCTCTTTGAAAATTATGTGTTTCATGATAGGTTGAAACATATTGACATCAGGTGTCACTTCATCAGGGACTATGTACAACATGGAGCTGTTCAGTTGCAATACACTCCAATAGGAGAACAAGTGGCAGAAATCCTCACGAAGGCTCTAGGGAATACAAATTTTTTCTACTTTAGAGAGAAGATGGGGATGATGAAGAATCCCTTCCAGTAGCAGGAATGGATAGACTTGGTATTTAGAGGGAGCTATGCTACAAATGCAGCAGTGATAGTGGCAGTGTCAAAGGCAGTAGTATAGGGGACAACGTCACAAGAGATGAGGGGCAACATCCACAGATCATCAGTGCAGAGGGTGCTTCAAAAATAGAATAGCATGCAACAGACATATTGTTGGAACACCTTCCTCGCTAAGAGGGATTGTTGATTTTTGTAGCATTTGTAAGTGTTCCAAGTCTCAAAATTTGCAGGGAGGCTTGGACAACAACATTCCAAATAACCCATAAACAATTTGTGGAAATTCCACTCAGTTCATGAATTATTAAAATAATTAATTATTTTTGATGAAGATCCTAAGTCTAAACTTAGGAAAATGAAATAATTAAAGGGTATTAATAAGTCAGAGTGTGAATCTTCTAGAAAAAATGGATCAAGTCAAGTTTCAATATTAGCCATTGATTAATATTTTAATCTGGGCAGTTGGTTCTCCAACGAGAAGGTTATAAAAGAAAGCTTGAGGGTCGTTTGGAAAATAATCCGGGCATACACTCAGTACCTAGAGGAGATCGATTCTGAACTAATAGAATTCAATTTCAGTGGGAGAGTTGCAGGGCGAAGAGATTGCAGAAGAAGAAAACCAAGGAAGTCAGTAGTGATCAAGATCAGGGAGAAAGGGCAAAAGTGGGCCATTGAAGGCAGATTGAGGCTGCAACGTAGAGAACCCACATAGTCCCTATGCAGACTTACGTAGTCGAGCACTGGGAATGCGCAGTGAAACATGTAGACAAGCACAAGAGCCAGTAGGGGCTGATCAAGGTGTCAGAGAATTGTCCGAGGGAGACGAAAATTCAGTCTCAGGTGTTTCAGATTTTATTTTCCATTATATTTCCCTGTAAAGATATCATTTGCTGAAGAATTAATGAAATCCTCATCTGCTGCACCGGTTTTCCCGCATTGGGTTTTTCTGGGGACAATTGTCCAAAAATAACTCTATACATGTGATTGATTCTTGTGCTTATGTCATTTACTATTTATTTCTCTGCATATGTATTTGTGAATGTTGTAGTAGTATTTGTTTCGATATTTTCCAGAAGATTTCTGAAAAATAACTTATTGAAATAATAAGTAGGAGGAATAAATCTATCACTGCAACTGTATAGTTTTCAGATTGAAAATTTTACAAATGTGTCGACCATATTTTTCATTTTATATTTTTGTTTCTTTTGTTTCTTTATTGTGGCCATGATATACTCTTTCTTTTTGTTTTAGCTGCATCAACGTCATGGGAAATATTTCCTGGCCCGACCCAAATATGTGAAAATTGGAGGTGGTGTGATAAATCCCAATGGACCCATGGTTAAGTGGACTCAAAGAAGGGAGGTGGAATAAGGGATCATAATATACAAAGGAGAGTGATAAGTATGGAGAAGGGATATATGGGACACATTATCTCAATCATGGATTCCCAAGTAGTGCCCCTTCCTTTAGCAATAAGCCATTAAGGGTGGTCTCGCTTGACTAGGATAGAAAAATAACCCCCCCATTTAAGGTGAGGAAACAAGACTATGGGTAAGACCCTTCTTTCTTCCAAGTCACCCCATAATTCATGCCAAATGCCCAAAATATAAATAAGCATAAGAACGTAAATGAAAAATGAACAAAGTACCTTTTGACCATAAGCCCACCTTCCAACATGTGATTATGATAAATGGGCGAGGGGACATATGACTGATGTAGGTGGCAGAGATATGAATGGCACATCGCATTGGCTACAAGGTGGCTCTTAGGGCTTGTTGGCTACCGACTGAAGAGATAAATAGGAGAAAATTTTCTCCTAGGTGTCACCCACTTTTGGTGGGTAACAACAACAATACGAAATCAACCTTTTCATGATTTATTCACCCTCTAGCAATATGCATAATGCTAAAACATTTTCATTCAATGGAGAATATGTATGGTGACCACAAAAATCTATGCACTCATCATCACAGGGCTAAAAAACGTTGTAATGGGGGATTCACCTTGAATCATTAAAAATACTTTAGCAATGGACTCAAACTTGTTATGTATATCAACAAGTTAATCAATATATAAAAAATTAGCCACACTTGTGAGGGTGTGTTGAAACAACCAAAGCCTAATTGAGTAATTCTTGATGTTATTGAATGAGCCCTGTTGTATCAAAATCTAGCAGGTCTAGTGAGAGGACTCACTGGGCAAGGGCTGAACCCTATGGAAACAATGAGAAAGGGTTGCCACTGCCACCTCAACAACCTTCCTTTTGCCCTTTAGTGGGATTCCAACCACAAGGGATACTTCCCTATGCCACATACAAGTTATTCTAATAATATGGCTCAAGGTGACTTATTTTGAAGGTCTAAAGATAGGTAGAGGGCTTGGCATGGCCTAAGATGAACAAGGTATTCAAGGTTAGGGTTCAAGCTCTCTAAGATTATACCTATCACAAGGCTACTACAACTAAGGGTTTCATTGATGTTCAATGTTAGAGCATGCAATGGCATAAAGAAACCTTAGAAAAATTCTTTAAATGATGTTCAACAAGAAGGGAACCAATGATTTCCAAAGGATACTAGGGCTAATTCAAACAATAAGGTTTTAGGGTTGTTAAATATGTGTAGCAACAATATATGGAGATGATGTTAGCCCTTCTAGAGCATGCAAGCCAATATATGATGCTATATTTTTCTTTTACATGGTTTTTATGAATTATCCTACAATTAAGAGGAATTCCCATGCAATACAATCACACTTTACACACAAATATGCTCGTAAAAACCTATTGACTGCCCTAGTCATCAAGGACAAAGAGGGTTAAAGATAATTTAATTTCAATATGATCAAGGCACCTTCTAGGCTCATTAGAGAAAATTTCAGCCTAAAAGTGGCCTACTAGGGAAAAATAATAAAATAATAGTTAAAATAGTAAAATAAGAGTTATGAATTTTGGAGGGAAAAGAAGGAAACTATTTTTTTAATTGTATTTTTTGCTTATCTCCTTATAGGTTTACTCTGATTTCAAGTGTAGACACTTGTTGCATGCATAATTAAATTCTACATCAAACGAGTACCCATTATACATACTTTTGAGAAGACCAATATTGATAAAAAATGAAGATACATTAAAAATGTGTGTTCGACACATTTTTTAATGTATATTCATTTTTTTATCAATGTGGGCCTTCTCAAAATTATGCATAATGGGTTCTCGTTGGATGTGGAATTTAATTATGCATTGAACAAGTGTCTACACTTGAAATTTTAGTAAACCTATAAAGAGATCAGCGAAAAATACAATTAAAAAGAGTATGTTTTCTTCTTTACTCTCCAAAATATTTACATGTATCTATTTTTAAATTTAAATGATTTTGATTGGTTTACATATTATGACATGGAAACTACATGAAAAATTCACAGGCACTTTTAGGCTGAAATTACCTCTAATTAGTACCTTAACCTATAAGGGAAATGGATTCTTAAGGGAATTAAAATGCCAAGGAAGGACCTTGATGGAGTAAGGGGGAATGCACTAGGGCATCCACTTATGAAACCCTAGCTACTATTCTTGTGAGGAGAGAAATTAAGGATAAAGTTTGTACACTAGGAGTTTCTTTATAGGTTATTAAAAATGCATTTCTACATGTAATAATGAAGCAAAGTTTCACTTATGATAGGATTTTATATATGGAGTGATATAAAACCTACTTAAAGCATTTAAATCATGAAAAGTATTAAAATTTAGAAACAAACTTAATAGCTCAATCCTAGAATAGTGCCTCCAAGCGAAAAGTCACATATAAGGCAAATCACATTCAGAAAATATCACATTATGTCAAAGTAGTCAATAAGGAAGCAAGTCACACTCTTTTTAGACAGGCTAAATTCACACGTGATGATGAGCAATGAAGTGAGGGGGAGGCTCTATTTATATGAGCCTTACTCCACTCTACAAATCAAAATAACTAAAAGCCATAAAGACAACTGCACTTTTGAGTCTTCCGTGAGAAAGAGGTTAAGCCAACCTCATAGCTCAAAAACAAGACAAACATGCCATAAAATCCTACACGCATGGGAATAAATGCTCTAATAGAGTGGCATCGCCCTCCAAATGAGTTCACTAAGACACAAAAGTGTGAGTCAAGGGCTAAAAATTTCTCCATACTCCAAGAAGTTCTCAAGGGTCATGTACAATCCACCAAAAGTATCTCATGGAAAGACGTCATGCCCCAAAAGTGCCCTACATCACCCTCATAAGAGAAAAAGGGGTGGCATGGCATCAAACAACTCAAGTGTTGGGGCTTGAAGGTGATGTATAATCCCTCCCTTGTCATCTCAAGGATGTTGATTATCATCTAGGCTCTGGATCAAGTGATGCCAATCAAACAATATTAAGGCCAACTTCGGGGCATCCTGGGTCCATTGAGAACATCATCAATATCTCCAATATTGAGCATCATGGGCTCAATGCTTTAGCATCTATGGGTTCCTTGGTTTCAAGCATCATGTGAATCCCTCAAATATTCCAACGCTCCACTCTAGGTACATAACACTACAACATCAAAGTTGATCTCTCTCTCTCTCTCTCTCCATTAGACAATAGAAATTCTACTACTCTATTAAGGAGGTGGGGTAATATCCTTTAGAAGAGTTTTTTTCTTTGATGTGGACCACCTGATAAAACCTCCTCAATATCAAAGGTAAATCAACAATCATTAGATTACTATGACCATAGATGCATCATATTGGACCACACTAAAGTTAGGGGCACAACAAATGATTCACACAAAGATCACCATCAAATATCTAATGAGAACAAGTCCCATATAGGTGTTCCCTCTCTTATGCTTGGGATGGATAGGTGGATAACCCTATTAGGTGTTTACAACCCCTGAGGGGAAGTGACAAGTCCTAGGTCAACCAATCAATCCATAGGTGCAAGTGTAGATTGTGGTAATGGAGTGGGCAAGAATTTAGGGACACGTGACATAATCAAATGACTAGCTAACAATGTTCCAAAATCCAGGGTATATAGATGTAAGGAAGGATCATTCATGGAGGCATGAGTTACCCATTTGCTTGTCCTACTTTTTACACCCCTATGGTGCTCCTTTTACTTTTAAATGATAATTATTTGATATGGGTGCATAACTTAGAAGCCCAATCTTGCATTTGAGAGATTTAACATTTATTACCCCTTAAGATGAGTCGGTATGATGGACCAGTTTAGAGACTATAGCAAAATTTCACACTAAATGAGTGTAGAAAATTGGGTAGAAAGTGATCTTGGATGTGTTTAAGAAATAGGCCTAGAAACTATACTAGACCAATACATAGAATAGGCCAAAAAATAGCATTATGCTAAATATATTGACATGAAGTTTCCAAGTTGCATTTAAGGTAGAAATAAAGGTTTTAATGAGATAACTTGTGTAAAAATAGAAAACTATAGAAATAGAAAGCAACCTCAAAACCTAAACCTATGAATGCAATGTATGAGTGAGGTAACAAACACACCCACGAGAATGGAAGAATACATGGATCAACCTCCTAGTTGAGTCACAATATATTGGTTGGGTTTTGTGACAAGAATGGAAAAAACCCCTTAATCTCAATGGTTGCGGATTTAGTCATAAAAAAGTGGTTAAAGAGTTTAATAAAAAAAAAAACCTATGGGTGGAAACATGAAGGTGGGTTACACTTTTTTGAGAAACGTGCCCAAAAATTTCACTCTCCCATAAGTTCGGTTGAAATTTCTAAAATTTTATCCAAACTTTTGGAATTAATTTGACCGAACATTTTCCACCATTTACCGAAATTCTTCACAGTTGTCTATGTTGATGGTGTTGGCAACTGGATTTTTTGTCAGAGATAGAAAAACCGACATCAAAAGTTCGGTCGAACCATTAGTTCGGCTGCCGAACATTTTTAAAAGTTTGGCCGAAATTTTGTTTATAAATATAGTAGCCTGAAGACCGTGGGAAGATTTATTGCAATTTTAGTTGAACGGTATTGTTAGCCGACCGTTTGAGAGCGGGTAAGAGGTGTTTTGCAGGTAATTTTGGTAGTATTTTTTCTATTTTGTAGCTAATTTTGGTAGGATATTTATTTTTTCGATTGTAATTTGATTGTTTGGTAGTATTTTTGCAAGTTTCCTCTCCATCCTTGACTTGATTTGTGTCCTCAGTGGCCTCTGCGTCCTTGTCTTCCTCGGCATCCTTGGTTGCCTCTATGTCCTCGACTGCCTCTACGTCCTTGTCTTCCTCGGCTGCCTCTGCATCCTCGACTTCCAGGTAAGTGCTCTCCCTTCACTATGGCCTTTATATGCTCCTCCTTTAATTAAAAAGATGAAAATGCAACTAAAAAAAATATATATATATATACATTGAATTTTAAAACTGTTGTATCGTAATGAAAAATAAATGAATTACATAGACAATGACATCATGGAATTTAATTGACCTTTGTTTAGTGGAAGAAAAATAATTCACTTATATATTTATTTATGAAGTCAAGTCCAGTCAAGAAATTCTAGATTTCTTCAAATTCTTATCTCCGTTCATACTCTCACAGTTAAGATTAATTATTATCCCCGTGTCATATTAAATATCACAGATATCAATACCCATTATTCATTATTTTCTTTTCTGCAATTTTATCAACGTGGTGACTTGCAAGCTCATCATCTCCTGCCTTCTCCTATTTTTTCAATTCACTATAATAGTGTGTAAAGAGAATGATGGGATACTCATCATACTTCACAGAAATGAAAAGTCTGATATCCATGTAGGACCTATGCAGAAGGAGCATAACAATTTCTGTTGAGATTTTGGGGTAGCATCAGATGTGCTCTAGCTCGTAAATTTTGTGGAGGAGCTAGAGTACATGAGATCTCCAAGACCCAGAAATCGTTTGGAGAAATTCCATCTGGTTTGATAGTTATTCAAATTATTAATTTTTTTAATTAAGGACCCTAATTCTAACTTAGGAAAATTAAAAGATTAAGGTGAATTAAATTAAACATGTGATGAGAATGTTCTAAGTGACATGGATCAAGCAACTTATAATATTAGTCGTTGATTAGAGATTAGATCACGGTCTTTGGTTTTCCAGCGAGAAAAATATAAAAGAAGGGCTTGGAGTCAGTTGGAGAACACAAACATTGGCAGAGCATTGAAGCTAAGTCAAAATTCTAGGGTGGGGTTTGCTAAGAATTTCAAAGCGAGTTTGTAGTGCAGTGAGGGGAAAATATTCGCAAGGGATGATCTGATCCAAGGTCAAGAATATAACAACAACAGAGAGGCGGTGTACCAGGTAGTGCAGAGGCCATCCAGAGATACGTAGTTCATCTAGATCCACGCAGAAGAAACAATAACCCTTCAGGGGTGACGTAGCCCCAATCAAGGCAGTGCAATAATGTAAGCCCTGAGAGGCTGATGCAGGACCATCATGGGCAGTGCAAAGGCTGATGCAGAGGGTTTAGGGACAACGTTGGGGTTTCTGGTGGACCAGAAAGGGCTCGATTTTTGTAAATCCTATTTGAGGGTGTGAATCAACCATATTTTCTATCTCTGAGTGAAAGAGGTATTACCATCGTGTAATTTATCTGTGTGGCGAACCATTTTGGTGCTCGAATATTGTTATATTCATATTCTGCATAATAATAAAACCCTCTAGAGCTAGCTGCACCAGTTTTCCCGCATTGGGTTTTTCCAGGGACATTTGTTCGAAAAATTTGTGTGTCACTTTTTCATGTGTGCGTGATGTTCAATAAATGATTTGTAAATGTGTAGGCTGCAATTGTGTTTACTTTGCTGATTTTACTGAATAATTTAGAAAATTAACTTGTAATTTAAATCAAATAGGAAAATTAAATCAAGACACTGCAGTGGGATTTTTGTTTATAAATGTTCACAATCCCTCCTAACTACATAGCAATCGCAGGATCTTAAACTACTGTGCCATTTACCGATTCAAGGTAAACGAGGCAAACAATCATCGGTGGTGTCGAAGCTTATGATGCCTTCGATGCCTCTACTCTTTTTTTAGTAAGTCGTCCACCTAGACCAGTTAGAACGAACTATTTTTACCTCGATAGAATAACCCGCACTTGAGAAAATAGCCTATACTTACTTTTGTCTAGTCCTCGCTCATTGATGTGAAATAGAATCGATTAGATTGATTGTTGTTGGATTTATGACATCATAAACTTGGTTGTTTGAAAACTAAAATATCACCATTCAAATTAGCATAGCCATCTAAAAATTAGCATAGCCATTTGAAAATTTCATAGTCTTGAAATAATTCATCACAAGAACGCCAGGTATAGTATGATTTTGGTCTGCAGAATCCAAAACCTTCATGGGTATTACTGGATTGTGAAGCAATCTAGAAAACAGAAAGAAGGGAAATATAATGCCCTTCCAGCCATTGTAATCAGTCAGGAATATTGAGAGTTGGGCAACCATCATACTACCAAATAATCTAGAAATTCGTTGTTAGTTTCTTATAGGAATGGATCCAATTTATAACACAACTACTGCAACTAATCCACTAGATGAGGGGGAACATCTAGTAGTTTTTTAGCGTTATTGGCGTGTGCAAACATAATGTAAGATTTATGGATTACACAGGTCTATACATATTCTAATGATTCTAATATGTATACCATAGTTTCAATATTGTGTTCGTAGTTACATTAAAATTACACAGGTCTGTATTGATTCTAATGATTCTAATATGTATACCATAGTTTCAATATTGTGTTCATAGTTACATTAAAATTACACAAGTATGTACTGATTCTAATGATTCTAATATGTATACCATAATTTCAATACTGTGTTCATAGTTACATTAAAGCTTCCTTTGTTCCAAAACCAACAGACTCAATATCATGTCAAATACAAGAACCATAACTAAGCATAGTCATACAGATCATATGTACGGTATTAGTTCTAATAAGTAATATGAAGTTCTACATTTAATATACACATAGATTGTTCTAACATACATGTGATAGCTAGTATAAGTTGGGATAGTACTAACCTGTTTCAATCATTGTACCATAATTACACAATTCTGTATTGATTCTAATGATTCTAATATGTATACCATAGTTTGAATGATGTGTTCATAGTTACATAACACACGGGGTCCATACTATACATGTAATCATTATGGTTAATATGGAACACTACCACCTTATGATCAAACGTATAAAAGTAACATATCTTATAGTAATGGCTTCTATTACACTCATATCACTATACTGGTACAATAAGTAGAGTTATAACATATCTATGATTAGTACTAGTATTATCTATAATAAGCAAGCTAACAAGGAGTACAAGCTCAACTCTTTGTATATTAGTATAATACCTAGTTGGTTCCAATCGTATTCATATAATGGAACTAATTATACCTATATGATTTATTATACAAGATATGCTTATATGGCACTCACTCATATGAAACCAATATTACATGTCATATAACTCCATGTAAGTAACTACAACTTAGTAAGAGGTAGTTCACATCTATTTATTATTTATATGTTTCAATAAGAGCTTCTTATATGGCACTCACTCATATATGAAACCAATTTTACCTGTGATATAACTCCATGTAAGTAATTTCAGCTTAGTAAGAGCTAGTTCACATCTATTGATTAAATTTGTTTCAATAAGAGCTTATACAACATGGGATAACACTTGTCCATAATGAATGAACTCCATTGATCTGATTAAGAGTGTTTACTACTGCGTTTTAACCATTTGATATCACTTATCTTATGAAGTAAGCCCAGATAATATTAAACTTGTTTAAGCTCCATAATAGCTTGAACATGTTTAGTAATATGGGTTGTAAGCTTGATACTAGGAGCTTATTACCATAATAAATTACACTTGTATCAATCATTACGGTTGTACTTATATTGATACCAAATTTGTTAGGAGATACTACATTACCCATCTCAATAGAGATGTAATATACAGTCCATTGTTTCACATAAAATATCACTAATATACAGGTCAAGTTGTTCCTAGTATAAGCAAAGGGATAGAGTAACTATGTTTCCATAATTAACCTAAGTGTTTTCAAGAAGAGCAATAGTATATGTGATTAGATATGAAGATAATTACTTGGTGTGATTGAGTGCTTTGATTAGTGGGATACATAACCATAGTATTAGTATTCATATGTATTCAATTTACGTGATATTCGTACACTTACTATGATAGCTCGTTCAATATGGTAACTCCTCTCTTAGCATTTTCTTATGTTAAGTTCATATCAGTAACAAGCAATGTATAAAACGATTCACTATATCTCTAAGCATATTTAAAAACCATACCTATGCTTAATTATAGTTATAGTGATAGTTAAAACCCTTGTTATCATAGTGTAACACTAGTATCATAATTAGGAAGATACAAAAACCTAATCATACTAAGAGTATAATTACCATGTATATCACCTCAATAAACTTGTATCATCATTTGTATTGGTTAGAATCGTGATACCCTAATCTATTCTAACCTTTTGAATATGTTACTATGTCAACTTATATGGGAATCATACTATAACCGACAACATGTCGAAGCTTAAACCAAATCCAGATAACATAGTCATATGTGGTATGAGTCAAATCAATGGCATTTGTATTACTAATATGTTTGTAGATTCCCCTTTATTCCATTTTCATTCCATATATTTAATCACATCCCACTAGTGACCAAATTTTTTATATTGTATAGATAGTCATCAGATCTCTGTTAATCACATCCCACTACTGAACAAACTTTGTACATTGTATAGATAGTCATCACATATTTGTATCATACTTAACCTCATATTTGATTAGAATAGAGCTATCCTTATGTTCAATCTCACTAATTATTGAAACAAGATAGGATCTAAGTAACAACTAGATAGAGTGATAAGAGTTGCAACTCAATGATACATATTATGTAACCACCAGTGTTTCACTTTTGTTATTAGAATCATAACCATTACTATGATATAACATATCTTGTTAATTAGAGATATAACGTTATATGTACATCTCGTATTACAGTCGTTTCCATTGTGTCTATATAATTAAGGCTAGTATAGACTATAATAATTACAATTGCTTCCTTTCCCTCCCTCCGATCAAGCAAGCAGGATACCTTGTTATGATAGTGTTGTAATGGGATTAACTTTACCAATACAACAAGCATAGTGAAGCTTAGCTCGTGTAGTAAAACTTAGCTCATCTTTGCTACTCTACAAATAAATGTATTTAAATCGGGTGGTAATTCATGTAAGTTATTGAAGAGTCTTATGGATGCACAAAAATCTGGTGACATTATACATTAATAATGTTCCAAATATTATTACATCAAAATATGTTTAATATTAAATAAAATTATTTTTGACAAAATCAATTGGTCGAGGGAATATTTCAACCACATTCCAATTTAGGAGGCTAATTAGTTGGAGAGATTCTCTCAACCAACTAGGCCTCAAAAATCTCCTAATTAATAGGGAAAAACTCAAAAAGAATCTTCTATTGAGACTAGAACTTAAGTCTCTCAACCAACTAGGCCTCAACAATATCCTAATTAATAGGAACAAACTAAAAAAAGATTCTCTGTTGAGACTAGAACTATACTTAAGTTTTTCCATCTTAAAATCAAAATCCACAAAGTTGATAGCGAGATATGTTTAAGTTTTCTATTGTGTTTGCATTTGTTTTTGTGAAACACTTATATTGTTGATTGTGTCTTGGTTCTAAAAAAAAGCAATGTTTGAGATATTTGGTGACTCTTTGTTTCCTTTATTTTTCTTTTTTAAGGAATATCTTTGGTCCCTATTTTTTATTTTAATATTAAGCCTCTCAGGCCTTTTGTAAACCTTGGGAACTTGAGTTTTTTGTTGTTTCCTATTTGAATTTCTATAATTTAAGCTCTTGGACACCTACAATATTCCAATAATTTGGGATGAATATGTGTCAACTACCATTCAACAAACTTAACATTTTTTCTATCTTTACTTCGATATATCCCTCATGTTCTTGGTTTTCATGTCACTATTTTGTTTGGATAGAAAGCATGAGAAATATGGTCTAAAACGAAGATGATTTTAAACCACATAATCACTCTACATACGAAGATGGGTTTACCACACAAGCACTCTACACATTCATTTGATAGATGTTTAAATCCTCAATAATCTAATCCAAAACTTTTTGATTAGAGGGAACTTGAGTTATTTGTTGTTTCCTATTTGAATTTCTATAACTTAAGCTCTTGGATAGGTCTACAATATTCCAATGATTTGGGATGACTATGTGTCAACGACCATTCAAAAACTTCAATATTTTTTCTGCCTTTACTTCAAGATATCCCTCATCTTCCTGGTTTTCATGTCACTATTTTGTTTGGATAGAAAGCATGACAATATGGTCTAAAATGAATATGAGTTTAAACCACACAAGAACTCTACATACAAAAATTGGTTTACTACACAAGCACTCTACATATTCATTTGAAAGATGTTTAAATCCTCAATAATATAATCCAAATCTTTTCGATTAGCTTCCTTGGCTTGCAGCCACAATATTCAAAAATATTGTGGGGTTGCACTTGTTGCAGATATGTGGCAATTATGTACTTCAATATATCCCTTATCTTCTTGGTTTTCATGTCACTATTTTGTTTGGATAGAAAGTGTTATCCTTGATAGCAACTAGTTTTGTCTAAGTTGGGCTTAGTTCAGTTAGGTTAGGTCATTAGGGTGAAATAAGATCATGAAGCTCATTATTTTTCAAAAAATGTACATATGTGGGGGTCTTAAAGGTCATCATTAAGGTGATAGGTGTCAATGTCAAATAAAAATCCCAAAGTATCTCATGCACAAGTGAAATTGGCCAGTTCATGTAAATTTGGCACTTCTACACAAGTTCGTATAAAAATCAGTGTAAAACATTTAGAATTCGCTACGAACTTGCCTTAAATGCTATGTTTTTGCAGCAAGGGGAAATTTTGGTGTTTTTGTAGCATTTAGTGTTTTTTGGGAGCACATGAGTCATCAGGAGATGTTGAAGTGTATCAGTAGAGACACTTGTTGGTCAGAACACTCAACAAGGAGGGTGATTAGGTAGCTAGCTCATCATTTTTGCTACATCATCAAACATAAAAATACATCCTAAAATTCCAAGAATAAAAGCCTAGATTCTAGTATGGTTGTTCATCACTAGGTCATGATCATTGCCACCTCAGAAAAATTTGTTTGGTTCAATGGAGATGGTGCAGGCAGAATTAAAGAAAAAAGGCTTGAAAATGATACTTATGGAAGGACCCTGCTGCCTCTCGAAGAGGATAAGACATTTTTTGGGCCAAATTTTGTCTTACGAGGCTCCATCTCATCATTTAACATATATATCAATAGGTTTCTAGAGGAAAGAAGTGTAAATTTTAAATTATGGAGTTATAAGGCAAAATCGTAGCATACTCCGGGCTTAAAGCCGAGTTTTCGCTATGAACTCGCTGAAGATGATTTTATGTTATAATTTCCAGAATTTATGATAAGAGGAGTGGGTAAAGGCATGAATTTAATTCTTTTGGCCTAATGAATACCCTCCAATGAGTAGAGAAGTCAGAATTCTTGCAAAAATTTCCAAATGGAAAACGCTACGAACTCTCCTGAACTTTCCTGTACATGACTGTTTTAGAAGTCAAATTCAACTTCAATTTCTAACCAATTTAAAAATAATTTTGGAAATATGAAGGATTTTTTTCTTCAAAACAATCCCATCTACAAAAACCTCTCTTCGGTTTTGCAAAGCCATCGGGGTTTGGAAATTATGCACTCATATTCGAGGCCTATTTTTCAGAATTTTCACTAACCAGATTTATGTAAAAATTGTAACATTCGACTTGGAAGAGTTACAACTCAACATCCACGTGGCATAATGACACATCAGTAGTATAGTACACTCATAAAATTAGTTGGTTGCATTTGATAAGGGTTATTAAAGAGTTTTTCTGAACTATTTAATGAAAGAAGAGTCCTTTTTGTATTCAAACTCTGCCAAACAGAAAATATCCCTAGGGAGTCTCTAGGTGATGTAATCCTATTTGAAATAGGTCTCTGAGGTAGGAATTCGAAGCTAGCAAGGTGAAAAATCATTTGTACGAGTCCTCACTCTATAAATAGAGGAGTTTTAGAGTTATAGGGGGTTGATTGATGTCATGCCATATGCTAATTTTGTAATATTTTTCAGTCAGTAATATACAATTGCAGAAAGCTTCTCTCAGACCTGAGATTCATCATGTACTCTTATGCTTGTTTACCTTACCTACATTTTTAATGTTTATTCAGTTTTCTTTATGTGTAATCACTTGGAATTCATGGTTAAATATGCTCCAACTTCCTTTATGCATATATTTTACTATTCAAGTTATGTTTTGATGAGAGTACACATGCCTTAGATTCCATGACATATGTTTTGCATGTAATTGAGTTCCACTTTGACTCCATGCCCAATGGTAGATATTAATTCACATCCTTCACCTACTAAAAACCATTAATAATACACTTAAGAGTTAGCCATCTTTTTTCTAAGCATTTTTTATTGAAGATTATACATTTTCTTGAGAGAGCCCTCTCGGGTTGGAAAGGCTAAGTTCCAACCAAAAGTGGTTAGAACAGTTACTCTGAATTGATTATTGAGCAACCCATCAGCTTCAGTTTGGTGATAACATTTTGGTGCGTCTTGCGGGAGCTCTAAGTTGCATTTCCTTGGAAAATTGTGTTCAATAAAAGCAATTGAACTCTTTAAGGTAGCAGGAGATCAGAAATATTCAAGGTTGTACTTCTACCTTGGCAAATCCATTCTAAAAGAATTCAAAAATTCAAAGCTTCATGGTGATTCCACTGCTTGAAGATCAGTAGCTTGATGAAGTTCCAAGATGAATTCTTCTGCAAGAATAAATCCCAGCTATGCTTAGTATGGATTGGTCTCACATCTATGGTTTTCCAAATCGTATGCCTCGTGTTAATTGGTCAACCCATCTTCCCATTTTCAAAGATGAAAAGAAAGATGATGTTGTTCTGCATTTGTGTAAATTCCACATATATTTATGTAGACTAAGGGTTTAGTTTCCTGAATATTGTCTCATGAATATGTTTATGGTTACCCTAGAAGACAAAGCTAGAGTATGGTATGAAGGGCTGAAATCAGGAAGCTTGTTTTCTCTTAAAGATTTCCATAGAATATTTTTTGAACATTATTGGAAGCCTCATCCTTTATCATCACTTTTTCAAGACTGTTGCAATCTTTGGAAATGTTTCATTCAATATATTAAAATCATTCATGATGATGCACAATGGATGGATGATGAGGAGATATTAGAGGCAATTTAAGAATTTTCTTCATAAGCTAGATGTTATGATGAGCAAGAAATCTTCCAACAAGAAAATGTCTCTTCTTTGCTTGAAGATAAAATAAATTAGAAATTTTACAACCAAGTTATATCCCATGAAATTTGTGAAAAATTGTAGCAACTTTCCCAATCTTTAGATGATAAATAGGAACATAAAGATGGTCAATTACAAGGCTCTTCACTTTTTTGATTTTCTAAACCTTTGAATGCTGAGGAACATGAAAATGGGCAGAGCAAGGAAACGCTTATGTGAAACATGTTTCTTTTCATAATGAGGAGGAGGTTGATTCCTTGAGTATGCTTGAAGGTTGTCATGAAGAAGCACTAATAGAAAATAATCAAAAACTTTTTGATTTACAAGTTGTTGTCCTAAAATGTCTTGTTGCAGATTTAAATGATCAAAATATATGTTTTTTCATAATGCTATGAGTTTTCCTATCGAATATTTTCAGTAACATTCAAAGTCTTGTTCTGAAAATTATGCTACAAAGCAAGGTATGAAACAGGGATATATTGCAGTTGTAAATGACGAAGTTGTTTCTTTTTATAATATTGCAGTTGTAAATGACGAAGTTGTTTCTTTTTATGTTGGTTTTCGAAATGAGCATATATTTCATGATTTTGAAGATCCCTGGCATTAGGGACATTTGAGGTCTAAAATGGGCCTCCTAAGAAAAATGTACAACCAAAATAAACTTTATAAGAACCAATAGGATTCAAGATGATGATGTCAACCATGGGGGATAAATCACCATTTTTTAAGTAAAAGTGTAAAAATATTAAAAAATAATAAAATAATAAAACTACTTTTTCAACTTGTATTTTCAACTTATCTCCCAAAGTTTTTACTCAAATTTTGAGCGGGAGTACTAGTTTGATGCCCAATTTCATTCCTCATCCAAGGAGTACACTAGAAAATTTGGCAGAAATTCCGACGGCCAATTCGTCGCTATTCCGACACATAGTCGTCGCAAGAGCGACAGTTCCAGGGCTGGAAAAACGTGGTTTACCATACCGTCGCAGTTCTGACGCAATTAAAAAGTGTCGCACTATCGACACTTTTTCCGTCGCTTCCAAAGAAGTGTCACTCTTCCGACGTTTCCCAATCCGTCGCACTTTCGGCCTTTGTAAACTGTCGCACTTCCGACGAAATGTGGTTCGACGTTTTGAACGTCGCTCTTCCGACGTTTGTAAACTGTCATAATTACGACGAAATGTGGTCCGACGTTTTGAACATCGCTCTTCCGACGTTTGTAAACTGTCGCAATTCTGACGCAATGTGGTCCGACGTTTTGGATGTCGCTCTTCCGATGGTTTTAAACTGTCACAATTTCGACGAAATGTGGTCCGACGTTTTGGACGTCGCTCTTCCGACGTTTGTAAACTGTCGCAATTCTGACGAAATGTGGTCCGACGTTTTGAATGTCTCTCGTCCGACGTTTTTATACTGTCGCTCTTCCGACGTTTCTAATCTGTCGCAATTCCGACGCTTAGAAGGCGTCGGTATAGCGACGGCAGGTTCAATTTAAAAAAAAAAATGAAACTTTAAAAGAGGAAAAACGCTATTTTGAATATATTATATGAAGTAAAACAGTCCATGAAGTCATTACATTTTCACATCTAAATATTAGAACCCAAATATCCATCCAGAAAAGTGGAAGTCCCACCCCAGACAATGATAGAAAAATACCCCATGTCACATACAGGGACATGATATAAAACCTAGTAACGGTCCACATGGATATTATCGACAATCTGAGAAAGCATCCAAATATGCCCGAGGCATCTATAAGAAAGTGAAATAGCAGTATGTAGAATAGTAAAGCAAAAGATAGAGTACGTACCGACGTCCATTGTTCCAAATACAAATTAAAGTACCCAAAATCCTTGAACAGAGAAAAACGCTAATCATGTGAGGAGTGTGATATGTCCAAAATATAAAAAGACCATCAGACCATATCAATAAACAAAAAACATAGACCAGCATAGCTAGTTTTGAAGGCAGAGTGATAAACATTAATCATTTTTTTTTCACAAGAGAAAAAACGTTGTTTTGAATATATATTATATGAAGTAAAACAATCCATGAAGTCATTACATTTTCACATCTGAAGATTGGAACCCAAATATCCATCCAGAAAAGTGGAAGTCCCACCCCAGACAGTGATAGAAAAATACCACATGTCACATACAGGGACTTGATATAAAACCCAGTAACGGTCCACATGGAGATTATCGACAATATGAGAAAGCATCCAAATATGCCCGAGGCATCTATAAGAAAGTGAAATAGCAGTATGTAGAATAGTAAAGCAACAGATAGAGTACCGACGCCCATTGTTCCAAATACAAATTAAAGTACCCAAAATCCTTGAACAGAGAAAAACGCTAATCATGTGAGGAGTGTGATATGTCCCAAATATAAAAATACCATGATACCATATCAATAAACCAGCAACATAGACCAGCATCGCTAGTTTTGAAGGCAGAGTGATAAACATTAATCATTTTTTTTTCACAAGAGAAAAAACGTTGTTTTGAATATATTATATGAAGTAAAACAGTCCATGAAGTCATTACATTTTCACATCTCAAGATTGGAACCCAAATATCCATCCAGAAAAGTGGAAGTCCCACCCCAGACAATGATAGAAAAATACCCCATGTCACATACAGGGACTTGATATAAAACCCAGCAACGGTCCACATGGAGATTATCGACAATCTGAGAAAGCATCCAAATATGCCCGAGGCATCTATAAGAAAGTGAAATAGCAGTATGTAGAATAGTAAAGCAACAGATAGAGTACCGACGTTCATTATTCCAAATACAAATTAAAGTACCCAAAATCCTGCAACAGAGAAAAATGCTAATCATGTGAGGAGTGTGATATGTCCAAAATATAAAAAGACCATCAGACCATATCAATAAACCAGCAACATAGACCAGCATCGCTAGTTTTGAAGGCAGAGTGATAAACATTAATCATTTTTTTTTCACAAGAGAAAAACGTTGTTTTGAATATATTATATGAAGTAAAACAGTCCATGAAGTCATTACATTTTCACATCTGAAGATTGGAACCCAAATATCCATCCAGAAAAGTGGAAGTCCCACCCCAAAAAATGATAGAAAAATACCCCATGTCACATACAGGGACATGATATAAAACCCAGTAACGGTCCACATGGAGATTATCGACAAATCTGAGAAAGCATCCAAATATGCCCGAGGCATCTATAAGAAAGTGAAATAGCAGTATGTAGAATAGTAAAGCAATAGATAGAGTACCAACATCCATTGTTCCAAATACAAATTAAAGTACCCAAAATCGTTGAACAAAGAAAAACGCTACTCATGTGAGGAGTGTGATAACCATCTGCAGAAACCCAGGCTCGCTTGTAAGATCAGGCTCGCTTGATTCCAAAATTGGTAACCATCTATTGCATCCGAGATGTAAGGTTGGGGCTCGCTTGTTTCCATTAGTAGCCCGCTACAAAATCCACCCTGTTCGTAGCAAAAAGGTTCCTGTAGATATACAGAGAAAGAGTATAATACGTAGACCATATAAACATGGTTCTGTATTTCAAAAAACAGGTTTAAAATAGAAACAGGGAAACATTTTTTTTTCTAAGTAAAGTTAATCTATTAACAGTGGGAATAAAATTACACCGAAGTCAAAATCATTGCCCAGACTCATGGAAAATTTGTCATCAAAAAATCAAAAAATAATGAAGACTGCCCTCATACGGGGAAACCAGTCTTGAACGTTTAATTTACAGAATTCAAAAATATTACAAAGGTCCAGAACAGTAAAATAATCTAAAAGTAGCCCAATTAAGTGGGCTGCGAAGCAAGAAAAACAAATTAACCAAACTACTCCTCCGGCTCCTCGACGATTTAGCACCATCCTTTGGAAGGTCCAGGATCACTAGGTGCTATCTCCACATTCATGCCACGGCTCCCCTCCTGAAGGCCCGAATGTTGGCCGGCTTTTTCCGAGCTTAGACCCGCCGGACGGGTGCATTCTTCCTCCGTTTGGGCCTCCTCGTGGAAAACCACAGTGACTGAAGCTATAATTCGTGGGCGGTTGAGAATTAAAGGAAAATTGCGTAGTGCGCGTCGTGGGAGAAGGTGAACTAGCGATGGGGAAACGAGGAGCAGGGGAATCCATACGGTGGCCAAATCCTACAACCCGACCCTGCCCACTCCTAGTATTTGGATAGCGACCTGCATAATAATCACTGGACTAGCCGGAAGACAACTCAGTTGAGGGTATGGAGGGAGCGCGCAGGAGTTGACCTCTAGTGCTCCCCCTGCGGCAACACATCCTTTGACGCACGCGAGGCATGGGTGCAGTATCACTAGCAGTGGGCACAAGAGGAGACGGAGAAACAGAATTCCAAGAAACAGAGGAAGACATACAAGGACCAGACCGAGAGAAATGAAGATATGAAGCAAGGTCTACGCAGCAGTTCAGCTGGCCACTTCTCCTTCTCGTCACAGTGAGTAGGCAGTGTAACCCAGCAACCAGCTCGTTTGAAAAACCATAGCGAAATGCCATTTTATCGACCCGACTGCAATGCAATCGAAGGATGCCCGTCATAATTAATCTCTGATCATTAATGAGAGCCGAAGGCCGGATCATATTGGAGCATGCGGAATCGCTAACAGGAGTGGAGGTCCGATCTTGAACAGTGTTAAAACTTAATGCGATTAGATGTGAAAACCTTGGAACTTAATTGAACAGCGTTAAAACTTAATGTGATTGATATGAAATCGCCACATCCATGTCCCATCGCCTTAAACGCCATCGAATGCACCCGCAGCCGGGAGCAGGGCAAGTTTTGATTGAGGACACGTGGCAGAAATTTATTGGAGCGGATCTTTGTTTGGGCCGCTCGCGCAGTGGAAATCCGAACCTAAAAAGTATTAGGGCGAATTTGATAAGAAATTCGCGTCACAACTCTCCCTCCGTACGCCAGCCCAACTTCGGACCCGAAAAAGATTAGGGCGGAATTCATTTGGTTTTCGCGTCACAAAATTGGTCGACGTCAGCAGGCTATTTTGGAACGCGAATTTGGTTTGAATTATGGTTTATCGCCGTTTGAAGTCTGGCGGGCTCGACTTAAGAACAATTTTGTTTGATCCCATCTTATAAAATTTGTGTTAGTTTTCTTTGATAATACACATATTTATAATAAATCATGGGAATACCACACTAGTAAACATGTGGAAAAGTTATATAAATTATTGAGAACAATCATTTTTATGTAAAATATCCAAATGTGCTTTTGGGAAATAAGAATTCGAGTATTTGGTTCATATTGTTTTAAAGGAAGGAGTGAAGTTGGAGCCTCAAAAGATGCAAGCTATTACAAATGACCTATTCCTAAGAAAATCAAGGTTCTTAGACGATTTTTTGGACTTACATGATATTATTGATCATTTGTTAAGAATTATGCATGCATTTCAAGTCCACTCACATATCTCTTGAAGAAAATATCATTTATATGGAATGATGAGGCTACTTTGGCATTCTCTCTTTTAATGGATGACATGTCTTCTACACCAACATCGGTTGCACCTCCTTTTGGTAAAACATTCATAGTAGAGTGTGAGGCACTAGGACAAGGAATTTACATAACATTAACACAATAAGGGATATCATTGGCTTTTAAAAGCAAGGAATTCAAAGAAAATATTTGGTGAAATCTACGTATGAAAAATAAATGGAAGCAATATTACATGCAATAAAAAATGGGGATAGTATATCACCGGGAGGTACTTTAAAGTCAAGATATACCATGATAGCATAAAGTATTTTTTGAAGCTATCGATTTCATTGGAAGATTAACAAAAATGAGGAGAAAAAATGCAAAGTTTTAATTTTGAGATAATCTGCAAAAAGGGTAAGGAAAATTTAGTACATGATGCTCTTTTTAAAATAGAAGAGGCCTCAAATTTATATCCAATTACATTTTCTATTCCTAGGTGGCTAGAAGAAGCTTGCCATAATGGAAAAATGACAATATTACTAAACAAAAACTAAAATTTATAAAGGATGGGATGAACTCTATGGAGCATTGGGAGTGAAAGAGAGATATACTTTGGTGCAAATGTAGAATATTTTTATGCACGCAAGCATATTTTAATAAACAAATATTAAGGGAGTCCCATGTCTCTCTGATGGTAGGACGCAGGGTTCCTTAAAACATCTCAAAGGATCAAAAAATATATTTTTGGAAGGAATGAAGAAAGATATTCAAAATTTTGTAAGAGAAAGTCAGATTTGCATAATAAATAAAAGAGAGATAGTAAAATATCTAGGGTTACTTCAATGATTACACATACATATTCAAATACTAGAAGATATGTCAATAGACTTTATTACAGGGTTACTGAAATATAAAGGTATGTATTACATTTTTGTGGTCATTTATGTAGACAAATTTTGTAGATTTTTTTTTTTGAGGAGCCAGCATTGCCAAGGAGCATAGTTTGTTTTCTTGTGTCAAGCTCCTTAAAAAATGAAACAAGGTTGTCGGAGAAGAGTTCCTTTTATTGTGTCAAGTTCCTTAAAAAATGAAACAAGGTTGTTGAAGCATAGTTCGTTTTCTTGTGTCAAGCTCCTTAAAAAATGAAACAAGGTTGTCGGAGCATAGTTCGTTTTCTTGTGTCAAGCTCCTTAAAAAATGAAACAAGGTTATTGGAGCAGAGTTCCTTGTTTTGTGTCAAGCTCCTTAAACAATGAAACAAGGTATCCCGAGGATAGTTCGTCTTCTATGTCAACCTCGTTTAAAAATGAATTAGTCATGAGGATAGTTCTTTTAATGTGTAAACCTCGTTAAAACAATGAAACACGTTCTCGTTCAATTCAAGTATTTGATAAGATCTCGTAAAATCCCAATCGAGTATTTCTCTTAATCTCGTAATTTGAACCTTCACTCCATCTGCCTTTCCTATGGACTGAATCTTGGGGGGCATGTACCTAGAATTGAGTCACCATGCTGGGGGCATGCCCGTTTTTCAAGCATAGTTTATTTTCATTTCAAGCTTGTGTAAAAATGAAACCAACTTCAAGCAGAGTTTCCTAATTTCAAGCTTGTGTAAAAATGAAACCATTCTTATTTTACCTCTCTTGATTGCCATTTTATCAGCCTATTTTTCCAGATGATCCTTGGTTCTCTCATTCCATCGCCCCCATTTGCTCGGCCGATCATATTCCTTCACTTGGTTTTTTTACCCATTCTCGAGGAACCGCTGCAATGAGTGATATTGTTAGCCAACCTATTGACCTTTATCTTGTTCTGAGTAGTTCCACCATCACTGGAACCAGTTGCTCCCCTTTATACCACTCGTTCCTCTAGGAGGAGTCAACTTTTAGCTCTTTTCTGACACTCTAAAACTAAAAAGATTGCCAAGATCCTTGTCATTTTGAACTTGTTAAATTGGCTGTGAAACGATATCTACCCAGTATACATTTACCCATTTTTCGGTCTTGGATATATTATTTATGAAAAAGGAATACCTTAGCCTATCGTGACTAAGAGGTTCTCCCAGACATAGTTTTATACCTTTTTGGATCTGGGATACTATTTACGAAAAGGGACTGCTGGAGTTTTCTTTTCTGTTGTCTTTTCAAACTCTCTAAACATGAAAATATGCTGAGTTTTCCCTTTGTTAGACTCGTTAAAAACTAATGACATCGGACTCCATCGTCATGACATTACTTGAGTTCCTCCTTCCTAGGGCTTGTAAAATGTACTAGGTTGGATTTTTCCGAAGGACAAACTTACATCGCAAGCACATGCTATCCCCTTCAAGCTTGTTTTCAAAAATAATTGGGGTACTCGCCAGAAATGGGGGGGGGGGGGAATGGAACTGAGATTGTAGTCATGTTGGCAGTATGTCGCTCTTGAACATGGCACTTGTCTGCATTCGTGTCGGGTTGGGGACATCTCATCTCTTTATTTGTTTGCCTCCATGGGTTTGGGTAATATCTTTTGACCACTCATCTGCTCTTTTCCATGTCACCATGACCTCAGATCCCTTGATGTCAAATACTGCCAAATCCAGTGTTGTGTCGCCAATATGTTCAAGAGAAGTTTTCCTTTGTAGTTTTCAACCTCCCTATGATTCTGTGTTGGTCTTGATTCACAAACATCATATTCCTCCGTCTCATGTCGATGATGTGGGAAACATTATGGCCCACCTTTGATCAAGGTCACTTCCTGTCGACTTCAGCTCATTATCCAGGAAGTTGATCTAGAGACTCCCTTCAAGTACCTTGGAGCCTACATGCCTCAATGGTAGGTTCTTTGCATTCGACGCAAGGTCCACATCATTGGCCTTCGATTGAATGACTCTGCGGGTGTTCGACGTCAGATCATTGTTCACATTCCGTGGATTGTACCTTTGTACCTTGAGAGCCATTGTCATTATTGGTGGTTTCTCTCGCATCTGTTAAGAGCTTTCATCATTGGCTAGTAATCAGACGATGTTCTTGCATGTTCGACTTCAGCTCACATATTCACATGCTTGAATTTATACTGTGTTCAGGTCGATATGGAGCACAAGACCTTGGGTTTTGTCTGATTAAATCCAGGCTGCGGGTTCTTTATGGATTACTATGACCTATTATATGACTCTTTTGATTGGATGGCTGCGACCATACCTGAGTCTATTTTTGGATCCTTATTGTTGGATGGTTGTGTCCATACCTCAGATCTCATTGATTATGTACTCTATTATGGATGGATGTGCCCATGCCACATGTCATATATCAGATGTATTAATTGTATTTTTACTTGCAGGTTTTCCGACAGCAGTGTTTGGGTCGAATGCGTTCTCATAAATCATATCACCCCTCCCTCTCTCTCGGACCTCATGCTTTAGGGGGCATCTGTTACACAGCAATTTGTCACTGTCCCTGCAATCCCTCACCCCACATATTGGAGGGTCTTTCGTGTGACCTGTGAGCAGTGTCATCCTCTGCAAGCACCTTCCCTACATCCTTCTATATAAGAGCATCATTTCTCCTGTAGAAGACTTTCTCAAAAAGCCCATAAAAACCCATGTTTTGGCATTAGTGCAGGTAGCCAGTTCACCCCTCGTGCCAATGTGGAGAAGTACACTAGAGGCCACGCTAGCTGGCACTCTGTCCCTTTTTTGTACCCGTGCCAGCCTTTTTAGGAATGTTTTTTAACAAACTAGAGGCGGAAGTTTCCTTCAACCATCTCTAGGATGAGTCACAGGAAGTGGTTAACTGGTTCAACCACGGATCTCTCTCTTTGGGTAGTGGTTTCCTCCTCATATGGGCCACTCCTAAAAGATAGGTCTTCCTTCCATGATTATAGGGATCCTAACCTCTCCCTCTCCCCCTATATAAATGAGCTTTCTCCCATCATGAAAGCTAGCTGAACAAAGAGGATTATGCAGCTGAGATGCTGAACTTGGAGAAATAAGCCATAGTCGAATAACTGAGAAGGTAGATCAAGAAGGAAGTCCATCGAGATGTCCCTTATCCCGTCCTAATTCCCCAACGAGCTTTGAGACGTGCTTCGCCTGAGCCCCGCTGGAGGAGACCACAACGTTAGAGCGTGGTTGTATCTCTTCTTTCTACCCTAATATAAGTGACTATTGTCTAATTCCCGTCTTGTGTTTTATCTATATTAAATGCAATATGCTAGTCTTCTCTGATTGATTAGTAGATGTTGAATGGAATTAGTATATGGTATGTGGTTGTCATTTTCTGATCTTTGTGCAGGTGTCCGAGCGCGGCAGGCGGAGGGATTGTGACTTGCCTTCGATTAGGAGCAAGTGACTCTCACCATCACTATAGGCATCGACGATAACTTTGGACCACAGGTAGGCCATATTATCGCCTCCTTTTCATTCAAGTATCTAGGAACCTACACTCTAGCATGATTCCTTGTTTCTAGACCCACCCTAGGGCTAGTGGGATCGCCTCTATCTGCAGAGGGGATTTACCTGAGTAACACAAACCCAACTAAGTGATAAGATTTGTCATCATATAATTTTGAAAAAGAGAACCATGGTCAGTGACTATGGCTTTGGGACACCAAATTGAGCTATGACATGATTAAAAAGAAATTGCGCTGCAATTTTACCCTTAGCGTCATATGCAAGCATCACCTCGGCCAATTTTGTGAAATAATCGAATACAACGATAATATAACCATGCCCCCCGAACGAGCGAGGGTTACAGGTCATGAAATCGATTCCCCATTTCACAAAGGGTCTGACAGTAACAACTGGGTACAAGGGAGTGGGTGGGGCGTGATATTTGCGAGAATATATCTAGAATTCATGACATTTTTGAATGACAAGAATGCAATGCTTGAAAATTGAAGGCCAGAAATAACCTGCACAAAGAATATTTTGAGCAGTAGCATAACATGACATATGACCACCGCATGCCTCAGAGTGACAGTTATTCAAGACTTTCTCATCTTCCTCAAGATTCAAACATCGACGAAGGACGGAATCAACACTAATATGATATAAAGTAACCCCAATAATGCGATAAGGCTGGGATTGGTGACGAATTCATCGTCTTTCAGAGTGAGACAACTCTGGTTGAAAATTTTGGGTTTGGAGATAGATAATGATATCTCCATACCATGGATCAAGTGTACTAATGAGAAATAGTGATTCATCTAGAATCAATTCATTAAAAGGAGTATGTAGAGTTGCAGATGGAAGAGCACAAATCAACTTGGAAAAAACTAGTGATTTCTTCGACTTAGCTTTAGGAAACCCTAAATCAAACTCGTATAGAATAAAAATACATTTGGAGTATTTCCCCCCAAGAAAATTAAGAGTCAAGATGTAAGTCATGGGGTTACAATCAGAAATTACAATAGTTTTCCATAGGAAAATATAATGGCGAAAGTCTTGGACGAAATGAACAAATTTCAAAGCTATCTTCTCTACATGAGAGTAACGCGTCTCAGCATCAAAAAATATTTAGACTCAAGTAGTATATAACATGTTTATTCCCATATTCATTGTCTTGAACAAGCACCATGTCAATGGTGTTGTCGGCGGCAGCTAAATATTGGAAGTAATCACTACGATAATCAGGGGGATGCAATAAAGGAGCACTAATGAGGGTTGTCTTCAAAGAATCAAAATAAGTTTCAATGACTTCATACCAAGTAAATTGGACCCCTTTTTTCAACAAATGAGTAAATCCTTTAGCAAGCTCTGCATAATTTGGGATAAATCAATGGAGAAAGTTCGCTTTCCCCTACAAACTCTACAATTGATGTAAAGAAGATGGAAGAGGAAAATTGATGATAGCACCGAATTTTAGTGGATCGATTCAGATTCATTCCTTAGAAACCAGAAATCTTAAGATATGACCAGATTCAACACAAAAGAAACACTTATGAGGATTCAACCAAATGTTGTAGTGTCGAAAACGAAGAAATATCGCTCGAATGTGAGCGGGATGATCTTTACATTTCGCAGAATGTGTAGGAATATGCCAAGATAAGGCTATACTATAATCCTAATATCATGAAACGCATAATACATAGCCCGCTAGAAGGTAGCACCAACTTTCTTTAAACTAAAAGGGATATTTTTATATAAAAATGTCCCCCAAGGACAGATAAATATTGTTTTATGTTGATCGGTGGGGAGAATGCTAATCTGGTTAGAGCCAGAAAAACAATCCATAAAGGAAAAAATCTCACTCCCAGCACATTCATTTATCTGGTCGATAAAAGGAGTGGGATGATTACCTTTAGGACAAGCCTGATTGATATCACAATAATCAACACAAACGCGAATATTTCGTTGCTTTTTAGTAACAAGAACGATATTAGAGACCCATTCTATCAATGGTATAAGGTAAATGAATCCAAATTTAAGAATGTTTTCAACTTCACCCTTTATGGTAGTTGGCTTTCTTGGGTGCACTGGACAGAGACCTTGACGAATAGGTTTCACGTCCGGATAGGTAGGAATTTCATGCACTACGATACTAGGATTAATTCCATACATTTCTTCATATGACCAAGCGAAGATATCGTGAAATTATTTGAAAGGGAAATATAAATCTCAATCTCATCAGGAGAGAAAGAAGCCCCATTGTGAATATTCTCAACTATTCCTTATTTGATAGAGATGTTGATCAGTATGGTAGCAAAAATATTACCCATGTTCCCTTCCGATAAGACCTCATGAACCAAGATGGGAATCTAAAGTGGACTAGTTGTTTTAGGGGAAACACATGTTTCTAGACAGGTAACAATTTCACCAAGGCTCGGGAGAAGTGAAGAACGATGATGGCTATCATTCCAAGGATTTTCTTCAAGATACATAACTTCTAATATACTCTCATCAGTTGGAAATGTCTCATTCCAAGGATCATCAAAATCCCAAGAACCAAACCAAGGAGATTTCAAATATGTGTCTAGAGTCGAAACCAATTTATCATTGGTATCAGTTACAGATGCAGAAGCCATAAGGACACTCTAATACATTTATTTGATGGGGCTAAGAAGAATAACGTCACCAAAACGATTAATCTGGTCGGGGCTGGGAATGATCCAGGGGTTGTGACCAGACGAAATCATATTAACTAAAGTGACATTGGGAGGCGAAAGGGAAAAAAAATCCCCATCAAATACGAGCCTTTAAAGAGACCCACTCTGACACTCTCATAAGGAATGATGGTATTCCTGATACATGGTACATTTCCAGTTGAAGAATCGGGAGAAAAAAAGTTAAGTTCATCAAACATAACGATCTTTCCCTGATGGGGAAAACAAAGAACACAAAAAATGGTAGAGACCATGCAAACCATTTCATGGGTCCAACTACGACCAAGTAGAATATTATAATTGAGTTTGGAATCTACAACCTCTACTTCCATATCCCCTATTTTTCCCTCCAACTGGATCGGTAAAGAGTTAAGAATACCATATGGCTGAGAACCTCTGCCATTGAAAGCTTTCAATGTATTGGGATACTGGTTAAGAGGAGGAGAGTCGATGGCTTTCCAACAAGAAATATACATGATGCAAGTGGAGAGACCTTCATTAATGAAAATCCTATGAATATTTTTACGCATCATGAAAACGGGAGATGAGGAACATGATTTTCAAAATCAAAATTAGTTAAATTAGACCCTGAAGGATCAATTCCTCCGATAGCGGATAGTAATGTCTTCCTTTGAGATGGAAAAGATTGAAGGACTTCCAAATTATTCCATAATATTATAATGATGAGCAACTCGTGCATTTGGATTATATGAGGATTTAAGAAGAACACCTTTTGGAGGCAGTCAGATAATGGAATCATTACTAGGTCACTCAGTATGAAGGGGAACGAAACTGGGTGGAGTGGAAGAAGAAGGCGCATTAGGGTAATATTTTTCCATAATAGATTTGGTAGGATTCAGATATTCTTTTGATCGAGTAGCGACATAAATGGGTTCTCTACCACTCATGAAAACCTGAGAGCTTCCAAATGTAGAGGATTGAGGCTAGTCTACCATTTTCATTTGTTGAGATGGAAAGAGTTCTTTCAAAACAGTTGGTGTTCCTAGCATGCCTTTTAGAAGACGATTAACCTCGACACGATGAGGAAAATCCTTCGTGTAATTATCTTCATCACATATAAGACAAGGATATTTGGGCTTATGTTTGGATGCATTGTCAACTGATGAATTAGAGGAATCATGTTTAGGGGTATCAGATTTGTATTTCCTTTCCCATTCTTCTTAGCTTTTGAGATTTTATCTGTCGTGGCAGACTGGACAGTGTTAACCTCAAAGGTTTTACAATGATTTTTTGAATCATTCACAGGAAAAGGAGGTGAAGTGGTCAAAGTAGACTTAGGCTTCGAAGAAGCTTTTAGAATACTATTAGCATGTTGAGCCACTGACTCGATAACACCTTCAACAGGTGGTGTATCAATAGGTTTCAAAGATGATGGGTTCATTGAAGGTCATGGGGCGTTAGGTAAAAGATCATATAATATCCCAGACTGGGAATAAATAAGATCTAAATACTAATCATGGGCGATATAATGTTCCTCATTCACACAGGTTCCCATAACGATGTCTTTGGAAATTAGCAAAATGAATGATTTGGTAAACCATTCAGTCAGTAGCTGATCAGAAATTTCGAACTTGATCAAATGATGCCTATGTCTCCATTCATGGATGTGATTAAAGATATGGGTAGCAATTGTCTGTTCCAAAGACATTAAGAGATGGGTGTCAATTTCATACAAGACATGTAATTTTAAATGAGTAATAAAGGCCATGGCCAATGAGTTGAAATCATGAAAAATGCCACGATGAAGTTCATTATGCCACTTGGCGGCATTGCCCGTTGATATTTGTTGGAAAATATGTAATCGAATCATCGACCCAAGAGTTAGAGAGAACCATAAATGGTATGTCATAACGTGAGCTTGGGGGTATTATTTATATTTACCTTCAAATTTAGGACAATCCTCAAGAATTTTAGTTGGAACCGGAGGCCAATGAAACATGTGTTGTATTGGGTCATTTGAAAGCCTTGACACATCTGAGAGTTCCAACGTAGCCAAGAATGGTAACTAAGGATTATAAGTAGTAAAAGGTCTTTGGTAATTACCCATTTGAGGATTCGAACCTTGTTGATACTGGTTATTCTCCCATTGGGGTTGATTTTGACCACAAAAACCATATTTCCCCCACTGTTGTTGTAAGGGTATTTGTTGTTGTTACGGACCTTGTTGAGGCAAAGGTTGCTGATAGGGTCTTTGTTGCAGTTGTTGTTGAAGGTAAGGTACCTGTTAGGGCTATTGATAAGGCCCCTACTCTAACATCTGTTGAGGATTAGGCCCTGGTTGAACATAAGGCCCTTTTTGTATGTACAGTCCTTGCTAGGATTGTTGGAATTGTCCCCAGTGTAGTCACCAATTTGTTACACAGGAAATCCCTTCTTCAGAAAGAAGCTATCCCTCTAGCCCAATGAGTGGGTCTAGTAACAACCATGATAAATAAATGCAATATTTCATAGTTTAACATCGAAATAACATGAGAGAGGGAGATGTCCTACCTCACTCCTATGCAATCGCTTTCTCTATGTTGATGCTTATCCTTGCGCTTCCAGGCTCGCTCCTCAGTGTACCTTCTACGTTCAAATACCTACGATAAATATCATATGACGAAAAATGAAAGATACATAGCATATATATATTTCAAAGTAAACTATATGACTGATAAAGGAACATCATCCTAAATAAGTTAATATTAACAAGTTCATGGAAATAAAAACACACTTTTTATTATTGAATAAACAAAGGGAAGCTTACAATGAGTGCCTTGATGTCAGAGGCCTCCTTCGAAATGGAAATCCAAGTACGGGCCAAGCTCTTCAATCTCTTCTCCTTTCTCCACAAATTGAAATCATATAGGCATAATCAGGAAGAAGAATTGCAACCAGCAATGACCAACCAAGATTGACCATTTGGGGAAGGCGTGGCACTCTTATATAGTAGAGCTAGAGAGGTTATGGATCTGCAAATGAGAGGGAAATTCCTTATCTAAAAGATGAAAATCCTTAGAGATAAGATCAAAGGTTCAAAATGGGAGAATTTAGCCATATCCTCAACCAACAATTACCAGACTTCCGTTCTCAAGAGTTCTAGAGGATGAAGCTTCTAATCCATTTTTGGAGAACCTACTTGAAGAGGACCAGCACAAATTTACTTCTGAATTCGCGTGTTTCTAGTGCTTGTCACAGGCTAGAGACAGGGTTACAAGTGCGAGGTTGTTTATGGGAGAACCACACTAGGCTTGCAAAGTAGTGTTTTTTACAAAATTTTGCAGAAAGGCTTCAAGTAATTTCTCTTTTAGGTCTTTAGGGATATTTTAAGCATGTAATTTTGCAACGTCTTTGGTATGAGTGACACAAAAGATGACACTTAGGATAAGGAATGAGGAATGCGACAAAATATTGTGTAACAAGTATGAAGTTGTCCACCCTCCTTGGATTCTCTTTGATATACATGTCTCTCAGTTGAGCCTATAGTGGAATTCAATTCCTAGATACTTGTACTCATATACGACGTCAAAGGGGTTTCCCTTGAAGAGAAAGTTAACATGTTGTTTCTTTCTTTTCAAAGAGAAAATCATGAATTTTTTTTTTTTGGTATTTACTTTGATTCCCACCTCTTGACAAAAGAGTTCTATAGCTTTCAAGTGTTTTCTCAAGCCTAGTGCATATTAAGCAATAAGAATAAGGTCATCTTCATATAAAGAAGTTTCACCACATATTTTGTTAATTGGATGCTTTCTCCCTCGGTATTTATTATCCACTCTTCAAACTTATCAATATATATACCAAAAAATGTGGGGGAAAGAGGGCATCCCTGTTTGACTCCTATGTCACTGCCAAATCATTCAAACATGCCTTCCTTCATTCTGAATTTGGCTCTAAAATGCTCATAAATATTATGAACATCTACTCTATATTCCTTTGGCGAACCTGTTTCTTCCATTTTTTGCCATAGCTTATTTCTAGGGGAAATATCAAAGGATTTTTTGAAGTAAAAAATGCAACAGAATGCTTCCCCACCGTGGCTATCCCAAAAAATTTCAATGAGATTTCTTAGAGTGATGCAATGATCAATGGTAGAATGTTTAGGCCTGAAGCCAACTTTCCCCTTTAATATGTTTCCCTCTTTTTCTACCCACTCATTGATACTGCACTCTAGCATGATCTTGAAATGTTTTCCAAGAAGAGGGTTGATCATAATAGTATGGTAGTTAGATGGGTTTTTAATGTCTTCAGTTTTGTGAAAAGGCATAACAAGACTGGTTATACATTCAACTGGAAAGCTACCTTGATTGAATCTTTTAAATATATCCTTGATGTGTGGAGCTAGAAGCTTCACACCCCATTTTAAAAATTATGCATGTAGATCGTCAATGTCTTGTGCTTTACCATTTTCCAATTGTTTTATACCTTGCTCAATATCCGCAACCGAAAATAGCTCTATTGAGGAGACAATTATGGGAGGCTTATTTTTCCCATTTTTCCACTCATAGAAAAGTTTTGCATAGTCTAAACACTAGGCATCTGTGACACTGTTTTATATTTTTTTATTTTGTTGTAGTTCCTTCCAGAAACCTTTGAGATTATGTTTTCCCAAAGAAATCAATTATTTCCTTCTTGAAATCACATAGCTTTTTTTTTTTTTTTATTTTATCATTTTCTTATATATAATCTTGTTTTCTTTGCTTGAATTTTCTTTGAGGTATCTTTTCGCATCCTTGCACTCATTTTCATACAAAGGATTAGTTGGGAATGCATTTGAGATCCTGTTCATGGACCTGGATCTCTTACATACATTTAAAGCTTTATGCACTAAGGGAATAAACATACCACGGAAAATATATATTCTATCTCTTCCATTATCTGTGTGACCCCTATTTTTGTTTTTGGCACACAAAAGATGTTCTTTAAGAGTTTCCCTGAAGAGCTCTTTATTTTCTTGGTTTAAGATAATTTTCCCCCGATCATGAACTTTAATACGTGAGCGTTGGGTATGTTCCCCATTTTTACCTTTTATATTTATACTAGGCTTAATAAAAAGAGGTAAATGGTCAGAGTCTAGCTCTATAGGGAAACACTCAATTCTAAAGTTCAACAACTTGGGAATATACCTTTGAGAGCATATAACATACTCTGTTGTGATTTTCCCATTGTATGTTTTATAAGTGATACTATTGGACCCTAGCCAATTTTTCATGCCATTACATATAACCATGTCATTTAGGCTACAAAGGCCTAATATTTCTTCTCCAAAGTGAGAAACCTTCCCTTTCCCATCTTGTGATGTCCTCTTCCAAGGGTGTTCTTCATTCTCTCTTAGCCATAGCGGATTGTTATCCTCTCTCATATTCTTGCCCAATTGAATAGACTGATTGTTTGTTATTATAACATTGAAATCATTGATTAGAAATATTTATCCCTTAGTGCTAAAGTTTGAAATATATATTTTTAATGCTGCATAGGGGTCTTCCTTATCCAGGTTATTTTTTTTGTAAACTTTTAAGATTTTTGGGGCAAAATAACAAGAAGCCAACCATATTGTTGCATCAATATATCTTATTTTCAACCATGTAAATTGTTTATTTGGGTCTTCTTTCTCCAATTTTATAATTCTAGTCCACTTTTATTTTATTAGTGCTATCATTCCTCCATGTCCCTTACCTGATTTAGTTTCTTCATTCAAAACAAATATTTTAGTGTATCCTTCAAATTCTGGAACTCTACAACCATTATGTTCATGTGTTTCCATAAGGAAAATAATGCATTTACCCTTAGCTATAGGCCCCAATCCTAGTCCCCTTCTCCATGGGCAACCTCTAAAATTCCATCTTACCATGTTTAGGTCCTCCCGTGGGACCCTGAATCCCTATTTATTGTGGGTTAATCTCTCAATGACTTGGGATTTCTCATTTTTCAACCATGCCCACTTTCTTGCCTCTCTTATTGTTTTTATTTTCTCTAGTTCTTTCCTCCTTTATTCTTGTTGAGTGAATCTTAAATATTCTTCTAAGTAGATACGAGTGCCTTTAAGCAACCATCTATTATTTAGCATCCTAGACTTGTCCTCTATGCTTCTTAAAAACTCTCACATGTCTATCCCTTCCTACCCCCATATTATTTCCTATCTTGCTTGCTTGTTGAATATGACTTCTCCAATACAACCCACCCTTGAGAGAATTCCTTGCTAGAATATTTTTTCTCTCTTTTTCTCCAAAATCCTTCAATCCTTTGATGATGATATTTATCGCTTTTTCTTCTCTGTCCTAATCCTCTCTCATTTGTTTCTTGATTTGGTTTTATATAATTTATTTTTTTTCACTTTTCGGTTCTTTTACCACCTGAGCCCAAGATTTAGCCTATTATTTTCTCCATTAACTTGTTTTCTCTTATTTCCATGTATAACATTACTGACTGGAAATTTTCCAATTGAATTGTGCTATTTGCTCCTGTTGGCTCTAAATGGTTTTTTTTTGGAACTTCCTTGTTCCATTTTTTTCTTTAAGTTAATTAGCTCTTGATTCCCTTTCTCCATTTTTTTTTGTAGGCTTCTTACCTGCTCATTTAGCAACTTGTTCTCTCTTTCAATCCTATATATTTTGTGATTTCCTTTATATGGTTGTATTATTGTTGACTTTTGTCTCTAAAATTTCAATCCTATTTTTTATGTTCATAAGCTCATTTACATAAAGTTTTGGAGACCATACCAATGGTGAGGATGTGGGAATGTATAGAGATTTGGTACTTGAGGTCCATCCTATCTCTTCTTTTTATTTAATTCATAGGTTTCAATTCTAATGTTCTTTGTCTTGTATGTTTCCTAGAAATATAGGGCCTCTTTATTTTTACATTTGTTACAACCTTAGTGAATCTGGTTCACTATTGTATGGCACCTTGTAGCTGCTACCACATAGTTTCTTTTTGTTAGTATATTTTCCTTCAATTGTTTATTTTTCCTAACTTTTCTATGCTTTAATATCCCCATGTATTCTTTCTCATTTATATATGATTATCACTTGAGCTACCTGTGTTAACCTATTGAAACTATGGTAAAAGGGGTTCCATTATGTGCAATGACATGTTTCTGTATGCATTCTCATTGTATCAAAACAATTTGGAGTCCATTTTACTATTCTAAGATTGTCTAGGCATATGTTTTAAACTGAAAATTGGTGTTTACTAGTAGGGGCCCTTTGATCCCCTGTTTCAATGCTTCCTTGTCCCGCTTTAAGAGTGGGAATGGTTTTAAATGATACTTTTATGTTCCATGTGTTGAAAAATTAGAAAGGAAAAAATATTTTCTCTATGTTGATAATTACTTGTTATATTCTTATTAACTTTCTGGTGTTCTTATTTTATCTAGTTCATCAAGAAATTAACAAAACCATAGCATGAATATCGAAGACGCCAAATTTAGGCCACTAGTTGAGAAAAAATCCCTATCTAGGTGAAAACCTAGTCAAGAACTTTTCCTTTAGTAGATTCATATGATAGTGAGACAACCAAGACCCTAAACCAACAAACCTTCCTCCTCCACCAAGTCAGCCCTTCCTCCCTATAAGTTTCAGCCCTTCAAAGTGCATCTTCAATCCAGAACTTCAAATTTGATGCAACTTCACAGCTTCTACCTTCATGCAACAACTTCACAGCTTCGACCTTGATGCAACATATTCACAACTTCAAAATCGATGCAACAAATTCACAACTTCGACCTTGATGCAACAACTTCAGAACTATTATGCGCAATTGTGATCTACGGATAAACCAAATTCCCTAGGTGTGGTGCTAGTCACTTAGAACAACAGAGGAAAGAATAACTATCACTTTCTCTAAAACAAGCAGAAATAAAAATGGTAAAGGAGCCTACTTGTGATTCAATCGCTTCTCCTTCTCCTTCTGTCGTTGTTGTCATTGCTCTCAATCCAACTCAAATCGCCAGATCAATTCCTGCAGACACAAACAGAGAATAAAAAAAAACATGCAATATACAGATATCTACTTATCTTACTCAATCAAATATATTAGATATGAAATACATACATCATCCAAGAATACATTGCACAAGAAATAAAGACATATGCATGGGAAAATGAACAAAAATCTTATTAAAGAGTAGAAGGGGAAGGTTACAACCAATGGACCAATTTTTTGTCAACCTACTCCAGCTTCATTCCAGCCTCATAACATCCAGGATCATCCCAACAACATATCATTACTTTCACTCTCTTATCAAATGAGACTCCAACAACATAACTTTACCAAATTTATTCCTTCCCTAGCACTAGAATGAGTGCTCAACTTATATGGAAACTGATGGTAGTTTCTCAATGAATGAATTTCTAATAATAGAAAATACATGTTCCCAAGTTTAGAGGTGTTATATGGACACTTGGATTCAATTTTTGACACATATGGTCTCTTCTAGAAGGCACTGGCCATGTGGATATTCCCAAAACAATGATAATTCCGCTCCCAGATGACCAACATACTCTTTAGTGTCGGGAAGTGCACTGCAGTGCACCCTTGAGTGGGGGATTTGACACTGCAACACAGTTATTCCCTTTAGAGATTGTGTTGGTGAGTCAATAAGTGATATAAAGTATACTTCAAAACTTGGAAATCTCACAATAGAATCCATGAATGAAATGTCTTCACTTAGGGCATTTAGAAATTGAAATATAAGGGGATGATTTCATTAGTCCTGGGGATGATGTCTAGTTTGACCAAGTCATGGGGGACGATGCCAAAATTGACCTATAAGAGCTTCCCCCTAAAGCATGAAGTCAAAATAATAATAATATTTGGATAATATTCTTTACGATGTGATGGGCCAGAACTGAAGTGGACAGTGACCTGCATCAATCTTACAATACATTACATCATGATATATTTCACCTTGATCACGAATTGTTGAGGGAGGCATTCCCATGATCAACACATAAACTATCTAATAACATGTACATAGTTTTGAAAGTCGTATATATTGGAATGTTTCCAAATATAGACATACCTACAAATATAGGCCCATGTTCAGATGACGATATTTGTGTAAAGTCATCATACAGATGATGTGTACAAAAATCCTGAAATTGCAACCCTGATGGATGAAACTAGATCAAGGGAATTCTTATCTCGTTCACTCGATCATTCAGGTACAAGTCTAACCATGTGAATATATGATTTGTAGTTGAACATGGGAAGACATCGTTTGATTACTAGCCAATAATGTGAGTTTTTAACAAATGCGAGAGAACCATCATTGATGTTAATGGCTCTCAAGGTACTGCAATACAATTTTTAAGGTGTGAATAGATGATTTGATGTCGAATGCGAAACAAAATATTTCGGTCAAAGGTCCGGAAGCGAGGAACTTTTCGATGATGTAACAAGCCTCATGGTACTAGAAGATGATGTTTCTAAGTAAACTTCCTGGATGATGAGATGATGTCAACATGAATCCACTTTATCGCAAAACGAGAGTTACTAATTTCAGAGAAAAAATGTGACTTGATATAACAATTTTCAGGGATGACTGTCATGAAAATGAAGGTTTATGAGTATTGCAGAAGGATGAGTATTCAATGGATGACTTCTCTTGAACATATCATAAACACTGAGATGATTTGGCATCATTGACCCAAAAACGAAGTGAAGGTATGATGAACCATAGGTATGAATGAACCATCAAGAATATTACCCAACCCAAAAGTCATGATGATGGAGTGAAAGTGTCATGTTCAAGAGAGACCTACTACCATAAAGTGCTCTGTTCGCTTTCTAAAATTTTCCCTAGTCATTTGTCGACCAGTACTTATTTATTTTTTACCAAGCTTGAGGAGGATAACATATTCTTGATCTATAATTCAACCCTTCGGGCCAATGCATCGCTTTTATAATAATTTAACGAGTCTAGCGATAAATGAAACTCGATTTTTTCCATGATTGACAAGCCCTTAGCTATTTTATGTTTTAATGAGCCTAACAACAATGACATCCTGATCCTTTTTCATATTTAGAGAGTTTTAAAAGGAGGACAAAAGAAAACTCCATGAGTCCTTTTTTGTAAATTTGTCGCTCAGGTCTGAAAAAGTGTAAATTGATACTTGATAGAATCGCCTAGCCATGTTCGACTAAGGTTTTCCTTTTTTCATAAATAATCTATCTCAGTCTGGAAAAGGGTTAAACTTATACTGAGTAGATGATGTTTCATTTACTTTTACAAGCTCGAAAAAACAAGTGCTCAGCAATGTTTTCACATTATCGGGGTCTGAAAAGAGATAAATGAAGACTCCAGGGGTTCCTTTTTCGCTGTTATTGAAGCTCTAAAAAGAGATAAAAGTGCGCTTCAAGTCCTTTTTCATTTTTATCAAAGCTCAAAAAATAAGGATAAAATTATGCTTTTGGCCAAATTTGAACTTAATTTACGAGCAGTAAAAGATGGAAAGAACTCATCATTTTCATGTGTTTTACGAGCATGAAAAATAGAAAAATAAGCTCAGGAATTTGATGAGTTTAATTATTCTTGAAAATAATAACCGAAATGGACTCGAGATAGTTTTGAATGCTCCCCCGCAAGAGCACATGTCGAATGCCCCCTACAAAAGCGCATAACCCCCAAGCTTCATTTCATTCACCTAAGTAGACTAGTGGTTACTAATAGCTGGATGGAATGAAGGTTCATTTACAAGATCAGATGGAAGACTCATCTTAATTAGGAGAGGATTTGTTTCATTTTTTAATGAGATTGACACAGGAAAATAGTTATGCTCATGGATCTATTTCATTTATCGAGGTTAACATAGTAAAAGAACTATCCTCAAGAAGTTGTTTCATTTATCGAGTTTGACACAGTAAAAGAAATATCATCAAAACTTGTTTCATTTTTTAACGAGTTTGACACAGTAAAAGAACTTTCCTCATCACCTGTTTCATTTTTTAACGATATCAACACAGTAAAAGAACTATCCTCAAGAATCTATTTCATTTATCAAGGTTGACATAGTAAAAGAACTATCCTCAAGAAGTTGTTTCATTTATCAAGGTTGACATAGTAAAGGAACTATCCTCAAGAGAATATGTTTCATTTATCGAGGTTGGCAGGGGAAAATAACTATCCCCAAGGGAACTTGTTTCATTTATCGAGGTTTACACAGGAAAATAACTATCCTCATCACCTTATTCATTTTTTAATGAGAATGACATAGTAAAAGAACCATCCTCATTGTGCAGTCAAACCAGTGAGCGTGCGCTAGAAAAGACGTAGTCTAATGGAGTCATAATTTAAGGAGTTAGATGAACACCACAAATGATAAGTCATAACATGTGTCAAAGGGTCTTCCCTATGGTTTCCATTGAACTTAGGAATATCCGAGGGTAATTATGTGGTATCACTGGCCACCAAGGAGCATAGTTGATTGGATCATTTGTAAGCCAATTTAAATCAGGTAATTTTAAAGTTGAAACAAAGGGAAACGGTTGATTTAAGTCAGGTTGAGCATAACCAGGGTATGATGGAATTTCTTGGGTAACAGGCCTTTGAGCACCAGCATAAGGAATTTGTTGTTGGTAACCCAGATAGGGGTTATTTTGATAAGAAAACTCTTGAGGATTCTGTTGACCAAAACCTGGGTACGCTACTTGTTGAAATGAGGATTTTGGCATTTGTGCTTGTGGCTACCAAGGGGTCTGTCCACCAATATTATAACCAAAACTAGAATAGCTTAGATTTTTTTGTGACTAGGTAAAACCTGGTTGTGGCTGTGACATCCCATAATATGGTAATCTAGCTTGTGAATAAATAATTTCAAATCCAGGAGGTTGTTGTAAACTGGACGAAGGAGTTGGAGTCTCAGGGCCCAATCCTTGAGGGTATTGGGTGGAAGGACCCACCTGAGATGGTTTAGGTACAACACTTTCAGCCTGTAATAGGGGTAAGGATGTGTTAACAAGTCGAGTAGATGTGGGTGCAACAGGTTGAACCGGTTGATATGGTTGCACAACCGTTTGTGGTTGGATGGGTAGAGTGGGTTTCCACTGAAAAACTGTCATTATGACATTAGGATGACAAAATAACGATGGAGTACTATAAAAATGGCTGACCATAGTTTCCCCCCCCAGCATGAGGAGTATAATGGGATGGAATATATTGTTCTCCAAATGTCGGGAGTCCAGTTGAAATTGTACTGGATGGAATATACCCAGATGGACCAACTTGATAATGCACTGAAGATGTGTATAAAGGATCAAGCTGTTCAATACTCATTAGATATGTACCAGATAGAATACTAGATGATGACATTAGTGAAGTCCATGGGTTTGAGGATGCACCAGAGAAGCTTCCAGATAAATATTGGTAACCAAGTGGGATGGAAGGGCCACCATACAGATGTGACTTTGGTGATGTGGTGAAAATTGACGGAGTAGCAACAATATATGTTGTTGCAACTGGATTAATAGAAGGTACATCCGAAGATGTTGTCTCAACCATGTTCATACTGTTTTGAAACTAGCTCCAAAAAGAGAAGAAAAGAGATATCAACGCCTTAGAAATAAGCCACTTTGAGGGGGCAACCTCCAATACATTACATGAATGAACAATTCTTGGATGATTCAAATTAAAAAACCTCCTTTCTATATATAGGAGTCCATGGGGCCACAATGTAATCCTAGCTGACCTAACAATAATAATTTACGGGCACCATAATAACAATGTGGGGGTTACAAGGGTACAATAATAACAACAAGGGGGTTACACTAACAACAATAAGGGACTATAATAGTAATATAGGGATCTAACACATATGACCCAATGTATACCTTATAGGATCTACGAGAACTCGAATAGACACAGGATCAAAGAAAGTAGTGAGAGGTGATTGAGGAAAAGTCTCGTAAAGATAAAGCTTCGATCCAAAATGAGTTGGATTCAAAGGCGTTTGGCCTTGTGGTATTTATTCAATCGAAATAAAACCAGGTGGAAGGATTTCGCCGTCAGGCCCAAAGTATATTTCAGGTGGTTGACTATGTGATATGGGAGACTCAATGGCTATAATAGATTGTGGGGAGACTGATGCAGGAACAACTTCTGGTTGTTCAAATTTGGGATCTAGATGTTCTGGTAAAAGAACAATGGGATCTGGATCAAATTCCATTTGAACAACATCGAGTTCAGGAGGCATGTTCTCACTTATTGGATGGATCATGACCATAGGCAGTTGTGAGGACTCTATCTCGACAATAGTAGATTAACTAGGATTTGTAGAAAAAATTCGAGACAACTCTGGTATATGTGATGATGATGTCGCACCAGAGGTACTGATAGTACTAGTTTCGGTAGAACGATGTTGCCTTCGCTGACCAGAAATGGCTTTCGGTGGTAAAGGTGGTTTAAGTGCTATTCTACGTGAATGAAAAGGAAAGGGATGTTCTTCTTCCACGATGATTTATTTATTTTATGACGAAAAGAAAATAAAAAAATAAAATGGTAATTCTAGGAAAAAGGTTTACCAAGTAATTGTGAACTGTAGAATACCTCCTGGCGAACCAAGAAGTACGGGTAAGAAATATCCCTGAATGTTGTGTTCGACATATCATAAGTTACAAGGTGGCTGACTCAGTTACCTATGGATGGATAGCAACCTAAATTTGTCCTCCCAAATATACCCAAAGGTACGTGGAGGCCCGAGTTCGTATTAGTGTTGTCTAATGCGAATCTGCACAGTGAGAGCACCCCCTTATACTTTTCGTACTAGAACACCACCCTATATACCCAAAGGTACGTGGAAGAGCTCCGATATACTAAAGTACGTGGAGTGAGGTATTACACTCGGAATGTATCGCAGAAAATTTAGTGATAGAAGCTATATTTAACGATGTCGGAACATGTCTCTAGCCTAGATAATGTTATTGTTAATGTTCCAATGCTTTGTTAGGTAAATTCTGATAAATTTTATGTTGATATTGTTTAAAAGTTTGTCTTTGAGGTTCACTGCATTATGTGATGGAAATTCCTAAAAATGAAAATTAAATGATAAGAAAACTTTTCAATTTATCTTTTTCGATGAAAATCCTAGCTACTAAGGGAAAGAGCAATCAGTTTTTGAGAAAACAAAAAAGATCACAAACTAAAACACAACTTTCCTAATTTGTTTCTATGCAACACAAATAATTCACTATATGCACATGCATGTTTTTCTTTTTAGTTCCCATAATGTGAATGCAATAAAGGAAACTATATGCATAAATCAATTAAACAAGTATTTTCTTCTTTGAGAAACAAGGAATGAAACAACAGTTTCTCTTTTAGGAAAATGAAGAATGGAACTACAATTTTCCTACAGGAAACGATGAATGAAACAACAATTTCCTTTTGTAAACTAATTGATCTAATGCAGAAATGAAATACTTTGAATTTGATTTTATAATGATAAAGAAAAACATGCTTTTCAAAGGAGAAGAATCAGGAAGGTTTACTAGTCTCTAAGAGGTATCAAACATTTGAGAATACAAAAAACAAGTGGCTGAGAATGATAGAAATGAAAATTTTATATGGAATTGGTTGGATAAGGGGGAAACGTAGTCTCTAAGGGGAGACAGTGCGTTGCAGAGCACCCCTGAGTGGGAGACAGTACACTGAAATGCACTATGTCTTGACCAACAGTGCGTTGGGCGCAATAGGGATTGAAAAAAGAAGCAACAAAACACACTTCTAATTCAATTATTTCATTCAAATGAGTGATAACTAAAAGTAGATGCTACTGATGAGGATAAATAAAGGAAAAAACACCAGGAATGATAGGATACTCCTCAGTGGAGTCACCAATTTGTTATGCAGAATTGTGATCTACGGATAAACCAAGTTCCCTAAGTGTGGTGCTAGTCACTTAGAACAAAAGAGGCAAGAATAACTATCACTTTCTCTAAAACAAGAAAATATACATAATGGTAAAGGAGCCTACTTGTGATTCAATCGATTCTCCTTCTCCTTCGGGCGTTGTTGCCATCGCTCTCAATCCAACTCAAATCGCTAGATCAATTCCTACAAACAAAACAGAGAACAACAAACAACATGCAATATACAGATATCTACTTATCTTACTCAATCAAATTGATTAGATATGAAATACATACATCATTCAAGAATACATTACACAAGAAATAGAGACATATGTATGGTAAAATGAACAACAATATCTATTAAAGAGTAGAAGGGGAAGGTTACAACCAATGGACAGATTTGTTGTCAACTTGCTCCAACTTCATTCCAACCTCATCACATCTAGCATCATACCAACAGCATATCAGTACTTTCACTCTCTTATCAAATGAGAATCCAATAGCATAACTTTACCAAATTTCTTCCTTCCCTAGCACTAGAATGAGTGCTCAATTATAGGGAAACTGATGGTAGTTTCTCAATGATGACTTTCTAATAATAGGCAAGAAATGATTCCAAGTTCAGAAGTGTTAGATGGACACTTGGATTAAAATTTTGACACATATGGACTCGTCTAGAAGGCACTAGCCATGTGGAGATTCTCGGAACAATGAGAATTCTGCTCCCAGGTGACCAACACACTCTTGAGTGTCGGGAAGTGTACTGTAGTGCACCCTTAAATGGAGAATTTGGCACTAAAACACAGTTAGTCCCTTTGGAGACTGCATTGGCGATTCAATAAGTGATATAACATATAATTCAAACCTTGGAAATCTCATAATAGTAGCCATGAATGGAATGTATTCACTTAGGGCATATAAAAACTGAAATATAAGGGGATGATAAACCTTATTTCATTAGTCTTGGGGATGATGTTCAGTTTGACCAGGTCATCGGGGATGATGCCAAAATTGACCTATAACAACAACTTCAACCTTCATGCAACATATTCATAGCTTCGAACTTGATGCAACAACTTCAAAACTTCGACCTTGATGCAGAAACTTCATAGCTTCAACCTTGATGCAACAACTTCACAAATTCGATGAAGTTTCCTAGCTTCAATGCAACTTCAGAATTTCATTGCACATGAGAGAGAGAGAGAGATCCAAAATTTCAATTCCAGCTTCCTTCTTCAACTTTACTATTTTTTTTCTCCCAAATGCTGCAATTTGAGCTTGTTAGATATGTGCTTTCAAATGAGTCCAGTTGCTCCAATATATAGGCTTCCTGTGAGATCAAATTACCACGTTTGAGGCCGACTTGGTGGAGGAGGCCTAAATGGCCTATTTTACAATATAATAATTTTCTTCTTTGACAAATAATTCCTAAGAATGGTTCTTTAGAATATGACATGGAAAAAGACACTTGACATAAGCCCCAGAGGTCTACAATGGAGACCTTGAAATAAAAATAATTGACCCAAGCACGAAACCCATGATTTAATAAGTCAATTTATATAATAATGAAATTTATTTTTATTTATTTTGATAAAAATACATTTAATTATGACTCAAGTACAATTAATTGCAGAATCTGGATTATCCACAGTATCATAAAATAATGGTCGACGTTTCGAATCCCAATGGGGATCCATCTTCAGGATGAGAAATGAATGAAGAATGAAAGAAGGTCGCAAGAGGTCAAGGTATAAATAGTGAAGGCTAATTATGATGAGAGGAGCCGACAACAGATTATGTTAATCTATTTAAAATATATTTTATTTTATTATTTGTAAAAAAATTTAAAGTTGTTTTTTATTTAATTTAAGTTAAATAATAAATATTTAAATTTTTCTTAATAAATATTTAAAAAAAATTGATTTAAATTATCTATATTATTTGAATTTTTAAAATTTAAATCCTTAAGTGCTACTAAATTAATTATAATTATAATTTATTATATTAATTTCATAATTGGTTAATTTTTTTTTTTTAAATTAATGTCTTTTTTTTTTAATAATTTAATGTCTAAATTATTTATAAATAAACCTTGAGAGTACCTAAAATTGTTAAATTATTACCCAAAATAGTGTAATCAAATTATTAATCTAAGGGTAATATATTAAGTAACATTAATATGAACATTACCTATGTTTATTTAATTCTAAATAATAATATAACTATTTAAATATATGTTAATAAATGAACGCTAATAATTAATAATTATTAATTCTACTAATGAATTATTATTAAATATATTATATTAATAAATCCTAATAAATTTATTAATCAAATCCTAATTAATTTTTAATTTTTAATTATTTATTAATTAAATCCTAATAAATTTTTTATTTTAAAACTTTTTATTTTATAAATAAATCTTATTTGAATTTTTATTATAATTAACTTCCATTTACTGATAATAATTATTAATTAATTAATTTTTATTAATAGAATAAAAATTAATTAATACAAATAATTATTACGAGTGAGTGGAATAATAAGAGTTTTGTATTGACACGACCCTAAACTAGTTTACTAATAAGGAAAAGAATCAAACCTACAAAATTATACTTGGGATGAGGACGAATCTAAGGAGAAAATTTGTCTAATTAGAGGTCGCCAACTGTCACTAATCTCATATCCTCCATCCATGTTGATGTTATGTGGGTTTTTTATAATCCCCAACTCTTCTCTAATCTTTCGTCTCTGATAGTGTTCCTCCCTTGCAATGATTTTAGCATCCTCAAAACGTAAGTGATGTTTTGTTTTCGAGGAATGATCAACAAGAACCACGGTTCGAGATCGCTCATGTTTAATATCGGCACCATGCTCTTTCAGACGCTTTTGAAGAGAGTGCTTAGTTTCACCAATATAACTCTTCCCACATTAGCAAACAATATTGTAAACACCTTTAAGCTGCCCCTCACTAATGCTATCTTTAACTGAGCACATATTTTGTCTAATGGTTCCTGCTACTGAGAATTGTGCAAAAATGTTACTCCTTCTCAAAACCATGGCAATCTTATCTGTCACACCTTTAATGTATGGCAGAAAAACCCTTCCACCGCTCTCTTGAGGATCCTGGCGTCTCTTAGATACGACAATGATTTTTGCTTTCTTTATGGCTTTTCTGATTTCTCTTTCCTTATGCTCTATACCCAAGAAAACAAATGTCAGGTGAGATATTTCTTCTTCCAGGTGCTCCTCATCAGATATTCTCAGGGCTCTTACAACAAGAGTATTAAGGACACCAAATTTTTGAGCAAGATGATGGTAAGACTCGGCGTGAAGGTAGCTGTCAGTATGGTTTTTATTCCTAAAAACCTGGTGCCCTAATGTTCCATCTTCTTTTTTGGTAACTAGGACATCCAAGAAAGGAATGCTCCTGTTTTCTTCCATCTCCTTGGTAAAATTAATTTCTGAGGAAATTGAGTTGAGGATATTGAAGAATTTCTCAAGATTCTCCCTACTATGCAACCACTTTATGTTAGTGTCGTCTACAAATATTTTCCACCAAGTTGGACTTAAGGGAAAGTCATCCATTAAGGGAAAGTTATATTTTCAAAATTTTGGGAAACCAATACTCCCAATCCTTCTATTAGATGTCCCTCTTTAAATCTAGGGTAAAGTTGCTCAGAATCATGTTTTTTGCTCAAAATTATCCTTTTTGGGAAGAGGCCTCCTCATGTTTTTCTACATTATTATATATCCGAGCCTTAGGCCTTTGATCATGGTTGGTTTCTGTTGAGTTACAGTGCTCATATGATTGTAACTTTTGTACCATAAATGTAATACAATGGATTTTCTTACTAAAAAACGCACACGCACACACACACACACACACACACACACACACACACATATCTAATATTATATAATGCATGAATATTAAGTTTCAAAAATATGAATATTAATATCGTATTTTACAGTAAAGAAAGAGAAAGAGAGAGGGAGTTGGAAAGGGAGAGAGAGGGAGGGAAGAAGAAAGACATAGAGAGAGAAAGGTGGAGATAGAAAGGGAGTGATAAGGGAGATTTGGATAGATAGAGAGAGAGAGAGAGAGAGAGGTAGAAATGGAGAGAGAGTGTGTATGTCTGGGGGATGAGATAGAGAGAGAAAGAAGGAGATATGGAGGAAAATAGATATATAAATGGAGGAGGGAGAATGGGAAGAGGAGAGAGACAAAGAGATGGAGGGAGGGAGAGACAGATAGTTATCGAGAGAGATATCATATGTGTGTTTGGAGGGGTGAGACAGAGAGAAAAATAAGGAGAAACTGTAATATCCCAATTGTTTATCCTCATATATGCAATGTAAATAATTTTATAAATTAAAAGGCTGAGAGAGGAACACATATTCAATTGCTTGAGGCAGGAGATTACTTGAGGGAATTGTTGGTTTAAATATTAGTCCTAGTTGTTTTAGTGGGTTGAATATGCCATAAATTAACTAGTAGAAAAGGGATGGGGGAAGGTGTTCTTTGACCCCAATAGCAAGCAATAACGAGACATAAAACATTAAGGAAACATGGGTTTTGTTGTCCACGAGGAGGGACTACTGCAACATCAGGGAAGATAAGGTAGTTGGTAGAGAGAAAAAGGGGGAAATTGAATCCAGGAGACATGCACTCTAGAGCAGAAAGGAGGATCACACAAAAAAAACAACATATTTGGAGGGAGAAAACATCCTGAAATGAAAAATTTTTAGATGAGGTAGAGGAAGTGGCATTTTTAGAATTGTTGAAGAAGTGGAATAAGGGTAGCAACTCGAACTGCATAGTGAACTTTGAAGAGAGCCATAATCCAGTTGTTGAGTCTCCAAAATGTCATCCACTTTTACCCACATTTCCATCATTTTACTCTCATTCCATAGTTTCATAGCGACATAACCCTACACTAAGTAACCATTTCATGATCATATGGGATTAGCGTTATATTTTCCAAAGTAATTTATTTTAAGTATTTTAAGTGAATTTTTGATTAAATATTATAAAATTAACATGCTTTCATATATACATGAAAGTGGTATAAGTTTTGTGATATTGTAGGTCCACTTCGAGAATCTAGAAGGGTCCTACTCGGCCTCCTAACTACAAATTCGAATTTCAAATTCCAACTCATAAGGATTTGTAGAATATTTGAAGAAGATATGGATCATTAAGCTAAGTACATTCAAAGGAGAAGAATCATGGATGTTTTGATATGTGTCCTTATCAAAACAATGTGAGAATTTGGAGAGGATTTGTATCTTATATTTTTAGAGATTGGGTGTAACCACATGAGATAAATGTGGATTTAGGAGAGATTTGAGGATCTATAGTTATCTTCAATTTTTATATAAATAGGAGTGCACCCTTCACACAAAGGGTTGTCAATTGAAGTAGTAAATGGTTGGTTGTAAATTGTTAGTTGTTAGAGATTAGAGGTATCTAGTGGCTAGTTGATAGTTGGACGTTCCAAGTTCCATTCAAGATGTGGTTTGTAAAGTGAGGAGATATAATTCTTGTAATATATTGTAGTCATTTTATGAAATACATACTGCCACTTTGATCTCCAAGATGTGATAGTTGTTCGATGTGCTTGCCGAGGAATGGAGGCCCCCCATCAACCCTGGTTTGCATACCTTTGTACACATTGGTAACATAGTATAGTTTTGTTATTTCATTTATTTTCAGCAAGTGATTTTTATTTTATGCAAGTTTTTTTTTCCCTTTCAGCAAAGTGTGATTTACTTTTCAGCAGTTGTGTTGTTGTGTCTCAATCTAGTCTCCCAACTTGAGCTGCAGCACAATTGTCAACCAGATTTGTAACCGTCAAGGAATAAACAAGAAGGTGGCCAGGTGCTACTTTTAAGTGCGTTGTGTGTAGTATTTTGTGATGTTTTATTTTTATGTTGATTTGCGTGATGTTTTGGTATTTTGAAGTTTTGTGTTTTACAATGAAAGTGTCAGAAACTAATTAAAAGAAATTGGTGGTCAAAAAACATGGGGCTGAGTCAACAAGGAGAATGGTGAAATTTTTAATCTTAAAAGTAATAATAAAGACAAAACAACTGAATAGAAAATAAGAGTTTGAAGTATATTCTCTTAAACAAATGACACAAACTAGACTTTGAGAAATGATCACTTAAATATGCAAGTTTTCTAACTAGACAGTTAGACATTAATCATGATGCATCATTCTATTCTAAGCTCATCTATTTCATGACTAATTCCTAGTTCTATTCTGCAATTTCAATTGAAGGTCAGAGTCTATACTCCAAGAGTTATTGGTTTCTTTTCAGGGTAGTTCTGTTGAGGAAGAGCTCTGTTTATGGTGATGGATTTGCAGAGATATTTTAGACCTTGAAATGATGTTATCTTCTGTTCCTAAGGTTATGGATCACTGATGGTTTTCAGAACAAAAAGATATTTGTAAATAATGAAGGCTGTCTTATGAGTCCTATCAACTAAAGCGATTTACTGTGCAAAGGGTGACAATGTGACTATGAGATATAAGTGCAATGAATTGATTTAAACATGAGCTTAAGATGCTTCTAAACTAGAACAATGTTAAACCATAAGCCATCATCAAACTTTGAAACGAAGTAGCTGGACATAAATTAAATGAAAAATGAAACTCCGGAGCATTCTAATTAACATGCACTATTCTATGAAGTTACACAATCAGTTTGTTCATCATGAGGGATATTTTGGAAGAGTTCCTTCTTGTGGAAGAGGTAGAACAATTTTGACTGTGGACTTGTATGCAATTGAAAGCAAATGAACCGAAAGCAAATGAAACTAAGTTGTCACATCACAGTCATATCTTGAACTTCTTAAGGATGTCTTGGAAGAATTTCTTCTTGTGGAAGAGTGATTAGGACAAGTGCAACTGTGATAGTGAAGACTAAAAACTACAACTAATTCCTATGATACTATAGCTATTCATCATTCATTGTTATGATCTGTTGGAAAAATGTCTTCTTGTGAAAGAACTGGAATGAATATAACTACAGTATCTAGTTAAAAACAAATACAACTCCTATCCTACAGTACCATAGTCATTAAACATTCATCATTTTAATTTATTCGCAAAGTGTCTTCTTGTGGAAGAACTGGAACGAATATGACTACAGTAGCTAGTTAAAAACAAATACAAATTTAACTCCTATCCTACAATACCATAGTCATTAAACATTCATCATTTTAATCTGTTGGAAGAGTGTCTTCTGATGGAAGAACTAGAACGAATATGACTACAGTAGCTAGTTAAAAACAAATACAAATTTAACTCCTATCCTACAATACCACAGTCATTTAAAAATTCATCATTTTAGTCTGTTGGAAGAGTGTCTTCTTATGGAAGAACTAGAATGAGTACGACTACAGTATATAAAACAAAACAACTACTAATTCAATGTGCAGAACATAAAGACGGCTAGGAAAAACTTATCTAGTTTACGCAAAAGAAATCCGTTCAAGGGGCAGGGGCCCTCTACCACTTGACGGCATTCAACTTCAAAATTAAATCACGCCTTCAAGATAATTTTTTCTGCTCCATTAACGATGCAATAGTTTGAACATAATGCTCTGTGTCTTCAAAGACGTAACACAGAGTTTTCACAAAATCTAGCAGCAAATCTAATACAAAATTTCTAACTAAGCTCTCGGCCAACTCAAGAGTTTATAAAGTAAATGCAAGTAACAATAATTACAATAATTTAGGAATGATGTCTTTCCTTATCCAACTCATTCTAGGAGTCCTTGAGGTGGCTGCGTGAAAGAGAAAAGACACCTGGACTGAGACAGTCCTAGTAGGAGTCTTCCTTCACAAATGTGTTCCCACGTGCATAACCGTACCTAGAATTCATTTCCTCTTCCATGACGAGCAACACACCATGTAGGCACGACGTGGATCATGCCCATATGCGTTTTTCCTCAAGAGGCCACCCGGAACATGCTCAAACATAAAGGTAGCTGCAGAATCGCCGGTTAGCTACAGAATGCCTGCATTCTGCAGCTAGTTCCGGTCAAAATGCTTAACAATGGCAACAATCACAAAATTCAACAAGTCAGTCATGTAAACCATTCTAGAAGTAATTTTAACTATTTTTATTGATCAATTGGGTTTAAAATAGAAAAGGTCAAGGGAAAAATGAGGTAAAATGAGGTGAAGGAAAGCACAAATTTGAGGCTCAACATACCCCCACTGCTGTCTCTTTGCATGTCCTCATGCAAATTATCCTATGAATTCTGAGGCTTCTGCAAGGACATCTAATCCCCTTCTTCTCCTTTGTCTGAAAGCTAGAGGCCTTCTGGGTTTCCTGATCACAAGTTTGAACCTGAGGTTTGTGAGTGCCCTGATCAACTTTTTGTTCCTTGTCTTCATCTTCTCATTGGCCCTCTCCACTTTGTCTATATGCAGGGATAAGGTTGAGTTCATGTCAGTCTTGAGCTTGATTTGATCTTTGAGAATTTCATTCTCATTTTTGATGTGTCTATTCAACAATTCCAACTCATACCTATCCCTCCTCAATATATCAATTTCAGTTAGTGGAGGACTGGGGGTTCTCTCTTCTCTTTCTGAAGCTGTTCTCTCTAAAGTTTCCACATAATCATAGATTTCATGTTGAGCAGGATCAATCTCAGGGGTGCCTTCATAAAAATCTTCATCATCATACTCTTCCATGGATGTTTCTTCATCTTCAATATTGATTACCCCTGTTTGTTTGATTGATGTTTTCTTCATTTTTCCTTTTAATCTGTGGCTTCTCCTAAGTTGAGAGGACCCCTCTCCTTTCTCTATAACAGATTCCTTGATTATCTTCTTTTCCTTTAGTTGGCTCTTGATTCGAGTCAACTTCTCCAAAATGACTTCCTCACTGCTTTCTTGAACCGGTTTGTCACTTTTACCTTCTGGAGTCCTCCATTTCCTACTTCTTTTTGTGGGTTGTGGTTCAGGTGATAGTTCTTTTGCTTCTTCAAAATGATTTCTTATTAAGAAATCATCCCATGTATCATTTGATTTAGAGAGATGATGCTCAATTAAAATTTTGACTAACCCATGATGATACAAGGTTGTCTCCAAAAACTGAACTCTTCTCTGAACACAGGAAGCCATTTTCTTCAGACTTTGATACAAGAAATATGGTAGATTCAAATCTTCTCCTAGAAAATGCAACATTAGTCTAATATGGTAGACATAGAATGTCCCATATCTACCCTCACATGTAACAAAATTTTGTAAAAGAAGTAGTATGTTTCTCCATTTGCTTTTCAAGGTTGTACTGGGAATTCCTTTCTTGAACACACTAACATCCATATTTGGTGATTTTAAAATTTGTTTCCATGAGTCATTGTGGAATTCCCTATTTTTAAACCATCTTTCCCCAGTTCTGGACAATCCTGTAGCCTCTTCTATAAAAACTTCAGTAATAGCAAACTTGACATCCCCTATCTCAACTTCAGTACCTTGGAATGATCTGGCAAATGTTTTGGTTACTTCCTTATGGAAGCCATTAAATTTTTCCAAGAATTGAAGCCATCCTATTTTTTGTAACATCTCCTTGCATTGTGGGTAACCTTCTAAATATTTTGATCCCACAGGCTCAGTCCTTACGATGAAACCCATGATGTTTTTCAATATCAAATTAACACTCTACCCACAAAACAATGTCTTTTACTTTCGGACTAAAATGGCTTCAAGCTCTAAATGAAAATGGCTTCAATTTTGGAAGGACATACCTTTGATTTATAATAGCAACAATCTTCAAAATCTCTGGTTGGTATGCCTTTGTTTGATAATGAAGAATGCCTTCGAAACCTCGGACTGATGTACTTCTGTTGAACTTTGGAGAGATATGAAAGCAATTTCAATTTTCGAGCTAATATGTCTCTGATAGACAGTGGTAGATGGTTTCAAGTTTCTTTTTGTGCAATACCTCCATCCTTGATAACAGAAAGACTTCAAACTCAATCACTGAAAAACACTTCTGTTTCTAGCAACAACAGACTTCAAACTCAACCTCTGTCTCTGATAGCAAATGGTATGCTTCAAATTCAACATTACAGCATCTCTGTCTCGGGTAACAACAGACTTCAAAACCAATCACTACCACACCTCTGTCTTTGGTAGCAAAAGTCTTCAATTTTAGCACTTCTGTCTTCTGGTAGCAACAGGCTTTAAACTCTACACGGCCACAATTCTGTGTTGACAGTGAAAATGCTCCAAACTTCGTTCTCAGTGATATGCTATCTATTCATTGAGTTCTCACACCGTTATGCTTCCAATTTACCTCTTCTGTTCTGCTCCTGATGATAACAATGCTTCTGCCTTCGGAATGGAATACTGGCTACGGAATGACGTTATGGCAAATGGTCACGGCATAGAGTGGTGGAGTGAGGTGGAGGATTGCATTAATGATTTGAGGAGACGGCGGAGGATTTACGACGGCAGGAAAAATCTTCATCATTAAAGAACTTGGTTAAGAGTCGTGGGAATTTCAAATGCTTTGGCCGTTTCACTGCTCAAATGCTATCGGATGGAAAATTTGAATCGGAAGATTTTAATACAAAGTTTATAGAGGGTTTGTTTGGTGTTTGATCAATAAAACAATTAAAACAACCTTTCGAATAATTCCACAACTAAACTATGCTAAATTTTTATGAATTTCCATCGTAATTTAAATTTGTTACCTCTGCCCTTTATTTGATGTTTGTGTAGCCTTTGTCTTCTCTGCTCATCTTTGGAGGAATCTTTCACAATTTTTCTTGATATTTTTGATTCATGAATTCACTGGATCACTTTGTTGTAATTCTGATGTCTTCTGGTTGATGCCTTCAGGGTTTATAGCTGCCAAAAAGACTGTCGGGCTGCAGAAAAGGTGATCAGCTGCAGAATGTCCACTGAGCTGCAGAATGTTCCTGTAGAATACTTTAATCATGAAAATGAAATTTTTCTGGGAGATGGGTGAAATGTTTATGAAAATGGATGAAATGGATGATGGATTATGAAGTGGATAATGGAATAAGAATGGATTCAGTTCATGGAATGAAGGAACATAAGGGCTGTACTGCAATTCATGGCATATTTTTATTCACTTGCAGCAAGATATCAAATTATATGTTTTGACATGAAAATGAAGTGAATGGAAGATGGAGTGAAATGAATGGAATGGAATGGAGTGAAATGTGAATGATGGATGAGATGAAGTATGGATGGATAGTGAATGGAGTGAGATGAAATGAATCATAAGTACTTATGGCACTGAACTTATGATTTTTATAACAGCTGCTTAGAAACAAAAATGGGAAAAGTTAGAGTGTCAGAGAGACTCTGATTTTCACCCTATCTTTTCTGTATAAACATGCCAATCAGTGATTGGTTTTCATGTTTATACCTTTATTTTATTTATTTATTTATTTTTATTTTTTTTTCAAAAGAGAAATGCTTCAGAAAATTTAATCAAGTTGATGAAGAAGAGAGACTCTTCTTCATTAACTTCACATCATTGTCTCCTTGGAACTTCTCGACAAACTCTTCTCTTGAGAGTGGCTTGTGGTATAGCTTCAGTCTATGGCCATTCACAAGAAAAGTGACCTCCTCTTCATCTATAGTTCTGATTTTTACTGCCCCATTATCAAAAATTCGAACAATTTCATATGGCCCAAGCCAATGTGTCTCAAATTTCCCTTGAAAATCCTTGAATTTTGAATCAAACAAGAGAGCCCAATCACCCTCTTTAAATTTCTTCTCTTTGATGTACTTGTCATGCCATCTAGCCCTTTGCTGTTGGACTAGACTTGTTTTCTGAACTGCATCTTGTCTGATCTCATCCAATTCATTAATTTGCTCCAGTCTATGCTTTTGTGCCTCCGTTAGATCAAGTCCTAGCTGTACTGCCATCTTGAATATTTGAATTTGGAACTCTATAGGAAACAAAACTTGCTTTCCATAAACAAGCTCATAAGGAGTATGGCCTGTTGTGTTTCTTCATGTAGTTCTATAGGCCCACAAGGCTTCAGGAAGCCTATCTACCCAATCTCTTCTATGTAGATGAACAGTCTTTGTTAGGATTCCTTCAATGACTTTATTAGTGGATTCCACCTGACCATTTGCTTGTGGATGATAAGGAGTAGATGTTCTATGTCCGATTTTGTACTTCTCCATCATTTGCTCCACTAGCCTTGATGTAAATTGAGCTCCTTGATCTGTAACAATTTCCCTTGGGACACCAAAACGAGTAAAAATATCCTCAAAAGAAAAGTAACTACAGATGATTCATTAGCAACAAGTAATGGTTTAGCTTCTACCCACTTAGTAACATAATCAGTGCAAACTAATATATATTTCTTTTGTCTTGATGGAGGACTAATAGGTCCTACAAAATCCAAGGCCCATTTTTCAAAAGGTTCAATGTGTACCTGAGGTTGTAATGGCATCTCACCCGAAGGAGAAGGTTTCCCTACCCTTTGGCAACTGTCACACCTTTTGACATATTCCCTTGCATCTTTAAACAAAGATGGCCAATAATATCCTAAATTAAGAATCTTATAGGCTGTCCTCTTATCTGCAAAGTGTCCGCCACAAGGTTCATCATGACATGCCTTGAGAATTTCAGGCATCTCATCTTCACGAACACACCTTCTGATAATCAAATCTGGACCTGTCTTGTACAACTCATTAGCGACCCATGAATATCTTGCACTATCATTAATGATTTTTCTTTTATCCCTTGCATTCATAATTGAAGGAAATTTTCCTGAAACTAAATAATTAGCAATATCAGCAAACCATGGAGTTTGAGTAGAGATTGCAAAAAGATATTCATCGGGAAATTGATCTTCAACCGGAGTGTCATCTTTGATATTTTGAATTCTAGACAGGAAGTCAGCCACAGTGTTTTGTTTTCCAGGCCTATCTAGAATAGTAATGTTGAATTCTTGCAATAATAACAACCATCTGATAACTCTACCATTAGTGATTGATTTATTCATTAAATATCTAATGGCAGAATGATCAGTGTGAATAAAAGTTTCATAGCCTGTTATATAGTGTCTAAATTTATTAATGGCATGAACAACAGCTAAAAACTCTTTTTCAGTTACAGTATAGTTTAACTCTGCAGGAGTCAAATTTTTACTGATATAATAGATGGCATAGGGAATTAAATCTTTCTGTCCCAATACTGCTCCCAGAGCTGTATCGGAAGCATCTGTCGAGATATGAAAAGGTAACTTCCAGTTAGGTCCCCTTAATATAGGTTCTTCAGAAATTTTGGTTTTCAGGGTTTCAAAAGCTAACTGGCAATCAGAAGTCCACTTAAATTCACAATCTTTGGTGAGTAATTTGAAGAGTGGAGATGCTATTTTGGTGAAGTTTTCTATAAATCTCCGATAGTACCCCGTAAATCCTAGAAAACTTCTTACATCTCTTTGACAACTTGGAATGGATAGGTTAGAAATAAATTCAACTTTCGCTTCATCAACTCTAATCCCATCCCCTGAAATGTGGTGCCCTAAAACAATACCTTCAGTAAACATCATAAAACATTTTTCATGACTAAGAGAAAGGTTTGCTTCTTGACATCTTTTTAAGACTTTTTCCAGGTTTTCCAAAGCCTCTTCAAATGTGTCCCCATAAACTGTGAAATCATCCATGTACACCTCTACACAGTCATGTATTAGATCAGAAAAAATTCCTAATACTGCCCTTTGGAATGTTGCAGGTGCATTGCATAATCCAAATGGCAATACTCGGTAGGCATAGGTACCCCAAGGACAAGTAAATGTGGTTTTATCTTGGTTTTCAAGTGCTACTTGGATTTGATTGTAACCACTAAACCCATCTAGGAATGAAAAGTACTTTTTACCTGCTAATGTATCTAATACTTGATCTATGAAAGGTAAGGGAAAATGGTTTTTAAGAGTAGCTTTATTCAGTTCTCGGTAGTCAACACACACCCTCTATTTTCCATTTTTCTTAGGCACAATCACCAAAGGAGAAACCCACTGACTATCTGAAATAGGATAGATGAAATTAACATTTAACAATTTTTGTAATTATTCCTTGACAATTTCCCTAAGATTTGGATTCATCCGTCTTTGAGGCTGTCTGATTGGTTTGCAATTTGCCTCTATATAGATGTGATGAGTACAAGTCTTGGGACTTATCCCTTTCATGTCAGTGTATTCCCATGCATATGCAGAAGAATGTCTCTGTAATACTTTGACTAGTTCTTCTTGTTGAGATTTTTCCAGGTTTTTATTTATGTTCAAGGTTTTGCCTGGAAAAATTTCACTTGTAGAACTGCCAAATTTGTCCATAGAATGAAGAGACATCTGTCTAGATGACAAGAACTCAATATTGGATTTCTCTTGAAATGATTCTTGTTTGTGCTCTGGAGAAGATTCAAAATTTTCTAGATTATTCAGAATTTGATTATCTTCACTAATTTCTGAAATTGTGAAGAGTGGTTGCAAATATTCTTCATCCTCTATCCATTGAGTGTCATCTAGATCTATAATTGTCCTAGCCGGAGGATATAAAGTGAATTTCTTTGTTGAACTTCCATCAGAAATATACATATCACCGGACCTACAACTAATAAAAGCATCAGCTGTAGCCAACCAAGGTCTTCCTAGTATAACAGGATGGCCTCCTAGATTATTCTTGGGTGTCAGGATCATGAAATCCACAGGGTACTCCCAAGAGTCTAGGGACACCGGAATGTCTTCTATTACCCCATCTGGTCTGATCACAGATCTATCTGCTAATTGTAATAGTGTGGGTGTAAAGAGAAGATTAGGAAGTTTCAGTTTGTCCATGATTTGTCTACTCATGATATTTATTACTGCTCCTAAGTCAATGAGTGTGTTTTGAATTTCAATTCCATTGATGTGAATTTTGACAACTGGATTTCCTGGGTCAAGGTACTTTGGAATAGTAGTCTTACCCATCATAATATCTGCTAGTTGTCCTACCAGTTGAATTTTCTTGGTTTCTCTTATTCTTTTCTTTGTTGTCTTCATACTCAACTCCTTTATTGTTTTGGCTAAAATTGGGATTTCCTCGATGGCTTGCAATAATGGAATTTTAATGCAAACATTTCTCAATTCATCCAAGAAATCATAATTAGGCACCATTATTTGTTTTTCTACACCTTTGTCAATTTGTAATCTTTCCGGAAAGGGAGGTATAGAAGTAGATGTGGATGGTTGCTCTAATACCGGAGTTGGGCTTATTGGATCTTTTTGTTTCAGTTTTTCAATGTTTTGGCCTTGAAAGGATGTTTCTTCCTCAAGACTTTTATTAACCCGTAGGGAGTCTTCCTCAGAATTATCTTGTTCTTGTATGATCACAGAAGGTTTCCTCTTCTCAAGTATCCTCCCAGACCTAAGTTGAACATCACTAAGGTCTAGAGGAGTAATTAAATAAGTTGGAAATTGTTGTCCTTCTATCATATATGTATTCTGAGGGTTCTTATTATTAGGGTTTGGTATAGGCTGAGCTGGCAATTGATTGGATTTTTGAGGGAATGGTAATGGAAGTGGTTGATTTTGATGAGGTTGGTTCAGATGATGTTGTTGAGAATTTTGTTGAAGATTTTGAGGAAAATTTTGTTGAGGATTTTGAGGATAAAATTGTGGATATGGTGGATAGGATGGTGGATACTGATAATATGGAGAGTATCTTCCATAGGAACCTTGTGATCCTTGTGCCCAAGCTTGAGATTGATTTTGAAATTGGGGCCAAGGTTGCTGCCAAGAATTCCAAGGTGGAGGTTGATTATACATTTGATCATGGAATCCTTGTGTCTGAGATCCCTGCCAAGGTCTTCTAGATACAAAGTTAAGAGATTCTGTGGAGTCTGTAGAAGTTTCTTCTTGAAAAACAACCTTGAGACCAGGAAGAGAAGGACAACTCTTGGTCTCATGTTTCTCAGAACAAATAGCACAGGTTTCTACAACTTTTACATCTAGAGGACACTCTCTCAAGGCATGTTTCTTCCTACATTTGGGACAAAAGATTGCCAAGGCATCAGATTCAGCCTTTTGCTTGTTTTGTATCTCGAGGGTGTCTATTTGTTCACTAAGAATCCCTAAGATGTCAGATTTAAAATCATCAAGCATATGTCCTATTTCTGATCTACTTACTGTCCCAGAAGCAGATTTACTTGTTTCTGTGATGGATTCTCTGGACCTTGATAAGCATGATTTCTCCAAAAATGTTGACATAACCTGACATTTGCAATGGAGTTGTGATACATCTCTTCCCCATCATGTTAAGTGACATTCAACCATTCAATCTAAATGGCTGGAAATAAAAGAGCTTTTAAAAGTGTTAATAGTGTTCGATCTGTGGCTTTTAGGCTTTCCATTTGTGCCCTTTATGTTGTATTTAAATCTTTCCAACAAATCTTCAAGTTTTCATCTTTTTGTGTTACCTAACACTTTTCCTATGATTAACCTAAGACACAATAACCCAAGTGATTCTCTAGAAATGCTTGTTTCATGTCTTCCCATGTCCTAATGGAACTACTGCTTAAGCTCATAAACCACTTCAATTCTGCTCCTTTCAGAGTTGAAGGAAATAATTTCAATTTTTGGGCATCTTGAAGGTAGTCATAAGTCCTACACAATACTTCAAATTCGAATAAGAAAGTTTCAGGATCCTCAGTTTTAACTCCATAGAAGTTCGGAAGGACAGAAGGGGAAATGTTTTTCATGGTTGTATTGGTTTCTCCATCAAGTATAGGGAACCCAAAAGAGCTTCCTATTCTACCCCTTCCTCCATCTTCACCTCTACCTCCTCTTCCTCCTTCTCCTCTTCCTCTACCTCTACCTCCTCCAAATGTGTTTTCTCCATTAACAACTCCTTCTCCTCCTTCTTCTGCCATGGTTGACTCTCCTGTGGAAGTAGAAAGATTTGTATCCTCAACAAAAGTTTTTGGATCCTCTTCTATGTAAGGTGTTCACGGATGAAGTGAAGGCATTCTAATGGGAAACAGTGACCTTAGATCTTCTAGAAGTCCGTGGATCAAGAAAGGATGAAGATGGGTTTGAGTTGAAGGTGTACTAGTTCGATCTAGATGAAACAAGTGGTGTTCTAGATACTAACCTTCTACTTCTATAAATCTTTCCCTTGAATCTCTCTCCCTACGTGACAAAAATGTTTTTGATGCTAAGAAACAGTATGGCCTTGAAGCCACTTCCCCAAGAACGACGCCAAATGTTGTGTCTCAATCTAGTCTCCAAACTATGTCTACATTTAATTGTTTTTCAACTTTAGGATTTAAATTATGAACAAATTAAGGAAAATTAGTGCTTGTTTCCTAGTGCGTTGTGTGTAGTATTTTGTGATTTTTTGGTCTTTTATGTTGATTTATGATTTTTTTGGTATTTTGAAGTTTTGTGTTTACAATGAAAGTGCCTAGGAAACTAATGAAAAGAAATTGGTGGTCAATAACACAGTTGAGCCTAATGTATGGAATGGAAAATGTAATCAAAAATACTGAAGCAACATCTGAACTATGACTGAATAGAAACAAGAGCTTGATGATGACTTCTAAACAAAATGACACAAACTAGACTTTGAGAAATGATCACTATGCATGTTTTCTAACTGCATGCTTAGACATTAATCATGATGCAACATTCTATTCTAAAGCTCATCTATTTCATGACTAATTTTAGTTCTATTCTTTAAATTTCGCTGAAGGTCAAGTCTACCCATATGGATTTTTCGTGGTAAAGCTCATGACCTGGAAGAGCTCTGCTTATGGTGATGGATTTGGCAGAGATGTTACTACTGCATCTGAAATGATGTTATCTTCTGCCTTATGCCTTGGTTATGATCAAACAAGCCTTTGAACAAAAAGATATTTGTAAATAATGAAGGCTGCCTTATGAATCCTATCAACTAAAGTGATCAATTTGCAAAGGGTGACAATGTGACGATAAGTGCAAATGAATTGATTTTGAATATGAGCCGAAAGATGCTTCTAAACTAGAACAATGTTAAAACATAAGCCATCATCAAACTTTGAAATGAAGTAGCTGGACATGAATTAAATGCAAAATGAAACGCCGGAGCATTCTAATTAACATGCACTATCCTATGAAGTTACACAATCAGTTTGGTCATCATGAGGGATATTTTGGAAGAGTTCCTTCTTGTGGAAGAGGTAGAACAATTTTGACTGTGGACTTGTATGCAATTGAAAGCAAATGAACTGAAAGCAACTGAAACTAAGTTGTCACATCACAGTCATATCTTGAACTTCTTAAGGATGTCTTGGAAGAATTTCTTCCTGTGGAAGAGTGATTAGGACAAGTGCAACTATGATAGTGAAGACTAAAAACTACAACTAATTCCTAAAGTACTATAGCTATTCATCATTCATCATTATAATATGTTGGAAGAATGTCTTCTTGTGGAAGAACTGGAATGAATATAACTACAGTATCTAGTTAAAACAAATACAAATTCAACTTCTATCCTACAATACCATAGTCATTAATCATTCATCATTTTGGTTTGTTGGAAGAGTGTCTTCTTGTGGAAGAGCTGGAACGAATTATGGCTACAGTATCTAGTTAAAACAAATACAACTCCTATCCTACAGTACCATAGTCGTTAAACATTCATCATTTTAATTTATTGGCAAAGTGTCTTCTTGTGGAAGAACTGGAACGAATATGACTACAGTAGCTAGTTAAAAACAAATACAAGTTTAACTCCTATCCTACAATACCATAGTCATTTAATCATTCATCATTTTGATCTGTTGGAAGAGTGTCTTCTTATGGAAGAACTAGAATGAGTACGACCACAGTATATAAAACAAAACAACTACTAATTCAATATGCAGAATGTAAAGACAGCTAAGAAAAACTTATCTAAGACAAGAAAGTAGGCCTGTCTATGGTGGCCTCACCATCTGATTTACCCCAACTCTGTACTAATCACGCCAAGATAATTTTTGTCCGTTTCTTCCATTAACGATGCAATAGGCTCAACATAATGCTCTGTGGCCTCAAAGATCGCAATGCTGTGAGTTTTCACAAAATCTAACAGAAACGTACACAAAATTAACTAAGCTCTCACTACCCAAGAGCTTTCAAAGTAAATGCAAGTAACAATAATTACAATCTAATCCAACCGATGTCTTCTTATCCCAAATTATTCTAGGAGTCCTTGAGTCGTCATGAAAGAGAAAGGACCCGAGACCCAGATGGGCCCTAGTAGGAGTCTTCTTCCACAAGGCCCCACCACAACTGCATTCTAATTCATTTCTTCCTCCATGATGAGCAACGAACCATGTAGGCATGACGTGGATCATG